>CM048845.1:66925782-68137032 GCA_026545225.1 Cornus controversa
TCTCTATATATATGTATGTATGTATACTGTATATATATATTTCTCTCCCAAGACAAGAGTCAGTTAGACTGACCTGGACGAAGCAGTCATGGAAGAGCAATCGAAGAAGCTTTCCAGGGAGTGTTGGGTCGAAAGAGGAAGCTGATCTAACTGTGTTTTTAACCATCATTTCAGCTGTTGGGCATGAAACTGCATAAAAGTTGAAGGAGAGGTCGGAAGAACTAGAACTAGAACTAGAAGAAGCTGTAAACAGCATAACAAGTAGTACCACAAGGTTACAGAGATTATGAGAGATCGATGTTGGATATAAAAAAAATATTTGTTTTTTCTCCATAAGGGGAAGACTGCAATATTGTGCACTGTGTCCTCAGTAGTCTCTTAAACATCAATTGCTCTGCAACCAAATTTATATAAATATATATACATACATATATATAGAGAGAGAGAGAGAGGTGGTTGACCATGTCAAATATATATATTATACATATAATTTAAAGCTGCATTTAATTGGTTTGGTAATGGCAGGAGGTGGATGGATTTACTGAGTTCTCAGAAATTGTACAGTGTGCATGGAAGAAGACGAGCGCGCTCTCTCTCTCTCTCTATTACGCTCTCATGAACTGTCAGAGAGACGCATTAAAGAAGCTCCATCTCAACTGTAAGTTTACATGAATATTTTTTTTCTTTCTCAAAAGTTTTATACATAGCCCGGACCTAAGAAGAACTGATTCGGACACAAAATAGGTTGACAGTCAAATTTTAAAAAATTAGAACACAGACGTGCATGGACACCACTAATAAAAATATAAATTTTCATTTATACATCTATACATAATCATAAAACTTTAATTTATAATTTTTATAATACACATAAGTTAGAAGATGACCCTATTCGTATTTAAAAAAGATATGTTATATTTTATATAATATTACTATTTTATCTCGTCATTATAATTATGTTTTTGTTTCTTTAGAGGTTGGACATTCTGATGTATGTTGATAATATTATTTTAGGTTGTGTTAGTTTTATATAAGACAAAGAGTCTAGGATGCGTTAGTTGAGTGTCAGAGATATGGCCATGAAATGTCTGACACGTGTTTCTAACAGTGTCCATGGAATGTCGGTGTCTGACACGATGTCGAATGTGACACTTCATATTGAACTTAAATAATGTATGTAATTTGCAACTAATTGCGTGTATCTGAAATTTACAAATAATTCTTTAGTCTAAAGTGACTAAGGAGTAAGTTGATTCTTTTAGGGGTGACCACGGATCGGGTCGGATTAGGCATAATCCTAATTCGATCTGCAGTCTACGGATTGATGAATATGCAATTCAATCTGATTCGTGAAATAACGGATGGATCAGATCAGATTTGACTTAATCTAAACAAACCAATATAATTATTTCTTAACTAGGGCCCAATAACAATTTTTTAGCCTAAAAGATATAAGATATTATAATAATATTATTAAAAGTTATAAGATGTAATTATATGTATAATAAATTATAACGGATTACCACGGATCGGATTGGATTTCTGACCTCCGAATCCGTAATCAGATTTGTAGCCTACGAATTCTTATTTTCTAAATTTTCAACCAATCCGATCTAATCCGATTCGTACGGATTGGATTAGATTGACGAATTTTTTATGCACCCTTAGATTCTTTGTTAAAAATAAAATACAAAAACCTACTTCAAGTTTTGTTGAGATTTATTATAAGATAATATAAAAAAACCACAGTTAAAGATTTTATAAGTAACATATTTGATAAATTATCCTTAACTTCTCTTGAAGTTTGCACCGACAGATTAAAATTGAGTCAAATTGCGGTAAACTTTTCCTAGTTGCTTTGGATACCAATATTGCACTTAACCAAACTGAAATTACACAGCTACCCCCCTAATCCTGTTTAATTATGATTTTACCACATAGTATAAATATTAAAAATAATTGAAATTTATATGAATATATTAACCCCCACTCTAAATATAATTGAAAATTTATATATTTAAATATATTAAATATAAATTTAATTTTCAAGAATTTGAAAAATTGTCTGAATATAATCAAGCTTGTATATTATATATATTGAAATTAAATATATCATTTATTTTATTAAATATAAAATGAGAAATCAAATATTCGCATCTTCACATAGAAAATTAGGCTGTCCCCACGTGTTAAAAGTAAAAAAAAAAAGGAAATACTAAACGTCATGAAATTTTATCATGAATTGCCTTCATAAATGATGTGGCAAGTGATAATACCATTGATATTCCGTGTATGGGAGGAATCCCACCAATACTAACTCACTATTTAATTGCCACATCATTCAAGATAAAAATTCATGAAATATTTTCATGACGTGTAGTATTGCTCAAAAAACAAATACAATTCATGTAGTTTTTGTGATACCCCATTAATTCGTCTCATTAATTGAATTTTGTAATGACCTCACTATATATATATATATATATATATATATATATATATATATATATATATATATTGATTTCGTGCAGTAAAATATTTTTGACTGCGAAAACCCGTGTGAGGGGGTAACTTGAGCCAAGCATAGGCCATTAATTTTTTTTTGTCAACTCGGTCCGTGGGACCGTGTTGGGTTCCATACCGGTGCATTAAAACGGTATCATTTTGATGCACAAGATGTATCATGAGTCAGAATTCCCTTCCCGCCCACAGGAGAGGATCCGGATGCCCATTATCCCTATCTCCTATGATAGCAGAGAGATTGGACCGTGGAAAGGGACAATTCCTAACCAATGCTTTCAATGGAACTCAGTGGATGGATTGGGGATGTGCAATCCCTATCTCATATGGGCATGGGATAAAGAAAATGACCAATGTATTCCCAAATCTATTAAGATTCCAAGTACCAAGTGTTGTCAAATTGTTGGCAAGAGAATGAGACCCTTCCTTTGTAGATCATCTGGGGAAGGAAAATCCATACTCAATGCGAGCAAGTTTGGAAGCACATTAATGTCCTCATACCCATGGTTGGCTGAATACAGGAAATGAATGGACAAACTTGGGTGTTTGGCAACAAGAAATTGTTCATCTTGAAAAAGTGTCCAACAATATTCTAGGAAACTATAGTGCAAAAAAAATTTCCCCAGAAATTGACTATAGTGCAAGAATTCCCATCATAAAAGATTAATAATTCCAGGCTCAATAGTTGGCCATTGTTAAAGGAACGTCTTGAAGGCAAAAACAAGCCTACGATTCAAGCAGGATAATTAATGGGACCAAAGGAGAAACATGGAGTTTGGAAGCAATCTACTAATAACACTGACAATTATAATAAGATGTACAACCTTTATATAATATCAAGTACCTCTCAAAATTTAAGCCATCTCTTCTCTTTTTCTTTGCTGACAACCGCATTTGATGCAGATGCATGAGCGGCCTCCGTCTCTGCTAAAGCTTTGCGGGTCTCATTCAGTTTCCTCATAGCAGCCTCGTAAACCACCTTCTCTTTCCTGTTTCGGTTCACCATTTCTTCCAGCTTCTCAACTTGAATTTTCAACCCCTTCACCTCATCATCATAAGCAATTAGGGCCCGTCTGTCTTCTTTCTTCTCCTCCCTCAAACCTTTATTCTGCTGCTTCTTGACTGACCCGTTACTCAAAGCTTCACCATGCATTGCAAGCTGAGAATTAATAAGACTAAAGACGTCCGGTTCCAATTCCTCTTCCTCTTTGGCAGCCCTTGCTGCTGCTGCAAACTTCTTATCACGTTTTCTCTTCCCACCTCTGCTCCGTTTCTTCCCACTATTCGCTTTATTCTCTTCATTATCCTGAGATTCGAGGGCATGATCAAGAGATTGCTTCGGTGGAAGGACTTTCACAGAGACGGGATCCAGAATTCCCTGTCCAGATACACCTAAACCCATTCCTTCACGGTAACCCATATTGGCCATGATCTTCGAAGCTATGCCCCGGGTGTGATTCTCCCACTTCGAGAAAATGGCAGTTTCAGTCTGGATGCCCCTTTGCAAGGCAGTGCTATCAAGAAATCCTAAACCTTGTGAGCCATCTTCTTCATCGTCACTGGAATAAGACTGTTCCGAGCTTGAATCATTTTCTTCTTCTTCAGTCATTTGAGCATATTCAGACAGTGCAATAGCTTCAACCCCAAGCTTTGAATAGCTTCCATCTTCTCGAAAAACAACCTGCCCCACTTTCAGCTCATCATCCCAAGATTCAAGTTCAGCTTCCTTCCAAATGCCAGCTTTGCTGTCGGAAATTGCAAAAATACTGGACCCCACTAGCGAATGCTCCCACATTGTGGGTATATACTTCTTCAGGGAAGATAATGGTACATCAATCCCTGGTGCAAGAATAACGATTTGTCATTCTGACAAGGTTCGGAACTCGTAGTAGCAAGGGAAAATAATAATAAATAATAAAAGCACCATGGTGGATGTACATTAGAATTAACATACTTAGGCTACTTTAGTATTCAGAATAAGCTTCTTATTAAACGCAAGAACTGGTTCAGGAACTGAAAAGTACAACAGAGAACATAAGAAGAATCAAAAAAATATACCTTGTGTAATTATAAGACAACCTAAAGGTGCAATGGCTGAATGGAAAAGTAGTCATGGACTGGAATGACCAAGAAATCCTATTTTTTCTCTTGGTGGGAGCAAAAGAAGATTATTACTATAAATGTCCTTCGATTGTCCAAACAAAAAGAAAGTAATCTCTCTATGTTTTCTTCAAAAGATGTAGCCATTTCTTTTTCTAGGGATATTCACATTTGTCTCATATCATGCAAACTTTCCAGACAGATAAAAATGACCAGTGAGAGGTTTCTGAAACTCATATTCCAAGGTTTATTTGGGGGATTAATAGATATAATTGCAACATACCATGTGATAAGCGGCAGTTAGTACCAAATCGACATCGCTGCTGCAGAAAGAACTTGCATATCTGCACTTGCGTGGTCTAGCATTAGTAAATTGATGCTACTAAAACCATTGGATTCAATGCGACTTCAATAATCTGATTAATAAAACTTCTAGTGATGCCAAACTCATGTAAGCCTGCTTGGGAATGCAGCAAGCAATATAAATCCTCCTAGTACTTTAACCAGAGAAAAAGAAAAAAAATAGAAGGTATATGATATCCATAATCCACTTTTGTACTCTTACACTCAATTTGTTTTTTTAATAAAAGAAATGACACAATTATCCTCAAAAATGGTGTAAGAGTACCTTTACAAAATAATTGTGAAGAGTGAGAGTGCTTTTCAAGAACAATTATGTCATTTCTTCTATTAAAAAAGCAAGTGGAGTGTGAAGGTACAAAACTGAAGTGCAAATATCATTTTTCAAATATATATTGTATATATATGAAAGTGTAATACTAGTGGAAGAGGAAGACCAAAGTTAACGTGGGTAGAGTTAGTAAGGAAGGATACGATAACATGTGGTTTGACTTAGGCCATGGCCTTAGATACAGCTGAATGGAAACATAATATTCATGTAGCCGACCCCAAGTAGTTGGGAAAAAGTCTCATCGGACAGCTTTATAAGAACTACATATAATATTGAATGAGTACATAGGTGAAGTAGTTTGAAGAAGACATTTTCATAGGATGCTACAATGCATTGGATTGTGGGGGGAAAGCCATAACCTCCAAGAAAACCCTAGATCAAAAGGTGTGAATCTTTTTTGTTTTAGCAAAGTCATATGGTGTGGTGAGATTTGAGATTCCACAAAACTCTAGTATAATTATTTTGTTCTAGTGGCTTGAAGTGCCTCGGCCTCTCTCTTCCATTTTGTGCATAAATTGTTTTTTTTTATATAAGTAAAATTTCATTAAAGGCGCTCAAAAAGGGACCACTCCCAAGAGAATACACAAAAAGTCGATAACAGCCAACTATAATTTCAGACTATCAACAAAATCCCCCACAGATTTACAATTTCATCCATTTACCCAAAAGAAAAAAGAACTCAGAATGATGTATTTGGGAGACCAAATAGGTGCATAATTCAACACATTCACGTACCAATTTCCTTTTTTCTTTTTTGGATTCGTAACACATCCACATACTAACTTTTGACTGTAAACCCATATTCTTCATTTCAAATTCGAAATTCTACTTTAATTAGTTCGTGGTTGGTAAAGGGCAGCCAGATTACTCAATCAGAGGAATTGTGCTGCATTAAATTTGGAATTAGAGCTTTCCAGAATCATAAGCATGAACGATCTAATAGAACCAAAGATTATAAACTTATTGTTTTTGTCATTATCATAGCAGAGACGCCATTCCAATGCATCAAACTTCTATGGAAAATATAGTTTGCAGTTTCAAAACTCCAACGAGATGAACAAAAGGTTCCCATTTTAAGGTAATCAATGTAAAATTAAAGACTTGTCATAACTAAATGGCTTCGACCAGAATAACTCAAATATTACCAGTACTCACCAAAACCTTTAAAACTTCTCAAAACTCACCACTTTATTTACTTAATAAATATTAATATTATCTAAAACTTTGTGTCAATCATCTCAACGTTAAGCTAGGGATTTACATGTGCCTCTCAAAGAAGTAAAACGTCAGTTTTTTTTCCCAGCTTTTTGGATAAGTATCACATTATTTAGAATGTAAATAGATCTTTCATATACAAAATGTTTCTAAAATATATATACCTACAAAATAATCTCCTAAAAGGAATTTTTCTTTTTTGAGAATATGACCAATTTATTTCAATATGGGAAATGTAAAAGAATTTGTTTAAATGATTTTGGCCATGAGCACAATAAGCGAACCAAAGTGAAACAGAGATCATCTCAGGTCAAAGACATGAAAGAGAAGGAAGGTTAAGAAGAACACCGGTTAAATATATGAGAAAGACGTGATGCAAAAGGATTGAGAGAGAAATGAGCAGGTGGTGTTGTCCAAGAAGTGAAAGGCCCAACTTTAACAGAAATCATTAAAAGGGAAAGCACTCAAGTGGAAATGGTTGAGGAGGTATGGATTGGAGCGAGGCGGTTTGTGCAGAAATATGAGAGTGGAAAGGGAAATTTGCATTCCATGGAGGTTCAAACCTTTTTTGGTATGGGATTGCGGAAGAATATTAGGAAAGGGCAGAAAATATTTGAAGCACTTACAAATGGAGACAGCTAACTGGAAGTGGGAAGAGAGTTTGATACTGGCTTCATCATTACTTATTAGTGCGATGAGGGGCTTTATGTCAGACTTCCCTGGGTCTTTTCAGGATTGCAGTGGACTAATAAGCTGTAAGTACAGATTGTCTTGGGTTCAGAGGGTAGGGTAGGGTAGTGTGGGACAGTTTGGGGACCATTGCAAGACTGGGAGTTTGGAGAGAAGGTCGAGGTTTCTTCCATATTTTGTATACATAGGCAGTTGCTGAGGTGGAGGAGGATGCTTAAAGATGGGAATGGAGAAATTTATGAGGTGAAATCCTATTACAGCTGCTTCAGGGAGAGGACTGCTATGAGCTGGGTGTCGCACATAAAAGCTTCCCTTAAAGTTGTGTTCTCTGGATAAACGAATATTCTTGGGAAGATGTCGACTATCAACAGTCTGAGGAAGAGGAAGCAGTTATAGTTATTTGATCTTCAATGGGTAAATGAGACGAAAATTAAGTTAATCATCTGTTATCCATTTGGCCCTTGGCAAGAGCTAGGATCTGTTTCTTCCGGATCTTTTGATTAATGTCCAAGTTGGTGGGATAGATGCTTGCTAGATGGAGGCATGGTGGTGCTGTAGAGAGTAGAATGGGTAGGATAGTTAGAGCAGCTTGCAAGTGGCTTCTTTATGCAACAGAGCATTTAAGGTGAAAACTTTTGAAGCCTTTTGAAGGTGTAAAAATGTTTATTTGTGTATTTTGACCTTCCTTTTCTATGATCACTACAAATTCTTCCTTATTACAAAATTCTTTGAAGAGTTTCAGAAGGGATACTGCCTGTGCACATAAGCAGAACTCATCTCACCAGTTAATTGGTGAGAATTGTGAAGCTTCATGAACATTTTGAATATGGGAAATGACAGCTGTTTGCTTACTTTACAGAAATGATGAAAATATACGCTAGCACCACTAAAGTGATAATGTCTTACAATCTGGAGATCTCTGCAGAGATGAATATGGAAACCCTCAATAGATGGGTAGAGAATATAACTGGCAACTGACGTGTGCAACAACGAGATCCACTTGATCTTTGTCGAATGTGCTTGACAAATTGATCAAACTGGGATGACAAGGTCCTTACAGCTGAATAGCGGAAAGGTGGGGTATATAACCATAAAAGAAGTATACTCAATGATTTAGAAAAAAATATTAAATAAAGGAAATGTTTTAAGCAGTTCAATGGATATCTTTACTGCTGCTAATTTAATTATTTCTATTATGTTCACAAAATGTACCCTATTTAGCCGAGCGAACTCATTCTTCAAACAAAACTTCTAACCACATTGGTCATGCAATTTGAAATAAAGATTTCAAGTCAATGAGAAGAGTGCATTCATACTATGTTTAAACAGTTGGGAGTTATTGGACCGTAATGGAATAATTTGTACATAAATAGTGTTGAGTGTGGTAAAGTTCAGATAGAAGTGTAAACAAATAGAACAGCCAAAAGGTAGCTTTTATTTAGTATAGATTAAAAGATGTCTATATCAAAGCATTATAACAGGAAGCTACCATAAGACAAACAAAAGAAATTCAGGCATATGCCGCATATCCCATAATTATGATGTGGTGCACTGCTCTTGAAAATGGAAAATTTGTGGCATATCCCATAATTATGATGGAATACACTGCTCTTGAAAATGGAAAACTTATGGCATTTATGGACCCAAGAGACAAGGACCAGATTAGAAAGTATTGGTGGGAAATACTACATCACAACTGTAGAATCTAGCATGCAGATACACATAAAATGTCATGGAGTGCCTTAGCAAAAATATTCTCACTCAGTATTGGTCCCCATTAATCAAGGGTGTTGGAAGGGTGGACTGTGTACATACTAAACATTTAGCATTATTTTCACAACATTTTTGTGATCATACTCAATTGCACACTCTCGCACTTGCACCCCGGCTTTTATTGTTGCACCAAGCAATGGCACCGCAGCCACCGCCTACTTTGGATGCAAAATGATAAAAATTATAAAAGTAAAAATTTATAGTAAAATCAACTACAACACCAAATTAGGGTGCTACAAACCAGGAGTCAACATTTGTACGAGGACCGTATGCTCCGCAAATTATTCCTAAGAAAAGCATTCGCTAAATTTCTATATATTAGAAGAAATTTCTCTCAACTAAACTATCAAATGTGTTATTGTTGCATCCAGTGATTAATCACTAATCATTATCATCCAAACACGAAATATTCTATATACGATTTGAGTTTACTGCTGCCCTCTACAGAAACTTTAGTATGCAATAGGATATTAATAGCAATTTTTTCTATCTAAACAGGATTTGCCTTAACCTAAAGTTATCATCCGCAAAAGTAGGAAAATTCAAGAAATATATAAAACACAAATTAGAATATTAATTTAAGAAGAAAAGTTGCAACTCTGATACAGGATAAAGTAGAAAATACGCACCATCATGTTTTCAGATGTCGGTGTGAGGAAAGAAATCTTTGCAGAATCAGAACCTTCCAAGCCAACAACAAGACCGTTATACCAGCGTCCATCTGTGTGACGAAATCTACATTTTGATCCAATGGAATAACTTTGATCTTCCAGTGATTCTGCTTCAACATCTGTTGGATCGATAGGCTCCACCTTCACATCCTCAGAAGTATATCTGGAAGCCTGTAAAGCTGTATCAACGTCTCGCAACAAGCGTGCACGTTTCAGGTGAAGAAGCCCTTCCTCTGCATCTTTGATGACTTGAGCAAGCTCCTCATGAACCTAAGACAACAAACCATTAACATTTAGCAACTTCAAGGATTTATTAAATAAAATACACAAGTCACCTCCGGATAAATCTTTAATATATAGCACCTAAATCTTTATTCATAAATTAATATATTAGATGATCTTAAGAAAATACTAAATCCTTTTTAAACTAAAAAAGTTCAGAAGTGGTGTAAAAGACAATGGTTTAATTAAGTTTTACTTTGTAAGACGGCTATATATTGAGTATATATAAATAGTACATAAACAGATATATACAGAAACAAGACAACGTTTTCATTCTCCCAAGTCAATTTGCTTATGTTGAATAAAGTATGGCAAGTATTATATAAATTCTCATTCATGTATATTTGTGCTTTCTTCAATTTCATTTTGAAGTGAAGATAAAAGAGCATGCTTGTAAAACAATGATCCTTATTGGAGCAAGAAGGGAAGGGTAGGTGTTCAAACTTCAACCACATATATATCTCAACTCAAATTCAGTGCCCAAATGCATAGAGGATTGCTTTCTTGCGTGCTGGAATGGAATTGATTTGGAAAGTTAGGTAACAATAGTTAGCTTGTTCATTTTTTTTATGTTTTTAAAGGGGCTATTGCTTGGTGCAATGGTCAAAGATCGAGTTGATAAGCGTTAGATGCAGATTTGAGTCTTGAGAGCATCCACTTTGTGCAAAATAATGCCAAAAGCCGCAGGACAAACACTTAGTAATATCCCTTGTTGAAGGATTTATATATTTAAGTTACACCCTCTCTAACAGCTTAAGCTTTTGGAGTAGATGGTTGTTAACATGATATCAGAGTCAAAGGTCTCGTGTTCAAACCTCACCGTCACCCTGACAATTAAAATTGAAACACGTGTTAGACCAAAAAGAAGGCCACACATGAGGGGGGCGTGTTGAAGGATTTATATATTTAAGTTACACCTCTCTAGCATCTTAAGCTTTTGGAGTAGATGGTTGTTAACATCCCTTATTCAAGCACCTAGTTGTAATCAGGAGTTCCTTCTTTTCTCTATGCACTTCTCAGATGCATCTACCAACAGCTCTCAATAAAAGCACCAATTTCATTACTCAAAGGCACACTTAGCTTCACATGCATCTCCAAGGTAAATTCTGAACCATGGGAAGCAGTAGAGCAACAGGAGTATCCACCAATAATGAGAAAATGGTGAACACTGAGGGAACCAAATGGAAGATAAAAAAGGAGCATAATAGAAATTGAGCCGAAATAGATAAGAAGAATTATAGAACAGCATAAAGGCCATTACCTAGTCTTGGTATACACAGACATAACCTTTTGACACTTCTTTGACATAAAGTGTTTGGTCTCATACTTAAACCTGTATTCTCAGCAGTTCAAACCTCTACCATTGCACCACAAGTGGCCCCTAATTATGGAAGGGCAAAAAATATGAAGGGAACACACACACATGCACACTAATTCATTTCTCAAAGTTCGTTCATGTCATCAATAAAATGAAGTTTCCCGACATTCTACAGGGAGATGTCCAGTGCCCTTCTATATATACATAATACATCACTAGACATTGTTTCTCCAACAGGAAAAAAGTTTCGACTAATTGTTCACCTTTTTAGATAAATTTTACTAATTATTCACTCGTCTCACATTCAAAATGATTTCTCATTTGAATGTAACAATTAAAAAGGACACATCCACACCAGTATCAGTTCTTAAAACAACTTCCAGCACACATGCTTGTCACTGCATCAAAAGTGAAGAAAATTGCCTAGCTAAGATTTTGACACAAGTTTCAAACTTTTTACCAACCAATACACTAATGATATAATTCATTTATCATCGGTGAAATTTTGCCAGTAATTGTAAATATATATATTGTTAGGTTGGCTCAAATTCCTATTGTGATTAGGTTTCTATTATAGAGTTGTATCTTTTTAGGTAATTTCTTAGTAGGCAAGTCTTGGTCTCAAGGAAGGAAAGTACTTGTTAGGCAAGTCTTGGGCTCTAAGGAATTGTAATCCTAGTCCACCAAGGAATTGGATTTTGGGCTCTATAAATAGTTACCTATGTTATAGGTTGAGAGGAGTGAGAAGAAAAGAGGCAACACTCTCATTGTTTTTGAGAGGACACTTAGAGAGAGAATTTTTGTTTAGAATTTGTGATTTCCTTTTGAGTGAGATTGGGTGTATAAGAGTTAAGGGTTGAGAGTTGAGCGAACTCTTGATACAATCTTTCTACTTGTACTAATACAATCTATATAGTAAAATCGGGCTCTCCGTGGACGTAGGCTTGTTTTGCCGAACCACGTATAATTCTTGGTGTGTTCTTGCAAATTTCTTCATGCTTGTTTACTTATCATCATATCGTAATATTTGGTGGTTCGTGATTGGAGGCTTATTTCTCAACATATATATATACACACACACACATACACATATATAAACTACCAGTAACTAAAACTTAAGGTTTTAACTACCGGTGTACCTCTGTTTTGGTGGTTTTGGGTCTTAACTTCCAAGCCACAATAAACCAGTACCTTTGGTATAATCTTGCAGGAAAACCATCTGGCCTAGGGGCCTTGTCTGGACTAAGGGACATCACAATAACTTTGATCTTCTCTCCAGTTACTGGAGCCTCTAGAACATTTTTATCCTCCTCAGATAACCTGGATCTAGGAGCCCTCATACCGGTTACTTGAGCATCACTTTTAGCATATAAATTCTGTCAGCCAGTCTCTTACAGTCTTCTGATCCACAAAACAGAAGCCCTTCTTTGCTTGACTTTCCGATGGAAGAATCTTATGCACCTATCATTATCCTTTAACCACTTCAGTGTAAACTTATGAGCCCATAACAACTTTTTCTTGAGTAAGAGGAACACTTCAAAGATTCCCTAGCCCTCTTTTCAGACTGCATTAAGGCTTCTTTGAAAAGATCCAAGAGTAAAGGCTTTTGACTTTCCTCCAAATTCCTCCTGTTTCAGATACTTGAGTTGTGAGCAAACCTTTCTTCTTATTCCAAAAGCTTATCTGCTGCCTCCACTAATCTTAGTTTCTTCCTAAGTCTAGGAATAGGGTTGTCTTGAGTATTAGTTTGCCAAGCCTTAGAAACCACATCTTCTGCCTACCTTATCCTGTAAGCATCAAAACCTGAGAAATTTGAAGGGTTTAGGGGCCCTCAGCACAACTTACAGAGGAAGGAACGATCATCCCATCGTGGTCAGAAAGAGAAGCTGCTGAGAGATAAAGTTTAGAAAAAGCAACACTCTTGTAACCAGCTATCATTCACCAAGCCCCTATCCAACCTAGCACAGGTCCTCCTTCTAGAAAACTGTATATTACACCAAGTCCAATCCCCATTACTCATAGGAAGATCAGAAAAACCAATCTCATTTAGGATAGAGTTGAATTTATCAAGCACCAATTGAGGGACTTTAAGACCACCAATTTGTGAGAAACTTAGTTTAGGTTGGCAAATTTCGGAGTCAAAACCTAGAATGATCGAGAGTTGTAATTTTACTTTTTGATTTTGTGTCTTGATCATTAGCTGAACAAAAGGGTGCATCAATACTGTCGATTTGGATGAGAAAATCAATTAAAACAGGTTAGTGTGAGGATACTGTGCACACTAAATAGCTTTCAAAGTTAATTTTTTAATATGCAGGAAGTTCAACTGATTGGAAAATCTCCAACCAGTCCAACAGGTCTTCATTTCTGAGACCTGCAGAGTCCAACCGGTCGGAAAATCTCCAACCAGTCCAAATGCTCTCGAGATCTCATCCCTGCAGAGTTCAATTCCAACCGGTTAGAGTAGCCTCTGTATTTGTACCTCTGCAGAGTCCAACCGGTTGGAAACGTCCTTACAACATTAAGATTTTATCTTTTTGGATAACTTTTGAACTTTTTCCACCAAACTTTTTGAGACATCCAATGAGATTTTAAAACACCTTTTTCCTATTTATATTTGGATTCTCTTGTCTATTAAAACTCCTCTTTTCTCCAGCTCAACACACGTAAGAGAGACATTATTTTTGCATCAACAGAGCTCTTGAGTGAGTTTTTAACAGAAAAATCATTGTTTTTCTTTATTTGAGAGCACACACTATTAAATGAGAGTGCTTTAAGAGTGATGTTCTCCATCTGATTGACAGTACAGAATTTTTCTAATCAGGACAGCAGGTTTTTTATTCCTTCGTCTTCGCATTCGTAAGTGATAGAAGTGATAAGAAGGTGAGTTCAATCACTTGAAGAAGCGGATCATTCGTGAGGTGATTATGTTGACGCGTATCGGTGATGCTAGTGGTTCCAAAGGCACTGGGATCAGAGGGCACTGAGCGTCGAAGGTAAATCAACGGCAGGTGATTCCGAATGCACTGGAATCAAAAACTCTTGTGGAGAGTTGTTCCGAAGATAGTGGAACTCGTTGTACTCTTTCTCATCACAGTGGATTGTTTCACCCGAGACGGCTAGTCTCCATGATTTTTCCTTTTAAGGTTTCCACGTAAAACATCATGGTATCATCTCTAACTTTATTTACTTTCTTGCATTATATTTATTGCTTTGTGCGGTTGATCTAATTTTAATTCGGTAAAAATTAAAATAATCTGAAAATCAATCAAAAGAGCAAGCTAGATCTAGTCACCCACCTCTAGGTCCTTCATCTGAGATCAAACCCTTCACACCACTTCCACACCGTGCAATTCACAATTTTCTCTGTCATAATGTCCCACATTCCAATCACCAATAGCTAACCAGGGACCATTAATTCCAAAGACATGAGAATATAAATTGTTCCAAAGTTTCCTTCTCTCATATACAGTAGTGAAAGCATAAATAGAAGAGAAAGAGAAACTTTGTTGAAAGGCCAACACTTTGACATGAAGCAGCATACTTTTTTTTCCCCAATGAAGCAGCATACTTGGAATGTCTTCTTTAGCCACAAAAAATCAAAGATCACATGATTGCATCCCACCTGTACCCTTCCATGATTAGCAGCCCAATTCCAACTAATATTAATCTTCTTACTGATTTTATCAAAACTATGTTCCTTAACTCTGGTTTCAGCCAAACACACCAAAGCAACATTCGAGGACTTTAGCCAGTTGATTACCTCCTCCTGCATTCTAGGCCTATTCAAGCCCTTATAAAGTGGAATTCTTGTTATACATCAGATGGATTACTTTATAAAGATATAACTCATATTATATTCCGACCATGCAACACTAGATAACTAAATTCTCAACAAAACATCAACACGGGGACATTTTATACTAGTATATCAGGAAGGGATTGATGCAAAAGAAAATTCACATCATCGGTATAATTCCTATTTAAGCATTTTAGTTTGCACATTAGGATCTATTTCTATTTGGTTCCTTGTTAGAGTTAGTGAATTGCTCAAAAGAAAGAGAATGAGATGCACTTCTACAGACTCTGTACCAATTTCCACCCTCTTCTGTGTCGTATCATAGAATAATTATTGATTTAAGCGTTTTAAAATCGCTTACACTCATCTGATTTCTCTCACAATAATTAGGATTAGCATTATAAATAACGTGCATTGGTGATTTAAGGCCAAACAAAGAAACTTATCGCCAAACAAAAACATGAAACTGAAAATGTAATGGTCTCGTGCAAAAGGTTCAGCTTAGCCCCATAAAGTGTCCAAAACAACAAAACAGTATTTATTTGCACATTTTATTTTCAGTTTAGAGCTTAATTTGATGTGTGTTTCGTTATAAACCTCAGATTTAGTATATTTTAATAAAGAAATTAATAACATTAATCATTCAAACACATAATTTATTAATCGTACCGGTATTGTATTCAAATCACAAGAAACATCTGCAGATAATTCATCAAGCAATTTTTGGATGAACTATTAAATAACGAGAGAGATTTAATATATATGTATATATATATATTGGAGGTCGTAATTTGTGAAAAAGATGAAGAAACAAAGAAGGCGAACCGTGAGAAGCTCATGATTGTTAGGGTCAGAAACTAGGGCTTCTTCGAGAGCAGCGAGTGAATCTCTCTGTTCCTGTAATTGAAGCTCGAGTTGTGCCTCCAGAAGTCTCTCTTCGTTATCCGCCATTGCGAACTGAGGTTAGAGAGAGAGAGAGAGAGAGAGAGCGCAATGAAGAGAAGAAAAATTACTTGTAAGTTTTAACATTCCAAGAGCGAGAAAGCCAAAAACGGCTTTTGAAAGCCAGCCAAACAGGGCTTTATAGATTTGCCTCTTGGCAAGACTTGGGTCATAGGGGCTCATTAGTGAAGAAATGGGCCGTCTCTTGGCAATATTAGGGCTCATGCTTTGCCAACAGGCCCAAGACACATGTCAGAACAGGAACAAAGTGATTTCCTTTTACTTTTTCTTTCTTTTTGCGTTTTCTTTTCTTTTCTTTTTTTTGATATTTTAATATTGTAGTTTGTTTTAGTTTTCATATTGTACGGGAGTTCGAATCCCTTAGGGTTACTCCGAGAAATTTCTTATGGAAATTGGGCATCTACTTGATGCAAATTATAGAATATTCTAAGAGGCCTGACGCTATCATCGTGGACAAAAAAAAATTGTACCACATTTTATGATGGTAAAATTTTTCCCGCCACTCTTTGCATTGAGTTATGATTGGTAAAACAATAATAAAATTAAGTTAAAAAATTTATTTTTTCAAGATATAAATACTTGTACACTCGCACCATGTTTGAACTTATAGTTATGCATTTTTACTTTATCAATCTATTGGTTGGTGTGATTTTTTTTAAAAGAATAGTGTTATAGTTTGTACATTTCTATCTATAAAATTGAATCTCTAGGAAAATTATCTTGTTTTATTTTTTAAAAATTATTTTCATTTGTCTACAAGACCAAAAAAAAAACTGATTTCAGATAATTCTATTCAGCTTTGTTATTACATTTAATATAAGGTTAATATAAAATAAGGACAATCAGTAAATAACAATATTTTTTTATTATAACTTCCATGCCACTAGAACCATAAATAGAATATTTTACAATTTTTTTAAAAAAAAAAACAAAACCATTCTAACTAAATACATGCTGGTTATTTTCCTCTCTAACTTCACTATTTGTCCGTTTTAATTTCTAGTATTTTTTTTTTACTTCTAATTAAACCAATCCAATGGATAACTCTGTCATTTCAGTTTATTTACAAAAGAAATGTGAATATGGTTTCCTTTTTAAGTATAGAAATAGACGTGGATGAAATTTCAAGGACCAACGCTAGCACTATTTTTATTTTTTATTTTTTGGATAAAATATATTGACCTTCCCTAAGGTTTGACCTTATTACATCCGATATCAAATTAATAAATTTTGTTACAATAACTTCCTTAGACAAAGACACCCCTCCGTCCAAAATTCTGTTAGTTTTGTCAAAAAAATTATGGTAAATTACATTGATCTCTCCTGAGGTTTGGGATAAATTACACTGACCTCCCCTAAGATTTGGCTTAATTACACTCGACATCAAACTAATTGATTTTGCTACAATGACCTCCCCTGTAGCATAAATGAACTAATCGACGTTAATTTTTGAGTGAAATATCTATTCTACCCTTAATATTATATTGATATAAAAATTAAAATATTTTTATATATAAAATGACACTTTTGCCCATCTAATATAATAATATTTACATGGTGGAAGCATGGTGGTGGCTAGGAATGGCAACGGGGCGGGTACGACACGGGTTTGCCTAAACCCGTCCCCGCCCCACTGCCTTCAACACTATTACCAAATCCGCCGCGAGTTTGAAACGGGACGGAATTTCAAAATCTATCCCCACCCCGTTTAAAATTTCAAAAGGGGCGGGACGAGACGGGGCGAGGCGGGGCCCCTCCCCACAAAATTGTAACCACATCAAACATCAATAAAAATTGATTTTTTCAAAAAATACGAGCCTAGTGGGTAGTACCAAGTTTGATACTATTAAATTCAAAATTGTATAACCCCTGTTTAAGAAGTAAAATGACAAGATTCCACAATTAAATAGCCTATTACAGAAAATATATTTCACAACTAAATAACTTAGTAACAAGTTTGATCCAACAATTAAAGAAGTGTTAATATAACAAAAAGATAAAATGAAAACATAAGTCTTAATACAACCAAAAGTAAAATTATAATTTGTATTTATATATATATACATATAAATATATTTATAATAATAAAATATATAGACGGGGCTGTGCGGGTTATTATAGAGTCCCGAACTCGTCCCGTACCTAGGGATGACAACGGGGCTGGTATGGGGCGGGTATGCCAAAACCCTATCTCGCCCCATCAAGAAAATACAAAATCCATCTCCCGTTAAGAATCCTAACGGGTTTGTGGTAAGCATACCACCACCGCCCCATTTAGAGAAAGAGAGAAATAACAAAATCCTTAAAATTCTTTGTTTTATTTGCTTTGAATTCAATATTTGGGTTAAATATACCCAAACAATGATACAACACTCCCACAATCAAAATTCCAATATATAAGGCCAAAGAAAATGACACAAACATACATACATATGTAGATGGAGATTGAAACAGTTTTGATCTTCAAGAATTTTTTTATTTATTATAGATCTATAATGTACACAAGATAAAGTTCTCTTTTAGCCATAAGATAAATAGAGGAATAGAATAGAACAAGGTAACCTAGTGGTTGTCGTATATCTAGTATACTATATTTATATAGGTTATATAATAATAAAAGAAATGACACATTTCATACAATTATGTCACTATATATATATATATATATATATATATATAATCGGGGCGGGGCGGGTACTAGGTGGGTTTTTTTTAAAAAAAATTATATCCGCCCCTACTCCTATTAGGAGCGGACCAAATCCCCTCCATTAGGGGCGGAATGAGGCGAAAACCCGTCGGGGCGGAGGAAATTGCCACCCTTACCTGTACCCGTGGCGGGTTTTAATTTTTTTCCCAAACCCGTCCCTACGGGAAAAAAAATGGCTCCCATACCTACCCTAAACGGGGCGGAAACCCGGCAAGGCGAACAAAATTGTCATCCCTAGTGGTGGCCATGGCAGCTGGGATTGTGCACGATGGTTGTGGTGGCTCGGTTAGTGGTGGTTCACAGCATGGCAGTTGTGAGTGGTGGGTCTGATATGTGGCACGGTGGTGATCTTGGTGTGGTGTCGATGGGGGAAATAATGGCAGTTGGGGTTGTGAGCGCGCACACACATATATATAATAATATTTACTATATATATAATATAGTAAATATTATTATATTAGATAGGCAAAATGTCATTTCATATATATATAAATATTTTAATTTTTATATTAATATAATATTAAGGGTATAATAGACATTTCACCCAAATGTTAACGTCGTTTAGTTCATTTATGTTACAGGAGAGATCATTATAACAAAATCAATTAGTTTGATATCGGGTGTAATTAGGCCAAACCTGAGGAAAGATTAGTGTAATTTACCATAATTTTTTTGACAAAATTAACAAAATTTTGGACGGAGAGAGGTCTTTGTCTAACGAAGCAAACCTCAGGGGAAGTCATTGTAACAAAATCCATTAGTTTGATGCGGGGTGTAATTATGTCAAATCTCAGGGAAGGTCAGTGTATTTTAGCCTTATTTTTTTTCCAGAGGAACAAAGATACAACTGCAACATAAAACATCAAAGTAAGGAATGTAGGCTAGAACAGAATCAGAATCAAAATGTCTTTCTAGAAAGCTTTGCAATTGCGTGAGCAACTCATTACAATGCTGAAGAACATGGCTAATACGAACGGAGAGAATGCTACGCAAAGCCACTTGAACATCGTGAATGATGGGCTGAATCATGGCAAGAACTGAATCAACGGAGGTAACAACTTGATTGATAGAAAAAGAAACATTTTCGAATTGAACATGTTGGATCTACTCTGAACTGACCCATAATACTGCTTTGCGAAAACAATGTGTTTCAGCTTCAGTTGCAGTGGAAGCCTGAAAATGTTGGGAAATAATAGAAGATATTATGCTACCATAATGATCACGGAGAACTGATATTTACTTATAAAAATACTTAATATTTTATTCAAACTGAGCTAGCCTTTTAATACGCAATACAATTCAACAACCTTAGCATAAATATAAGATCACTAGCGTGCAAAAAATTAAACCATTTTCTGCTATAATAAAACCTATAAACTAGGCAAATTAAAAACAAACTGAGACATGAACTTCTTAAATACTAGGACTTCAAAACAAACTTTAATTAAAAATAAATAAATTCCAACAAACCCTTCCTTAAACTGAAAGTTTACAAACTTCAGTTTAACAATTATGCAGAATATTCCATTAAATTTGATCTTGCAGTGCATGAACTCCAAGTAACTTTCTCAGCTTCAAAAAACTAGCTAATTTGAGGGGTTTAGTAAAAATATAAGTTACTTGGTCTTCACTTCTGCAGTAGACAATATCAATAACTTCATCCTTTGTGAGATCACGTAAGAAGTGATACCTCACATATATATGCACAATTACTTAATAAAAAATTTGAGAGAAGAGAGGTTTTTTTTTATTTTTTATATTAAGTTATACCAATTTACGGAAAAAAAATGCACAATTACATAATAAAAAATTTTGAATTAATTTTTGTTGTCCGAAAAATTTTCCATTAGAAAGAGAGAGAATTATTGAAAATAAAATAATATTTTAAAAAATAAAAAAATCTGGAAATTATTATTATTGTGCATATTTAGTTTTTTTCCGAAAATAATTTCTGAAATTTTTTTCTTTAAAAAAACTCATTTTTATTTATTTATTAAGGTAAACAAAACTTAATAGGGTAATTTACACTTAGACCCCATGTGATTTGTCTTTATTTCACTTTGACCCCCTCACCTTTGTAAAATTACACTGTCACCCTTGCTTTATGAAATAATAAACACTTTGACCCCCTTCGGTTGCTTTCTCAGGCGACCGGAGCATCTTCTTGCTTACATCATCCAAAAAATGATTTTTAATGTCCAAATTGCCCTCCAAACTTAATTTAACACTTTCCTCCCTCATTTCTTCCAATTTTGTCCTTTCCTTCCTATGTATGTATTTTTTGGCCATCAGATTCATTTACTCTTTAAAATGACAAATTGAACGGCTAAGATTATTAAGCAAGATTGTACCCTTCTATAGACCCACCCACTATATAAATCCTTAAATTTAATTATATTTTATATTATTTAATTTTTATCCAGATAAATCCTTCAATGCCACATCAGGTGGTAAACACATTTCATGTTGAAAACCACTGCTTCGGCTATGATTTACACTTTTATTGATTTCCAAATCCCAAATACATTTAACCTAACATAGATTCATACATATATATTCATCTATATACACACACACATACAAACACCAAATAATCTATGTTTATGTTTTTCTTTCAAGTTCTAATCCAGTAATTAGACCAAACCAATCTCGCCTATATATAAATGTAATGTTTTTGTTTCAAGTTCTAATCCAGTAATTAGACCAAACCAATCTTGCCTAGATATAAATGCAATATGTGGCACATACATGTATATATATCAACCATCATATATATATATATATATATAAACGTACACATACACACTGTGTACTGTGTGTTAAGAATTTCAAGTTCACAATATTCATGCTATACAGCCAATCATCAACAACAACACATTCAATTGGAGGTTTTTGATTTAGAGAGAAAGGGGAAGCCAAAGGGTTTTTCTTACGTGAGAAAGAGAGAAAGTGTGTTGAGCAGTTAGGAATTTACTACCGGTAGTCATTCAAAACAAATATTGACTTCTTCTTAACCCTAACCAGCGATGATGAGCACTGATTAAACCCAACCCTCATCGCCTCTCTCTAATCAGAGCTCGGAAGCCAAGTTGTCGATCTGCTATCCTTTTCGATGTCAACGATCGCCGTCATGATCGGCCACACCACTAGGTGGGGTTATTGCTCGCCCACAATTATTTTCTAATGAGGAGCTACTGAGGTGTGTTTGGATTGGGAATTTGGAGCCTCAATAATTTATGAGATGGATATATATATATATATATATATATATATATATATATATATATATATATATATATATACATAGAGAAAGAGGAAATAATCTGAATTTTTGTTATTAAAAAAAGAAAAAGAAAAAAGAAAGCAAAGGGTTTAGTAACAAGGGTATATTAGTCAATTCGCTCCCTCTGTTAATTCCGGCAACTGACAACTTAATATATAAAAAAACACTCTCTTTCTAATGAAAAATTTTTAAGGGAAAAAAAAATTTAAAATTTTTTATTATGTAATTGTGCAATTTTTTGCCGTAAATTGATATAACTTAGTATATATAAAAAAAGACCCCTTCTTTCAAAAATTTTTATTAAGTAATTGTCAATATTTAGTTTTTTTCTTTGGATATTATTTTTGGAATTTCAAAAAAAAGCTTCCTCTTGTTTTAATAAGAGAAATAGTAAAATGGTCGTAGAAAAATATAATATGTGCAAGAGAAAAAAATTTCTTCACCTTTTTAAAAGCACAAAAAATTGTTTAGCCCTTTTACCTTACAATAATAAAATTACTCTTCTAAATTCGGTCCGTTTAATAAACAATGTTGGATAAAAATGGAATAGCCAAATGAAGGGAATGGAATTGGGTCCGCACCCCCCAAACCCGCCCGTTTCCATCCCTAACCGTAAGCTAGAAAATCCATCTTTTGAACTGATATTTCTTTCAAAATAAACAATTTTTTGTTTTCAATGTTCAGCATTTCCCAAAAAGAGACAACGATCGAACGAGGTTTTCTTTTACACAGTTCACTGTACATTTGGAGAGCGAGAGCGAGAGCGAGAGCGAGAGAGAGAGAGACAGTCTAGAGTGAGAGAGAGGGAATGGGGCATCATCGCACTCTTGATGACCAACACCATGAATCAGTAGACAGTCTGGTGAATTTGTTCAGGAAGGCGAACCACGATCTCACTGTCGTCCAACACAGACTTGAAAATGAGTTCCAACAAATCTACCCTGACAGGGTAACCAAACAACCCCTTGAAATTTCTTCTAGGGTTTCTAACTAATATTCACTCCCAATTTCATTTTTTGAACTATTTTCGAATATTTTCTTTTTGGTATTTCATTGTTTGTTTTGCAGGCAAATCCAATGAAAATCGTATCTCGGATAAAGAAAATACAGGAAGAACTATCCTCTTTGAAAGAGCAGTGCCGTCAACTTCTAGCGGCCAAACAGGTACCTCTCCAGCCATTATTGTGTTATTACCATTTACCCTCTGTTTGGTTCCTGGGAACATGTAGCAAAAATAGACAAGGAAATGTACGATAAAGTTTTTAATTTACAAGCAAAACAATCGTGTTGTGCTTTTTTTTCCCCACTGGTGGCCCAAATTATTGGCTGAGTTGTGTTGTGGTTTTTTTTTGGTTGCTAGTGCTCCGGATAACTGGAAACCACATATACATGAGTATACTACTACTACTAATATTTTTATTGTTTACATTCTCTCTGTTACCAGATGGTGCTCAGATTCATTTTGAATGGGTTTATTGGTCATGAACTGAATTTGGAGGTTTTAAGTACAACAACATGAATGTGTAATGCTTAGTTTGTTTTCCTTAATAACTCAATGGAAAACCAAGAGATATATTTTCTGAGTTGTGTTCCCAAATAAATGGAAATTGCATGTGAATACATATATTAAAATTTGTCATTTTGTTTATGCTTTTGACATTAACAGGGGCAATGATAATGATACTTGATGGAATCCTTTATAAGCATCCAGAAGAATTCTGTAAACAATAAAAGAAACTAGAGAAGTTGGGAGTCCTTTGATCTCTAGAATACTTGGAAATAAAGATCAAAGGTTTCACTATATTGGTATATGCATGCATGTTCTTAAACTTCTTATGTAGGAAAGTATGGTCACAAATTATTCCATGACATATAGCTATATAATGCTTGTGTCAAGAATTATAAAGAGACACTAAAATGGATGAATTTGTTTTATTGACCACGTATTTAACCATAATCTATTATAACTTTCATTAGTGTAATGATATAGTCTGAATAATGAAATTGTTTAGAAGTCTATATTAACTACAAAAGTAAATAAATTGATGGAGCATATGAGAAAAAGGACCATTTCACGTTGTAGACACTGAAGGGCTTATGAGTCACGAAAAACCAGCTGCTAGGAACTTGATTTGTTAATTAGAATCTGGTTGTCAAGTATTGAACTTCTGATTACTAAAATGTAGTCTGCAGCTCCTTTAGCCACCTCCATAATTGCATGATTAACTCACCTAAAATATTTGAAGATTACCATTAGAACTTCCCTTTCACTATCTAGATCTTAGCCTACTGGCCACATGAAATCAAATCTAATTAGCATCTTTTTAGTTTCGAAAAATCCGGTGTTGATTGTATTAAATTCAAAATTCTTGTATCTATATGTATATTTGTATATTTTTAGTTTTGGTGAGATGAAGTGGATGGAAAATTTTAGATTTAGAACCCAAAATCAAGATCTTGGATTTGAAATATCTTGATTGACCAAAATGGTGCTCAAAATTTCTACATCTAATTTTTTTCTCGAAGTAAATGAAAAACTAACAATACCAGTGTTGTTGATAAAATGAATATGACAAAGAATGATGTGATTTTTTGAAAATCTATCTAGAAAATAGGCCTTGGAATAGAGTGAGTTTGCCCCGAGATCTGATCCAATTCAATCTGAAGTCCAATTTATTGGGTTTGGACTTTAATTTTGAATCCGAATTCAAAAACCAAATTGGGTATGGATCTTCAGTGAAAGATCTGTCACTGATTTGGGTCTATATGAATCTAGGCAATTCTTACCCGAGATCCAACCCAGATCAAATATATTTTACTTTACTCTAATAGGATCATGTTTAAATTATATGAGTCAAAAATGGATGACGTCCACATAATCCAATCCGGATATGGATCCTGACATTAAAATATGAATTTTGGACCTAGATTCACACGAATCCGCTCCAGGTCTGTCCATTTCAAGCACTACTGGCTTAAAGTTAGTTGGATCAAGCTCCAAAACTATAAGGGATGCTGCTGAGAAGAAATGAAAGAGGAAGAGACAGTGTCAAAAGGTGGCTTTCAGATTATTTGTTCTAAGAGTCTCAATTTTGACTTTTGAGCATTATTATGGTGCCGAAGGGACAAAATTTGATTCGTTTAACATATGATACATCACGCAGCCTTCATGTAAAAATATAGACAAATTTCGTCCAAATTCAACCATTATTTGGAACTCTTAAATTTGTGTTAGTTTCATGTTGGACCTTGTTGGTGCTGAAGATACGTATACATTCTACGATGCGAGAACCACTTGTGTCCACTTGTAAGGGCTTCGTGAAATGCAAATCAGGTTAGCCAATTAAATATTAGGATATGCTTGTTTTGTCATATATGTTTGCACCTAAGATCATTTAAGGCCTAAACCCTTTCAATTGAAAAATCAGTCACCATTTGGTTTTCTATTGTTTGGGTATAATGCTGAACAAGCCTTAAAAACTAAGATGTTTTAGAGAGTATCATTTGGATGTTATGAAATTGAGCTGGAAGTAACCCCTTAATCAGCAAGAAATATAATCATATCAGCTGAAATAACCAAAGTCAAAACCAAAAGTAGTAGCTTTCATATTATTTCAGCAGTTGCTCCTGCTTATCTAGCTGAAGGAGAAACAAGTCTGGTTAAAAACTACCATCATAAATGAAGCAAGTTAAAATCCTACAAATAATGGTGTCTTGAGAAAAACTAAGAAAAGAAATTATGTTCTTTAGCAATCTATTCATATTGTAGTGAACAGTTTAATGGTATATCATTGTAAGGGGCACAAAATATAAAGGTCACATAATTGGGTCTTTAATGTATATTTTAACAAATCAAACAATTAAAATTTTCAGCTTTATAAACTTATCAATAAAAATAATAAAAATTGAGCTCTGTAATTTTTTGATAAAAAACAAATTCAACAGTTGTAAGTATGATTGATAAGAATTTGAGTGCTTATTTGGTTAACTTTATGCTCTGTTGATTTTAGGTAGCACATCTGTTTAGGAGGACTGGTTGTTTTGGACCCAAAAAAATTAAACAAGAAAGAAAAGAAACCAAGAAGTTTACTGAATTTGAAGCACACAAAAGGCGACACCAGATATGGGAGGAATTAAGGAGATCGTTTATTGTAGTCATAGGTATTATGGGGCCATTTCCAGTCGAAGACTAAGAGGGAAAGAATGTGAAGCTAGTGTTGTATTCCAGGAGACATGAATGGAAATAGCAGGGTGATTGAAGTTTGCAATTGGGAGATAGATGGAATAGAATGAAAGCATTGAAGAAAGGAGGCAACTGTTTGATCAGGATGTTGAAGGCATTTCCTACTAAGATTGTACAGGATTTTAGTTGTAGGGTTTAATTTCAGGTAAGAACTATGAAAACCTGGAACTGTCAGAAGTTCAAAATCTAAAACCGGAGAGAGAAAATGGTTGATAGTGAAGGTGATGTAGATGCGAAGTATCAACAGGGTACTGTTTCAGAATTTGAAGAAAAAAATCCTCCTGGTGTTTTTCTTTCACAGGTTTAGTTAATGGGCAAGATGTTTTAGGTGCCTTCCATGACACTTGTGTTTAAAAAAATAAAAAATCTCTTGCTTATTCTAGTTTTTGATACTTGAAAGTTACAGATTTAAACTGTATTCTCCATGTTACCCTCCATGAGTTTGTTGAATAGAATAGTGAACTAGAGATATTGCAGTCATGATCAACTAACATTACAAATATTCTCTTAGCTTTTCTTTTGATAGATTGAATATCTTTTATAAGAAGTCAAAAGTTGTAATTTCCCTTGAATGAAATCTCTGTATTTTGAAGTTGTAATTTCTTTGTTTCACTTTGCTTTCAGGATTTGATTGACAAAACCAGAACAACCCTAGTTGGGAACAGATCACTACTGCAGCGGTTGCAAGCATCCACTGGGGCTCCTGTTACCAGTGATTCTGATGATCTTGCATACAATAATTTCAACCAGGTAGTATTTTTTATGCTCAATTATGAAAGGGAAGACTAATTGCTTAACAATTAAGGGGGTCTTCTTACATCACAACTAGTCAGCAAAGGATCAACCTATAGCTACCGAAATATCTTTCTTAAGATGGCTGTCATGCACATGCTGTAGGAGAAATCCCTAAAAAAATAAGGAAAAAACAAAAATAGAACTATGACAATACAAATAAGTGTGTTCTATACTTGGATACATGTATGGGCTAGGGTTTTTTAAGTACAAAATGTTTCTTTATCTATTTATTAATATTTATTACCATTGATAACAAAGTTGATGCGTATTCATTTCTCTTGGTCAATCATATTGCCACATATGGACTCATTTATTTTGCTTTCAATCTTTATTAGTTACTGATTTACCAGGAGGATGACTATATATCTTTATTTTTAGCATACTGTTCCGGAAGGTTGTGTATTTTCCAAGTGGTGTCTAAAGAATTTGCACCACTTGCCAGCAAGCAACCAAAATTGAACCAATGGCTAGGTTTTGCACATGAACTAATACCAAGGCAGAATGTTCTGTCTCTTGTGGTTCTTGGTTTGCTTACCAAGTCTACAGTGCGAAGCCTCGCTACATATTATTTTTCCTTCATCTATTATATGCACACACATGGTTCCAAAGAAAATTTGGCTGACTTTTTATCTTTGACTCATGATATGCAGATCATAGATGAGTGGACTGCTCAAGTCAGATCAGCAAAGGGTAAAGAACATCATCTGTAGTTGAATTTTTTTAATTTATTCCTCGTGGTAGTGTTTGACACTGTGAGGTGGCTTAGAAGTTTATGCTTCCTCATTAGATTGAAAATGACTAGATGGGGTACATAGATGAGCAGTGAGTAGTGGACCCACCTTGCCATGTGTGGCACTGGCACACTTGCCTAACCAAGTATTGCCACATGGATGCATCAATATCCCTTTTAGTTTCATATATAGTTACCCCACTTATTAGGCAATCTCTTAGTTATGATCTTATTAAACAATTTTGTTATCTAAGAGAAGCCATCATCCTTTAAACATTTCCAAACCTCAATAGGAATGTCATCTGATCCTAATGCCCCTCTCGATTTAGTCTTTCTTAATACATTTTTGACCTCGTACTCTCTAGTCCTACGAAAAAATATTTTCTCCCTCAGATTACTGAGCTTGAACTTCCAAGATGATTTTCATTTTTACAATTTCTCAAAGTAACTTTTTTGTTATTCTTTTATTTCTCAAAATCCTTAAATCTTTACCCTTGATACATTTAATATGATTGAAATCTTTTTTTTTCTCTCCCTTTGTTTAACCAATTTATATATATTCTTCTCTCCATCTTTTGTACCTATGCTTCGTTTGGTATGAAGCATGGAAAAGTGGGTGGAAGGAAGGGTAGGAATCTCTAAGGAAGGGCAAGTGTTCTTCTCCCAGTTTGTTTGGTGGAGTGGAAGGGAGTAGAAGGAGGTGACACCTTCCATTTTCTGCTAAGAGGTTAGAGAAGGAGGTCTTTTATATTTTTCTTAGTATTAAACTCATAATATAATTTAAGGGTAATAATGTCACTTTACATAATATACAAAACTTATTCTTCCCTCCCTTCCTCTCTTCTGTCTAATTTTTGGAGGGATGAAAAATGGTGGTCAGGAGGGATGCCTCATCCATTCTTCTCTTCCCGCCAACTCTCCCTTTTACCAAATAGTGGAGACTTGCTCCATTCTTCCTTTCTTCCCTCTTACCAAACGCAGTGCTGATTTAGAATAGATTATCACAAACTCTATATTTAGATTCTCTCACTACTTTTAACTTTTTTTTTTTTGGACATCTTTGTATTTTTCAAAAGTTAATCTATCTCTAGTTTTTTGCCAAGCTTTATAACATAATTCTCGTTTTTCTTTTATGACGATGCAGACATGTTCATTCCAACCCCAAATTTCCTTAGATGATGGTCTTTTTCCTTTTAATTCTCCATAGATTTCTTTGTATGGTTGTTCAAGATATTCACTTATCTTTTTCTCTTGGGACATGTTTCCCTTTTGAGCACCTTTTATAATATTTTACTCATAACAAAAAAAGATATTCACTCATCTTATTTTGCACTGAGTTAGTTTCATCTTCTAAATTCATATTGCTTCTTTTAGTACCATATTCATCAATAATATTACTTTCTCCACTCTTGAATTCCATCACTTAGTTCTTGGATTTATACTTTTCTTTCTCCTTTTTTATGGTCCTTTTATATATACATATAAAACTATTAGCCTATGTTGTGATGTTAAACTCTCTCATGGAATAACCTTATAGTCCTTACATATTAATCAGTCCACTGCAAAGTCTAAGATATCCTCCTCAATGTCATATCTCCTAATACATGCCCACCATGTACCATCTCCAACCCTCCACAATCTTTTCCTACATGACTATTTAAGTTTCCTCCTTTGGGCATTTCTTGAATTAATTCATCCATATAGTTTCTAAAATTGTGCTTTGATGTGATTCTCTTGGGAGCGCTCCCCTCTTGTGCGCTTTTTAATGAAATCTTATCAGGAAAAAAAAAGTTGTGCTTTGATGTGTTCGTCTTGTCTTACTTAGGGTGCCAAGTGCTAATTATAGTAACTATATTTTCTCCTAATACAAGTTTGAGTAATATTATTATGTCCTCTTTTCCAATTAAAGATAGGAAATCTTATTTTAAATTCTTATCTATGATCACCCTTAATCCATTTCTATTTCTATCTTTCTCAGTGTAATAAATTCATATTCCGTGTTCTCAATTTCTCCAGTTTTTTCCTTGCTCATTTAGTTTCTTGTAGACATAATATTTAACACTCCTAATAGTCATTGTGTACCAGCTCCATTCCTTTACCTATTAATGTTCCTATATTTTAAAGTCCCTAACCTGAGCCTACTATTCTAGACTAACTTCTTTAACTGCACTCCTCTAGAAAAACACAGGAACCTGTGCCTACTTTTTATAGCATCTGAGTGCCGATGCAGCGCCTCGCTTAAGAGAATGCCCTAGAATTTACTCATATATTTTTAGGATTAATGTTCATATTGGTTCTGACAAAACTTTTTAGGATTAATGTTCATATTTCCCCCACTGGAATTTTTTGTTATTCCTATTTTTTATACAAAAAATTTAATAATTATAAAAATACCCCCACTGAAACCTGAAAAAATTCACAAAAAACCTTAAAAAAACTTTCAAAATTAAAAAAGACTTCTCATTTTCTAATTATTGGCCCAACATAATTTTCAAAATTCAGAAAAAGCCCATGTCTTTCTCTTCCAGCGAGTCTCAAAAAAATTTTAAGAATCAAAATTCAAAAAAGACTCCTCATTTGCTATTAATTATTTTGGTTCAAAATTTCTTATCATATTATTCTTAATGGTTGCCCACTCTGAATGAAATTACTGGCTCCGCCACTGAATACAATCACCTCTAAAATTGGAAGCTAGAGCTCTATTTACAACCCCCATACTCAAAATAGTATAGGTTTCAAAAGGTATAATCGATAGGGGCAGCAACCGTGAATTTAAAGCCTTTCTGATGTGCCTAATATGAGACCTTATGCTTAACCGAAGGTATAGTGTTAGTAATTGCGGTATCTCTATTTTTTATTTTTTGAGAAATGTGTCAATTATGCAGGGGATGAGAGTCACGGATCGGGCGCTGAGGATATCAACCAGCTGCTCTTTTCGGCAATTGTTCAAGGCAACTGAACAAGATCAGGGCAATCTTGACAATCAGCAACACCCATTGAATCTATATCTTCATTTTCAGATAGATCGTTTTCCGAGTGAGGGAACACCTGTTTTATCTCCCTCTATTATGCTAAGATCTGTTTTCGTCAACTTTGGAGTGTACATCCCTTCTTCTCGGAAATGCAGAATATGACCCAGTTCAGATGGTACAACTCATTACATATTTTTCATTCCCACAAGGATCCTATCTTGTATTCTCTCTTTAATTCAATTATACTCGACCTGATGGTTCAAAAACTACCCTACATCAGCTGATTAACATTTATATTAATTTCTCCAATGTAAAGTATTTTTAAACAAAGTGCTTTCTGTTCATATAATGCATGTTTCTGCATGCTAGTTGGACTAGTTCGTTGGCTCTTTATGAATTAGCAGTTTTTGATCCCTTTGATCCTGTTCTAGATCCGATGCGGAGACAGGTTATGTGTCTTGCCCTGATTCATTTCATGGGGCGCTTGGAGGATCACAGGAGGTTAGTTAACTAACCTAGGTATTGTTATTTGTTGCATAATGATGAGATCAATGTGAACGGATCATCTCCAATATATATAAGTCGTCTCCAAGCATCTACATTATTAATCTCATGGCTCAACTTAAATTTACTAATGAATATGGTAATGTAACTTCCATTTGGAGTGTAAAAACATGCTCGTTATTGTACTTTAGCAAATTTAAGTTGTTGATGTGGCGACTTGAGAGCTGTTGGATTAATGCCTGTAAATACTCGGAGACGACTTGAATTGGAGAGGATCCTGATTCATTTCATCCTGATTATATTTGCAGTGAGCTTATGGGTTGTCATATTGAACCTTTTGGGATCGATTGCTTATATTATAGTATGATATTAGATTCCAGAGGAGGATAAAAATTAATAGGACTTCAAGGTTGTTGATACGGGGAGCTGCACATTATTTGATCTTTGGCTATTGACAAAGCAGAATCTTGAAATTTGATGTGGTCAATAATGATCTTAGACATGGTATATCGGTACAAGTGTAGTAAGTTCTAAAAGAATTTGTAAACAAATTAAACTTTATTTCATTCTGCAAGTTAAAAAATAATACAACTGTGGGTTATTCATTTATAAATAATACATGGTGAGATTTGTAAGATGGGAAGTTTAAATAGGCCTCAGCCACGCCTTGGCCATGTAATACAACTACAGAATGGATACCAAGAAACTTCAGAATGATTGGAGCAGTTGCATGTGTAATTATTTGGAGATCGGTGGCTCTTCCAACCACTTGGCACGAAAGCCTGTTCCCTTGCAATCGGTGCAGCACGCTGATCCCTGCCACCCAGAAACATGACTTATGAATATCTGTAACATAATGATTCCATGTACAACAGGAAATGCACGCAATGAAGAGAAATATTATGATGAGAGAGCTCTAATGGTCAGCTCCCTCTTTCAGCCGTCGAATGGAGATTCACCGAGACTCTCCATTGAAGCAATGAAATCTCACTTTGATACTCTCATGGTTTCAGTTTACCTTTCCAGCACAAATTACGCAGGTGGTGTTTCTGGATGGCACTTGACATAGCATGTTATCACCAAGAATAAAGAAACCAGTACCGGTGCACCATTTGCATTCAACATGCCCCTTTGAGTCACAAGAAGAACAGGCAATAGGTCCTGGTTGCTGCATGCATCAAGAACACATGTGATATTAGGAAAAGGAAAGCTTACTCCCAAATATTTGGGTTAGCACACTAATCTCTTCTATCACAGATTTATCTGTCTATTCATGAGTCATAATATAATCTCTTCCAACTTATTTCCCATTCTTTTTAGTTTTCTCCTATCTCTGTCTAAGAAGGTTGAACACTTCTAAGAAGAGCCATGTTCTCAGACACCTACCCTTCTTGGATACACAAATCTTAATTGTGTCCATAGTGTAATAATAAATTTCTTTAATCTTGGACACATGACCTGGATAAAACATTATGTTTAGCATGTAGAAAAGTATAATTCTAAGAAAAATCAAAGTAAATTTATATATAGTTATTTTTTAAGTTAAAGATATAGGCATTCTAACTGGAGGAATGGCATGTGAGTTAAGAAAGGAGTCATCAAAATACCAAATTCTGTGTACATATTTGTTACATATATAAATACAAACACAAAAACACACATGCAGATATATGTCTATGAGACAACACTAGTTATACTTAAATGCTTTGGTCCTATATAATATAATTTTATATAAAACCATATAATTTTTCAGTGTCTTCGCTGTGTTCGTGCCCTGTCTTTTAAAATTTGTCAAATCATATCCTTATCCTATGTCAGTAACCATACTTCTTAGGTCTGCCTACACTTGCAAATTATACCATATCAATCTCTTTTTATTGTCATGGTTGTCATCTTCACTGCACAGGAAAAACAAATTGCTATTCACTTGCTCTAATCTTGCATTGATACGGCATTAACTCTTTAACTCTGCAATCAATAGTCAATGTAATTACACTCCCACTATACCAGGATGCTTCCCTACTAACAATTTACTCTTTGGACCATAACGGACAGGAGAATTATGTTACCCATTTCTAACGCACTTACCCAAATTGTATAGGTACATAACTGTTCACCATCATTTACCAAATTTATTGTGAAAAATGATACCATGTCCATAAAACGAACTACTTTCATAGTAGTCAGACTTCAGAGCAGAAAAACCTACTCATAAACCAACCTCTTTACTCCCAACTTCTGCCAAAATAACTCCGTCTTCTTTTCTGGTAAGATAAGACAAAGCATTAATGGTCACAAGCCCCTTTCATCATTGCTAGTTGAGGAAGGGGTGGTAAAATGCTAGAGTTATTATGGTGCCAATGTAACATAGGGCATAAGGAACATAGGTCATCAAGAGAAATCAAACTGATGGTTTGATAAGCAAACTCTCCTTCAAGAGGATGGCTCATTGAAGTTAGGACATGATGCAATCCACGAGAAGCTACCAAAAGTGTTTGCCAAATTGCTCGCCCATATATAATGAAAACACAAATGCAAACTCTCTGCAAATTCATCACACCATGGACATCACCACCTTAGTATTTGTATGCAACTAGCTGCGTAAATCTATAGAGTGGAGGTACCATTAGTCCAATCCAATAAAAATGGAAAATGCTATAATGAGGGCGCTTTCACAGCACACTTACCCCCTAAACCATCGGATCAAGAGGATGATGAGGTCCGCCTCTCGAGAGGTAGGGCCGAGGGAGGAGGAGGGGGGGTGGTTTCGAAAGGTCCTTTTAGCATTAACTTTTCATTGAAGTATAAGGATCTGAAAAGTATAACTCAAACTAGAACAAAATGAGGTTTGTGGAGAAAGAAAGAAAGAGAGAGCTGCAACTTGCAAGAAAGATATGAAATAAAAAGAAAATCGCTCCTATATATATTTTTTTATCTAAAGTATCAATTTTCTACCACCAAAGAACCTAAGGTGGAGATGAAAAATAAGCTCACGTATTTGTGTACAATATTATATAGAAATATATTGATCGAAATAGATCATTATAACTCATCATTAATCGTCCATTAATTATTAGATCAAACAGATTCAGATCCTGATTGAACTATTGAATCAAACTTCTAATGCCAGATCCAAATTCTATAGTAGCCACTAATTCTCTTTCAATTCTACCCAGAAAATTGATTGCCCACTACTTGGGTATGATCTTCTCAACATTTAGCATAGTGATTTTGAATTAACTAGATTCCTAGATAGGTCATCTCACAATAATCATGGTAAAGGATACTAAACTTTTTAAAAGTTCCCATGATTTAAAAGGAGTTGACAGAAGTTAAAATTTCCGAATATTTAGGAGTAGACAGAAGGGAGATCGGTGGAAGGCCACAATAAGAGAAAAGAAAAAAACATCAAATCTTTCAACTACAAAATCTCTAGCTCCTGCACATCCAATGATAAAAATTAAGTTTTCTCTGTCAGAATAGTCATTGGAATTTGAGTAAACTGGGGTTCAGAATTAGGAGAAGAGTTATGACCTTCATTTTTGGGCTGATCTTGACAAACTCATGTCACAAAAAACTAAAGCTTCATATTGTTCGTAACATGATATAGATTTACCTAGTCTTTGAATAAGTAAAGTTTGAGTTCCAGTCCTCCGTGCTAGATGTCAACAAAATGACGCTAGACTCATAAGGCTCACAGGACAAGCTTGATGCACTCCATGTTCCACCTAGACAATCTCTGGCATCTAAAGAAGGGATTTTCACTATCGTCCATTTATGTCAATATAAAATGGGGTAATAGAATAGTGAGAAAAATGAAGAGTTGATGAATTCATCTGCACTTCTTATTTTTAGACACTCGCCTCATAAATTCTCAATTCACTTGGTCCACTTTCCAATATAATAGACAGTTCTAGTTATCATAATAGTTAATACTGGCTGGAAAACTATCCTAGAACCATTGAGAAGCACTCCTTACCAGGACTTGAGCATCATCCCGCCCTAATTTAGTCAAGATGAGTCCCCTCGGGTAAAAATACTTTGTTAAGATTCTTAAGAATAAGAGGTCATCTGACATAGATTTTAATCATTCTTTTGAAGATTAAAGGGATGATGATAGGATTAAAAATTCTAAGCCTGGATCAAGGAATATCTTCAGTAGCAGGTGTAGAAGTCAAGTTTTGGAATTAAGAAAATTTGGGCATAACCACTGATTAGAACTCCCTTCAATATAAGAAAAACTTCAAGAGAGATGTTCTTTGGATGAAGAAGATTGCATGAAGAATCTGAACACGCAAGATTTTAAGTGGCAGTCATGGTCACTTTGCAGTTGGATGAATTTGCATGGAGAATCAGAACATGCAAGATTTTAAGTTGCAGTTATGGTCGCATTGCAGTCATAGTGACATGAAACATGAGTGTGATGGACGTTGTTAGAAAGATGCAATACTGAAGTCATGAATTCAATTATTTTAGGTCGTACAACTTCTATTGAAATTAGGTATTTTTTGATGATTTTACCGTAAAATCCACGCATTAGTAACTTTATTGTTTTTTAGTTAATTTTATTCAACCTAAAAAGATATTTTTTTGATGATTTTACCGTAAAATCCACACATTGGTGATTTTTGTGATTTTTAGTGAACCTAAAAAGATAATTTAGTACAGACAATTATTTTGTATTGGTTCAAACATTGTTGGTGGAAATATTTCCAAACATATCCTATGGATCCTCAGAATTGGTGTATTCTTTTACATCCTGTAGTGTCACAACTCCTACTCACCCTATATATTATCCTTTGTTCTATGTTGGAATACAAACTTGACTTGCTACACCCCCCCAAATATATATATATACTATTGTTAAAAGTAGAAGGTGTTTCAAATCATTTAGTGATATAAAAACTCTTTTATTGATAAACTTCGTTTATTAGATAAAAACTCTTTTATTATAGTTATATAAAAACTTTTTAGGTGTTTCAAATCATTTAGTGACATAAAAAATCATAAACTTCATCTATTAGATAAAAAAACTCTTCTATTATAGTTATATAAAAACTCTTCTATTAATAAACTTCATTTATTATATAAAAACTGTGTTTCAAATCATTCACTCCTATCAAAATTCTTTGGCTAATAAACTCCTAAACTTTTTCAATTATCCTATTTCACCAATCAAAATTTCTTTACTAATAAACTCCTAAAAATTATATATCAGCTCTTCCTAAACTCTATATATTATTATTTTTCATTATAATTAGTGATAGATAAGTTTTGTTATGAATAACAGTCCAATTGAACATCACTTTTAATCCTATTTGACAAATATATATCAAAGAAATTAGAAATTTAAAGAAAGAAGAGATGGTTTAAAACCTTATTGCATGAGGGGTATGATTTATGAAATCACTTTCAGTAACGAGGATTGTCTCTCTCTAACTCTCAGGTTATTAGAGAATTTAGGGTATAGTATCTCTCCACTGGTTCGAGTTTCAACTCTCTCATAACTTTATACACATGAATACTTATATATGTGTGTGTATTGACTCTTATTTTTTTAGTTTGATTTTTTTAGGTCACTCTGATTTTATTGTCCTGAGGCATATTTGGAACTCACGGATAGTACTTACTTGAAATTACTATTTATTTTTTTATTTTAATTTGAAACTGATCGAATACTTTCTTTTGAAGAAACGATTATTAGTTGCTACTCATAGTCAATGCTCATCTCATGTTGGATGTTACTATATGTGGCCTTCTTTTCTTGGACAGGCAAGATTCTTACCATTGATAACCTCAGGAGAAGGGGTCAAATTATGATGAATTGGTATTGCAAATGCAAGAGGTCGGAGGAAATGGTAAACCATCTTCTTTTACATTGTTCAGTGGCGAGGGACGTTTGGTCTATGTTCTTGGCTGCGTTTGGTATGGCCTAGGTATTTTCCAGTTCAACAAAGAATATGATCGAGGCTTAGAGAGGTGTACAGTGGACAGCCGAGCCAGGGATGCTTGGAGGGCCACTCCCTTTTGTTTATGGTGGGACTTGTGGCAAGAGAGGAATAGGAGGCGCTTTGAGGATGCGGAGTCTTCTATTTGGTCTCTCAAATACAATATTTTGAGTTTTTTGTATTTTTAGGTATACGAGAAAAATTGTACGTCGGGTGGTCAAGTTGTAGACTTTCTTGATAGCTTAAGCTTATAGTGGGCCGGTGTTTGGCTTTTTGTAGTATCTCGGGAGTGCTCCCCTCTTGAGCGCCTTTTAATGAATTTTTATTTTTTTAAAAAAAATGGTTTAATTTTAGTTAATAGAATGAACAAAATTCCATTTGAGTTTATACCAAACTAATATTTGGATTAATTTGGTAAATATTTAGTTGGGTATCATTATAATTTTATTTTATTTTTCATTGTGATTGATTTGAATTAATGAGTTTTAGTCTCTATATTTATTTTTTATTACTTTTCTGTTCCTTTTTTCTTTATTATTCTTTTTATTGACCATTTTCTCTTTCTATATATAATTTTTCAATACAAAACTTCCATGAAATGATTTGTAGTTTTTCATATTAGTTAATATGTGTTCTCCTCTATCCTATGATTTAAAGGATGAATTTTGCTAGATTAAATAAATCAACTTGATTTATATAATATTTAATTTGATGAAGTTTCTTGTATGCAATATGTTTTTGGTAAAATTTTTACATACCAGAAACTCTTACTTTTGTTAGTTCTCATGTAATTTCTACAGTGGTTCCTAACAGATCTAATGAGAATTTTTGGAGCTATCTTATTCACAATATTACCAGATTATCAGGCCTGCTATTCTTACCATTTTCTATCCCTAAAATTAAGAAAAAAATACTTGTAACAGCTGTGGAAAAGGTTTGGGAAGCGAATTTGAGGTATGCCAACTTTGTATCATAATCTTTGACAATCTGCTTGATCCATTTATTCTTCATTTTGCTTTTTGATGTGGTTGCTTGACATGAATTTTTCATCTCTACTATTTTGTACCAAGATTTGATATGCATATATTTTATTGACACCAATTACATCCCACTAATTTGATTGATTTCTTGAGTGATATTTTTAATTTATGTTTCTCCCTTTTTTTTTTAGTAGAAAGGGCCGGTTAATTGAGTGGTGAAATAGGATAATTGATAAAGTTTAGGAGTCTATTAACATCTATAGAATTTTTAGGAGTTTATTAGTCAAAGAATTTTGATACGAGTAAATGATTTAAAACACAGTTTTTATATAATAAATGAAGTTTATTAATAAAAGAGTTTTTATATAATTAAGAAATCAATATCAATCATATATTAATATTTCTTTCTCTCGATGATAATGGTGTTAAAAAGCAACTAATGAACTACCATGAGAAAAAATAAATTTACCAATAGAAGTTTTGATTAAAGAAAAATACAAAAACAACGCGGCATATGTGATAACCTTAGTAATCTATATAAGTCACTAATGAAAAACAATTTAGAAAAAGGAATTGAAAATTTTGAACTAATGAAATTGAACAATCAATTAAATCAAAAACGTTATTGACCAATTATATATATGTATTTATATTTGTATATAAACCCCTAAGGAAATTAGAGTGAGGATGTATATAAAAAGAATGGATGAAGGGAAAAGAAAAAGAAAAAGAGAGATACATATCTTTATGTGAGAGAGAGAGAGAGAGAGAGAGAGAGTTATTGAAATTGAAACCAAAAGGGATAAAGAAGAAAAGAAAACAAGAAGTTTTTAACTAAATTCTTTTGTCTTTCTTTGGTACTTAACTCAATATGAGATAAGGAGTTTGCTATGTTTATTTTTTTATTAATATATATGTGTATATAGACTTGATAAATCATAATTGTTATAAATTTTACCCAAAAAACTATATATGTAGTTATAAATTTTTGTTAGATGTTGTTATCAATAAAAAAATGCAATATTATTTGTATAAGGATTTAAAATAAGATGTTAAGCTCAATGCAAAATTATTTGTATAAGAATTTCAATTAAGATTATAAATTCACTTATGTCCACGTGCATCGCACGTGCTCTTCAACTAGTATATATATAGGAGAGAATAAATATTTCTTTTTCATTTTTTTTTTTGTTAGGTAAATACTCACACCTCCACAAATGTCCACTATGGGGCTCAAAACTTCACCTACCCCTCTGGGGAGGAGAGGTATAGCACCTAGTCCAATGGCGAATTTGACACAACATTTGTTTATGACTTGAACTTACCTTTAAAGCTTCCAAGCTTTGGATCAATGGTCAAAATTGAATCTTTTTTAAATGTAAATAGTAAAGTGGCGGATATACTAAAAAGATAATTAAATTTATTGTAACTATTTAACAATTCGAGAAATGCAAATTTACATGTAAGGATAAATAACATGCAATATATATATATATATATATCAAAATTAAATACCTGATCAATTATTGGTCCTTCAGAGCTTTTAAATTAATATTTGAGCTTAAACACTTTGTCTTTTTATGTTAAATTTGGTATAACTAACTCTTTGGAGTGCTCCCCTCTCAGGTCACCTTTTATAAAATCTCTTATGAAAAAAAAAATTGGTATAACTAAGTTAGTAATGTGATTTTGAAGATACCAACCACCACCAAGCCTTTTTTCCAACTACTTAGGGTTGGCTACATGAATCCTATGTTTCCATTTCACTCTATCTAAGGTCATAGCCTCAGTCAAACAACATGCTATCATATCCTTCTTTACTAACTTTGGTCTTCCTCTTCCCCTAGTGTTACCCTGAACGTGGATTGTGGACTACGTCACTCTTCCTAACTAACACATTTAAATATCTTCTTTTCACATGCCCAAACAATCTTAACCAATTTTCCTTCATTCTATCTCCAATTTGTGCTACTCTAACCATCTTCCGAATGTGATCATTTATAATTCCATCCTTTCTAGTTTTACTGCACATCCATCTCAACATTCACATTTCCGCCACACTCACTTTATACATATGTTATTTCCTAGTTGCCCAACATTCTGTGCCATAAAGTATGTGATTTTGAAGATGTGGAATAGAAAATATAAAGAAAAGGTAAAAACTAGGTTCAAGAAGGAGATTTGTTAATAGCAAGCCATTATGGGCTATTACGAATCATAGCGAATGCCATCTAATGGTAGTACAAAGTATTTTTTGCCTATGTTACCTAGACTTGAGTTCTAGCATCGAATTCAGGTGCCTGTGTAAGCGTCAAATCATTCTAATTTCTAAAATGTAGGATACATGGAAACGAATAAAGTACCAAATAATTCTTCCAATAAATCTGAGTATGTATTAAAAAAGTAAGAGGAAGGGTACAATTGAAATAAAGGCAAACTATTGGAAAATTGTAACAATGAGTACTTTATGAGGTATTTTTATAATTTTGAAAAACTTAAGATTCTATAATTTCTTTGTTTGTGTTGAGGACTCCCATTCCTAAAGGGGTGAAAGCCAGTGGTGTAACTTGGGCAGGCCAACCCAAACCTAAACCGATTTTTCACGAGGTTGAAAAATCAGTGTTACAATTAGGATTGGACTTGAGCTGAAAAAATTAACCCGAATTTAACTTGGGAATGGGATTAGATTGAGATGTCAGCAACTGGAACCCAATCTAAACCTAAACTCAAACTTTTTATATATTATTAATTTTACATATATTATATATTTATAATTTTGATCAACCTTTTTTCTAGTTTAATATCTTTAAATATTGATTAATTGTATATTAATCCTTTGGAGAATCTATTTCTTGTTCATAATTCTTATTTATTTATGTTCAGTTTTTAGAGTTTTTAATGCATGGGAGTAATACAACTCAAGGCTAACCTTTTTTTGGAAAAAAAAATCTAGGCTAACCTAAGACCGACCAGAACTTCAGCCCAATTTTTCTAAGCTAAGTTCAATTTGAGTTTAAAAAAATTGAATGTGGGTTGAGCTCAGGTTGGCGAGCTTGAGTTGAAGGTCTGGGTGGGTTAGACTTGGGTTAAAAGTTTTATACCTTTAGTTGACCCTGGTTGATTCCTTAACTCACTTAACTTGAGTTGCAGCCCTAGTGAAAGCACAACATCTCGATTAGCAACAGGACCACCTCTAGCATAGTTCTGAACCTTCCGATGATAACGCTTGACAATTTGAGGAAAAGACAACGGATCATTGTGAACTGGTGTTGTATGTGCAAGCGAAATGAGGAGTCAGTTGACCATCTCTTACTTCATTGTCCAGTGGCCCATGACTGTTGGAGCTTACTATTGGGATTGTTCAGGGTTCAGTGGGTCATGCCTAGCTCCACCAGAGGTTTGATGGAAGCCTGGAGTGGTGGTCTAGTGGACACCCATGTCTGCAATTTCTGGAAGGCAACCCCCTTGTGTGTGTGGTGGTGCTTGTGGCGGGAGCGGAATCGAAGAATGTTTGATGACGAAGAGACTCCTAATGGGGTGCTTAAATTCTCAATTCTTTGTACACTCTCTTATTGGGTTCAAGGTAGATCTTGTAACTCCATGGGAGAAATGGTTGACTTCTTAGGTTTCTTTGCCATGTAATTGGTTCTTGTTCAAGGGTTGCCCCTCCCTTTTTCTGGGTGCTTTCTAATAAAATCTTTACTTATCAAAAAAAGATATTTTCCAATTTCAGCAATGACAAAAGGTTAGTAGCTTTTTTGTTTTTTCCCTTTCTTCCTTTTCGTCTTCTACCTCTTTTCACCAGTTTAGACAAGTTGTCATGTCATACTGGTCTACACTTAATATATGTATATTATATTTGTATAAGTATTAATGTAATATACAGTAAGCAATATATACTTATAACTTCAATTATGTAGTGATATTCTAATTTAAATACTGTAATAAAAATAATATATAGTAATACATTACTATAAATAGTTAAATATAGAAATAACAAAATTATAGCAAAATTAAGAACAACTAGAGGGAGAAGTTAACATGCCTGCTTTAGGCCCGTAGTCTGGCCCTCCTAAGCCTACAAAGTATCCCAATTTGTGGGTCGGGCCTGAGCTTTAAAAATCTGTCATTGGCCTGGCCTAGCTCGATGATGGTGATCAATTCAGCAGGGTCAGGCTTTGGGTCTTGGAAATTCCAGGCCATCCTACCATGGTCAGCTCAATCAGTGACCCGTACCTTAAGGGAATGTAGATTTTCTGATACTACTAGCGCTTCACTTTTTTTTATCTCTTGCAAATATCTAATCCAAGCTACTTGAATAACCATAAGATCATTGTGTGGGTTTTCTATTAGTAAGAATTGAGGTGATTGGGTTGTATATCATTCTTGTAGAAAGGCAAATACATCAAACTCACACATAATTTCTTCCATTGTTAGTGAATTATTTCTTGTTAGATTTCTGGATGTAGACCTTAGTGCCCAAAACATAGACTTCGTTATGTTGTGTGGTTCTGTTTACTGCATCAATTTTACTGTATTCATGTTTGGGAGTTTCTTGTAGATAGCTAGGATTAATCCTTGTTAGTTGGAGTTTTTAAAGTGACATCAATCATTACCAGCAAGTCCTCATCGCAACAGACATACCGATGGCTAATTGAGCTTGTTGGCATAAAAGATCCATTTAAGAAGACAACTTAGTGATGGAATTTTAGTCTTGACAAGAATAAGGCTCCATACCAAAATGGATCTGTTTCAGGAAATTTACAATGGCATGGAGCTCCATGTATGATCATAAGCAACTACATCTTATGATTCTTTAATTTTAGGTTGCAACTAAATGGACAACATTTTGAGATTGTTCAAAACCACAATCTCATCAAATTTTTTCTTAATAAATTTTTATTGGCAATTCCTTAAGCTATTTTAGTTTTTAATTTTATTAAACAATAGCCGATATTCCTCACAAAATCTGGCGCGCCCTGCATTCCTATTTCAGCTCTTATACATGTCGCTCCCTGGTCCAGTCTTACTACCCAAGATTACAAAATGCAAAAAACTTGAACTTAGATTCTGAATGCTATTCCATTTCCAAGGAAGAGTATACACAGCTCCTATAAACAACTCCTGATGTTAAACCGTCAATAAAGTTTGCATTTATAAGTGACGCATCGAATGTTCAAATAAAATACAACTCTCATCATACAGAATCAACCACAAGAAGCCCCATCCAAACAATCAATTTCTTTAAAGAAAAAACAAAAATTTGAAGCAAAACCATAAACTATTACGCCTAGTTGAGCTCAAATTTTCATTTTAAGTAAACCGAAAGAATCAAATACAGAATTTTACATTTTCTAAATAATCTGTTCAAGTTTCTCAGCAAAAAAAACCGAGTTCACATGAAAAGCAATAATAAATGAATCAAAGAATGAAAACCCTAGAGAAGTACCTGAGAGATTAACCATGCCTGTTCCATGCGCTTAGCGAAGTTGGAGGAGCTTTCGTAAGAGTCCACCATCGAGGCACGAACGACACAAACCCTAGAATTGATTGGCTTTGTAGAAACACGAACACGGCCATGAGATATCGATTCAACACCAATTGGAACACATACGAAGCTGTTATCGATCGATTTTGTCGAAATCACAGGTCTACAACACATACATGTTGACGACATTTCAACTGAGACCAAGGACGTTCAAGTTTAGAGAGAGAAATAACTGCTTAGAGAGAGAGAGAGTTCGGCGGATGGGCTTGGAGGAGACGTTCTGTTTTGTATCTTGTGGCCCAAACCTTTCTGAAACTTCCGCCAGTTGACAAAGTAGATAAACATTGAGCCAACTATGGGCCGCTGGGCCCACCTTTTTTAGAATCCACGGGCATATAGATTGGCATAGTCAAACTTGACAACTTTCAGTTTGTCATGCATCAACCCATCTCGTTAGTTTTGTCTCATATGTAATACAAAAAAACACTCCATCTTGAGCACCTAGCCCTCATGAATACCTCCTCCAAAGAAATTGCGAGGTTCTGAATCAACATGGATTTTAACAAATTGCCAGGAAGACACCACCTGGGCGGAGAATGGAACTTTAGATCCTAAAGAGGGGAGAGCAGAGCTTGCTCAAGACTAGAGATGACAATTTCTCTTGCTCCGACGGTTCGTCCCACCTTCAATTGAATGAATTTGACATGCTTCTAATAGGGATTGGGGGCGAAAATAGGTTTTTAAACTAGAACTTGACTCGGCAGATTTAGAGTAGAACCTGACGCGACCGACAGACCTGATTATATATATATATATATATATATATATATATATATATATATATATAGTTTCTTATTTTATTTTGTTACATTTACTTTCTTATTTTGTTACCACCCTTGTATATATATAAATATATACTATATTCTTAACATTCTAGGGACTAAAGAAACCATACTCGCTTGCTTTATGTTTAATCTATATAAATATATATAGTTGATTTGCGACGTTAGGTGCTATTTGATAAAATTGAAAATTAAGTACTGAAATTTTTAAGAGCTGAATTTTAAGTACTAAAGTTTTCAAGTGGTAATTAAAAAAAAATATTTTTTTATATCTTTTTAAATTTTCAGTATTTAGCATTCAGTGATAAGTGATGTTTTATTTAAAATTTTACTTTATTTTAAGTGGTGCTTACCTTTTTCAGTGATATTCAAACTGGTTTACCAAACATGCTTAATTGAATAAACGCTTAATCTGTTTAGAATTAAGCGCTGAATTGAGTTTATCAAACAAAACTTTAGTTTCCTTTTTAATACAATTTTCAAGTTTTGTTTTGATCTCTTTGTTTCTTTCGTTTTATATCTCTCTCTTTTTCCTTTTTTTGGGATGGAAATAGGTTTCGATCTATAGTATTTGTTTTCATTGGGGGTTGAACCCATGATTCAATTTCTTCAACTAATTGATATGCTTGGATGCTTTCTATTGGGTATGAGATTTTGTTTTATGGTCGATTTAGGCCTAGTTTATATATCTATCCGATCGTCTTGCAATTCTATCACAAAGTCAGAGTGATTAGCATTTTTTTTTCTTTTCCTAATAGATTATAAAACATTTGGTGAGGCCTACTTGTAACTGGATTTTATGTTTGTTTAGCCGTAAAATAATTGGTGCAGTGTAACCGGTACTCATTTTTTCAGTTGAGACTGTCCATTCAATTTTGAAAGACCTTTTACTGCTAGCTTATTACATTTTCATTGTTGGTACTGACTTCCGTCTTAGACTTTAACAACCCCATTTTTAGAATTTATTTTATTGTGGCCTTGTATATTCATTCTTATATCATGTATTTTTTTTGTAAAGAAATGAAGGAAGAAAGGGTAAAACAAAGGAAAGAAAATCAACACTGACCATTCTCATATCATGTTATAAGATTTGTTATGTTATTGTAGTTGTGGACAATTGTAGTTTCCTTCTTAATTTAATGTACTAGTAAACTAGAATGGTCCATTTTGTTCTCTGATTTTTAATGTTGAACACAAGATGGGGTAACAAGTTTTACTAATGGGCCTTGGAATGAATGAAATTTGGGCCAGCTTAATGGGGTTTTATTATTTGAATAGGTTTTATTAATTGGCCTTAAAGATAATGAATGAAATTTGGGCCAACTTGATTTGTGGTTTTAACAGGTATTATTGGGCCTTAGAGATAATGAATGAAATTTGGGTCACTTTGATTATAATATAAAAGGCCAAGTCAAATATGTAAATTTTTTTTTCTTTAAACTAGGGGCATAACCCATCCCACCCTGCCCCGGCCCCCGCCACTAAACGAGACAGGGTGAGGGCGGTATATCGATTAGCTCGACAGGACAGGGATGACATGCTTACCAAAAATCCGTGTTGGATTCTTAACAAAAATGGTATCAGCATTTTCATAACAGAATGGGGTAGGATTTAGGCAAATTCGCCCTATACCCACCCCGTTGCCGCCTTTAGCAGAGGCATCCTTGAATTCAAAGAACAAAGGTACTGTTCTATTCATAATGTCGAAAGGACTCCTATGCTTACGCTAAAATACCCAGTTGTTTCTCCCTTGCCATATCTGCTAGGCTAAGAAAACTCTCATACTTCTGAGATTCTCAACATTATATTGGATATCCCATAATTCATTGAGCACCTTCCATTGATGAAGCCAAGATGTAGAAGAATGAGGGTCAATGCAAATTCAGAGAGGCGAAAGTTGCCAAACTGTTCTAGCTCGCAACCAAATATAACACGAAACAAAGATTTAGACCCTTTTTCACAAACAGAACAAGTTGTTTCTAACCCCACTCATTTCTTAAATAAATTGAGAGACTACCGAGATGTGATTATGAAAGCATTGCCATATGAAGAAGTGGAGTGTGCGAGAGGTTTTAAGATGCCAAATGTTTTTCCACTTCGATTGCATCTCCTGCCACAAGCTTGGTCCCTCAGCTTGGACCACATCCGGGCCATGGAGCAATTGATATGCCACTTTTCACCGAGAATTGGCCAGATGAGGTGAGCCCCCAATTGGAGAATGAGTTTTCAATCTCTAGAATTGAAATTATCTGCAATTAAGGCCCTGTGAGAAGTTGGTATCCACCATTTTTTTTTAGACGCTCTTTTTGAATGTCGAAGCTCTTCTGCCTTACCAATTGAAACACTCTTCAAAACGACTTTTGAACTTGAAAAATCGAAAGCCGCTTTTCAAAAGCCAATCTAAATAGAGCCTAAGTGCTGATTCCACGAATTTGAATTTTGATCAATACGATCCGCCACTTGAATGATTCATGGATTAACTATAGAAATAACTTTGTGATTTAGAGGATCGGGCAACCACCTTTCTATCCAACAATTAATCTGGTGCCAATTCAAAATTTTCCAATTTGAGACCTCTTTTAAGAATCTCTCTAGTCACTAAAATACCTCACCAAATCCATGAGATTTTTCTACCATGAGCTGACTCCAAAAAGTTAGAATTAAAGAAATATTTGGCTTTGAAAGTCATAAAGAATAAAGGTGAGTCCCCTTCTGACTACCATGTTTCCAATTGCCAATTTAGCCAACAAGATCATGTTCATCGCTTCTTCAGCCTGCACATAGAATCCCAAATGACCCATTTAATTTTATGAGGATTATTTGAACCACTCCACTAAAAGTTGATGAACTTACTGCGCAAGGTATTAGCTGTAGAAAATGGAATTTTGTAACACTGGAGACAATAAGAAAGAAGAGCCACTAAGACAAACTTGATGAGTACTTTACGTCCTACTTTAAAAAACATGTCCCCTTGAGAGTCTTCATTATATTAAACATTTTGTTTATGAGGAATTAAAAGAAGGTATACTTCAAATGGAAGAGAGTAGATGGAAGACCTAAATATAAGTTTTTCCACTGAGAGGAAGAAAATCCCAGCACTCGATGCATTTCAATTTATTAACTTGCTCAACAATAGGACTTAAAGTGAGTGAGTACTTATCAAAATTCACCAACTGCTCGAATAACGATTCATATTTACTTAGGACACTTTGTATAGAAATAGCTTCCTGTAGATTTGCTTTGTCGAAAAAGATGGTATCATCAGCAAAACACAGTTGATGGATAGACTGAACATGACACCCCACTTTGATACCACTGATCTTATTTTGTTGGGCTGCAGCCTCTGCGTATAGTAAAAACAATTAAGGAGAAAGAGGATCCCCTTGGCAGAGCCCCGTGAGGTAATAATAAAACTACTATTTTCACCATTCATCATAACTTAGTATGATACTATAAAGACATAGTTCATAATAATTTTTAACCTATCTCTCATCAAAGCTGAAGTGCAATAACATGCCTTTCAAGAATTCCCCTTAATCTGATCATAGGCTTTGGCCATATCTAGCTTAAGAGTCATGAAACTTGTTTTGCTAGATTTTTTAGCATCGAGAACATGCAAAATTTTGTGAGCAATCATAATATTATCATGAATATTTTAGGAATGAGAACGCTTTGATTTTCACTAATGAGAAAATGCAAAAAAAGTCTTCAGTTTGTTTGCAATAACTTTAGAAAAGACTCTATACATTACATTGCATAGACTAATTGGGCAAAAATGAGTCATACAAGTCGGATGCTTTACTTTTGGAATGAGCACGAGGTTAGAATGGTTGAGACTTTTAAGTATATGGCCATTTGAAAGAAAAGAGTTGAAACCATGCACCAAGTCCTACCTCAATAATATCAGTGTTGAGTAGATCTCTGTTCATCTCATTTGAGACCTTTGTTGGCACAAGATCCCAAAATTCAAATGAGAAATCTGAAAACATAAAGGTTTGTGAAATATTGTTCAACAATTTGGGTGGATTCCTTCTTTAGAGTCATGCTAAATACCCAACCCATTTTCTAGACCTGTAATGGTATTTTCTGCACCTGGTAATTTGGGTCTTCTAGTGAAAATATTTTGAGTTATGATCTCTGAAATTTAGCCATGAAATTCTAGAATTTTGCTTTCAATATAGCTCCTCATCCTGCCTTATGACAACAAGTTCATTTTCCAAATGAAGACATTCTCCATGATCAAAATCATCAAAATTTCTATTCAACTTTATGATTTGGTCTTGGATGACTTTGATCTGCAGATAGGATTGGTGATCTGCCCTTTGCTCTAAGTCTTTAAAGACTTCTTGCATAAACATAGTTTCTTTTTAATGTTAAATTGGCTAAAGCCTCAACTAGTCAACTGTAATATTCTAGACTTTCTTTATAAGAGGTTTGTAGTGTTGATCCTTCAGGCATCATGCATCGAATATAATTTTATTTTAGGAGAAGGAAAATTTCCATAAGTTTCCACATTAGAGATTTATGGAGTTGGTCTCCTCTTCATATGTATCAAAACAACAAAACTCAGAGCAACCTCTTGAAAATACCCACTTCATTTGGATTATTTTCTTGAAGATCTATTTTTTTTCCTTTTTTACTTAGGTACCTCAGTCCCTTCATGAAAGGTTTGACAGAGATTCCTTTCCCTTCTTTCCAATACACGTTGTTTAGAGCTACCCTTACTTCTTAATTCTGATAACTGAAAATTATGAAGAGGCATAGATAATGGAGACATTACTTTGGTTACTTCGTGTTCAAATGTGAAAGAGCGAGGTAGTGGGTTGGTTTACTGGAAAAATAGTTTGAGGAGAAATCCCCTAGGAAATGATCATCGGGTTTAAATAATTAGAAAGAGAATTTGGGTATACTAGAGTGTTCGCCTCAATTAAGAGGAGTTAGTGAAAATGGGTTCATTGGATTGGGTTTTGTTACTTTTGTATGATTGGGTTGTGGGATGTAAGTTAAGATATGGATGCAATTGCCTTTGCTTGAGGGGTCATTTCGAATTAATCAATCTCTAACTCAAATGAATATACTCTGAACTTATTTTCTTTAGGTCGAATTAAATTGATTTCTCATTTGATTAGGTTAGTTCAAGTTAAAGTTCAGATTAAACTTTAGATTACTACTAATAATACAATTTAGATTTAGGTCATCAAAATCTAACTTAAACTAAAATAGATTGAAATTTTTTAACTTGAGTGAATTTGAAACAGATTTATTCAAACTTGTTGGAAATATCAGGTTAACTCGAGTTAGTTGTACCATCACATAAAAAAGTGTAATGAATTAGGAAAACCAAACCTGGAAATAGTGACAATTTGGTACTTTGGTGCAACGTTTATTGCAACGACCCACTCCATCACATAGTATGATATTGTCCGTTTTGGGTATAGCCCGCACGATTTTGTTATTGGGTTTTACCCCAAAAGGCCTTATACTATTTAGAGATGGAATCCTACATATATAACACATTCCCTTTTCACACCCAAACGATGTGGGATCGTAAACCCCTTAGCCGCCAATATAGTAGCTCGGCAATGGTTCTTCCACCCGCCCACCTACACGTCCGCAACTAAGGTATTCACAATAGTCAGGTCAGGTCGATAGGAGCGTATGTGTCATGGGTTGGACAATTCAACTAGGTCCTCTGAAATATCCCCTACAAATTTCACGCATGAGGTGGCCAGTCTCACACATAAAACATTAGGGATACCTACAACTGATAACAAATAAGCTAGAATACAAGGACAAAAAGGAAATATTTATAAATGCTGAAAGGAAAGTTTAACTGAAATAATAAATAACATTAAATAAACATAATACTAGTTTGAAAAATACAACTTGAAAGTCCCGTAACTCAAGGACCCCTTTAACCAAAAATAAAAAAAGTAAAATACTTTATGAAAAGATCTAAGTCCTTACACTAAAGTCTGGTAAGAAATAGATGACTGCCATGCTCCACTAACTCCACGCTCTAATCTCGAGGTGGAAACTGTCTGGAACCTGAAATATTAACAAAGTGGGTTAAACCCACGAGTAAGTTCCCTCTACTACCACCCAATCAAAGAACTGGTAAACAAACCCTCTATACGAGGGACAACAAAAATATATAAATATATACACAAATCATCTTCTTTTCTAACCCATGTACCAAAAAAAGAAACCATCCTATATACCGTACCAACTCATCCCCTAACACATAAATTATAGAACCTATTTTCTAAGTTCAACCCAAAAGCAATCCTTACATGCCTGAACAATTTATTAATTAAAATACCTTGTGAATATTTGGTAATCCTAACCTGCCTCCCTTATATATATTAAGTACCCCACTATGTAATTGACAATTCACACATGCCTTCCTTATTAACCTTAAATACTTTACTAGATATTGGCAATCCTGACATGCCTCCCTTATCTATATTAACTACCATATCAACAATCCTGACATGCCTTTCTAATTAACCTTAAATACCTTATTAGGTATTGGCAATCCTGACATGCCTCCCTTATCTATATTAACTACTCTATCGGCAATTCTGACGTGTCTCCCTAATTAACCTTAAATACCTTCTTAGGTATTGACAATCCTGACATATCTCCTTTATCTATATTAACTACCCTATTGGCAATCTCGACATACCTCCTATATTCCTTCTAAACAAATAAAAATACAGCCTACTTATAAGTACATTAATTCAACCTAATGAAAATCCAATCACCAAAAGAAAATAATCCATAAACAATTAACTAAGTCCAACATACCAAGTAAGCAAGAGAATTACATGATTCCATAAACTGATTTAGACATCAACATTTAACCATGAACAATTATATTGCAAAGAAATCAATTAACGAGAAATAAATAAACAATTTAAAATAAAACCACATAAATAACCCTACCATGAAATCTAACATCAAGTGTATCTAAACCTAGGTCTAATCTAGGTTTCCATGCATATTCTGCCTTTAAATGTCTCAACTAAATCTCCAGAGAATTTTAGAAATTTTTTAGTAATTTAAAAATATAAAAATCCCAACTTAAAGGATACTTTTGAACTAAATCAACAACGAGGTGAACTTATTTCACCTTGAAATTAAAGTTCCAGGTATATTATGTCCTAAAAGGTAAGTTTGAATTTTTAGAAATTTTAATGTATTTCCAAAAAAAAAAAAAAAGTGAAAAACCAATTTTGAGGCATACTTTCTGAACTAATTTAACTACGAGGGAAACTCATTTTCACTTGAAATTTAAAACCCAAGAGTATTCTGTCCCTAAAAGATTACAAAAAAAATTTAAAATTTTTTTGGAATTTAAAAGCAATTTAAAACATTTTTTTTCTTAATTTTCTACATTTTTAAAACTGAATCAATTTTTTTTTAAAAAAAATCTCAAATATTCTGGACTGGGCCCAAAGGTGGGCCTCGATAAGTGGGGCCCATCTAAACGTTCCTTGGCATTGACGACACGCGCCCCCAAGCACCGGCAACGTGCGTGTGGGGGGGGGGGGGGTGGTTGTGGCCCTGCCCTCTATTATTCTTCTTCCTTCTTTCTGTTTTTTTTTTCCCTGTTATCTTTTTCCAGCAGCCAAGCATGACAATGGTAGCATTTTTCTGACCTTATTCCGGCCACATCTGGTCATCGAAACTTGCGTATGAATATACCATTCAACTCCTCTCAATCTAAGCTAAGCATTGGTATCAAAATTGTCCCTCTCGCGGCCTAAATCAAAACTACCCAAATCAAGTTTCTAGTGTTCTTAAATTTTAAACTCAAATTTCCGTCAATCTACCCAACGATTTGCAACCAAACTTTCAAGGATTATTCAGGAGAACAAGAACAACAATTTAAACAGAACAAAAACCTTCAAAAACTGGCATTAACATTCAACACAAATTCCATGTATATATATATATCTGCCGATATACCTATATATACATGCATATTCATGTGAGAAACACATTACAAAACTTCCAAAACCACAGATTATATGTATATAATCAATTGAAAAATTCTTACATGCATAATCAAATAAATACATAATTATATACATGTATATACGTATTCAAGCACACCAAATAATAATCTATGTTTTCAAGTTCAAAGGAGAAGTGAAGAGATTGAACTTGCCTTATGATTTTGAGCAGAATCATCTTCTCTCCCTTTTTTCGACGTCTACCGTTCTCTAGCAACTCTTTGTACGTAGGAATGACTGAACCCTAATCCTATTTTCTCTTTCTTTTATCTATATTTTCTTTTCTAGAAATTATTAAAATAATTTCCTAGATAATTCAAATAATAAATATAAATATAACCCCCCCCCCACACACACACATCCACACACACACACACACACACACATATATATATATATATATATATATAGCCTAATCCAACAGTCTAGCCTAACCTGATAAAAATTAAAAAATGAAAGAAAATGCAACCCAAAAATCCACATATTTTTATTTAAAAGAAAAACTATATTTAAAACAAATATTTCACACACAATTAAACTCAATCAACACTTAGCAACAATTCAAACATCCACATAAAACATATAAAACAGGTGTTGACAAAATTAATTAAAATATTTAAATAGTTAAAAACCCAATTAAATAAATAAAAACCCAATTTAAATATCCTCAAATTACAGGGTATTACATCTTCCCCCAAGGAGTGGCTTTCAATGGTGTCATTTCGTACTAGGAAGCCTTGAAAGTTACATGTTCGATCCATTGTGGTGACCCTTGTGGGCGGGTGTGATGTGGATAGGTGTGAGACACTAGGCGAGCTTCCACACTAGCAGGCTACAGGGTGCTCAGTCCCATATTGCTTGGGTATGAAAAAGGTGAAGTGCTTATATGTGCAGTTTTATCTCCAAATGGTATAAGGCCTTTTGGGGTAAATCCAAGAACAAAATCATGTGAGCTTAGCCCAAAGTGAACAATATCATACCTTATAGAGTGGGTCATTACAAATGGTATCAAAGCTTGACCCAATTGGAAGTGTGCCGACGGGGATGTCGGGCCTCTTAGGGGTGAATTGTGGTGACCTTTGTGAGCGGGTGTGATATAGGCAGGTGCGATACACTAGGCCAACTACCGCACTGGCAGGTTATATGGTGCTCAGTCTTACATCGATTGGGTATAGAAAGGGTGAAGTGCTTATATGTGAGGTTCTATCTCCAAATAGTATGAGGCATTTGGGGGTAAAATTCAAGAACAAAACTGTGCGGGCTTGGCTCAAAGAGGACAATATCATATCTCGTGGAGCGGATCGTTACAAATGCTCCATTGTTTGTACAATTTTTTTTCCTATTATACAATTTACCCTTTTAATAAAAAATACCATAAGGACTCTTCTTTCCTAAGATGTACTTTAAAAGTTGACCTGAAAAAAATCTTTTGATACCTTGGATTAGGAATTTTTTCTTGACTCTCTTAGACTAATCGATTTTTTTGTCATTTTTGTGAAATGGATAGACCTCTGCATCTCTACACCATCATAAACCATCTCCTACAATGGTGAAAATCATGGTTTTTTCAAGGGAGCAAGGGGTCTAAGGCAAGGTGACTCCTTGTCTCCCTCTTTTGTTTGTCATACCTATGGAATCCCTCTCACAAATTCTGTCAGCTCTTACCACCAATAACCCTAACTTAACCCACCATTGGAGATGCAAAAGTCTAAACCTCACTCACCTTATATTTGCTGATGAGTTATTGTTGTTTATTATTGGTACTGTCACACCCCCCAAGTTGAGGTTAGGGTATTCCTGCCCCTTCACTCAACCCGTGGTTGACTTAATTCCACAATTCACCCAAGGATTACAAATATCCTAGCACAACCTGTTCTCAAATTATTCTCATATAAAAGAGATCAAACCATAACCATTAATTCATATTATGTAACCAACTATTATCCAGAAAAATTAAATAAAACCAAAATCAAAGTTATCATCTAAACAATCCCTATCACAAATGTTGTCTCAAAACTGAAATAAAAGAATATTGTAACTAGGTTCCACCAGCCCAATCCTCAAGTGAAATCATCCTCCTTTATGCTATAGATGTTGGTTTCACACACCTGAAATGTGGGGGAAAAATAAGGGGTGAGCTTTAAAGCCCAGTAAGTAATGTTCTAACTAACCGACAATAACCACTATACTTTAGCAGCTAGTACAGTGAGTTAATTAATATAATTAATCGTTCGGTGCATTAGCTTATGAAAAAGATAAAGAGTATTGTTAACGTCCTCTATTATTTAACAAAACTAATTGATTATTCAAGTTCCACCTCCTGCCTAACTCAATCTATTTAATTAAACCCAAGTTTTGTTAATCAATCTATATTTTTAACATACTCTTCACAAAAGACTCCCATATACAATATATCCTGCAGTGTGGAGAAACAACATTACAACACAAGTTCTACTAAAGAGATAACAAATAAGAAACTGTTCAAATTGTAAGATAAGTGACGTGGAGGGTCACACACTCGCTCCAAACTGAAAGAACACACACCACACCACACAAGCAGTATGAAGGGACACACACTCCACATCGGAGGGACCTACACTCCATAGTAATAACAATTAATTGTGGAGGGACACACACTCTGTGCCAGAGGGACCCGCAACTCCACATTGGAGGGACATACACACACTCCATGAAAATATGAGTCATGTGGAGGGACACACACTCTGTACTAGAGGGACCCGCAACTCCACGCTAGAGGGACATATACACACTCCAATAATTTCAACCATCACCATCAGCCACACACTCACACTCACACCCACACCCACACACACACACACACACACCCACACACACTCTCCTATGCACGCGTGTCCTATACTATCTTAAATTCTATTTTTAATCTATGAATCTAATATAGAGAGAGTATTATACCTAAAAATGTGCTAACCTATCTATCTTAGCTACCGGTAAAATTTCAGAACCTAACTATTTATAGATAATACGTACTCTCGGTTTTCGTGCTTAAATACCTACTTTTCTAACTAAATGAACTAACTAATGTGACTAAATCTAGCCCAAACCTATACTCCAATCATGTTTTGCCCTCAAAAGACTAATTTGATTTTTCAGGAATTTTTTGGTATTTATCGGTATTTTTTAAGCATTTTTTTCCAATTTTCCACAATTTAAATCATTTTAAAATATATAAAAAATATTTTTATATTCCGGGTGGGTCCGAGACGGGGCCCAGAGGTTGGGCTTGGCGAGTGGGACCGGCCCAGTCCCGGACGGTCGCCGGAACAATGCCCACGTGCCTCACGCGCTGGCAACGCGCGTGGGCTTTGTGGCACTATTCATCATCTTCTCCCTTCACTCGCCAGAACTACTCCTTGTGCCGTCAACTCACTCTGGTGCTATTATCAGCGTTTCCAGCCCCCAATCAACCCAAAACTTTCATCCAAAACACTTTCACCACTAATTTGTAATTTAAATGAAAAAGTCCCAAAGTCAAATTCTCAGTTTTCGTACCCACCATTCAATTCCATACCACCTGTTCTTTTTCCTTCATTCTTATATCTACTGACTCATAAAACAACCAATAAATTCATTCTCTTCACTCATGAATCAATACATCATACGTATTACCCATTATATATATATATAATATATATATATATATATATATATATATGTATATAGATTTACCCACACCACGACTGTGGACCTATAATCCATTACTTCCTCAATCCCCCATTTTTATTTTTATTTCAACCACACAGTAGCACCAAACATTCAGCAAGCATTAAAACCTTCTAATTTAAACAATTAATTTATCACCCAAAATTTCCATTTTTGATCCACTAGATCTCAACTAAAGGCATTCACTGCCGTGTATCCACTAACATACACAGATACAGTACCTATATATATATATATACTCATCAAGCCAAACCCACCTATTAGAATATATCATTCTATTAGCATATATCATTCATTCTCGTTGTAGCAAAACCCATCTAGCATAGATCCATACAAGGTCATACAGTACGAAAATTATTATATATATTTTTAAACTAATTTAAATTATAAATATTGCAAGCATACCAACTATTGTGGGAAAGGTAGAAAAAGACTTACAGTTAATAGATGATTAATTTCCCTCGTTGTCTCTCGTTATTCTTCTCTTTCTTCCTCCTTTGCTCCTTCTTCCTCCTTAACTTGAGACTATCATCGTAAAAACCTAATTACTCACTTATATTATTTTTATATAATATATCTCTCACACTGCTGTTTGGTAACCCACATTAGAATAACTCATCCTGTCCTGGAATAAGTTATCCCCTAATTAAAATCACATAAATTTATTTTTAAAAAGGGTTTTTACCATACTACCCCTATATAAGAAATTAATTTTCTTAATTAAGAAAATTTGGGTCATTACATTCTACCCTCCTTAAAATAAATTTCATCCTCGAAATTTGCGTACCTTAATTAAATAGTTGAGGATACTTTTCCACCATTTATGACTCCAGCTCCCATGTGGCTTCCCTCTCATCTTGATTATTCCCTTGCACCTTTACTAAAGGAATCTCCATTCGCCTTAATCATTTTACCATACGGTCCACAATACGATTCGGAAATTCAACATATGAAGCATTCGGGCATAGCTCCACTGTGTCTTGTTCAACTACCTGTGAATCGTCTCTAAGACACTTTCTCAACATAGACACGTGAAATACGTCATGGACTGCTGATAGGTTAGGGGGTAGAGCTAGTCTGTAAGCTACGCGCCTAATTCTTTCGGTTATCTTGAACGGTCCGATGAATCTCGGTGACAACTTTCCCTTCCAATTTCCAAATCTCATCACCCCCTTCATAGGTGACACTTTCAATAATACATCGTCCCCCACTTCGAACTCGAGCGGTCTTCTTCGCTTATCGGCGTAACTCTTTTGGCGACTTTGAGCTGCCCGCAGTCGCTCTCGAATTACCATCACCTTCTCTGTGGTCTCCTGCACTATATCTGGTCCCAACAAGGTGCTATCTCCAACCTCAGCCCAACAAATTGGCGATCGACACGGCCTACCGTATAATGCCTCGTAAGGAGCCATACCAATGCTCGACTGATAGCTGTTATTATATGCAAACTCGACCAGTGAAAGGTGATCCTCCCATGAACCACCAAAATCTAAAATACAAGCTCGCAACATGTCCTCCAAAATCTGTATGACCCTCTCTGACTGGCCATCAGTCTGTGGGTGAAAAGCAGTACTCAAATCAACAGAAGTTCCCATGGCTCTCTGGAAACTCTTCCAAAACTGTGAGGTAAAACGTGGATCTCTATCTGAAATAATGAAAACTGGAACCCCATGAAGACACACTATTTTATCCACATATAGTTTACTCAGCACTTTCATAGGGTCACTAACTCGAATAGGAAGAAAATAGGCTGACTTCGTTAAACGATCCACAACGACCCACACTGTATCATGTCCTTGCCGAGATCTTGGCAAACCAATCACAAAATCCGTAGTCACGTGTTCCCATTTCCACTCAGGTATGGACAGTGACTGTAGAGTTCCTCCAGGCTTCTGGTGTTCAGCCTTCACCTTTTGACACGTGATGTATTTAGACACAAACTCTGCAACGTCACGCTTCATGCCTTCCCACCAGAACTGTCTCTTGAGATCATGGTACATCTTAGTGCCTCCCGGATATACCGTATACCTCGAATAGTGTGCCTCCTCAAGAATGTCTCTCTTGAGGTCTAGCAGATCTGGAACACACAACCTCCCTCTGAGCCTTACACCTCCATCAGTGCCACGTGTCCACTCCACAATACCCCCATCACTGACAGGCTCAGCCAAACGAGCCTGCAGTCTATCATCACTAGATTGTGCCTGAATGATTCTACTGATAAGCGATGGTTGTGCAACAAGGCTGCACAAAAGTGTCCCAGTGCTCTGAGGCATGTACAAAATCGAGAATTCAGCTAAGGTCTCCAGCAACTTCCACTCACCCATCATCATAAAAGCTATCATACCCCTCGGCTTCCGGCTCAATGCATCCGCCACTACATTTGCCTTGCCAGGATGGTACTAAATGGTTACGTCAAAATCGGTCAACCGCTCCATCCACCTACGCTGTCTCATATTCAAATCACTCTGTGAGAACAAGTACTTGAGGCTCTTATGATCTGTGAAGAGCTCACACTTCTCACCATACAGGTAATGTCTCCATACCTTCAGTGCTAACACTATAGCCGCCAACTCCAAATCGTGTGTGAGATAATTCTGTTCATGCGGTTTAAGTTGTCTGGAAGCATACGCCACCACTTTCCCATTCTGCATCAATACACATCCTAACCCCTGATGTGAAGCATTTGAGTAGACCATGAACCCCTCACCACTGGCTGGTATCGTAAGTACTGGAGCCGATGTCAACCTAACCTTCAGCTCATCAAACGATTGTTGACATCGATCATCCCATAAGAACTTCACCCCCTTCCTAGTTAACTGAGTCATCGGAGCAGCAATTCGAGAGAACCCCTCAATAAATCGACGGTAGTAACCTGCCAATCCCAAGAAACTACGAATCTCCGTCACTGTAGTAGGTTGCGCCCAATTCAATACTGCTTCCACCTTGGCAGGGTCAATCGATACACCCTTGCCTGAAATCACATGCCCCAGAAAACCAACTTGCTTTTGCCAGAATTCACACTTAGTAAACTTAGCGTACAATTGATGGTCACGCAAAGTTTGAAGTGCAATCCTCAAATGATCCTCATGCTCCTCCTTAAACTTGGAGTAGATTAGAATATCATCCACAAACACTACCACAAATGAATCCAAATATGGTCTATAAACCCTGTTCATCAAATCCATAAAGGCAGCTGGTGCATTAGTCAGCCCAAAAGGCATGACTGCAAACTCATACAATCCATATCGAGTCCTAAATGCAGTCTTGGGTATGTCCTCCTCTCTAACCCTCAACTAATGATAATCTGTCCTCAAATCAATCTTAGAAAACACCTGTGCACCACGAAGCTAGTCAAACAAATCCTCAATACGAGGGAGGGGGTATTTATTTTTGATAGTCACCTTGTTCAACTCACGATAATCAATGCACAATCGAAGTGAACCATCCTTCTTCTTCACAAATAAAACAGGTGCACCCCACGGAGAAGTGCTAGGATGAATAAAGCCTCGATCCTGCAACTCCTGTATCTGACTCTTGAGCTCTCTGAGCTCCACAGGTGCCATCCTGTAAGGTGATCTAGATATAGGCGAGGTGCCAGGCATCAAATCAATACAAAAATCTACTACCCTCCTTGGAGGCAAACCCGGAATCTCCTGAAAGACATCAACAAATTCTGAAACCACCGGTAACTGCTCCACAATAGCTTGTGGTTCAACTGACTCTATGTGTGCCAGAAACCCCATGGTTAGGGTTCCCTCCCACTCTCCACAACGAAACCGAGATGGTGTCTGACCAGGAAATAAAAATGTGATCATCCTCTCAAAACAATCTAATCTAGCATGATGTTGTACTAACCAGTCCATGCCCAGAATAACATGCAACTCCCTCATCCTCAACACTATCAAGTCTGCTCTCAGCTCAAGCTCTCCAATAGTAATCGGACATGCCTGACATATACGGCCTAACGTAGAGGCTCCTCCTAATGGTGTCACTATTGAGATGCTCTCGCTAAGTGTCTCTGACTCAACTCCAAGGGTGTCCACAAATGCATCAGAAATAAAAGAATACGTAGACCCAGAATCAAATAACACTTTAGCAATACAACCATAAACATTAAGTGTACCTCTCACTACTGGATCCGGACCCTCAGGTCTAGCTGGTGCCACTGCAAATACTCTTGGTCTGCCCTGCTGCTGAGTCGCTCCCTGGAACCTCTGCTGATTACCACTCCACGGCTTAGGGCAATCCCTAATCCTGTGTCCCCTCTCGTTGCAATTGTGACAAAGTCCCCTGAACTGATATGGCTCAATCCTCTGTACCGCTCCTGTGGTCACCATAGCCAAAGGCTGATCTCCTGGAGTTACTCTCTGTCGTTTGTTTTGCTGGTTCTGGCCCTGTCTCCACCTAGAACCTTGTGACCCTAACTGTCCCCACTGACCCTGTGGGCCCTGCTGCTGTCCCGACTGACCTCGCTGACCCTGTAGGCCCTACTGTTGTCCCCACTGACCTCGCTGACCCTTGGGGCCCTACTGCTGTCCCCCATGGCCTCTAGCGGTCTGCGTAAACACTACCTCTCTGCTCATGTCTGGTCTCCATATGATCCCTCTCCAATGCCAAAGCTCTCTTTACCACCTCCGCGTATGTCATGGCCCGGTGCCCTATAACAGCTCTCCGAAGGGGATGATACAATCCGTGCTCAAACCTCCGAGCTCTCTTATACTCATCAGCGACTGTCTCAGGTGCATAGCGAGACAGCTCTGTAAACCTAGCCTCATACTGGCTAATAGTCATGGGTGGTATATGTCGTAAGGCAAAAAACTCTAACTCCTTCTGATCTCTAACAGTCATCGGAATGTATTTCTTTAAGAACCTCTCCTTAAAAGTCCCCCATGTCATCACATTAACATCCTTCCTACGTGCCACTGAATCCCACCAAAAACGTGGATTCCCGGATAAGAAATAAGTTGCCACCTTTCGCTTTTGAACTTCTGTGCATACAACCAACTCAAAAGCCTTTTCCACATCACGAATCCATCCCTCAGCTACAGATGGCTCCACTGCACCTTGAAAGGCTACCACACCGAGTCTCATCAAATCCCTCACTGTAGTTGATAAGGAGGTATGCTTTGTAGCCTGTTCTTGTGCTCTCCCAATTACAGTCCCTGGTTGGAGTGGGATCTCCTCCTCGACCCCCTCCGGACGAATTGGAGGCTCTACCCTCTCTGGCTCTTTCTGTGCTGGGGTGCCACCCCTAGCCTCTGTCTGCCGAGCAGCCTGCTCTGACGCACCCAATCGGTCTGTCAATACCCTAAACATATCTCTAATCTCAGTAGCATCAATGTTACCAGGGTCTCCAACAGATGAAGAAGAAGCACCTGTCGTTGAGCCACGACCTGCAGTGCCACGGCCTTTACCTCTAGCCCCTCCCCTTCGTCCTCTAGCCCCTCCCCTCCTCTAGCCATTTCCTTTAATAAGAAATCAAATTGATTAATTTCACATGCAACGCTTACCGATGTAGTATAAGGAATAGGTAACTTAACATGTTACTATAATGTCACATCAAGATCATTTATACTCTTAATTCTGGATAACAGTGGTGATAAGCAACAGGTTTTCCTCAAACCTAGGCTCTGATACCAAACTGTCACACCCCCCAAGTTGAGGTTAGGGTATTCCTGCCCTTTCACTCAACCCGTGGTTGACTTAATTCCACAATTCACCCAAGGATTACAAATATCCTAGCACAACCTGTTCTCAAATTATTCTCATATAAAAGAGATCAAACCATAACCATTAATTCATATTATGTAACCAACTGTTATCCAAAAAAATTAAATACAACCCAAAATCAAAGTTATCATCTAAACAATCCCTATCACAAATGTTGTCTCAAAACTGAAATAAAAGAATATTGTAACTAGGTTCCACCGGCCCAATCCTCAAGTGAAATCATCCTCCTTTATGCTATAGATGTTGGTTTCACACACCTGAAATGTGGGGGAAAAATAAGGGGTGAGCTTTAAAGCCCAGTAAGTAATGTTCTAACTAACCGACAATAACCACTATACTTCAGCAGCTAGTACAGTGAGTTAATTAATATAATTAATCGTTCGGTGCATTAGCTTATGAAAAAGATAAAGAGTATTGTTAACGTCCTCTATTATTTAACAAAACTAATTGATTATTCAAGTTCCACCACCTACCCAACTCAATCTATTTAATTAAACCGAAGTTCTGTTAATCAATCTATATTCTTAACATACTCTTCACAAAAGACTCCCATATACAATATATCCTGCAGTGTGGAGAAACAACATTACAACACAAGTTCTACTAAAGAGATAACAAATAAGAAACTGTTCAAATTGTAAGATAAGTGACGTGGAGGGTCACACACTCGCTCCAAACTGAAAGAACACACACCACACCACACAAGTAGTATGAAGGGACACACACTCCACATCGGAGGGACCTGCACTCCATAGTAATAACAATTAATTATGGAGGGACACACACTCTGTGCCAGAGGGACCCGCAACTCCATATTGGAGGGACATACACACACTCCATGAAAATATGAGTCATGTGGAGGGACACACACTCTGTACCAGAGGCACCCGCAACTCCACGCTGGAGGGACATATACACACTCCAATAATTTCAACCATCACCATCAGCCACACACTCACACTCACACCCACACCCACACACACACACACACACACACACACCCACACACACTCTCCTATGCACGCGTGTCCTATACTATCTTAAATTCTATTTTTAATCTATGAATCTAATATAGAGAGAGTATTATACCTAAAAATGTGCCAACCTATCTATCTTAGCTACTGGTAAAATTTCAGAACCTAACTATTTATAGATAATTCGTACTCTCGGTTTTCGTGCTTAAATACCTACTTTTCTAACTAAATGAACTAACTAATGTGACTAAATCTAGCCCAAACCTATACTCCAATCATGTTCTGCCTTCAAAAGACTAATTTGATTTTTCAGGAATTTTCCGGTATTTATCGGTATTTTTTAAGCATTTTTTTTCTAATTTTTCACAATTTAAATAATTTTAAAATATATAAAAAATATTTTTATATTCCGGGTGGGTCCGAGACGGGGCCTAGAGGTTGGGCTTGGCGAGTGGGACCGGCCCAGTCTCGGACGGTCGTTAGAACATGGCCCACGCGCCTCACGTGCCGGCAACGCGCGTGGGCTTTGTGGCACTATTCATCATCTTCTCCCTTCACTCGCCAGAACTACTCCTCGTGCCGTCAACTCACTCTGGTGCTATTATCAGCGTTTCCAGCCCCCAATCAACCCAAAACTTTCATCCAAAACACTTTCACCACTAATTTGTAATTTAAATGAAAAAGTCCCAAAGTCAAATTCTCAGTTTTCGTACCCACCATTCAATTCCATACCACCTGTTCTTTTTCCTTCATTCTTATATCTACTGACTCATAAAACAACCAATAAATTCATTCTCTTCACTCATGAATCAATACATCATACGTATTACCCATTATATATATATATAATATATATATATATATATATGTATATAGATTTACCCACACCACGACTGTGGACCTATAATCCATTACTTCCTCAATCCCCCATTTTTATTTTTATTTCAACCACACAGTAGCACCAAACATTCAGCAAGCATTAAAACCTTCTAATTTAAACAATTAATTTATCACCCAAAATTTCCATTTTTGATTCACTAGATCTCAACTAAAGGCATTCACTGCCGTGCATCCACTAACATACACAGATACAATACCTATATATATATATATATATATATACTCATCAAGCCAAACCCGCCTATTAGAATATATCATTCTATTAGCATATATCATTCATTCTCGTTGTAGCAAAACCCATCTAGCATAGATCCATACAAGGTCATACAGTACGAAAATTATTATATATATTTTTAAACTAATTTAAATTATAAATATTGCAAGCATACCAACTATTGTGGGAAAGGTAGAAAAAGACTTACAGTTAATAGATGATTAATTTCCCTTGTTGTCTCTCGTTATTCTTCTCTTTCTTCCTCCTTTGCTCCTTCTTCCTCCTTAACTTGAGACTATCAACGTAAAAACCCTAATTACTCACTTATATTATTTTTATATAATATATCTCTCACACTGCTGTTTGGTAACCCACATTAGAATAACTCATCCTGTCCTGGAATAAGTTATCCCCTAATTCAGAAATTAATTTTCTTAATTAAAAAAATTTGGGTCATTATAGGTACTCTCAGATTAATTGCAATCCTAAAGCAGGGACTTGACACATATTTTTCTCAGGGGGTCAATTCATAACATAACTAACAATTCTTAACCTACTACAATTTGAAGTATGACATATAATTTATTTAGGGTTCTTCTGCTATCAACCAGATTCTTTTCAGCTAATTGTTTAAACTTGGTGGATAAGATTTCAAGCAGAGTGAAACATTGGTCTACCAAATCTCTGACCTATGTAGGAAGACTCCAACTATGCAAATCTGTGCTTTATAGTATACAGTTGTACTAAATGAACTCATTCGACCTCCCTAAACTGATCATCACTAAGGTTACCTCTTTGATTAGAAGATTTTTCTGGATAGGTTCAGACTCAAGCAAATAGAGCAGTACCTTTGGTCTTAAGTTTGTGGACCTAAAATAAATTAAGATCTAGGCCTAACTAAACTATTCTTACTGAATCAAGCCACAATGATTAAGTACATTTGGTACCTATTCACATCCACAAACACTCTTTGGAGAAAATGGATTGAATCATTTTTAATAAAAAAACAAAAACTTTTGGAAGTAAAATGCGCTACAGGCTGTTCTTGGACATGGAGAAAACTTTTTCAATTAAGACCCTTTGCCAGACCTTTCATCTCAATTAAGCTTATTGGTAGTGGAACCAGTACTTTCTAGTTTGACACATTGCACCCACTAGGCTCTCTTCACACCAAAATTTTGAATGCAAACGCCATGAGCATCTCTATTGGCAGATATGCATATGTAAGCTTAGTTAGTCAGAATGGTTTTAGGTCATACCCAAATGCCCTCTATAGGCTAATTATAGCATTGAACAATCCTTCTCTTCTCCTTCATTTGTTCTTTTTTGGAAGGTAAAACAATTATATAGAAAAGAGTACATACAAGTCCATATTTAAAATGGATTGGGGAGGATAGGCCCAAAACATTTTAAGCAAAAGAGCTAAATCAAAATATTGGGGTGGGCTTTGACGAGCTAAGCTCAGACAAAGCCTAAACCAAAATTAAGGAACAACCAATAACAAAAGGAAGCATAGGCCCATAGAATGCCTAAACAATTGAAATCTTAGCTCAATCCAACTGAATCCTATTTTTAAGAAGCCTTTAGAGAAGAACAAAAGCCTTCATAAGCCAAATGCAACTTCGGAAGCCACAAGAAATATACCCACTTCAAGAATCCCTATTAACAATGGAGAGACCTAAATTGCTTGTGTGGAGTTAGGAGGCCTTAGAGGGGGACGGATAATTGACGGTGGTAGGATCCAAGAGGCACATGCATCACTTGCAGAAATGGAGTCCATCTATTTCAAATTTAGAAGTCTGCCTCTAATTGATTCCATAATTCTGTCAAGTAAGGCATCTTGCGATGATCTTGAAGACGAGAAAATCCTTGAGTTGCGCTTCATCCATACATGGTATACACAGGCACTAAGGGCCAATTTGTTAATGTGGTTGACCAATTATTTCTTTTTCCAATGGTGGGACGCCCAGTCAAGAAGGTTGTTCCAGCTAGTGGGAGTGATATATAACCCACAACGTGCTTGAAGAAAGTTCCAAATCGGCTTGACATAAGGGCAAACAAATAATAAGTGAGTGAAGGACTCTTGTTCAAAACGGCATAATAAGCAAAGATTGGGTGACTTGAGATAATCCATGGAGCTCCTGTCACAAGTTGAGAGGTGATTAAAGGAGGCTAGCTAAAATATGAACTGGTGTTTTGGGATAGACATATGGTACCAAACCATGTGGGCCTTGTGGGAGGCAATGTGGGTGGGAGAGAGGTGGAGCATGGTGTGCTTTTGAGAGAAGGTAGTTGTTGGTGAGGGGGTCCAGGTGCAACAGTCATTAATTGAAAGGTTAGGAGGAGGTGTGGAAGTGATATCTGGAAAGAGGTGGATGATTCGGGCTGAAAATGACCATGTGTTAGTTGATACAAACTTATTTAAGCATGGAAGAAAAAGAGATCCTAGATGCTTCAATGGCATGAGATGGAATTCTCATAGCCAAAGGACTGCAAGGGGCCCAATTGTTAGACCAAAATGATGTGGATAAACCATTGCCTACTTTTCTCTTCACCATTGGTCTAACAAGAGGTCTCAATTGAAGAATGGATCTCTAATTTGAAGAGCATTTTTTAGGAATATTGATTATCCAAAAGCTTCTATTTCTGAGAAGTTGAACCTTAGTCCACTGAACCCATAAACTGTTAGGATTGTTTGAAAGGATGTTCCAGATTTTTCTCATAGAGGCGGCTTTGTTTAGAGTTTCTAAGTGAGGAAGACCAAGACCCCCTGAAGCTTTGGGTCTGCACACTTGAAGCCAAGCAACCTTGCATTTTTTATTCTCTAAGCAGATCCCAAGCCACAAAAAATTTCTCGTCACTTTGTTGATGTCAGATAACACTATTTTTGGCAAGATGAACACAGTGGCCCAATATTGGTTAATGCTTATGAGGACTGATTTGATTAGTTGCAACCTCCTTGCATAAGATAAGGATTTGCTACACCAGTGACCAATCCTATTTGTGATCTTGTCAACCAATGCCTTGCAATCAATAGCCTTTAATCTAGTGGATATGAGAACGACTCCCAAGTGTTTAATGGGAAGTGAACCTCTAGAGAACCCAATCATGCTGTTAATGTCTTCTTCAACAATAGGCTCAATGCCTGAGAAAAATGTAAAACATTTTGTTGGGTTAACTGAAAGACCAGAGATGGAAGAAAAATAGTTAAGGTAGTTCTTTAGGATTTGCGCAGAGATTAAATTACCCTTGGAAAGAAAAATGAGGTCATCAGCAAACATGATATTTGTGATGTTCAATTTCTTACATTTGGAATGGAAATCAAAGCTGGGGTTGTTGGTGGTTGAAAGTTTAATGGAGTTTGAAAGAACCTCTATTACCAGCACAAATAAAAAAGGGGAAAGGGGGTCTCCTTGATGAAGCCCTTTCACCCCTTGAAGAAACCTTGAAACTCACCATTAAGAGAAATAGTGAAGGAGGTGGAGGTAAGGCAAGCTTGAATCCAAGAAACAAACTGAGGGGAAAAATTGAATAGATGAAGAGTATCAATCATGAACTGCCACCCAACATAATCAAATGCTCTTCTAAGGTCTATTTTGAGAGCACAGTTAAGAGGAGAAGATGAAATGTGGTAACCATGAAAGAGCTCTTGAGCAAGTAAGATAGCCATCACTGATTTATTTTTCTGGAATAAAAGCACATTGACTTGGTTAGTGATGAAGGGTAACACTGGTTTGAGCTTGTTAGCCAATAATTTAGCAATGCATTTTTATATGCAATCGCAACAAGAGATGGAGCGAAAATCATTAAGGTTAGAAGGGTTGGGAACTTTAGGAACGAGAGAGATATAAGTGGAGTTTATTTCCTTTAACAATTTTCCATTAAAGAAGAATCCTTTAATAGCTTTGATGACATCTTTTTCAATGATATTCCAAGGTTTATGAAAGATGTATACATTGTAACCATCAGGCCCAGGGGCCTTTTCAAAGCTGAGAGAAAAAAAACATTGCTGAATTTCAAGCTCTGTGGGGACTGATCAAAGGGAATCATGGAACTCAAGAGGCACTGATTTTGAAATCAAAGGTTGAAGAACATCTCTACCAGGGTAGGGAGAGGGAATGTTACCAAGGATACCTTGAAAATGATCAATGACAAGATTTTTAAAAGTCCCTGTATTGTCAACAGTTTCTTCATTAGAGGATTGAAGAGAAATAATTTTTTTCCTGTTGTTCCTAGAGTCCATGCACTAGAAGAAGTAGGCAGTATTATCATCACCAACCTGAAGCCATTTTACCCTTGATTTTTGCCTCATTGTGTTCTCCTCAACTTCAGCAAGATGAGTGTAAACATGCAATTTTTTTTCCCTAGAGTCTCAAGAGGGGGTTAGTGGGATCCCTATCAAGCTGTTGTTGGCAAAGATTAAGATTTTGTTTGGCATCAGCAACTCTATTGGAAATATTTGAGAAGTGATTTTTTGAATTGGTTTTCAAAGGGATTTTAAGTAGCTTCAATGTTTGAACTACTTGAAACATGGTTGTACGTCTAATGAAGGACCTCCAAGAAGACGCAATATTAGGTAGAAAAAATTCATTGTCAGGCCAACAATTAAAAAATCTAAAGGGGATTTTTTTTTCTGAACATGAATGCCAAGGTTCACCAAAGTGGGGCTATGGTCTGAAAGAGATTGGAGGAGGAAGGAGCATTTAGAAGATGGGAATGTAACTGACCAAGAATGGTTAATGAGAGCTCTGTCCAATTTTTTTTTTGCAATATTGGCAGCTCCAAAACTTTTATTGTTCCATGAGTAGAATCTACCATGAAATATGAGGTCCTCAAGGTCAGAATCATAAATGCAACTTTGAAAGTCAGAGTTAGATCCATGCCATCTTGCAATACCACCATGTCTTTCATGCTAATTGCAAATTGCATTAAAGTCACCCAAAAGGATGCAAGGAATAGGGGTGAGGGAACTTGAAAGATGTTTAATGTTAGATAAAGATTTTCTAATGGAAGGGGAATTACCACCATAAATGAATGAGGCTGAGAAAATGGTTGATGAGTCATGATGGGTGATAAGGCAATGAATGACTTGATTAGTGGTGTGGGTGACCTGAAGAGTGATAGAGTTTAGTTTAGGTTCTAAAGGACCCAAATTTTTCCTAAAGGGGAGTGAAAATAGTTAAGAATGATCTCATCCCTTTTTCTCTCTTTCCCTAACCACTAAAGCCATCTCTCCATTGGACTACTCTCATGTGGTTTAAATACTAAATCCCTAAACACAAACACAACTTCCTTCTCTGGGTTGTTCCCTTAGGAAAGCTCCTTACCCTTGACAACCACTCAATGGCTCACCAAATGATCCCTAATGTATGTTCTCTTTGTCTTTCCAATATAGAATCCCTCTCTCACCTATTTTTTCTTTGCCCTTACTCCTCTATTGTTTGGAGTCACTTCCAGTTTAACTGCAACTTCCATATCGTGCCTACTGACCAGATATATCTTCTCCTTTGGGCATCATCCAATTGTACTAACTCTTCTTCCTTTTTTGCTCACACACACAGTTTGGCTGAATGCGTGTATGACTTATGGATGAAGAGGGATAATAAAATCTTAGGAAACAAATCAACTTCCTGGGAGCTCACAAGTTCATTTGTAAGACCTCCTAGAAAACTTTCCTGACCTCACAATGACAACAGCTATTGCATTTTAATCTAGCTCCTTTGTTGGTTCAACTCTTTTGATTTATTTTCATGTTGTATATCAGCTCTTCTACTCTACAGTTTAGTTGCTATTGCTGCATCTCTTTTGTTCTTTGGCTGCTTAGCCTTGCTTGTTCATTCTCTTCTTTTCTAAAATACTCACACTTAGCTTAGCAAAAAAAAAAAAAAAATACATTAAACCAACGCTAAACCATTCAGAAGTGTTGAACGAATGTACTAATTAATTGATGATATAAACATAAAACCCCATATATTTTTAAAATTTTTTTAAACACAAACCTGATACTTATTAAGTAGACCAAATCTATGCTTATTCATACAGTAAACCAAACTCCATGCAAACACAAATTGTGAGTCCAAGATCATATCATATGGGTATGGGATCGATGAACATCGATACAATGTAATCTTTCAACCCTCTTTCTGGATGAGTGTAGCCATCATCAAACTTGTACAAGACATCCATTACACGAGCAAGGTTGATAATTCTAGTGAGGAGATGCATCGAGACGGGGTTTGGCTTGAGGCATTCCTCATTGATATCATTCCATGCATTTTCAATCCTTTTATAGAACTCTTCAGTTACCTCTTTCTTTGACATGCCATGTTGCTTCATGTAACATTCAATCCCTGTAGCAGTGAATCCCTTCTTCTTTTCTTCCTTCAAAAGTTCAAGGATTCATAAAGGTTAACATGTTCGGATAACATTTTTGTTATGTTAGACTAACTATTCCAAATAATCAGTTTGATAAATTTCCTCCAATTCTAATTTCAAGGGCCCAAGTTAGTCCTCCCAAACACAACATTTATGAAAACTGATTTTCTGAAAGAGTTAGTCTATATTTATTAATAAACAGTAGATGATCATATGTATGCAAGAATGAATTTGTGCTTTGGTAATATATGTTTATGTGGGCTATACCTCATGGTCTACTATGTTGTCCATTAGCCGAGCAATTGTACTTATAGCTACAATAATTTTAGGTTTATCTTGTAGCCATTCAAATGCTTCAGTCGTAGCAATTGCTTCCATGCCCATAAAGGATGATGTTGCAAGAAGGTAATAACCACTACTGATTAGCGCGTTGGATATGTACTCATCAAATGATGGCAAGTATTCTTCATTGAACCACTTGGCTTCAATATAGTAACTCCTCGCTAGTTCTTGAAACTGTTCTAGGATACAACAAAAGAACATCTCACCTTATTATACCACATAAGTATAAATATGAATTGAAATTAAGAGTCCTTTTTTTAAAACCTACAATAGTAGCATTATATATCATGAAATATTTTTGATTAGGTCCATTATTTGTTGGCACATCTCATCATAACATGACATAATAGTTTTTATTTTATTTTTGGTAATGTAAGTAAATGTATTGATAGCATATAGAACATAAATTTTGTGATTCAAGTAACGAAATACTTTAAAATCATGTGAGTTTCGGGATTCTAATTAGATAAACCTCCTTTAAATCCTCATGCATACATCTTTAATATGATAGGATTAACTTAAATGGAATCGATGTTAAATTTTTGTATAATTTGTATAATCAATATTTTTTTTTTCAATTTCAAACTAAAAGAGCTTAGGTAAGCCATACTGCATTTTTTGAATGATGGACACTGTACAATCTTCCTTGCTTTGTCATTTTCTGGTCGAATTCTTCGTAGAGATTTAGGAGAGCTCTATAGCATATCTTCATGTAATCTGGGAGCTGATCAATGGCACTTGTTTCCCACCTAAAAGTTAAACACACTCATTCTAAGATTCATCCAAGTAATTTTGCAACTTACCAAAGACTGTGTAGCATAGTGATACTTTTTCGATGGTTCAAGTTTTCACAGAGACAAAGTGAATGTGTGAGTGTGTTTCTTGTCAAGGTAAAAAAAAAAAAGAAGTAATTTTGCTTAATTGGTTGAACAACAAAAAAGAAGATTGACATGGGGGTCCTTATTATTATTATTTTTTTAGTTTGCACACTTTGATAAAGCCAAAGTATATAGGAAAAAAACTAATTTTCACATGAAACTCTGAAAACAAAAATATTGTACGTGAGGGCTAAGAAAATATATATACCTCTGAATTGCATTTGTAAAAAGTTTGAGTTCTTCAAGTGTACCATATTCATCATATGTATCATCTATAGCTGATGCCATAGCAATAATCTTTGTGAGCATGACCCTTGCAGGGGAGTAATGAGGTTCATAAAATGTTGCCATAGCCCAAAAATAACACTCAACCACTCTACTTCTCGCATAAGAAAGTTTTGACTCAAAGTCCAATTGTTTCCACCACCTTCAGACATATGATAAAAAAGATAAATTAGACATTATATATATATATATATATATATAGACACACACGCACACAAATATAGACATTACCTTGAGATGTGGCATAGTTCTTGCTTGTGCATCAATTGTAGAAGATTGAAGTCTAATTTTGCAAGTTTCAGTAACAATTCATTCTTAGAAGTGTCTTTCTCATAGATAGATATGTATTGCCTTGCCTCTAATCTTGGGATGCCTTTGTGGAGGGGTTGCTTTAGGGCATGCATCACTTGCTTTGCAAGAAGAGGGCTAATTAATTCATCAGTTACCATGGACTCAAGGTGAGTGGTTGTGAAAGCAAGAGCCTCATCTAGAGTATCTTCTCCACGTATCCTCAAATGTGCAGCTTCATACAAGTTTAGCATACCTATTACATCCCTAGTAAGGTCTTTGTTGAATTTACCATTAGTACCGTCTCTAAATTTGTTGAAAACATCTGTTTCACAACCCACAAGACAAGATCAGCCATCTCTATATATGGATAGTATGTGAATTGCATATCTTTATATATATAAACATGTATATGTGATCTGATCGATGAGAGGCTTACCACAAGACATGTTATAACCATGTTGTCTAAATACTCGAAAATGAATAGCAGCTGTGCTTAAATCATTGTAGTCTTCATTATTTTGGAAGTGAAAGATTTGTTTGAGCTGCTCTTCGATCTCTCTCTCAAAGTGATAGAAGATACCAAGACGTTCGAGTGTGTTGATCAAATTCATTTTCTCTGCTGCTTTACTTTCTGTATCTACTAGCATTCTTCTCACTTCTTCTTTCAACACTTCAATCTCTCTAGAATACATTTCATGTGCCTGCATACGAAAAACAAAGCAACCTGAATAATTATATAGATCTAGAGGCATTCATTATAAGTTCTCTTGATGAATTACTACCAATTACTTGTCCAAATGATGTTCTTCAATAGTATATAAGAAGCTAGAGAAGTAATTACTCTTATCTAAGTATGGAAACTGTTGTCAAAGATGGCATAAAATGAATGAAAAGAATGAGTCATGACATGTTTCATTGGCTTTGAAAGTTAAATTAATTGGTGGCAGAAGACAACATATGCGGCATATAATGAATAGGGATGGTAACCAGGTGGTATGGGCCGGGGCTTCCCCTTCTCCTTTCCTGCCCCGTTTAATTTGGTACCCTCCATACCGTTTATAAAATCACCCCTTCCTCATCAGTGATCATAATAATACTGAATCGCAATGAGATGATATAGAGGACAAATTACAAAGAAGTCCTACTTTTTAATTTATAAAACCATCAAGTATGATAAACTAAGAAGTAAGGATATAGACACGAACACGAATACGATACGACACGACACGAACATGGTGACACGACAAATTTTAAAAAAATAGGACACGAACACGGCAGGGATATAGCTATAAAATAATAATATATTAATATATATTTAACAAATTAACCAATATTCACAATACCATAAATCTAACAATAAAAAAAACTTACACAAATACTTGAATTTATTATCAAGCAATTAATGTATTTTCAAAAGGAGTGTTTTCATTATATTCAAACCCACTACTAAAATCTTACACGTTACTCATTTTTCTAATAACAAACAAATAAATTTAAATACAAAATACCAGACAAAATGACATCGCTTTATGTTAAATAAAGTTCTATTGGCTTTTTTATTTTTTTTGTTTTTAAATTTATTATTTAGAAATTTTATCTAACTATTTTTTATTTTTTAAAATTTTATTTTAGAAAACACTATATTTATAAAGAAAAGGGCATAATAGTCATATTAAATGGTATATATGTCATTATAATTCTTCCAGGGGGTCAAGATGTTAGCTTTTAGAAGATGAGGAACTGAAATGCTAAAAAAAAATAGTTCAAAGGGGTCTTTTTGCAACTTTGGAAAATTTCAGGGGTTTTTTTGAACTTTTAAAAATTACAAAATGTACCCCGCCGTGTCCCCTGCGTGTCCTTGCTGTGTCCCCACCCCTCCCCTGCGTGTCCTATCCGTGTCCCCCGCGTGTCTTTGCCATGTCCCCTGTGTGTCAAAAAAATTTTTCTATGACACTTCTAAGGAGTATCAGAGTGTCCAACACGAATATGACATTCTTATATGAAGTGTCTATGCTTTCTAGATAATAAATAAATAAATTTATGGTGGATTTGTTTTTAACAAGACTTGATGATAATTTAATAAAAAATAGGACTTCTTCATAATCTATGTGTAAGTACCCTCAACATAATAGGAAACAACAAATAGTCATTAGTTGAGGTAATACATTCTTGGTTACTCTGGTTACCAAATACTTTAGATAACATTTTTAAGATGCTAGAGAAGTAATTACTCTTATCTAAGTATGGAAACTGTTGTCAAAGATGGCATAAAATGAATGAAAAGAATAAGTCACGGCATGTTTCATTGGCTTTGAAAGTTAAATTAAGGAAAATGCTATATGTCCGAATAAATATCTCGAATCTATGTGGCAGGTATATTAAATCACCGGGACTCCATGTATTAGAGAAATTCTATCAATATTAACTCACTATTTAATTTTATCTCCTAGAATAATGCACTATGTTACCTGCCATATAGATTCGAGACATATTTCAAGATATTTATTCGAGACGTGTAGCATTGCTCTTAAATTAATTGGTGGCGGAAGACAACATATGCGGCATATAATGAATAGGGATGGTAACGAGGTGGTATGGGCCGGGCTTCCCCTTCTCCATCCTTGCCCCGTTTAATTTGGTACCCTCTATACCGTTTATAAAATCACCCCTTCCTTATCAGTGATCATAATAATACTGAATGGCAAAGAGATGATATAGAGGACAAATTGCAAAGAAGTCCTACTTTTTAATTTATAAAACCATGAAGTATGATAAATAAATAAAATTATGGTAGATTTGTTTTTAATAGGACTTGATGGTCAATAAAAACAAATCAGTTTTTATTTGAGTTAATGCCAAATCAGTTTAGTTTTGAATTTGTCATACAATTGTTATATTATCATGTTTAATTGGTTCCCAAAAAGTTTAAAATTTTTTTGAGTTCAAGTATCAGTTTTGTGCAATAAGGTACTATATTTGTGCACCTGAGTACCACTTTTTGTGGACACAAGTACGAGTTTTTGTGCACACCATTATGATGATTAGTGATAAAAAAGGCAAAATAGTCCAAAACTCCCCTGTAGTTTTAAAAAGGTGTAAGAAACCACCCTATACTACATTATGGACCATATCACGCCCTCACATTTGCAAAAGTGAGCAAAGTACCCCCTTTAAACGTATTATCCTTTTCTAAGATCATTTTACCCTTTCCATTATTATTAAAAATAAAGAAAAATAGAGAGTAGAGGGATTTTTTATATTAAGTTTTTTTTTTACCTTAATAATAAAAAGAGGATTTTTTTTCAAGGAAATTTTTTTTTGAAAAAAACTAAAAATGCACAATTACATAATAACAAATTTTGGATTTTTTTTTTTTCAGGAAATTGTTTCTAGAAAATTTTCCATTCGAAAATTTATATTAAGCTTTTCTTTACCTTAATTAAAAAATAGAGGAGCTTTTTTCCCGAAAAAAAATTCAGAAAATTGTTGCCGGGAAAAAAACTAAATATGCACAATAATAATAATTTCTAGATTTTTTTTTGGTTTTTTGAAAATTGTTTTATTTTCATAAATTCTCTCTTTCTAATGGAAAAAGCTCTGGAAATAATTTTTGGAAAACAAAAAAAAATCAAAAAAATTTATTAAGTAATTGTGCATATTTAATTTTTTTCCCCGAAAATTATTTCTAAAATATTTTTTCCAAAAAAAATTTCCTCTTTTTTATTTATTTATTTTTATTAAGGTAGAAAAAAAACTCTTTCTAATGGAAAATTTTTCGAAAAACAAAAAAAAAATCTAAAATTTTTATTATGGAATTGTGTACTTTCAGGTTTTTTTCTCAAAATTTTTTTCTTGGAAACAAACTCACCTTTTTTTTATTATGGTAAAAAAAACTTAATATAAAAAAACCTTTCTTTTCTCTATTTTTCTATATTTTTTATAATAATGGAATAGATAAAATGGTCATAGAAAATGAGAATATGTGCAAAAGGAGGTAATTTACTCACTTTTGCAAAAATGAAGGTGTGATATGGTCTAAAATAAAGCATTAGTGAGTTTCTTTCACCTTTTTAAAATCACATAAGGGATTTTGGGCTTCTTTTTCATAAAAAAAAATGAACTAATTTTTGATCAGTAGTTGTCAACGGGGCATGGCAATTGGGGATAGAAACAATGTTCTCCCCTGTGCATTCCAACTCTTGGGTCAAATACACGATTTTGAAAATTTGACTTTGATTACATGTATTTGTAATTTACGCTCTAGATGTACATGTGTTTGTAATTTTTTCATACCTTTTCAACCGACAAACTTCAAAAATTATATATATATTACATGTGTTTGTAATTTTCCCATACTTTTTCAACGGACAAACTCGGAAAAACTATATATATAATACATGTGTTTGCAATTTTCCCATAATTTATCAACTAACACATAAACTCTCAAAAACTATATATTATCATACCTTTTCAACTGACACATAAACTCGCAAAAACTATATAGAATGGGAAAATTACAAACACATGTATTATATATATAGTTTTTGCGAGTTTATGTGTCAGTTGAAAAAGTATGGGAAAATTACAAACACATGTAATATATATATATATATATATATATATATATATATATATATATATATATTTATATAAAACATAAATGCTACCTGTCTATCTGAATAGAATGAACTGAAACGATCACCCCATAGACTAGGCTTGAAGTTTGCTAAAGGGCGACCGGTGTCGGGCTGGCAGTTCATGGGACTCCCAACTCCAGTGGAGGCCATTTTAAGAGGTAAGAGGTGACTAACTTTCTCTTATATCAAGAGTTAAATATAAGGTCTATGCAACACAATACATGCACTTCTATTTACATGTATACTTATAAGAAGAAATGGAGTAATATCTCATTTTTTTTTTTCTTTCAAAAATTGAGAAATATCTCACTTACTGGGCCCGAAGAGTTATATAATCACAAACCCATATTCTGGTAGCCATGATCTAAAACATATACGCCACAAATTTTTATTCTCAACAGTTGCCTGAAACTTGATACGGAGCCTCGCTGGAGTGCTGGACCCTTCAGTTGAAAGGTATCTTTAACTTAGGGCCCGTTTGGTAACTGTTTATTTTTAGTGTTTATTGTTTATAAAAACAAATTTTTAGAATAAACATGTTTGATAATTTTTGTTTTGTTTATAAATTGTCTAAACGTTTTTAAAACAACACTGTTCATAAACCTTCAAACCTTAAACACCAAAATGATGTTTATTGTTTATGTTTATTAAAAAAAAAAACTTTTTTTTTTCTTTTTTATCTAAAATGGTGATTATATTATTTTAATTAAAAATTGAAACTAAAAGTGAGAAAATGAAAAGAAAAAAAATTTATAAAAGACTATTATTTGATACAACGATCAAAGTATTAGAATTATCAAGTGTGGAGAATTAAAGGGCATCAATTGCCTTAAGAAAAAAATATTGGATACAATATGAATAATTACTAATATACTTGATAATAAGAAATAGTTACTTAGGGGCACCCATGCTAAAAAAAAAAAAAATTAAAACAAGTCAAACGTTTTTTCGTTATCAAACAACACTCATGTTTATGGATAAACAAAATCGTAACATAAACACTGTTTATATAAACACTTAAACAATAAACACTAAACATAAGCGGTTACCAAACGGGCCCTTAGTTAATTGGTGGTCGGTTGTTTCACATGCATTAGTACATAACAGCTGTACTGTACCAATCCAATTTTATTCGAGCACGTGACTATTTGTATTAACTATTCACGCTCCTTCCATACTTTCCTTTTCTTTCTTCCGGCCCTTTTCACTATTTGTCTTCATCACACCCTCCATAGATAGGGCTGTAACTCGGGCGGGTTAGACGGGTTAGAGGTACAACTCAGGTTCAATCCTACATATGAAATGTTCAACCCTAACCTAATCCTAACTATTCAATCTTAGCCCAACTCATCCTTAAATTTTTAAACTCGGATTGAGATTTTGGGTTAGAAAGTCGGGTTAATTTGGGTTATGTATATCACCAATCTTCATGTTGAAAATTTAAAGTGATCTTTAATAAGTTTCACATTAGATTACTCCTAAACACAAAAAAAATTAAGAACTTAATGCAAATTTCTAAAAAATTATAGACAAATTTTTAAGAAATTAATTATCCAAATTGTTAACATACAATAAATCAAGATTTAAATAAAGAAAGTTGAAAAGAAAAATGTTATCATAATTTGAATATTATATATAATATATTTAAAATAAAAAATATGTATAAAAATAATATTACAATTCGGGTTCGAGTTGGGCTCGGGTTGTTGGCACCTCAACCCTAGCCCAACCCTAATTAAGTTCGGGTTGAGATTTTTCAACCCAAGTTCAACCCTAATTGTAAAAATATATAGTTGCACAAGCTTGTAAAAAATCGGGCTGGGTTCGGATTGAATTCGAGTTGCCCAACCCAAGTTGCACCCCTATCCATAGACATGTTATTTATTATTATTATTATTCTTTTGGTTATGAGTTTCTCTTCTTGATGGTCTACCTTGAGTTTTTCTTAAGATGAGAAAAGTGAAATTTCTTATAAGCTTTTACCACTGCTACTACATGTTTGATATGGAGATCCTCTTTCGGCATATTCTTTTTCATTTTAATTTGTTTCAAAACTTATTGTTTACTCAATTTGTTCTTTTAAGGAGATCCTCTTTCGGCATATTCTTTTTCATTTTAATTTGTTTCAAAACTTATTGTTTACTCAATTTGTTCTTTTAAGGAGATCCTGTTTCGGCATATTCTTTTTCATTTTAGTTTGTTTCAAAACTTATTGTTTACTCAATCTGTTCTTTAGTGCATTGTTAAGAGAGTCTCTTATGCCCTATCCCTTGTTATTGGATACATTCCTGACTAACATTCAGGATGGAACCCCCAAGCCTTTTGTGACCCCAAACTCACAATTGTAGGTGCTACATATTATAATAAAGCAATTCCACAAATGAATAGTATTTAAGTTTTAATAAAAGAAGAGAGTATGATTTTATATCTTATTGATAAAATTACATATCCTGATAAGAAAAATAATGTTGGTTGAGCGATGATATCCCATGTCCATAGAGGGTGTGATGAAGACAGACAATGGAGAGGGCTGGAAGAGAGAGCAGGAAAGTTAGGAAGACATGTGTGAATAATAAATACATAAAGACGCATACTCAAAAGAAATCGAGTCAATACGGTCGTATTCCTCTTATTTATCATTTTACTAATTGATGTATCCAATTTTTATTGGACCACATCAGTAATCAATAGATGACACATACTCACCCGTTAGGAGGTAAGTATTATCTTATTATGACAAGCTTATTCTCATATGCATTTAAGGCTCTAACCTTTCATAAGGAGAATGAAGAGTTTATGTAGGAGACTGAAGGTGTCAACAAATAGGGTTGAGATGCTGAAATTGAGGGTATTCTTCCACTCATGGAGTTTGACATCCCTTTAATCAAGCAATCCAAGAAGAATAAAAGAGCTAGGAGATAGGGGAAAGATCATGTGCTACCTTAATAGGGTTTAGAGGTTTGTAAAGCTGAAGCTAAATTATACTAACCTCCTCTTTAGATAAGGTAAATTACAGAGACCTCTTCTAAGTTTTGAAAAATTACACTTATCACTTCTTTGGTTGACGAGCGTCAACGTCCATTAAAGGTTTATATGAAATTAGTCTTTTGTTCTTATTTTGATAAGGGTAATGCTACTCAGGCAGAATTCTTAGGCAGAATTCGTAGGCAGAAACATTTAAATTCATTAGATGTATGTGGTAGGCCCCACCATATACACTCACCACATGCATCCAATGAATGTAATATTTCTGCCTAAGAATTCTGCATGAGTAGCATTATCCTTTTGATAATATATGCTTACGTTAAATGACAGTTTAGACCCTAACACGTTCTTTCTCTCTACTTTTTTGATTCAGACTCGATGTTCGCTTTCTCTTTCCAACCCAATCTGTCTCTTTCTTTGGTAATTTTAGATTAGCCCAACACCAGTTACTGGAAGCATCAAATTAGCTGGTTTCCGCTCGACAATGCTTTTGTAATCAAAGCTCTTGCCAATCTAGATCTCTCACCGATTCAAAGCTATCACCAATCGAAGCTCTCGCTGACCATCTGCCGATCAAAGCTTTTGAAGATCTGACCTCCCATCATTTGGTCTTTATTGTTTCTCTCTCTTCTCGCTATTGTCCACAGTATATACATCCGTTGAGATCTTCGGTGCATAATCTCATGCTTTGCATGCATAAGCCTTCATCACTACTTTAATGTGTCTGTGGTGTACACTATGGTTCCCATGGGTCCCATATCTGTGGTTTAAAGTAGGGATAGGTTCCCTTAGCCTACCTTGAAATCCTAGATAAGTTGATAGGTTTATTTTACTGCAAACCTTTTACAACTTTTTTTTAAATGCATTCATACATAAAAACAAACTCAAAAATCAATTTTCAAATATTTGTTTTTCAAAAACTTGTGATCATACATATGGTGACATGTGCAACCTAGTTGTCATGTGGTTATAATGCCGAAATTGTGAGATATAAATTTGTAATTGGCAAATTTTAGTATTTAAAACTTGAATGATCGAGTTGTATTTTTCTATCTCAACATCTTCGAACTGATACACAAGTGAAATACTCTTTATAATTTCACGCATGAGGTGGGTAGTCTCACGCATAAAACATAAGGAGTACCTCCAACTGATAGCACACAAGCACATAATACAAATGATAAGAGAAAGGAAATAATAAATACTGAAAGAAAATTCTAAAGGAAATAATAAATAATGTCAAATAAACAATATATGAGTCTGAATAGTACAACTTGAAGTTCCGTAACTCAAAGACCCCTTAACCAAAAAGAATAAAGATAAATATTTTATCATAGCGTCCCAAAAATATTAAAAGAGAATTAAGTTCCTGTACTGAAGTCTGGTAAGAACATATAACTGCCACGCTGTAGGAATACTACACACTAACCTCGAGGTGGAACCGGGCTGTGACCTAAAATTTCAACAAAATGGGTTAGACCCACGAGCAAGTTCCTTCTACTACCACCCAACAGAGAGTTGATAAACATACCCTCTATATGAGGACTATAAAAAATAAAGATATATAGTGTATCATTTTCTTATTTAACCTCCTGTCCCCCAAAACATAGAACTATCCTATACCATACCAAACGCATCTGTTATCACAACAAGTATAAAACACATCTTCTAATTCAACCCAGAGGCAATCCTTACATGCCCGAACATATATTAAATAAATACCTTATTGGTATGTGGCAATCCTGATATGCTAACATCCGTATTTTATAGATACCTTATTAGGCATGAGACAATCCTGATATGCCTTCACATATAATTTACAAATACCTTATTAGGTATTAGGCAATCCTGATGTAATACCCCGCTCCAACACATGGTATGATATTGTTCGCTTTGGGCCATAGCCCGCACGATTTTGCTATTGGGTTTACCCCAAAAGGCCTCATACCATTTGAAGAGAACATACCACATATAAGCACATCCCCTTTTTCACACCCAGGCGATGTGGGATTGAGCACCCTGTACCCTGTTAGTGTGGTAGCTCAGCCCAGTGTCTATCTTCGCACCCGCCTACTCACACCCGTCCACAAGGGTTACTACAATCCACCCCCCTACGAGGCCCGACGTCCTCGTCGGCACACTTCCGGCTGGGTTCAGGCTCTGATACCAATTGTAATACCCCCGTCCAACACATGGTATGATATTGTCCGCTTTGGGCCATAGCCCGCACGGTTTTGCTCTTGGGTTTTACCCCAAAAGGCCTCATACCATTTGAAGAGAACATACTACATATAAGCACATCCCCTTTTCCACACCCAGACAATGTGGGATTGAGCACCCTGTACCCTGTCAGTGTGGTAGCTCAGCCCAGTGTCTATCTTTGCACCCGCCCACTCACACCCGTCCACAAGGGTTACTACACCTGATATGTCTTCCCATATTCACACTTAAATAAAAATACAACATACTTATAAGCATGATTGCTAATTTACTAAAAATACCACTAACCACGTGGATAAATAACTAGAATAAAATCAAAAATATTATAAAACCATCGAATCAGAATAATTCCTTGTATTGACATAAAATAACAACCATTTAACCACATACACATCGGATTGCAAAGGAAAGAAAATAATAAATAAATAAATACAAAATGTCCAAGCATATTAAAGTTTACTTAACTAACTATAAAATAAGTGTAACTAAACCTATCTCTAATCTATGATTCCATGCAGATTCTGTCCAAAAAGGCTCATTTTATTTTTAAAAAATTTTGTGAAATTTATAGGTAATTTAAAATATTTTTTCCAATTTTTCTACACTTTAAAATGCTTTAAAAATTTTAAAAATACTTTTATTTTCCGAACGGTTGGGCTCGGCTAGTGGGACCGGACCACCATATTTTCGGTCTTGACTAACCACCGGAAAAGGGCGCACTCACCCCCATGCATCGGCGGAGCGCGTGGGTGTGTGCTGGGCTGGGGCTCCTTCTTCCTAGAGCACCCTATTATATAACGCGCTGGTGCACGCGCGCCAACATTGTTCCGCTAGCTTCCCGGCCATTTTTCGGCCACCAAAATCTACCTTTTTATATACCAAATTGCTACCCTTCATATAAGCTTTCTATTAGTGTATGAATCGCCTCTATTCATGGCCTGAATAAAAAACCCCCAAATTTCAAGTTCTAGTGTTCTTCATCCAAAATTTTTAAATTCAATTAGATTTCCCAATAATATACATCCCAATGATCATTCACAGAGGTCAAACGAACACATTGTTCAGATTACATTCCAACAAATACAGCTTTAAATGTTACTATATGAATTTGCATGCTTGTATACATAAACATATATGCAAATATATATATGTGTGTGTGTGTGTGTGTGTGTGTGGATTTCTATATGAACATGTATAATATTCTATGTAAACACATATGTATATTGGGGTGTATACACACACACACACACACACACATATATATATGTATGTGTGTGTGTGTATGTATGTAGACACAAACAATCAAGCAACACAAACATTTATCTATGTTCATAAGCACAAAGGGGAAGTGTAGAATAAAACTTGCCTTTCGATTTGCACAAGAAATCATTCTTTCTCTCCCTCCTCTCTGGTGTCTACAGTTCTCTCACTCTCTACACATACAAGCGACCGAAACCCTAAACCCTATTTCTCTTTATTTCTATTTTCTTTTAGAATTACCCATAAAATTACTAAAAAAATTAAAAGAGAAAATAACAATTATAAATATATTTAGCCCACACCTATATATATATATAATTATAAAACAACCTACATAGTAATGATCCAGCCTAACTCCCCCTAGCCCAATTCTGAAATAAAATGTAATAAAAATAAAAGAATACAATACTATGGTCCAACCCAAAAATAATAAAAATACCCATCTATTTTATTTTAAATAATAAGAAATATATTTAAAACAAACACTACACACTTATTACAAACAACCAATCACTTAGCATCATATAAATCAAACCTGTACATTAAACATACAAGAACCGACATTGACAAAATTTACCTAAAACATTTAGCATTTAAAAAAAAAAATTTAAACAAACAGAGCATTTAACAGTTAAAACACTCAATAAACAATTTAAGTAAATAAGGAACATCCAAATTAAATAACCTCAAAATTTACGGAGTATTACAACAAGTGCATGTAAATAATTAATTCAATGAGGACATCATATAGTACAGGTAAGTATGGTGAGGATATGTTGCACTTTGTGTTATAGAGTCTATTTTGAAAAACTAGGGTTTCTTGTTAAAATTAGAGTTTTTCAAAATAGGACCAGTCCTCAATTTTTAGGACTCGTCCAACTTTTCTCGGTAGTTTTGTTTCTGCAGGTTTTTCACAAAATCCCTCCGGTCTTGATTTTTGGGCACCGGTCCTACTTATCTTGTTCCAAAAAGAATTTTTTTTTTTTTGATGAAAATTCTGATTCCTTTTTGAGTTGAAACTTCTAGGAAAGTCCTATATTGGGTTTTAACTTATTTTCCAAGCAGAATTAGGACTCCTAAGACCTATATATACTTATCTACGTGTTCTCTACATGTATACTTTCAAAAAATTGTTATTTTAGAAAGAGAAAGGTTTTACAAGTACTTTTAAGGTAGAATATTGTTCTATCTTTTGAGAGCATACATCTATAATTCATGAGTTATTTTATTAAATTAATTTATGTGTTTGATTAATTTTAATTGAACTTAAAATTGGGTTAATTTAAAAAATTAAGCAAACGAGTGAGTAAACCTATTCACCCCCTCTAGGTTCTTAATTAAACTTTCACAGCCACTTCCGCACCGCACAACTCACAGAAATCATACTCACATTCTCATTTTTGGGTTGTTTCTTATAACCTTAGTATTAGTAATTATGTCATTACATTGACTTATTGCACTCTACATATCATGTAATGTGTAGATTATCCAAATACGCCTTCAAGACCATGATTTTTCAAAATACACATAAATCACATATTTTTCAAATTCCAAAAGTCATAACCCTTAGCTGTTATGACATCCAAACTAGGTCGTAATCCTAGGGTTTCCAAAAGTCTTTCAAAAAAACTTTTTCAAAAGTTTTTAATCAAATTAAAAATACTTAGTTAGGCTAAAACTCTTTCAAAACCCTAAAATATGCATATTTTAGGATTATTTTCCCTAGAAACCTAGGACAATTCAATCCCACAAGTTTCTATAAAATTGCTTGGACATTATGTCACGCCCCCAAATTAACAAACCCGAAGGTCTAGTCCAGTACATGAATTTGGTGCGAGACTAAAAAACATCTATAATAACATCAATACTTCCCAAGTTTACATACTACAACAAAGGATAATCATCTTGATTATCTATACAAAAAAATATTACATGAAAACCTCATCCCACATCTTGGGTATTGACTATGCATAACAAAATAATAATACTAGCCAAAAGGGTTTACATGTAGATGGGCTCCATAATTCTGTACAATGCCTCCTTCACCAGGTACCTAAAAATAAAATGGGATGAGCTCACAAGCTCAGTAAAAGAATCGCTAAACACTATCATTGCTCAACAAATTGACCAATTTTTGTTTCTTTAGATTCACAATTTCTTATAACTAAACTTTAGTTAATCTTCATATCCACCATCTCTTTCACATAGGAACCGTATTCTCAACAATTTTTTATTAAGCTAATTGTCTAAATTAACTTAAACATTATTAACCTCGCATGAGTCTCGGGCTCCCCTAAAATAAAAGGCATACTTAGCCAACAAGTGGTGTGCATCGCATAGTCCTGGACTATCGAAGATCACACATGTGGCTGGGCTTGTACGTTTACTCACCCAGATGATCTCGGACCACGTCCACACAATAAGGGCACGCTTCGCCCAATGGCTATAACAAAAGGGTAGTGCACTCCCAATAGGTAGGTCCCAAGGAGCCATGCTCTTTATAAATCATACATGCTCTCTAGATATCTAAATCTCTTAACACCACCAGCTCAGAAATTAATACTTTGGATTTACCTAACTTTTGGTTCAAATCAAGTTTTGTCCTTCATACATGGTACTGACGCTCAAACATTTACGACCTAATAATATGTGCATCTTTCCACCTAATCGTAAACTAACCATAAAAAATACATATTGTTACATGTATTTCTACTAATGTATATATCTATATAAAATTTTTTATATATCTTGGTACATTTATAAGTTAAAGTCTTGTACACCTAGCATATTAATCATTCCAGATCTACTAACTAAGACTATTCATATGGCTCCTCATATTAAAAAATTGGTGTATTATGCTATAGATTACTCAAGTTAAAACTCTTATATATAGCCTATACATACTAGACCAACTCATTTCATTCCCATGCAATTAATTTTACAATTTCACAAGAATAATTCTCAGTCCAATAATGATAATGTATCAACATATAATCTGATGTATCAATCTACATGCATCAAAATCCCAAAACCCACTTACATTCACATTCATATATATATCGATAACAGACATCTAAAAAGAGTTAAATCTAACTAGAAAAAAAAATAATTATAAAAGAATAAGTGCAAGATTAACTTGCCTGAAATTCAATTCTTCTTCCTATTGGTTCCTTTTTTTTCTCGGCTGCTCATTCTTTTCTCTTCCTTTTCTTTTTTTTTCTTCTTCTTCAGGCCAAAAACCAATCTCCTTCTCTCTCACTCTCTTATGGTCGAAAATCCTCCCGTTTTCTCCTTTTCTCTTTTCTTTCTTCCTCTAGCTATGTCTCAATCTCTCCTCTTTTCCTTATTCTTGCTCTTTTCCCTTTCTTACATCAAGCTAGTACATATCTATATATCATTCCATATACTAGTGACACCTATATAATGAGGTGTATTTATACTACATATCACATCTTTAATTATACAAAGGCTTTTTGGAGAAGTTATTCACAAAGCTTTCAAGAGAAGTTATACAAAGGCTTCTAAGAAAAGTTATTCACAAAGTTTCCAAGAGATCTTATACAAAGGCTTTTAAGAGAAGTTATTCACAAAGCTTCCAAGAGAAGTTTTACAAATGCTTCTAAGAGAAGCTATTGAAGCTATTTAAATTTAAGGATATTACATATTAGAATTCTTAAATTCTAAAACTCATCAACACAAACCCTAAAATTCTTAAATGTTAGGTATATGATTCATAGTAACCTAGAAATCCCTTCTTTTTAACTTTAGGTCTCATAAGCACCTAAAAATCACTTTTCAAAAAAGATTCAATTTTAGGCTCTACTTCACATAAGAATTGTGTCTAGGTCATAAAATTCAAAGCTTCAAGCTTTAGATCTCATAAGTATCTAAAAATCAAACTTTTTCAAAACACTTCACAAAGGGTAATGCTACTCAGACAGAATTCTTAGACATAATTCATAGGCAGAAACTTTTAGAACCATTAGATGTATGTAGTAGGCCCCACCACATACACTCACCACATGCATCCAATGGTTCTAAAAGTTTCTGCCTATGAATTCTGCCTAATGTTTCTGCCTGAGTAGCATTATCCCTTCACAAAATATGGGTTTTTACATTTTAATTTCCTTAGAGATCACGAAAAGTCATAAAATCCATTCTAAGGTCCACTAACCTTAAAATTCAAAAATTTTAGGTATAAGTAGATCATGAACATCTTGACACCAAATTTTTTTTTTTTTTTAAAGTTCACTTAAACATTCAAGAGTTCATATACCCTAAAATTAGTAAATTTTAGGTAATTCATAAATATTTAGAGGTCAATTTTTCAAGTCCACTTAGAACATTCAAAGTCCAGACCCTAATTCTTTAGCAATTAGGGTACAACTCATACAATTCATTCAAAGAATGCACGAAACCTAAAATACATAAATTAGGTTTAGGTTTCTTAAAACTCAAAAATCATAACTTCAACACAAAACACTAGGTTTTGAAGAATCTAGATTATTAATATCCTTCCAAGGTTAAGTTTTAGTCACATTCTAGGTTCCATTCAAGGTAAATTTCTAGAATATCTACACTCTAGGTCATCCTCTAGAATATTCACATTCTAGGATTCTCGATCTATTCCAATTCAATCCAAGTTCAACACGTGAATAATTCAATCCACTTCAATTAAAGTTCAAAATCTTTTTCAAATATAAGTTCTCTTCCAAAATTTAATTGATCTTTTTCGGAACAATTCAAATTCAACACATGATTTTCAAAATTCAATTCAAGACCTTTTCAAAATTCTCTCTTTCAAGTCTTCAAAACAACACGTTTTCAAAAGACATCTCCAAATTCAAAACCTTTTGCATAAAAAGGAAACCACATTCTTTTTTAAAGATAAGTTCAAACATTTTTCAAAACAAATTACAAAAGACCTTTTTTTTTCCCTCAAAAAATGGAACTCCACATGTTCAAATTTCCTCCAAACCCTAGTTTCCATATATGCTAGGTCATCCAAATTAAGTAACCCTATCTCCTCGAAATCTAGGTCATTCAATTCAAGTAACATTCAAACCCTTAGCATCTTATTACACATGACCCTTAGAGTGATCATGTTATCAAGTACCTATAGGTACTCCACTCTCAACATAATAACTAGATTAACTTAGTTAGACTTAAGTTCACATCATCCAACATAACCCTTTAGGTCTCTAGACACTAAAAATTTGTGATGGTTTAATCACCGTCTGATCGGTCAAGAAGCCAAAAGTTCTTGATCAATTAAATTTCACAAACATGAGACCCACCAATGAACACATGTTAAAATTCTAAAGGTTCGGACCTTTAAACAAAGGTGTGAAAATTTAAATTTAAATTTCAACTTATTTACATATAAAAGGAGACAAATATCTCTTATTTAAAAAAATTAGCACAATTATTGGGGAGGTTTCAAATTGAACATTCCACCCCTATGGCTTATAAATACAAGGCCACTGTACACATTTAAGACAGACACTCACACAGAGACGCCAAAAGAGTGCTAAAGCTTTGTCAAATCTTTGAAGCATGCAAAAATCAAAGTTTCTGAAAATGAAAAACAACAAGCACGCCACACAATTAAGTTTCATTCTTCTTTGAAGACCTTTAACACCGCTCGAGATCAAGCTCCATCGGCCTTTGATCGCAAATCAATTTAAGCTTTCTTCAATCTCAAAGATTTAAAAAATGCTCATCACAAGCGGTTCAAGATCAAGATTTTGTAGCCCTTGCATCGGACAACTCAAGAGGATTGAATCAGAGGAAGATTCCTCATTGTAAAATAATCGATCATAGAGAATTGTACCATTTTTCGTTCCTAAAATTTCAGACACAAACTTGTGTTACAAATTTCTGGCACACCCGGTGGAACATCTCTACCTCTCATGCAGCAAATCTTGAAAACATCATCGATCTTGTTCGCATCAATGCCTAGTCAAAAGGCTAAAGCTGTTCAGCAAAGCAAAAATACTACTGAAATACCCCCAATAATTTCACGCATGAGGTAACTAGTCTCACACATAAAATATATGGAATATCTACAACTGATAGCATACAAGCATATAATACAAGGACAAAAGAAAAAAAATTATAAATGTTGAAAGGAAAGTCTAACTAAAATAAATAATAATGTTAAATAAACATAATACGAGTCTGAATGATACGACTTGGAAGTCTCGTAACTCAAGGACCCCTTAACCATAAATCATAGAAGTAAATACTTTATGAAAATATCTAAGTCCCTACACTAAAGTCTGGTAAGGAATAGATGACTGCCATGCTCTATGAACTTCACGCTCTAACCTCGAGGTGGAAACTGCCTAGGACTTAAAATATCAACAAAGTGGATTAAACCCATGAGCAAGTTCTCGTTACTACCACCCAAACAGAGGACCAATAAACATACCCTCTATAAAAACCAACTGTACCAATTCATCCGTTATCACACATATTATAAAACTTATTTTCTAAGTTCAATCCAAGGGCAATCTTTACATGCCCGAACACTTTATTAAATTTCTTACTAAGTAATAGGTAATCCTGACATGCTTATACTCGTATTTCATGAATACCTTATTAGGTATTGGAAAATCTTGGCATGCCCCTAAATGTAAGGTACATATAGCTTATTAGGTATTAGACAATCCTGACATGCCTGACATTCTTGACATGCCTTCAAATATAATGTACAGATACCTTATTAGGTATTAGGCAATCTTGACAAGCCTCCAAATATAATGTATAGATACCATATTAGGTATTAGGCAATCCTGATATGCCTGGCAATCTGACATGCGTCCAAATATAATGTACATGATACCTTATTAGGTATTAGGTAATCCTGACATGCCTCCCTTATTAACATTGAATACCTTATTAGATATTTGGCAATCCTAACATGTTTTCATATTACTTTTAAATTAATAATCTAACATATTTAAAAACATGCTAATTAATATCATGAAAACTCTATCGCCACATTATATAATTAGAGAAATAAAATAACACAACATACCATGAAAGTAAACGAGTTTAACATATCCCATATACTGATTTAAATATCATACAATTTCTTAAGTACGTTTATGATAGCAAAGAAACAATTAAAGAAAAAGAAGTAATTAATTACAAAGAAAAATCCCACAATAAAGCTTACACTTCAATTTAAACATCAAATATCTAAACCTAGCTCTAACATAGGTTTCCGTGCATATTCTGCCTTTAAAAGTCTTATTTTATTTTTCAAAATTTTTTTTGAAATATTTTGGTAATTTAAAATATAATAAAAATCCCAACTTTAAAGTACACTTTTTGTGCTAAATCTACAACTAGGAGAACTTATTTCATCTTGAAATTAAAGTCCCATGTATTTTCTTTCCAAAAAAAATAAATTTAAAATTTTGGAAATTTTCTGGAATATGAAAGTAATTTAGAATATTTTTCCTATTTTTTTCAATTTAAAAATGATTTAAAAATTTTAAAAAATATTTAAATATTCCGGACTAGGCCAGTGGTTGGGCTCGGCGAAAAGGACCGGACCACCACTTTTTCGGTCCCTGCCGAGTGCTGGAGCCGGCCGCAGGAGCCCCACGCACTGGCGGCACGCGTGGGCCTTGTTGCCCCTGTTTTCTTTTTCCTTTGTTTTCCTTCTTTGTTGCAACAGCCATCAGCCGCATGAACAGCCCACTGCCAGCCACTTTACAGCCTTTTTTCGACCACTATATCACCTCATTTCGACCCAATTTTAACACCACTAAACTCCTTGTCATCTAAGCTTTCTAATGCAATAAAAATCTTCTCCATATACAGACTAAATCAAAAACCACTAAATCTCAAATTATAGGGTTCTTCCATTGAAGCTTTAAATTCTCTCTAGTTTGTCAAGGATCTAAGTTACAAAGTTCAAGGATCATTCACTAGAGCAAGCTCAACACATTAATCAGAACAAAATCCTTCAAAACAGAGTTTAAAATTGCATGTACGAATTTACATGCTTATATATATATGTATACACATATATAACTATTCACAGGTTCTTCACAACAACTAATACATTAATTTACATGTATATATATACCAACGACAATCCCATGTCGTCATACGTATTCATACAGAACCCATATATATATATATATATCAAATAATACCAATAAAATCTATATTTATGAATCCAAAGGGAGGGTGTAGAGTATGAACTTGGCTCTTAATTTTGAGCAAAATTACATTCTCTCCCTTTTTTCGGTGTCTATCGTTCTCTCCTTGTCTGTGGTAGAAACTCATTGTGCATGGGAACAACTGAACCCTAATTTTTATTTTTTCTTTTCTAGAATTACTAAAATAATTCCTAAATAATTAAAGTAATAAATATAAATATATTTATCCCACCTATATATAAATATATATAGCCCAACCCAATAGTCTAGCCGAACCTGAAAATAATTAAAAATAAAAGAAAATGCAGTCCAAAAACACACATTTTATTTAAACAAATTTACATCTAAACCCAAAAATTTTCACAAACATTTAAAGTCAATCAACACTTAGCACCAATTAGTCAACTATCTACATTTAACAAAACAAAGAACATGCATACACTGAAATTAACTAAAGCATTTAAAACACCACAAAATAAACATTTTAAATAAATAAAATCCAAATTAGATATCCTCAAATTATGGGGTATTACATTCTTCCCCATTAAAAAGAGAAATTCTGTCATCGAAATTCACCTCATACCTAAAATAAAAAGCTCTGGATATTTTGCCTTTATTTCATCCTCCCTTCCCCATGTAGACTTCGCCTCATTGTGGTGGCTACACTGAAAATGAACTACAGGATAGTATTGGAACGAAGGACCTAGTTTTTACGGTCAAGAATACAGTAAGGTTGCTCCACATATGTTGCATCTGGCTGCAACTCAATTTTTCCAAGCTCAATGTGCGGATAAGTATCATCATCCTTAAGGAATTTCCATAACATAGACACATGAAAGACATTATGCACCCTGTGCATTATGTCTGGTAATGTCAATCTATACGCTACTTCCTCAATCCTGTCAGTAATCATGAAAGGACCCACAAAATGAGGTGACAACTTTTTCTTTTTCCCAAATTGTATTACTCCCTACATGGGAGAAATCTTGAGCAAAACCTGATTCCCACATGAATTCTAATGCTCGAGTTCTCCGATCAGCGTAACTCTTCTGACTACTCTAAGCAGTTCTTATACGATCTCTAATAAGAGTGACTTTCTCTGATGTGTCCTTAATGAATTCAAGACCCAAAAATCTATTATCTCCAACCTCCAATCAGCATAAAGGAGACCTATATAGGTGCCCATACATAGCCTCAAATGGTGTCATACCAATAGTCTTTTGATAACTATTGTTATAGGCAAACTCAACAAGTGAGGATAAATCTCCCAATTACCTTTAAAATCAAGTACACATGCCCGTAGCATATCTTCTAGAATTCAATTAACCCTCTCAGTCTGACTATCGGTCTGAAGGTGATAAGATGTACTGAGATGCAGCGTCGTATCCATAGCCTGCTGAAACATCTCCCAAAATCCAAAAATAAATTTCAGATCTTTATCTGATATAATGGACAAAGGTACGCCATGAAGCTTCACTATCTCTAAAATGTAAAACTTCGCGTACTACTCTAAAGTGTAATCAGAGCGAACTAGCAAGAAATGGGTTAATTTTGTCAGCCTATCCATTATAACCCAAATAACATCATGATTCTGTTGTGAGGTGAGAAGTTCCACAATAAGGTCTATACAAATGCTTTTCCATTTCCATTTCCACTTCGGTACAGGTAGTGGCTGCAAAGATCCTAACGGTCTCTGGTGATCAATCTTGATCATTTGATAAGTGCTACACTTAGAGACAAATAGAGTAATGTCCCTTTTCATGCCTGCCCACAAAACTGTCATTTTATGTCTTAGTACATTTTATTCCCTCCTGCGTGTACCAAAAACTGAGAACTGTGGGCCTCGCTTATCACTGCCCTCCTCAAATCATCCTTGGAAGGAACCACTAACCGCCCATTGTATCACAATCCTCTATCCGTACCCACTGTGTAAAGCGGCACCTCTCCAGATTTCAATTCAGCCATTTTCTCTATACACTACGAGTTAGTAGGCTGATCTGAAATTACCCTCCGAATAATAGTAGGTGTAACCATTATACACGCTACAAAAGCATCAGCTAAATCATCAACGCTTCTCAAATCATTCTATTTTATTTCAAATAAAGCTGAAAGACTAGCATAGAGTCGACGACTAAGTGCATCAGCTATTACATTCGCTTTCCCTAGGTGGTATTGGATGGAAGAGTGATAATCTTTCAAGAATTTCAACCACCTGTGCTGCCTCATATTTAGCTCCTTCTGTGAGAACAGGTATTGCAAACTCTTGTGGTCACTGAACAATCTGAAAGTCTCCCCCAAGAGATAGTGCCTCCAGATCCTCAAGGCAAAGACCACAATTACTAACTCCAAATCATGAGTCGGGTAATTAAGCTCGTGAGGCTTAAGTTTATATAAAGCGTATGATACTGGTCTCTCCTCCTATATCAATATACATCCTAGACCCTACAATGATGCATCGGTATATACTAAGTACTCAATGCCACTCTGAGGGGTAGCTAGAACAGGTGCAGTTATCAACCTGCTCTTCAACTCATCAAACGCCGCCTGACAAGATTTATCCCACACGGAAGGCACACCCTTTTTAGTCAGATGGATGAGTGGGCTAGCAATTTTGGAGAAACCCTAAATGAACCTATGATAATAACTAACTAACCCTATAAAACTATGAATCTCTGTTGGTTAGGTAGGCTTCCCCCACTCTAACACTGCTGACACCTTGCTTGGATCAATCGCTATCCTTTTCTCAGATACTACATGATCCAAAAATTTTACCTCCCTCTGCCAGAAATCACATTTCTCAAACTTTGCATACAACCGGTGATCTCTCAGTGTCTGTAGAACCATACTGAGATGTCTGGCGTGATCCTCCTTTGACCTAGAATAAACTAGAATGTCATCGATGAAGGTAATAACAAATTGATCTAAGTCGGCTCTGAACACTCTGTTCATCAGATCCATGAAGATAGCTGGGGCATTTGTTAACTCGAAAGGCATAACCTGAAATAAAAGTTGTCTTTGGTACATCCTACTCCCTAACTTGAAGCTGATGATACCCGGATCTCAAATCTATCTTCGAGAAATAGGTGGCTCCCTTCAATTGATTGAACAGATCATCAATCTCAGGCAACAAGTACTTGTTACGGATTGTGACATTATTCAATTCTCTATAGTCAATACAAAAGCGAAGAGACCCATCTTTTTTTTTTCATAAACAACACCAGTGCTCCCCATGGTGAAATACTCTTGCAAATGAATTTCTGACTGAGAAGCTGTTGAATCTGATCTTTCAGCTCTCTCATTTCCACTAGCGCCATTTTGTATGGGACCCTAGCAATAGGGCTGGTGCCTGGAGCTAAATCAATCACAAAATCTATCTCACGACTCGGTGGTAGCTCTTGAATTTCCTAAAACGCATTCTGAAAGTCTCGTACCACTAGAATGGAATCCATAGAAACTATAATTTTCTCTGGAGACTCCTCACTAATAAAAATTAGATAAGTACTAGACCCTTCATTTGATTGTGGCATAGTAACCAAAAACATCTCCTGACCCACTATAGCAAAAATAATTGCCTTATCATGGCAATTGACCTGGGCATGATAATGCAATAACCAATCCATTCCAAGTATGACATCATATGAATTTATGTCTAGGACTAATAGGTTCACCAAGAACCTAACTCTGCCAATGCCTATAGTGACCTGATTACAACGTTCCCGTAAAACCGTACTAACTCCCAATGGTGTAGCTATAGTAAGTGGAGAACTACACGGCTGAGTAAGTATACCAGATAACCTAACAAATGATTGAGACACAAAAGAGTGGAGTGCCCCAGTATCAAATAAAACACGACCAAAAGTTACCATTTATTGAAAACATACCCTCGATTACCTGAGGAGCCTGCACATCATATGGTATAACGTTATAGACCCTCCCATAGTTTATCTACTAAACAAGTTGCCCTGTTATTTCCATTTTTTTCTTTTCTACTATCTGACTAGCAGAGTATGTGTCATTTCGTTTCTCCCCCTGCCCTTTCCTGTAATCCTTTCTCATCTGACAGTGCTACAATGCAACATCAACCACCTAAGCATAAGTGGAATAAGTTGGATTACCCACAATGACCTGTTGAGTAGGCCAAATCAAACCATTCAAAAAATAGCTCATCCTCTTCTCTTCAGTGTTCACCTCCTCAGGTGCAAACAAAGATAAATTGGTGAACTCTTATTCATACCGTGTGACTGTCTTGCCTCTCTGCTGTAAGTCCAGGAACTCCCTCTTGTGAAAGAATTTTGAATCATTTCCCAACGGTTAGGCTACTCCACTGGTAATGGGACATGCACCATCTGCGGTGGCTGCTGATTCTGAAGATTAGTTGCCACTCCTATAGCTGTAACCTGAGCAATAATGGCTGCCAAATTGGGAGAAAGTTCAGCATTCCCACCCTGAACATTGTCCTGACCCTGGTTGTGGTTCGTATTCCTCCTCCTACGGGGTGGCATCTGAATAATACCCCAATAATACACTAAGACATATAGAGTACAATGAGTCTTATACTTAAATTCTATTTATCAGAATATGCAACACAGAAGATACCATACGACGAACCCTAAAAATCCGAGAATACTTGAACCTAGAATGCTTTGATACCAACTAAAATACCCCCTATAATTTTACGCATGAGGTGACCAGTCTCACACATAAAACATAAGGAATATCTATAACTGATAGCATACAAGCATAGAATACAAGGATAAAAGAAAAAAAATTAAAAATGCTGAAAGGAAAGTCTAACTAAAATAAATAATAATGTTAAATAAACATAATACGAGTCTAAAAGATACAACTTGGAAGTCCTATAAATACTTTATGAAAATATCTAAGTCCATACACTGAAGTTTGGTAAGGAATAGATGACTGCCACGCTCTAACCTCGAGGTGGAAACTGTTTAGGACCTGAAATACTAACAAAGTGGGTTAAACCCACGAGCAAGTTCCCTCTACTGTAATATCCCAAAAATTTGGACGGCAATTATTTTAAAATTTTGAATTGCTTTGTATTATTTTATTGATTCATGTGAAATGTCTTGCCTCTATTTTTATCATTTTATGTGAGTTGTTTTTCCTTTATAGGCGTTTTATCATTTCATGTGAATTGATAAGTTTGATTTTGTTTATCATTTTATGTGAATTGTTTATTAATCATGTATTGTCTGATTTAAATTTTTAAATGCTTTGGATTGGGCTAGGGAAGAATCTGGGCTGGAATGGTTGGGCTAAGGGTATGCTTAAGTTGATGGGTCAGAGTTATGGTTATATTATCATAATTCTTTTATTTATTTATTTTTTTAGTCTATTTAGTTTTTAGTAAAACAATAATAGAATAAAAATAATTAGGACAAAAGAAAATAAGAGACTAGGGTTTCTACCGTTTGTTTTATGCACAGAAATCAAGAGAGTAAACGAAAGAGAGAAGAGAGTGAAGAAGCGATCGGGCGAACGAGCCTTGAATCGTCAAAGAGGCAAGTTCGAACTTTTCTCTTCCCTTTTGAATCTGTATACATATATATTATTTGTATATACTTGTTGCTGGAATATATGTATACTATATATTAATTTTATAGACATGTTGCTAGAAATTTGTATGCATTTAATTATGAAATTAAATGATTTGGCATGCTAAGAATAATTCTGTGAATTAAACATGAAGAGTTTGGAGTTTTAGTACTGTTTTAGGGTATTTTTGCATATGTATATACATGTGCATATGACTATATAGGCGAGTGTGTATATATATATATATATACGAACATGAAATTTGGGTCTACTGTGTTTATCATTTTTGAGGGTTTTTGTTTCGGACAATAGGTAGATTTTGCTTCCTAGAACAATTCTTGAAAATTTGGTTGCAAACCATTGGGTAGATTGATGGGAATCTGACTTTGAAATTTTAGATTTTCGAAACTTGAAATTAGGCGTTTTTGATTTAGGCCACGAGAGGGCGTGAATTTGGTACCAATGCATAGCTTAGATCAAGACGAGCTCAATGGTCGGAAAGTTCAGCCACCGTTGTTGAACGTGGGAGCTTCATGTGAGGAAAGAAGAAAAGAAAAAAAAAACCCCCATGCGCTCCGCCGGCGTGTGGGAGCACGTGTCGTCGGTGCCGGAGCTAAAAAAGTATTTTTGGGTCCCACTCGCGGGGTTCCACCTCTGGGTTCGATATGGGCCCATTCTGAATTATTTTGGTATTTTTTTTTAAATTTTTGAAATTTTTGGAAAAACTTGAAAATTCGAAAAATCATTTTTTTAAAATACTTTTATAATTCTAAAAATTTCCAAAATTTTATTTCAACTTCTGAGGGGTTTGAGGATCTTGGTTTTTAAATTTCATGTCGAAATAATTTCCCCTTGTTTTTAAATTGATTTTTAAAGTGTCTAAAAACTGAGTTTTTCCACTTCTTTAATTTTAGAAAATACTTAAAAAGTTTTGAAAATTCCCAAATTTTTACTGTATTTTCTGGAGGTTAAATGCACTTGGATTTAAATTTTCATCTCGAAGTAAGCTTTCCTTGGAGTTCATTTGATTTTTAAAGTGTCTAAAAGTTGGGTTTTCACCTTCTTTTATTTTTAGAAAATATTTTAAAATTCCAAAAAATTCTAAAAAAATTCAAGTAACTTATTTGTATTAAAATGCACCTGGGTTTTAAATTTCGAGTGAAAAGGTATTTCCCTTAAGGTTGTATCAGTTCTATAAGTATACCTCTGACTATACTTTATTTGTCTCTTATTAGAAAATATTTCTTTTAAATTCCCGAGAATATCAAAAAAATTTCAAGATGTTTAAGTATGGTTTTAGGGACAGAATAAGCCCAAGAACTTAAATTCGAGTTAGGTTTTGACTCCCTTGATGGTTTGGATAAATTGGAGGTTTGATTGGGTATTTGCTTCTAAAGTGGTTAATTGTGTTATTTGATTTACTTGAACGTATTTTCCTTTAAAGATATAAATGCCCATGAAATACTTGATTATAGTTTACTTGTGAACGATTTGTCTTATGGTGATAATTTCATATCGGATAATTTGAATTACTTTATTTGAGCAAATTAAAATTATAATGCACCTTATTTATTTTATGTTTCATATTGGAATGGTATCTATACATTTTATTTGGCATGTAAGGATTGCCCGGCGTGTCAGGATCGCCCATACCTAATAAGGTATCTATACATTTTATTTGGCATGTAAGGATTGCCCGACATATCAGGATCGCCTATACCTAATAAAGTATCTGTACATTCTATTTGGCATGTATGGATTGTCCAGCGTGTCAGGATCGCCCATACCTAATAAGGTATCTATACATTCTATTTGGCATGTAAGGATTGCCCGGTGTGTCAGGATCGCCCATACCTAATAAGGTATCTATACATTATATTTGGCATGTAAGGATTGCCCGGAGTGTCAGGATTGCCCATACCTAGTAAGGTATCTATACATTTTATTTAGCATATAAGGATTGCCCGGTGTGTCAAGATCGCCCATACCTAATAAGGTATCTATACATTATATTTGGCATGTCAGGATTGCCTAGATTTAATAAAATGCATGCATATGTTTCTTTATTTTTGAACTTAAAGAATGTATTCATTGTTGAATGATAAGGGTTTGTTGGGATAATGTATAAGATGATTTTATTTTTGAAAATATGAACTAGGTAGGGAATGGCCAGTATATTTATACCTATACCTATTAAGGTATCAAAGGATAAAAATGGTGGCATGTTAGAATTGCTTAAACTTGATAGTATTTCATGTTATGTTTATTTCTGCTGAACTTAAAGAATGTGTTTACTTTTGCATAATAAGGGTTTGAGTGGAATATTATAAATAATGACTGTTGTTTTGGAAACATGAAACTGGATAAAAGAATGACTTGTATATTAAATCTATGGATTTCTTTTGTGAACCTTATACTGAGGGTATGTATATTGGTTCTCTGATTGAGACATAGTAGATAGGACATGCTCATGAGTTTAACCCACTTTGTTGATATTTCAGGTTCCACTGCGAGGATAGAGTTTTAGGGTTGGTTGTGGCAGACATCTCTTCTCATCGGTCACATGGTAGAAACCTATCATCTTATTCAAGGGTCAGACTATGAACTCTTTTGGAGATTTTGGTTGTTGGTTTTAAATTAGAGTCTTAAACTTTTGTTTATTCTGGTTAAGGGATCCTTGGATTACGGGACTTCCAAATTGTATTACCAGGCATATAATTGTTTATTTATCGGTAATTTCAATTTAGTGGAATTTTCTATCTAACTTTTAGAAATTATTTCGTTCTGTCTTTTGTCTTCTATGCTTGTTGTTATTAGTTGTTAGTATCTCTCAGATTTTGTGTATGAGACTGGCCACCTCATGCGCGAAATTTTGTGGGGGTATTTCATCTACTACCACCCAACAGAGGACCTATAAAGATACCCTCTATATGAGGGACAATAGAATACATAGATATACGCATCATTTCCTCATTTACCCCTGTCCCACAAAATAGAAACCAATTGTACCAACCCATCCGTTATCACATAAATTATAGAACCTATTTTTTAAGTTCAATCCAAAGGCAATCCTTACTGGCCCAAACACTTTACTAAATTTCTTATTAAGTATTAGGAAATCCTAACATGCCTCTACCCGTATTTTTTGAATACCTTATTAGGTATTGGGTAATCCTGACATACCCCCAAATATGATGTACAGATACTTTATTAGGTATAAGGCAATCCTGATATGCCTGACAATCCTGACATGCCTCCAAATATAATGTACAGATACCTTATTAGGTATTAGCCAATCTTGACATGCTTGGCAATCCTGACATGCCTCCAAATATAAAGTACAGATACTTTTTAAAGTATTAGGCAATCCTGACATGCCTACAAATATAATGTACAAATACCTTATTATGTATTAGGCAATCCTGACATACTTTACAATCCTAGCATGTCTTCCTTATTAACTTTGAATACCTTGTTGGGTATTTGACAATCCTGACATACCTCCATATTACTTTTAAATTAATAATTTAACATACTTAAAAACATGTTAATTAATATCATGAAAACCCTATCGCCACATTAAATAATTAGACCAATAATATAACACAACATGCCATGAAAGTAAACAAGTTTAACATACTCCCATATATTGATTTAAACATTATACAATTTATCAAGTACGTTTACGATAGTAAAGAAACAACTAAAGAAAAAGAAATAATTAATTACAAAGAAAAACCTCACAATAAAGGCTACACTTCAATTTAAACATCAAGTATCTAAATCTAGCTCTAGCATACGTTTCCGTGCATATTCTGTCTTTAAAAGTCTTATTTTATTTTTCAGAAATTTTTCTAAAATATTTTGGTAATTTAAAATATAATAAAAATTCCAACTTTAAAGTACACTTTTTGTACTAAATCTACAACTAGGAGAACTTATTTCATCTTGAAATTAAAGTCCCATGTATTTTCTGTCCAAAAAAGATAAATTAAATTTTCAAAAATTTTCTGGAATATAAAAGTAATTTAAAATATTTTTCTTATTTTTTTCAATTTAAAAATGATTTCAAAATTAAAAATATATATATTTAAATATTCCGGACTGTCGGTTGGGCTCCACTAGAGGGACTGAAGCACCACTTTTTCCTTTGTTTTCCTTCTTTGTTATAGCAGGCATCAGCCGCGTGAATTACCCACTGTCAGCCACTTTGCGGCCTCCTTCCGGCCATTATACCACCTCCTTTCGATCCAATTTTAACACCACTAAACTCCTTGTCATCTAAGCTTTCTAATGCAACAAATATCCTCTCCATATACGGACTAAATCAAAAACCCCTAAATCTCAAATTCTAGGGTTCTTCCATTACATGTACAAATTTGCATGCAACATATATACATATATACACACACACACACACACACACACACACACACACACACACACACGTATATAGCTATTCACAGGTTCCTTCACAACAACTAATACATTAATTTGCATGTATATATATACCAATGACGTACAATCCCAAATCATCCTACGTATTCATAAAGAACCCATATATATATATATATATACACACACACATATATATATATACACGTATATACATACAAATCAAATAATACCAATAAAATTTATATTTATAAATCCAAAGGGAAAGTGTAGAATATAAACTTGCCTCTTGAATTTGAGGAAAATCACCTTTTCTCCATTTTCGTCCCATCTACCATTCTCTCCCTGTCTGTGCGTAGAAACTCTATGTGAGTAGGAACAACTGAACCCTAATTTTTATTTTCTCTTTTCTAGAATTACTAAAATAATTTCTAAATAATCAAAGTAATAAATATAAATATATTTAGCCCACCTATATATAAATATATATAGCTCAACCCAATAGTCTAGTCCAACCTGAAAATAATTAAAAATGAAAAGAAATGCAACCCAAAAATCCACATCTTTTATTTAAACAAATTTACATTTAAACAAAAAATTTCACAAACATTTAAAGTCAATCAATACTTGGCACCAATTACTCAACCATCTACATTAAACAAATAAAGAACATGCGTACACAAAAATTAACTAAAGCATTTAAAACATCACAAAATAAATAATTTAAATAAATAAAAATCTAAATTAAATATACTCAAATTACGGAGTATTACAAATACCAAGAACATCGCCATAAATATTGGTGAGAACGCTAAAAAGAACGCCTTTGTCATTACAAACAACAATACTACTACAATGAAGCATTTCAAGGATGTAACCATTTCATTGAGTGGAAGCACCAACTCTACGAGTTTGCCAACTCAAAGCAAAGCTAAAATAATGAATCCTGTTACAAATAAGCAGGGAATGACAAACATCAAAGAAATCAAGCATGTAAACCAACGTCAAACCATTCATGAACTTAATGAATATACTTATTAATTGATTAGATAAAGACAAACCCCGATACTTATTAAGTAGACCAAATCAATGCTAGCATATTCATACAGTAAACCAAACTCCGTGCGATCACAAATTATTAGTCCATGCTCATATGGGTATGAGATCAATGAACATTGACACAATGTGATCTTTCAAACCTCTTTATGGATGAGGGCACCTATCATCAAACTTGTAAAAGAGGACATTTTATTTAGACCAAATCTTTGCTTAGTCATATAGTAAACCAAACTTCATGCAAACACAAATTGCAAGTCCATGATCATATGGGCATGGGATCGATGAACATTAACACAATGTGATCTTTCCACCCTCTTTCTGGATGAGTGTACCCATCATCAAACTTGTAATAGACATCCATCACATGAGCGAGGTTGAGAATTCTGGTGAGGAGATGCATCGAGACCGCGTTTGGCTTGAGGCATTCCTCATTGATGTCCTTCCATGCATTTTCAATCCTTTTATAGAACTCTTCACTTACCTCTTTCTTTGACATGCCATGCTGCTTCATGTAGCATTCAATCCCTGTAGTAGTGTGTCCCTTCTTCTTTTCTTGCTTCAAATGTTAGAACATTCATAAAGGTTAACATGCTCGGATAACATTTTTGTTGTGTTAAGACTAACTGTTTCAAATAATCAATTTGAACTAACTGAATTTCCTTCAATTCTAATTTCAAGGCTTCAATTCGGTCCTCCCAAGCACAATATTTATGAAAACTGATTATCTAAAACAGTGAGTCTATATTTATACATAATCAGTAGATTGATCATATGCATGTATGGATGAATTTGTGCTTTGGTAATATATGTTTTATGCGGCCTATACCTCATGGTCTACTATGTTGTCCATCAGCCGAGCAATTGTAGTTATAGCAAAAATAATTTTAGGTTTATGTTGTAGCCATTCAAATGTCTCAGTCGTAGCAATTGCTCCCATGCCCATAAAGGATAACCACTACTGGTTAGCGCGTTGGATATGTACTCATCAAATGAGGGCATGTATGCTTCATTTAACCACTTGGCCTCAATATAGTAACTCCTCGCAAGTTCTTGAAACTCTTAGAAGATGCAACAAAAGAACATTTCACCTTATTATATATACCGCATAAATATGAATATAAATTGAATTGAAATTAACAATAAATGCTAAAAGAGCAGCACTATATATATCGTGAAATATTTTTAATGATACCCATTAGTTGTTGGTACATCTAACCATATATATCATATGAGAAACATATATATTTTTTCTTTTGGTAAGGTAAGAAAATATGTTGATATCATAGCACATAAATTTTGTGATTCAAGTGGCCAAATACTTTAAAATCATGTGAATTTTTGGATTCTAATTAGACAAACCTCATTTAAATCCTCGTGCATGCATGTTTAATATGATAAGATGAATTTAAGTGGAGTCTACGTCAATAATTTTTATAATTGTATAATCAAAATTTTTTTTATTATCAATTTCGAACTGAAAGAACTTAGGTAAACCATACTGCATCTTTTTAACGAGGGACACTGTTCTCTAAAACCTTAATATAAAAAAAACCTCTCCTCTCAATTATTTTTTATTTTTTTATAATAATAGAAATGATAAAAAGGTCGTAGAAAATGATAATATGTATAAGGAGTAATTTACTTATTTTTACAAACGTGAAGGTGTGATATAGTCCAAAATATAGTATAGAATTATTTTTTTTTTTTTATCCTTTTGCCTATTTATGGAGAGAAATGGGGTGATATTTGAATGTGAAATATAATTTAGTTGATTAGCTGCCCTCGCGCGGTCAACCACTTGATTGGAGGAACCAGCCAACAATCCCGGGCTATTTAGATCCATATTTTACATGTGTTATTTGTATTATCTCACTTAATGGGCCATGAAGAGATATATAATCGATCACAAACACATATTCCGGCACTAATTAAGATTCTCAACGGTTTCCTTAGCCTCAGTTTGTTTAGAGAGAATAAAAGTAAAAAAGAAAGGTGAAGTGAATGAAAAGGTGAAGTGAATGAAAATAAAACTAATTTTTTCACATACTAGTTAGCATGAATTTTTTTTGAAAAAGTTGTGGAAAAATATTATTATTTTTGGTTTGGATACCATGAAAGTCAAAAGAAAATGATTCTACCTATCAAAACTACTGTTATGATTTCAAATACTAAAAAAATAAATGAATTTATATTAGATGAATCTTCTTTATACCCATTTATTTATATTCATTTTTAGCAAAGAAATAGTAAAATGATGATTTATTAAAAATAATAAATATAATTATTTGTATTTATTATTAAATTTGTTTATTTTTAAAATAAGGCTTCATAATATTTTTCTTAGGTGGAATTCATTGGGGATTTTTAGGTTACAAGTTCTTCATTATTTTAGTTATATTAAGAATAGAAAAAAGTTTTTCTCTCATTAAACTTGCACACTTTGACAATTGAAAATAAATTTTACCTATGTTCTGTTACTTCGGCCCCGGAGAATTTCTGGCTCCGCCACTATTGATACATTGTGTGAGATGAAATTTTTTATTAAAAGAATTACCACCAAGTCCCACTTTTCTCATTAAAACAAATAAGTCTTACAAATTTCTTCAGGACCAATAAGTTCTATTTTTGAAAAAAATTTCCATTCGAATTCTAAATCACTAAATATTCCATTTATACCCTTACTAAATTAAATATAAATTTTAGGCTAAAAAATTCATTTTTAATTTTACAAAATTAGATATAAAATTTAAAGATAAGAATTTATTGAATTTTTTATAGAAGATTTATTTTTTTTATATTAAAGTCATGAATTTTACACAAGATTTTTTAATTGAATTGAATTTAAATTAAATTAATTATTATTTAAACTCATAATGCAATATTAATTAATTAATTAAGTAAACCCTAAGGGAATATATAAAAAAAATTGGACTATATATCAATTTTTTAATTTATAATTACAAAATTTTACTTCTATTTAAAAAGGGTATAAATGGAAGATTCAGTAATTTAGACTTGAATGAAATTTTTTTATAAAAAAAAAAGACTTATTTGTCCTAAAAAAATTTTTTGGGACTTATTTGTCTTTTAATGAGAAAAGTAGGATTAGATAATAATTTTTTTTTTTGGAATAATCATCAAAATTTAAGTATACTTTTAAAAATTTATGGCCTATTACATTGAATTTTTAAAATAAGACATTCCAAAATGGAGAAAAGATTAAGTATGAGGATTAGGTACATCGAAGACTATATTGCAAATTTTTAATAGGAGAATTGTTTTCAACTTTTCATGTGTATTCTAATTTTATTAATAATTTAGGCTTTGTTTGGAGGAGCTTCCTGATTCTAAAATTTCTCTCATTTAAAAGGCCTTTGAAAAATGCCTTCAATAAAAGGAATTTAAAAGAAAAAAATTATTTGGTGGATGCATTTTTTAAAATCCCTTCCACAATTAACACAGTTTTAGCTTGACAAAATTATCCTTAATAATTACTCTCAATAGGCAAGTTTCACAAAATAAAAGAAAGCAAAATTGTCTATAAAATTTGTTACATAAAATAATTCAGGCTTCTTTCCAAAAGCAAGTTTTTCCGACTTCCTTTGAACGGAATTTTTAGGACTTCGGCTTTCATTAGAAGTCTTATTTCCTTATTTCACCCAACACTAACATTTTTTTAGAAAGGACTTCTTGGGCTTGAAAGCCAGTTTCAATGCCTTAGGAAGCTCCCCCAAACGGGCAATTAATCTAATCACAGTATAATTCATAAAAACTTATGAAGAAAAGAAAAAAATTGTACGACCTCCCACGCAAAAAGAGATCAAAGTCATTAAAAAACAGTAATAACGAGAAAAAGTTGATTTATTAGGTAGTTTAAGTACAATGAAACAATCAATCACTTCAAATTAATCTTTTTGTTAGGACACTGAGTCGGATATACCACGTCATTGGTATGCATGTTATATGCTTCATCAATGAAAATACACTATTTAAATTTATTGAGAATAATTTTCATGAAAAATTATTAGGTAGTCTTTGGATCATTGATGGCCAATCACAACTTGACAAGTAAGCAAACTTCTGAAAAAAGCTAACACAAAACTTCACACTTACTTACATGTCAAGTTGTAATTGGCCAAGTGGTCTCGGATTACCTAATAATTTCTCTAATTTTTATATGAATAATGCATTTTCATTGGCCGGCATACTAATGATGTGATTTATCGGACTTACCGAATATCTACTCTTTTGTTCAACAGTTGGGACCTAGTTCTCCTCTATGGTCAATAGATTGTTTGTTTATGTAAATTGTTCTGTTGACAAAACTTTGTTAGGTTTGTGGCTCAAATTCAATTGCGGCAATTTCCTTTTCCATTTTGGAAGCCAGAAGACTTGTGGAGCAAGGCTGAAGACTTAGGGAGAAAGTTGTATATATCTATTTTAGAGTTGTGATTGATTTGGTAATTTCTTGTTATAGACAAGGTATGAGAATCCTTGTTCAAGCAGGAATTGGGTTTGGAGACTTTATAAATAGAGGTAAGGTAAAATGGAAGAGAATGAGAGAGAGAGAAAAGATATAAAGGGTTAGTGAGTGTTGTGAGGAGAGGATATAGTATATGTAATTCTGGGGAAAAAATGCCAAGAAAGAGTAAAAGAGTGTGTGTGGTAAGCATGCTTCTGCCTCTTGTATATTCTCTTCTCAATTATAGGGAAATCTCTCTCTCTATGGACGTAACTCTAAAGTTGGGTGAACCATGTAAAATATTATGTTGTGCGTAAATGTGTTTGATTGTTATTTCCATATATGTTTGTGTGATTGTTGATGTGATGATATGCTTCCGTTGTGCCAAACGAAGGGGATTAATTTTCAACAACTGGTATCAAAACCAATGATGGGTTAAAGCCTGCGGTTGGTCTAGAAGATCAAAATCGAAGATTAGTGGTGTGTCGGAGCGGAAGGTTGATTATGAAGAGTTATGGAGATATAATCAAAGTTGATGAAGACACGATGATGATGATGATATTGTGAAGCCCATGAGGAACAGGTCTTGGAACAAGCCAGAGGATGCTTGTTTTCAAGATTGGCATCAATGATATGAAGAAGGGACGTTTACTGTTTTCGGCCCAGAAAAGCACTGAGTGAGAAAAGAAGAGAGTGTGGGGGTAGAGATGATGATGATGAGGATGATGATTGATTGGTGGGTTACCATGCGTAAGCAATTGAACACTAATGGGGATGATGTGATGAAGTTCGATTCAAGGTGGAGAAATCTTCAGTTGAGGTGGAACTATGGAGGAGCGCGTTGATGAAATTTGAGCCAATGTGGAGATTGTTGGGTTTCTGGCTCAAATTCCATTACGGCAGTTTCCTTTTTCGTTTTGGAACCTCGAAGACTTGTGGAGCAAAGCTGAAAACTTGGGGAGAAACTTGTATACATCTATTTTAGAGTTGTGATTGATTTGGTAACTTATTGTTAGACAAGGTATGAGAATCTTTGTTTAAGAAGGAATTGAGTTTGAAGACTCTATAAATAGAGGTAAGGTTAAAGGGAAGAGAGAGAGAGAAAAGATGTAAGGGGTTGGTGAGTATTATGAGGAGAGGAGATGATATATATAATTTTGGGAGGAAGATACCAAGAAAGAGTGTATGGTAGGTGTGCTTTTAGAGTGTTGTATATTATCTTCTCAATTATAGTGAAATTTCTCTTTCCATTGATGTAGTCTTAGAATTGGGTGAATAATGTAAAATATTATATTGTGCATAGATGTGTTTGATTGTTATCTCCTTATATATTTATTTAATTATTAATGTTATGATATGTTTCTGTTGTGACAGAACGAAAGGATTAATTTTCAACAAACTTGGTATCAATTATACGCTCTAGGTCATGCTTTATAGCATGTGACTGTTAACAAGGAACTCTATGTCATGTTATAGCATGTGACCGTTTACAAGGAGTGACGAACTCTCTGTACTCCGTTTGTCTAGTCTTTATAAGATTTTTTTTGTTTGACGAATGAAGAAAAGATGATCTGGGACCCACTTTGAAAATAATACAAATTTCAACGAGTCAGGAAGAGAGTTATACAAGTAAAGTGGTGAGTCATAGTAGTTGACATTAACTCCATTCTCTCTCGTTCTTCGAATCATAAATCATTATTTATTTTTATAGGAATAAATATATTTTGTAAAACTAAATAGATTAATTTTTCAAACCGAGCGTTGATTGCATTTACAACGTGCACTCAATAATTGTGGTGTCTTACTACTCCCTCTATTTCAATAAATGTCCTATTTCAGAAATTCTATCTTTCTTCTGTTGACAAAACTTCATATCAATTATTAATGAGAAGCTAGGACATGTTATTGCATGTGACTGTTGACTAGGAGTACCAAACTCTCTGTACTCTGTTTAGACTTTTAAGGGGCTTAAAACCTCGACTCACATAACTCGACGCCCCACCATAAATTATTATTTATTTTTAATTGGACAAATATATTTTGTACAACTAAATAGATCAAAATTTCAAAATGAGCATTGAATGCATTTACACAACCTACTTAGTGGACTCAATAATTGTGGTGTAGTTGGTTTGGGTACTCCCATGAAAAAAAAAATAAAAGACGAACCATTGTCTAGTAGAAGTTCACCACTCCATCTATTTCAAAATAAATGTCATTTTTTAGAAATTCCAACTTTTTTAGTGTGACATTTATTCGAGGCATGTATCGCTTTTTAAATTCTAAAAACAACATTCTAAACATGAGAAAATATATATTTTTAATCTTGAAATAATTTTCAAAATTTAAGTAAGATTTTAAAAAGAGTAATTCTATCGTAAGGTCACCCTCTTGAAAGACGTATGATCTTTTCCATGTTGATTGCTGAACCGTTTTAAATTCTAAAAACAACATTCTAAACATGAGAAAATATATATTTTTAATCTTGAAATAATTTTCAAAATTTAAGTAAGATTTTAAAAAGAGTAATTCTATCGTAAGGTCACCCTCTTGAAAGACGTATGATCTTTTCCATGTTGATTGCTGAACCGAGAAAAATCTCAAAATTTGAAGAAAAAAAGGAGCAAAGTCTAAAACGATCACCCCATAGGCTAGGCTTGAAGTTTGATAAAGGGCGAGAAATGTGGGGCTGGCCATTCATGGGATTATCTACTTTCGTGGAGGCCATTTTAAGATGTAGGAGGTAGCTAACTTTTTCTTATATCAAGAGTTAAATATAAGGGCTATGTAATACACTAAACTCATATCTACATTCATTATATTTATAGAGATAAATGGCCGGGTGATATTTGAATGTGAAATCTAATTTAGTTCTTAGCCGCCCCGCTCGGTCAACCACTCGATTGGAGGAACCAGCCAACAATCCCGGGCCATTTAGATGCATATCTTACATGTGTTATTTGTAATATCTTACTTAATGGGCCCGAAGAGATGTATAATCACAAACCCAGATTCGGCAACTAATTAAGATTCTCAACCGTTTTCTTAGGTTCTGTTTGGTTAGAGAGAATCAAAGTAGAAAAGAAAGAAAATGAAAATTGAAAGAAAAGTGAAGTGAATGAAAATAAAATTAATTTGTATTTGGTTAGCATGAAATTTTTTTAAAAAAATTGTGAAAAAATATTATTAGTTTTGATTTGGATACCATGAAAGTAAAAAGAAAATAATTCAACATACCAAAATTACCCTTATGATTTCAAATACTAAAAAAATAAATGAATTTCTATTAGACGAATCTTCTTTATTTCCAATTATTTATATTCATTCTTAGCAAAGAAATAGTAAAATGATGATTTATTAAAAATAATAAATATAATTATTTGTATTTATTTTAAATTTGTTTATTTTTAAAATAAGGCTTTATAGTATTTTTTCTTAGGTGGAACTCATTGGTGAGTTAAACTATTTCAGAAAAGTAAAAAATGTTGTTAGAATCTCCTTTTAGGAAGCCAAATTTTCTTTTGACATAAATTTTTTATTTTACTAATTTGTCCATATACTTTTTATATATTAACATGATTGTGCGATATTATCTCTTAGTCCTTCATTCCTCCACCTCCGCCACCTTTCACCACTACCACTACCGCCACATCCATCACCACCACTACCTACATCGCCATCGCTGCCACCACCATCGCTATCTCCACCACTGTCACACAGGGTTGGCAAGTGCCTCTGGCGACTTAGGCGGTCGCCTAAGACCCCAGTCAATAGAAGACCTCCAATTTTTTTTATTGTCTTAATAAGACTTACTAAAAAATTTGTTTCCTTATTTAGGCCCCAACCAATAGTATAGATTTAATAGTGAGACCAAATAATTTTATTCTAATATCATTAGAGTTTTAAAATTTTTTGTTTTAGGTGCCCAATATTTAATAGTGGACCCAAATAATTTAATACATTTTAAAACTCCTAATTTATATTCTTATCTCATCATCTTTCTCTTTTTTCTCTCTATCTCTCCCTATTCCACATTTTTTTTATGAATGGTTGAATATATACCTAACCGATAATTGTGAAAAATTGAGATTATAAAATTTTCCATCTTCTACTATTAATTTTTATTTTTTTCCCTATTACTCATGTTTTTTTCTTATTCTTCCAATATTACAACTTTTTTTTTTGGTTATAATCAATAGTCAAACAACAAAACATTTTGGGTGAAAATTCAACAAATGAACAACCAAGTCATCCGAAAGAATTAGAAGAATATACAATAATGAAAAAATAATTTATTAGTGATTTAGATTCATAATGATAATAAAATATGTGATAAGAAAATTCTTTACAAAGTACATAAAAATAATTTAGAAGAAAATGAACCAAGTAAAAGAAATGAATGATCTTAATCAAAAATCATATTTTATCCCCACAAATTTCTATGCATCTCAACAGTGAAAAAATATTGATAAAAAATTAAGAGATATATTAGTAGAAAATGGTCCAATTAGATATAATGATTTCAATAAGAATGATTTTTAAATAAATATTATTAAATAAAATTTGATATTAGTATATTACACGTTAAAAACTCACTTTTGTAATTTTCATCTGAGGCCTAAAATTATATTGAGCCGCCGCTGCCGCCACATCCACCACCACCACTACTGCCACCGCCGTCACCACCACCACTGCCCCTGAACTAGTGCCTTCTACTATTATCATCTCCCTCTCCATTGCGAACTTTACGCTTTCTAAATGTTGCAATCGTTATTAAGGATAAGGAATAATATTGTAAAAAAAAAAAAATTAAGTTAAAGTATATTTAAAAAATGAACTCACCAAATCTCTTTTTCTCATGAATTTCTTCTAACAAATTTTTTTTTTTTTTCTGAATGTCTTATCAATAAAGTCTTTTTGATATTAAAAGGTTCTCTCAAACGGCCAAAAATAGTTCAAAAATAATTATTTTTTCTATTTCATGGAACCATTTTTCAAATATCAACCACGTGGAAAGAGATAAAAATTATTGACGAGCACTCATGAGAAATAAGTTGATTAATTATTAGGAAGTAAAGTGAAATGAAGTGATGAATAACTTCTACTTAAGTTTTTTTACACCTTGACATTTGGAGCTGGCATTATAACATCCATTTAATTTGGGAACATATGATTGTCGTGAGGAAAATGTATGCAGATGTCTACGCATCATAGCTATTTATCTGGCAACAAAACTTCATATCAATCATCGACTCTAAGTCATGTTATAGCGTGTTGTTGTTTGGACTCTTTAGACTTTGTTTTGTAGCTAGATCTTTGAAAACTTTAAAGAAAACAGAACCTTCGACCCCACCTTGAAGATGATCTCAGAACCTTCGACCCCACCTTGAAGATGATCTCTCACCAATAATCTGATTTCTTGAATCCATTAAATCACAATAATTGAATGTACTTAGTTATTTACACGAAACCCACATAAATATTGCAGACAATTGTTGTAGTTTAGTTGCTTCAAGGAGTTGATTACTCCCATTAAAAACAAAAAAAAAAAATGAATCATTTGTCTAGCATAAGTTTATCACTCCCTCCATCACAAAATAAATATCCCTTTTAGGAAATTCCAATCCTTTTAGTGTGACGTTCATTATATCTTTATCACATTTTGAAATTCCAAAAACAACCTTATAAACTTAAAAATAATATACGTATTTTTGGTAAATAAAAACAAGGAGTTACTATTAACACTCCATTAATATTCCTAGACACTACACATTCATCTTTTCTTAAAATAAGATTACAAAAAATTATTATACCATACCAAGTTTGATTCTTATTTTTTTAATATCATAATTGCCCTTCTAAGTTAGGATTTAATTCCAAATCCATTTTACCTTTCTTAAAATTTCATTCATTCACGTTTTGTCTCACAATCTCGATCGCTTGGACTCTTAGAATTATAATTCCTTTTTAATCTTGTTTAGAAGTTCAATTCACTCTCTCTCCGATTAATTTCTTTTTTACCTTTTATATTTATTTATTTTTATTATTATTATCTTTCATCAGACATGAATACTCCGCCAAAACAATAAGAAATTTTTTCCTTTCCAAGATAACATAGTTGGAAATGTTATGAAATTATGCATCCTGCTGTCATCATATTTAAAATAAGAGCCTATAAAGATTTTGTCTTATCAAGATATTGTTTTACCCTTTGATTTCACCACTTCAATTGAACAATGCAACACGCACGTACAAAATAAACATGACTTGCTTCTCCATATGGCAGCAAAAAGAAGCATTTTCCATCACATAAACATAAGATACTTCTGCCCATCCACAGGCTCTGGATTTCCAGCCCCTACACAATACGATTACATTGTGTTGACATATATCTCTACATTGGTGCTTTGGATTTCCTGCCCCTACACAATATGATTACTTTGTGTTGACACATGTTTCTACGATAAGCCAGACAATGCATCCGTGCAATAATATTACCAACCGGTCCGGGGCGGAGCCAAGGGTGGTCACCAAGCGGTATATATATATATATATATGCATTTAAGACTAAGCATTTGATAGGCTCATTTTTTCTTTTCTTCTTTTCTCTCTATCGTTTGCCTTTTCTTATAAATTTTGGGCTAAAACATTCATTTACAATTTTACAAAATTAGATATAAAATTTAAATAAAATAAAAAGATTTTAATTTATTAAATTTTTTATAGAATATTTACTTTTTGTATATTAAAGTCGTCATGAATTTTACACAAGATTTTTTAATTAAATTTAAATTAAATTAATTATTATTTAAACTTATAAAGCAATATTAATTAATTAACTAAAACCTAAGGGAATATATAAAAAATTGGATTATATATCAATTTTTAATTTTTAATTACAAAATTTTACTTCTATTTAAAAAGGGTATAAATGAAAGATTAGGTAATTCAAGTAAAATGAAGCAATTAATCACCTCAAATTAATCTTTTTGTTAGGATAGTAAATCAAATATATCACGTCATTGGTATGCATGTTGTATGTGCCATCAATACAAATGTACTATTTAATTTATTAAAAATAATTTTATGAGAAATTATTATGTAGTTTTAGAATCATTGGTAGCCAATCACGACTTCACAAGTAAGTAAATATCTGAAAAGTTTATACAATACTTCACACTTATTTCGATCGCTTGCCAAGCGCACCGACTCTCTAGACTCGAGAGTCGAAACCTGGATCTCCTCTGTGGTCAATAGATGGTTTGTTCGTATAAATTGTTACGTTGACAAGACTTCAACATGTTATAGCATGTGAGTCATGTGACTGTTGACAAGGAGTACCAAACTCTCTCTAGTCCGTTTGTTTAGTCTTCATAAGATTTTTTTAATTTGACTTTGTTGTTGCTGAAGGAAGAAAAGATGATCTTGGACCCGCTTTGAAGATAATTTCAGATTAATGATATATAGTTCAAATTCAAATGTAATATCTCTAAAATTTTAAAATATCTTGAAGGTTAGATAAGGAATTTTGAGTATATTTATTTATAATATAAGTATATATATTTATGTTTGACAAATAAGATTAGAGATTTAAATTTAAATAGAATTCCAATACTAATAGAATTATAACCACTAAATTGTCTCTATATAAATTATACGGCTAGGATTTAATATCGTATAATATAATTTAAAATTTTTAAAAGTTGGAAAGAGAAACAACGATGATGAAGAGAGTTGCTTGAAGAGAATGAAATTTGTATTGAAGAATTAAAACAGGCGTGTTGATTTTGCTTTATAATCATATATATGATAGTAACTTGCTTAATTAGAATTTTGGTTTAAATTATATATATTTTTTTAAGGTAACGCGTACGAACGGTAGTTTATACTTAGTTATGTGTTGTTTTTAATTGAAAGAAACAATTTAATAAATGATTTAATTAACTTAAAGAATTTATGTGGTAGATATTAGAAACTTTGCCTATTGATGATGATGTAAAAACTTGGAATTTAGGCATGTGAGCAAAGAACGAATTAATCTTGGATTTGAGTTTATTCTTAGTTATGTGTTGTTTCCAATCGAAAGAAACAATTTAATAAATGATTTAATTAAATTAAAGAATTTATGTGGTAGATATTAGAAACTTTGCCTAGTGATGATGATGTGAAAACTTGGAATTTAGGCATGTGAGCAGAGAATGAATTAATTTTGGATTTGTTAACTTTAAGATTCTTGAGTTTACTGTTGATATGTATGATCTTGTATGCATATATTGGTATATGTGTGTGTGTATGATCTTGTATGCATATATGTGTGTGTATATATATAAATATGAATTCACTAATGTACTTGAATGTTGGTTTGAATCTATTGTTAGGACCTGGCTTAAGCTGTGAACTTTGAATTCTTGTTATATGTATATATGCATATACATAAATAATATTATGGTTGATATATATATATATATGCCGCAAATTGTATATTTGTATAGCAGATTGTATATATGTATGTACAGGTGAGATTGCTTTACTAGTTACTGAATTAGCATTGAAACAAAAACATATAGAATAAATTATGTGGTCTTTATATGTGTGTGTATATATGTGGTCATGTATATGTGAGAATTGTGAGTATGTGTCTATAAAAAAATTTGTAATAGAGTGAGTAAACCTTAGATTTTATGGGATTTCTATAGATATAATTAGGTTGTGGTTTTAATTGATTTTAGTTCCTAATCATAGATTGATGCACGGGCAATTGTTTTACATAGGTTTTTTCGTGCATTCGGAGGTGTTTAGAAGATTGATTAAAGGCCTGAAGTAGGCTGATTGCAAGGGGTGTTGTGGTGCGTGTTCTGGGTCTTTTTGAGGAATAAGATGGAATTTTGGATTTCTTTTGCAAAGCCTACTCTTAGTGGTGGAGAGTAGGGGAGAGTGAGAGGTCGTGGGGTGGCAGCTCGGCTGCCAGAAAATACTATTGTAGTCCACTCACCGAGGCCAGTCCGTTGAGCCCATTCCCGGGTCCAACCAGAATAAAATAATATATTTAATTAAATTTTAAGTGATTTTATGATAGGAAAAATTATAAAAAGTATTAAATAAAGTCTGGAAATTATGAAAAAATTCAGAATAATAGAATTTCGCATAATGAACCTAAAATGTATTGAAATACAGATATTAGATAATGTCTAAGTAGTTTAATCCAATTAAAACCTAAAAAGTAATACTTTGTTGCACTTAATTGGAGAGTACGGAGAAACAATAAGTTAGGTTCTGAAATTTTACTGAGACCTATGTTTGATGTTAAGGAATTTTCACAAATTTTGTACTCTCACTGGTTGTGTCTTGTATGCCTTGAATGTTAATTACAGTGTTTATAAACACATTGATTATTAATTAAAATTGTTAAACGTTACATATGTTTGATAAATCAACATAATTGGTAATTAATGGAGGTTATCTGATTAGTCGGAGGTTAGTCCAGGACTAACCCTATGAAGACTTTGTTAGGCATGGTCTGGGACTAGCTTATTTGGAAGTGCACTATCTTTTTGTTATGGCCATTATGTTGAACGTACACTTATTATGTGGACATGGTAGGGGACCATCTCGGTGAGTAGACGTACAAATCCACCCACATATGTGACCTTCGATAATCTGGAATTATGCGATGCACACCTTTTTGTTGGCTGACCTAGCCATTTATTGGAGGGGAGCTTGTGGCTCATGTGAGATATGTAACAACTTAATAAGAATTAATCAAGATAATTAATTAATTTATTGTTCATAATTGAGATAATTGTGACATAAATTAAATTGTAAGAATTTTAAGTTTTGATATGGTAATTAGTACATTATTAATTATTATATGATATTGACGATGGTAACTTATGAAAATCATAACTTGAGATAAGTTATACGTGATCCATACATTTTATATGAGATTGTGTATTTATTTAATTAATGTTTGTTTAAATATTCTATCATTGAGGTAATGTAATTAGTTGTTGCGAGTTACTTTTATATATGAGAATATAAGGTTGAATCAATTTGCTGAAAAGTGATTGTGTTTAGCGATACTCTTGTTGAACTTGTGAGCTCACCCCTTTAACAACTTTCAGGTACTCGTTGATTATGCATGTGGTAGAGACTAATGGTGGATATGGAGATCATCTAATTTTATTTTCTTTCTTCTAGTTACTTCAGTTACTTTTGTTATTGAAAATTCATGAAATGAGGATGATGGTAGTCGGTGAAATTTTATTAGTATTGATTTATGAATTTATTTTATATTTAATAAAATTATTGAATAGAGATGATTTTATTTAGTGTTTTGAATTGTGGATGTTATATTTAAGTATGCACTAAATTTAAATATGAAACATGTATTTAAATTTGAATGTGTGACATCCAACTAGTCAGAAAGAGAGTTATGCGAGTGAAGCGATGAGTCATACCAAATGTTCGTAACATAACTTCCTTTTTTTAGAAGGATAGATATATTTTGTACAACTAAATAGATCAATTTTTCAAACCCATCGTTGAATGCATTTACACAACCTGCATAAGTGCAGTCAATAATAGTGGTGTAGTGCACTTAATAATAGTGGTGTAGTTGGTTTGGGGAACAAACGTACCATTTGTCTAGCAGATGTTTCCACTCCTTCCAATTCAAAATAAATGTCCTTTTTTTATAGAAATTTTATCTTTCTTCTATTGACAAAACTTCATATCAATTATAAGCTGTAGGTCATGTTATAGCATGTGACTGTTGAAAAGGAGTACCAAACTCTCTGTACTCTTTTTGTTTAGTCTTTTAAGAGACTTATCACCTCAACTCACGCAACTACCTTTAAAAGACGTCGGAATTCGGACCATTAATCATCATTCATTTCTACATGGACAAATATATTTTCTACAACTAAATTGATCAAATTTTCAAACCGAGCGTTGAATGCATTTACACAAAAAATATATATATATAAAGATGTACCCTTTGTTTAGATGAAGAAGTTCACCACTCCCACTATTTCAAAATAAATGATCTTTTTTAGAAATTCTAACTTTTTTTAGTGTGAATTCATTAGATGCTTGTCTCCCCGCTTTTTAAATTCCAAAAACAACATTCTAAACATGAGAAAAATATATTTTTTAATTTTGGAATAATTTTCAAAATTTAACTAAGATTTTAAAAAGAGTAATTCTATCATAAGGTCACCCTCTTAAAAAAAGTCATGATCTTTTCCATATTGATTGCTGGACTGAAAATTTCTCAAATTTTGCAAAAAATAAAGCAAATTTAATAAAGAGTGTTCAAGATTCTTTAAGAGGGTGATTTCATTATAGGTTTTTCCTGGCTTTTTGAAAGGGGCATTTATTTTGAGACATTCTAAAATGGTAAGGGCGACATTTATAATTACTAGTCTAAAGCACATGTTATGCACGTGATTAAATATATTATAATATGTATCACTAAATTGAAGTTTACTCGTATATATTATCAAAAGATGGGTGTACTTCTTATAAAAAATATTATTGATGGAAATCATATAAACGAATATAATCAATTATATTGTTTGTAGTTCTTTAAAAAAATATTATTGATGGAAATCATATAAACAAATATAATCAATTATATTGTTTGAATACATAATGAAAACTCTAATATTATCTCCCTTCAAAATAAGAATATATAATTAGCCAACTTTGTGAGTTACGCATGCAGTACGAAAATGATTCAGTTAATTTAGAGTGAGATGTTAATTCTTAGACCTAGAGGGGGGTGAATAGGTCTTCTTGTCTAATTTTTATGATTGATTAATTACCCACAATGATTATAAATTAAGCATCAAAACCAATCACAAAATAGATAAAGCGAGTAAGGAAAGTTAGAGATGACACCAGAAATTTTACGTAAAAATCCTAGGAAGGGGAAAACCATGGGGGTGAGGCAGAAAATCCCAAAGAAACCAATGCACTATCTTGAAACAAAATGCAATAGACTCTATTCAACTTTGATGTTAAATACCTCAGGCTTACTATTGCAACTCCCTCGTCCAATTGATGTAGATTCTTAGCTAACGTCACAATTTTTCCAGAAGGGTCACTGAAAGAACACAAATACTCCTTAAGGATTTTGTTTCCTTCGTAGTAATTGTTTCTCCTCATCTTCAGATAAAATGAAGTAGTATCAAGGAACCACCTTTGCTGCTTTGATCAAACTGTATAGACTGATTATGTCTTTAAGAATCCGGTTGATCAAAATGTGAAGAGCATCATAACTTAAACACTCCGTGTGTGTGTGCTCTCAAAAATATAAATATTAGAATAAAATTCTTTGTTGAAAAAATATCTCCTCTACTTTCTCTCTTTGAAATATTTTCTGATATGTAATTAAAAACTCCTTAAAAGTAATAATTTTTTCCTTATTTTTTCACCTTAAGAGAGAAGACATATGAGGGTTTATATAGATGATAAATCCCTAATTTTTCTTAAAAAATAAGTTAAAAATCAATAGGAAATTAATCCCGGTGTTTTAGGAAAATTCGGGGTCAAATTCAAGTCAAAACAGGACATAGGAAGACAAAATCCGTAGACCAGACACCTTGGACTAGTCCAACCCTATTGAACTCTCAAAACGAGATGTTAAGACTTTTTGGACATGTCCAACTGTGTTGATACTCAAATTTGAGGTCCTGAAAACTCTTGGACCGGTTCGGATAAGACTTAGACCGGTCTAACCTTGAAAAATATGAAAATGTGACTTTAAAACTCTATTTTTCAAGATTGGAAAATATGTTTTAAAAACCTATGTGTCCTCATCAACTTACCTGGATTAAATGATACTCAAATCATGATCAATGACATCCATGCTCACTTGTAGCACTTGAATGCTTTAATCAACCAAAGTCTTTGTTGAGGCACTCTCTAGATAATGCATTAATGAAGAACACACTCCAAGCTCTCAGTCTTCAACTCCATGATCAATTACAAGAATATGAATGAAAGATTACAACTCAATCAAACTTAGTTTTGACATCGAATATTACTAATTACAAATTTATACATCACAAACTTAAAATTCAAAAATTCAATCACAAAAAAGAAAAATAATTATTTCTACATGTGAAAACAAAATGTACATAGTTGAAAAAAAAACATAACTAAAGACTATTAAAAGTAAGATATGACTATTAAAAAAAATTGATAAAAGATGTTTAAATGTATTCATTACACTCTCATATGAATCCTTGTACCACAATTTCTGTCTTTTCTTATTCTTTTGAATTTGATACAGTCGTTCCACATTCGCTTCTCCAATTCTTCAGCTTCAATCTCTTCATTGTTAACTATGAGTTATACGGTGGAAAAATGGTTCAGTTAATTTAGTGTGAGATGCTACTCCTTATACCTAGAAGGGGGTGAATATGTCTTCTTGCCCAATTTTTATGTTTGATTAATTACCCACAACAATTAATAATTATGCATTCAAACCAATTATAAAATAAATAAAGTAAGTAAGGAAAGTTAGAGATGACACCAGAAATTTTACGTGGAAACCCTGGGAAGGAAAAACCACGGGGGTGAGGCAAACCCTTTCAGAGAAATCAATCCATTATCTCGAAACAAAGTACAATAGACACTATCTATAACATCCCTCTCCACCTGATGGTATGATATTATCCGTTTTGGGCATAAGCTTGCACGGTTTTGTTCTTGAGTTTTACCCCAAAAGGCCTCATATCATTTGGAGAGAACACACTACATATAAGCACATCTCCTTCTCCACACCCAAGAAATGTGGGATTGAGCACCCTATAGCCTCCTAGTTTGGTAGCTCACCCAGTGTCTCTCACAATGGTTCCCTCTAGCTGATGGTATGATATTGTCTACTTTAGCCCTAAGCTCGCACAGTTTTTACCCTTGAGGTTTACCCCAAAAGACCTCATTAGTTACACTATTCCAAACTCACACTCATTCCACTCTGATAAGAACTTAATGCGTTCTGTGAGTTGCGCAGTGCGGAAGTAGTTGCGAAAAGTATTTTAGAACCTAGAGGGGGGTGAATAGGATAACTTGCTCGTTTGCTTAATTTTTAAGTAATTAAATTTTAAGTTCAATTAATCAAACAATTAAAGTAAGCAAATAAATAAAGTGCAAGTAAAGAAAAGAATGCACCAGATATACGTGGAAACCCAAGGCGGGAAAAACCACGGAGGGAGGCGGGACGTCTCAGGAAACCAATTCACTATGATGAAGCAAAGTACAACAGACTCTGTCTCAGTCTCACACCCCTCTTCACTCTATCAAGGATCTGATGCGGAACACCTCACTGCGACAACACATCCAACTGCTGCAGACTTCCGGCTAACGTCACCACCCTTACAGAAAGGTTGCTGGAAGAACCAAAATATTCAGCAAGTATTTTGTTCCCTTCGTAGTGCAATCTGGTCACCTTTATTCCTCAGCAAGTAAACAAGCGAAGAACCATCAATCCAATGTTCTGATCAACAAATAGATTTGATGCAGTCTCTGAGCAGCTAATCAGAAGTAAAACACCATCCTAAAAATCACTCGTGTAGTATGGATGTGTGTTCTTAAAAATATATAAACCCTAATTATAATGTATATACTTTCTCTCTCTAAAAATAATATTCCAAGGCGTATCCTGTAGAGAAAATATTAATACATATATATAGGTAAGGAAGTTCTAATTCTACTTGGAAAAGAAGTTAAATACCAAAATAGAACTTTCCTAGAAGTTTCAAATCCAATAGGAATCAGGATTTTCGTCAAAATCTATTTCTTATTTGGAACAAACTAAGTTAGACCGATGCCAAATAAATAGGACCGGTGGGACTTTTGTAAAACCTACAGAAACCTAACTGTCGAGAAAAGTTGGACCGGTCCTAAGTATTGGGGACCAGTCCTACTTTGAAAAATCCTAAAATTTTCATTTAAACCCTGATTTTTCAAAATAGGCTCCGAACTAAAAAGTGCATAGTGTCCTCACCATACTTACCTGTACTATATGGTATTCTTACTGATTTGTCGGCTTCCATGCACTTGAGTGTCAGCTTTAAAGATGTCGATGATCGATACAAAGAATAAATCAAAAATTACAACTTGATCAATCAGGTTTTGATCACCGAAATATGCCAATTACAAATTTATATCTCACACGTTCCACAAGTATTTGAAAGGATTGTGACTCTTCGTCCAATTGCTTCAGACTCCTAGTTAACATCACAATCTTTTCAAAAGGGTAGCTGAAATAACACACATACTCTGTAAGTATTTTGTCCCCTTCGTAGTGATCGTTTCTCCTTTCCTTTTCGGATAGAATCAAGTAGAATTACAAAACCACCACTGCTACTTCGATCAAACTGTATAGACTGATGATGTCTTTGAGAATTCTGGTGATTAGATTAAAAAGAGAATCACAACTTAAATACTCTGTGTGTGTGTGCTCTCAAAAATATAAATAGAAGAATAAGATTCTTTGTTGAAAAATAACTTTTCTATTTTCTCTCTGGAAAATAATATTTTTGATATATTTTGAAGACATATTTAGAAAGAAAAATAAGAGAGTTTATATAGATGAAAAAACCCTAAATTTTCTTGAAAAATAAGTTAAAAAACAATTGAAAATGAATCCCGGTGTTTAAGGAAAGTTCAAACACAAATCTGAGTCAAAACATGACACTTTGAAGTAAACAACGCCACATCAGAAGGCACGGATCGGTCCAACCCTTTTTTGGACTAGTCCAACTATGAAAAATACTCAAATTGAAGTCCTGAGAGGTCATGGACCGGTCCATTTATCCCTTGGACCGGTCCACCTATGTAGGTGGCCTATTTTGAGATCTTGAGGCTTCATGGACTAGTCTAGCTCTTGCTTGAACTGGTCTAACTTTGAAAATATGTAAAATTTGCCCCAGAACTCTAATTTTGAAATCTGAAATCAAGTTTTCAAAAGCTATATGTCCTCACCAACTTACCTAGACTAAATTATGCTATTACGTGATCAACAATCTCCAAACTCACTTGTAACCACTTGAATGCTCTAATCGATTAAGTTCCTTGTCTAGATCATTAATGCATTTTTCAGATGATGCATTGATGAAGAACATTATCCAAGCTCTCAGAAACTCCATAATCGATTATAAAAATATTAATGAAAGATTACAACTTGATCATGCTTAGTTTTGACACCAAATATTACTAATTACAAAAATATACATCACAATCTCCCCATTTGGCAATTGCGTGACAATACTAACCTAGACAACATATAATCTATCCCGCAACAGAAAAAGATAAATTATAAGTTAACAATAATAAAAAGACACAGTTGAACCACACTTTGAGCTTGAACTTGTGGCAAATATAAAGAACACATATATTCAACAAATATGATGAACCTTGATACTATGCAAAACAACACTCAAAATACCTTCGTGAAAGCTTAATAAAGACAAATAAGCAAAAGCACAAATAAAAATAATCAAATAATGGAAATGCATATGAAATGATGCATAATGCTTATGAAATTCTCTCCTTCAAATAAACAAACTAATCAAAAAACGCTCTCTCTGAAAGTCACAAATCTCTCCTCCTTTTTGGCAGAAATTGATAAGGACTAAAAAAAAAACTAAGGAGAAAGCAAGCAAACATATAGAACTTATATATATAAACGATAGAAAATATTGACTTCACAAGACTATATGAATATAACAAGCCAAAACCAAAGCTTAATCAATCAATTCCACACACTTATTAAGTGTAGTAAAATCACCATAAATTTTCATAAGCCAAATATTTATTTAAAGGACATGCGTGAATCTTGCCCCCATACTAAGGATATTTTATATGAGAGAGTTGTGAATGAGTTTTGTATGAAAGGTTTGCCCCCTGTCTGTCCAGTCTTCTATCAAGGTTTTCTTGACTTAATGTCTTATTTAACTGAGAACCATCAGATGAAGTCACTGAAAGAACACAATGTATTTCTTGATACAAGTCTTTAGAGATGATGTTTGTAACATAAGATGTATCTATTTCATCGTCCAAGTTAGAAAGTATTTCGTCTTCCTCTTCAGACTCAACTCTTTCATCTTTAAGACAGTTGTTAGATATATTAGGAAAGGCAAAAGCCTTTGCACCACGCCTTGTTATGCTGAGCTCCATATCATGGGCACGAGTAACCAATTCTTCAAATATACAAGGTTTAATTCCTTGTAGAATGTAAAGAAGTTCCCAGTGTATGCTTTGTATACACATTTCGACTGTTGAGACTTCAGAAAGATAATCTTTGCAATCAACACTTAGAGCTCACTAGCGGTTGATATAGTCTACCACAAGCTCGTCCTTAATTTGTTTAGTGTTAGTGAGATCTTGTATGCTTACTATTCTGTAAGTACTGTAGAAGTAGTTGAGAAACTATCGCTCCATCTACTCCCAACAGTCAATACTCCAAGCTTTGAGGTTTGTGTACGAATCAAATATATTTTCTTTAAGGGAATGAACAAATTACTTGACTAAAAGGTCCCCTTCGGTGCCGGCATTATTACAGGTCTCCACAAAGTGTGCAACATATTGTTTGAGATTGCCTCTTCCATCAAATTATTGGAACTTTGGCGGTTGATATTCCAATGGCATTTTTAAGCTGTTAACTCTTTCGGTGTAGGGTTTTGAGTACATGTAAGTGCTTTGAAGGACACTGCCATACTGTGCTCGGATTGTGTTCGTTATTTTATCTTAAAATTATTGGACAGATAGCAAAGCGACTGGCGTAGTAAGGTTAGTTTCGTCAACTATGTGTCCTGACGCAGATGTGTGACGACGATCTTTTGATTGGGCACCTTGAAAAGATGAATCTGAAGTATTCACAGGCAGATGTGTTAACTTGTCAGGATTTTGAATTTCAAGCTTACTCATTAGCGCGACGATCTGCAAGTCCTTCTCTTTGACAATTTTTGTGAGGTTTTTGATTGCGCGCGCCATGACGGCCAATTCGTTTTCCACCGAGGTTGTTCCAGTCATCATAGTTGCGACAACATTCGAATAAGAAAGACCTTGAGGGCCAACATTCTTTGAAGGGACCGATTGTTCTGAAATCTTAGGTAACGACTCTGAGAGTGAACCGACGCTAGAGTTGGCGTCAGAGACGGAGTGGGGTGAATGTGGCGGCGCTGACTTTTCTGAAACAACGTCAGAGTTCTTTGCCCCCTAAAGATTAATGGTGTTAACATGTTTAGTTTTCACATCCATTAGTTTAGCAGGATTGGTTTTCACCAAATCTTGCTGATTCTTGAGCGAAGCAATTGCTTTGGTCTTGCTACGCATCATAGGACCTGCTGAGGTGTTACTGGCACTTGACGGGTTTCTAGTGTTCTTGTCACTGCTTGCGGCAACTTTGGTGTTAGCCATTGCAACAACGGTTTCTTTTGAGTTTTTTTTATTTGTCGTCTGAATCTTGGGAAGAGCCATAGATTCTAATGAATAGAGTTTTAGAGGTATGATGTAAGAGACAGAGATGAGAGACAGAGATTGTTCCACCGGACGTGCCAGAAATTTGTACACACAAATTTCGTGTCTGAAAATATAGGAACAAAAATTAGTAACAAATAATCAAATTTATTAATTTTAGAAAAATGAGTATAATTCTCTGTGGATCTTCACAAAAGAAAGATAAATTCCTCTGATTCGATCTCATTGGTGATCCGGATTCAAGGACTATTGGAGCTTGATCTTAAATCGGGTTATTGAGAGTCCTCCTCAAGTGTTTGTTGTTGAAGAAAGTCGGTGAGAATTTTTGATTGAGGGTTGAAGAAGCTTGATCTCGAACAGTCTTGTTGATGATTCTTTGAATTTGTTGAATTATTAAGGAAGAACGGCACGACTTTGAATGTGCTTGTTGTTATTCTTCTTCAAAGCTTTGAAGGTTGGATGAACTTATGTCTTCAGAGCTTTAAGTGTTGATTGAAGGTAGAGTCTGGCAAAGCTTCAGTATTCTGTCAGAGTCTCTCCTCTCTTCTTTTCACCATCTACCTTTATTTATAGACTTCTTGGAGGGGTAGATTTGTAACTTTTTTTTCTTCTGATAATTATCCTTTATGATAATTATGATAATTATCCAATATATACATAATAATTATCTTTGATGATAATTATATATATATATAATTATCCATTTAACCCATTTTCAAGTGGGCTTGAACGTTTTTAGATAATTTGGATCAGCCCATGACCTATTTATTTGTGGTGGGTTTGTGCTTCAAATTATCTGACTCATTGGGCCATATTTCAAAGTGGGCTAAACTGAAGATAAGCCTAAATTATATTTTGGGTCCATCATGTAATTTTTTAATGTCTACAGCAAGAGTAAGCTTGAGGCATTTAGCATCAATGATAGTAGATTTGTTTCTCTGGGACTATAACATCACCCGTGATTTTCTCCCGATTTGAGTTTTCATTTAAATCTAATGTTATTTCATACTTTTTGCACTTATATATATTTTATTTGCTTGTGTGTGGTTGATTAGTTTTAATCTTGTGTTATTTTGTGAAACACGTGTAAAGTACAGTAGAGTTTTTTGCACTTTTCTCTCTCTCGCTCTCTCTCTCTCTCTCTCTCTCTATATATATATATATATATATATACCAACTCAAAATGAACCTTTAAGCGAGCTTGTTCTTGAAGAACAAAAGAGCCAAGTAGAGAGGTGCTTGAGCTCAACTCATTTTGTAAACAAGCCTAAGAATTTTGTTCGAGCTTTGTTCATTTATTAAACAAACGAACATGATGAAACGAGCTTGTCTAGCTGAGCTCAAATTGTTTAACCACTAACCAGCCTCATTCTCACTGCATAGCTAAATTCATTTTGCAATCTAACTGTGAGGATGGTTTTTATAAGGGTGTTTATTTGATCCGCTAATCCGATCCAATCCAATTAATGTGGATCGGATCAAATTTTTGACCCAATGCAGTTCACAATTGCAAATGCGATGTAATAGACTCAGACATATATCGGTGTAACGTAACATGATCGATTATCGCAATCGTGAATTTTTTTTAGCCTCGCACATAGTGACCAAAATGCTCCAACACACGATTTTTTGCAACATAATTCAATAAAGATGGATTTTTAGTGAATTTTATGAAAATTTTAAGATCATTTAGCACAAGAAATGACCTATTAATGAATTCTAAGTCATTGTCATTACTAAAAATGTTTAACATTATACTTTTTACCAAATTAATGAATAAAAATAAATTTAATTATGAAATAAATGAATACACATATCATAGAACACATAATTTAGTTTTAAAATTAATGTCAACAATTTTGAGAACAATGCATAATATACCACAAAAAGTTATAATTTATTGGTAAAAATTAAAAAATAATAATTTGAAAGTGTCTTTAGTGTGTTTATTTGTTGAAAATAAATATTTTAATCACATAATGTATTATCATATTCAATTCATTATTTATTATTTCATTATATTTAAAACTATTAGGCTTATATGGTACTTATGAAAACAGGATATAGTATAAATAAAAAACTTGTCTCAGTTTCAATTTTGAATTTTGAGCATTATTCATAATTTAGGTGATGTCTCGGCGTGAACCGGACACTTCAACATTAAGCGTCCGTTATAGTCGTAAAACTGGCTGGTTCACGCTCCCCCCTTAGGTCTGAACCAGAACCACCAATATGCTCCAACTCAACAAACTATAAGACTTGAATACAAAGTTGTTCTCTGAAAATCAGAAGAATTTCCATTGAAGAAAATATAACAAGAAACACTAATATTTTTAGTACCATGGTCACATACAAAGTAGTTTAAAGTATGAACGTACTGTTGAGTGTAAGGGTGCACACGGTACGGTTCTTAGTGAAATCGGAATCGAAACCGTTCCTAACGGTTCCTTAATTTTGGAACCAGAATCGGAATCATTGACTTCAATTCGGTTCCAGTTCTTTGCGGTTCCGGTTTCTCAACGATTCTTTGTCAATTTTTTTTTCTTTTAAAATATTGACAAGATACACACTTATACTTGTGTACCCCTAATTATTACAATAAATTAGAAGTTATTAGTATTTATTTATATATCTTATGTTATATAAATATATAAAATATTAGAATTTAGAAGCTAAATATATTTATCTATATATTATATATTTTATACTTTATATATAAATAGAACACCAGAATTTTGAAGGTATTAGTATTTATTTATATATTATATATTTTATACATTATATATTATATATTTATATAAAACACTAGAACATAGAAGTTATTATTATTCATTTATATATTATATATTACATATATATTTTTTTTCTAACAGTTCTGGTTCCGGTTCCTTAACTTGGAACCAGAATCAAAATCGTAGTGAACGGTTCCTAAAATTTAGAACCGGAAGCATAGTAAACAATTCGGTTCGATTCAGGTACGGTTTCTTACATTCCGATTCTACCAGTTCTTTGTGCACCCCTAGTTGAGTGTAGTTTTTGTTAAGTTGTGGAATTTGCTTCTAGTGAAAGTATTGAATATCCTAGGTACCGTACTCACTTACACAATATAACCAATGGTAAGTTGATTATTTTCATCCGTTGGATGTGGTAGAGGATATGATACCCCTCGGACCGAAAGATTTTTAGCTTTCGTGGTCACGAATATGATGGAAATTTGAATCCTAATTTAGTGCAAGTGCTGTAATCAGTTGCAGCTCCCATAAATTATGTTTGATGTTATTTATGTAGTCTTGTAATATAGTTGATTGTTGGGAATTAGGGAGATGTAACTCCTTCAAATTAGAAATTTTCTGAATTCTTCTCCTTATTTGGTTTTTCTTTTGAGAAAGCCATGGTAGGTGCTTTGTTTCTCACGAGTTATTTGCAACACACATTGGTGGTGGCATCTCCATGGGGGTGGTGGCAGTAGCAGTAGCGCCGCCACAGGTTATGTTGATGGTGGCGCGCGAAAGTTGTGCTGTTGGTGGCCGCGGCGTGTTTTGATCCTCAACATAAAAAAAATAATAATAATAAGATTTTATTGTGACAGTCTATTAACTAACAAAGTCGAATAAATAAATTGATATTACACCACAGAGTTCAAAAATGTCATTGCAAACTTGTGTCCTAAGAGAATTTCAAATTGATGCATAGTACCCCCACAAACCCATTAGATAGACAAGGTTCATTTACAGTTAGTAACTGAGCCTGTCTTGGCTACTCATTCATTTAACTTAAATTGAATATAATAATTTTTCATTATTATTAATTTTTAAATATATGAACTAATGTTGATAAATTAATAATTCATATTTATTGGGTCATGGTTAAAAAAAAAAAGATTGTTTTAAAAAATTCAATTCGTACCATCGATCCGATCAAATTCGATATTTTATAAATTAGATCGAATCAAATTAAGTCTTCTCACATATCAAATTAGATTCAATTTTTACCAATACTTTGGGATCGGATGGATTAAATTTGATGTATAATCCGATCCGTGGCCGATCTTAATTTTTTTCCATGTCTTCCTAGTGAAGTATGTTTAGAGGCTAAGAGATTATACGTTAATTGGTTCTTAGTTGAATAAGATTATTTTGTTTGCCAAAAAAAAAAAATACATTTCAATCCATTAAGTATATTAAAAAATATAACTAGTGAGTTTTTATGTAGACATAAATGGATAAAAAAAAAAAACCCTATACGGCATATATCCAATCAAGTATAACTTAGGTATATGGATGGAGGTTTCATATACAATGGATATGCGGATGGGCCAAATGTAATTTGGGTTTGGAGTGCCTGTTACAAATTTATCATGCAAACTTGGGCGCCCAATATCAAATTTTGGAGACTTGATGCTTATAAGGGCCCATTTAATTAGATTTTTAAAAAAATTGGAGGGTCATGTTCCCCTTGATCTCTCTCATGACCAGTTGCATGAAATTGAAGCATTGAATTGGAAAAAATTTTGTTCACTAATTCCATGCAGCTGAACATAATCTTATTGTTTTTTATCCATTGCATTCCTATCAATTTGAACCTTTCCCTTCAAGAAAATTTCATCTCTCCATAGGCAATTGATTATGCTCTCCAAATCCTTAAATTTCGATTTTCAAAAAGTTTAAATTCCAATTTTCAAAAAGTTTAAATTCCCATTTATGTGAATCATCATTATTATTATCATCATCATCATTGTCTTAATTTTGTATGAATGAGATTGGCTATAAGAATTCTCTTTCTCCAATCTTGTTTATAACATGCCATTTAATCTATCATATATTAACTTTTTAATATTATTTTTAATAATTTATCTCATGTTAATTTTGGCCGTTCTTTTCGTCTCTTACCTTCTATGACAACTCGTTTTTCACTCGAATGACCAATCCGACTGTTTAAGTATGTGAATAATCACCAAACAAACGAGCCAAAGTGTAACGCAGACGTATCCTCAACCCTAAGGTGCAACATAGTGGGATGCTCAAGTGTAAATGGGCATTACACTTTGCCTCATTTACTCCGCTAGAAAATCGTTTTTGTTCTTGCAACAACATTGTTACGTTCAGACAATTTAGCCCACTTAGCATCATAGTAAAATTGAGGCCATTGCATTTATTCTCCGGATTAATCAACAACAATTTAGCCCATGTTGCTATTTGTTTGGCAAGAGGTTAAGGTGATATGATAAAAGATTGACAATACCAACACTCACCCAATGCGTGATGGACCGACCACTTCACATATTGTGCCTTTTGTTTAGGTTAGTGGTGTCCCACCCTTCTAGGGTCTTTTTATTTTATCTTTCTTTGGGTTGTGCACACCAAAGGTCATACATTGTTTGATATCATTCGGAATATTATTTCTCTCACTAAATCCTCTCTTTGTGGCTGCAAAGCCTCCCTCCAGATTCGCGCTCTCTCCCCCTCTCTGTGTGCCATAGTCACAAACACCTCACTGTCACATTTTACTCATCTTTGGCTTGGTTCTTTCTCGCTCTAACTTGCTTTCTTTTGTGCACTCCAAAGGGGATATTATTTGAAATTCATTGGAATATTTCTCTCACTAAATCCTCTCTCTGTGGCTGCAAAGCCTTCCCAGATTCGCCCCCCTTCTCTCTCTCTGCCACAGTCACAAACACCTCACTGTCACTTCTTTTCTTTTCTCATATTTGGCTTGGCTCTCTCTCTAACTTGTTTTCTTTCCTTAGCAATTATAGAGGAGACCCATTTTTATTTACATGATAAAGACCCTCCATGGATTGATTGCTTAAGTTCTTGTTGTCTCTACAACGCATAAGCAACCATGCAACCTTCAAGTAGGACTCAAGAATTCAGTAATGTCTCTACTTTTGTATCCAAATTGAGTTGCTTTGCAGATTCTAGGTTAAACAACTTGAATTCAGATGGACACTCTTCTATTTTGTCCAATTACTTGTACTTCGATGGGTTTGGGGGTTGTTCTGGTGAAAACAAGTGTAAGGTTGTTGGTTCATTGAGCTTGTGTAGTCGAAGTGCTTCGAAAATTCGGAAACTTTTTAATGAGTTCAATAGTGCCATTAGGTTTCACTGTGAGAAAATCCCACTTGGGTTCGCCTCGGTCAGAATTGATTCCGGGGATACTAATGGGTTGAGAGAAGATGGATGTGGTGTTTTGGAGGATTGTGGACTGCCCTTGAATGGAGTGGGGTCAAAGAGCCCGAAAAAGGTGCTTATTTTGATGAGTGACACAGGTGGTGGTCACAGGGCTTCTGCAGAAGCCATTAAGGCCGCATTTAATGAAGAATTTGGTGATGAGTATCAGGTTAGTTTTGATGGAATTGTTGCAATTAATTTAGAAAAAAAAGAAAAAGTGGGCGTGTGTATATATAATTGTTGATTTTTGTTCTATGTTTTTAAAGTGTGTGTGTTGCAGGTGTTTGTTACTGATTTGTGGACAGACCATACTCCTTGGCCGTTTAACCAATTGCCAAGAAGTTATAGCTTCTTGGTGAAACACGGGCCTTTGTGGAAAATGACATATTATGCTTCTGCTCCGCGGTTGGTGCATCAATCCAATTTTGCTGCAACATCGACATTTATTGCTCGGTGAGACTATTTTCTTATCTTTAGTTATATCACTGGTTTAATATTTATATTTCATTGATTTTGGGTGTATAAAATGGATCAAATATCTGTTCATAAGATTGATTTTGCTGCAATGTCGGCATTTATTGCTCGGTGAGACTATTTTCTTATCTTTAGTTATATCACTGGTTTAATATTTACATTTCATTGATTTGGGTATATAAAATGGATCAAATATCTGTTCATAAGATCTGGAATAAAGCTTTGTGTACTATTTGCATTGCAACAATTTTATCAGCTTACTAGGTTCATTATGGAAGTTATCTGATCACAATCAATATGAGAGAACTCCCTCCACATTTCTGCATTCCTAAATGAAAATTTTGATTTGATTGGGGAATTGAAAGACTACTTAGGTGTTCAGTTTGGTTTCTAATCTCCTCTATTTTATGATAGTTTGCTCGTACCATCTTGATGGAGGAGGATAAATGGCTTAATCCTCCATGTTTTTGATATCATATTTGCTAGAAATGTGTATGCCTTAATGATTATACTTTGGGTGCTTGGATGGAAGATACTAAGCCTCCTGTGAGTATCTTTGGCAGAGAGTCGATATTTGTCAACCCCATGTTTACATTTGGTCTTGAATGTGTAATTAAGATTCTAGATGAGTATGAAATGTCAAACTTGTCATAATACTGAGTATGAAATGTCAAGCTTTACCCGACAAATTATTAATCAAGTGCTACGTGTTTGTTTGGAAGAGTTTTCTTTACCCTGACATTACATCTCCACTTCTGTTCAGACATTGGTTTCTTTAGAAGTAGTTAATGTATGGAATTTGGTTAACCAAAATGAAGTATAGGTGACAGTGAGTCAAAAATTCTGTTTATTGTCTGAGGAATTAGTTTGTGGAAGTCTATGAACCATAGTGACAGACATTTACTGTGGTTCATCAAACCTCATACAGCTAGCCCATTGCAGAAGTCTTTGGGCAAAATGCATGTAACAGTGTTTTTGGCTAGAGGAGTGGCTGAAAGTTCGTAGAACCTGAATCCGAGGCTCTGATAGAGAGTTGCACAAGGTCTGTGGTCTAGATCTAAAGGGGGAATGAATAGGTTTTGTTGGTTGGTTTAACTAATTTTAACAACTTTTCAATTTAATCTGAATTAACATAAATTCAAATTATAACAGAAAACTAAAAATTACTTGGTTCGTCATCCAAGCATGCAATAAACAATTAAAACTGTAAAACAATGGACAGTGATTTTTTTCGTAAAAAACTCAACCGGAAAAAACCACGGGACCTAGTCCAGGCAAACCAAATCCACCATGAAAAGGGATATAAAACCCAAGTTACAGTTTTCCAAAACCCTAGAAACTCCTAGTTATTTCTTAATGCAGATCGATCCACCAAACTCTCCCCGAGTCTCAAGGCACTCAATCCACTCGTCAACAAACTTCGCTTTATGAGTCTGCTTTTCCACCTGTGATTTAGTCTTAGCCACTAATCGTCCCATGAATATCTGTTTGAATGGATTGAGAGTGATGTTGAACTCTTCAAATGAAGTCAGCGGTGATAGATGTCATTACACAAAGCATACACTCACCAATATCAAGAATGATGAATGCAAAGAAAAAAATATGATGCACTCTAGAACTCACAAATAAACTCTTTCTATATGCTCTAGAGAGATATTCTCTGTAGATTGTATTCTACCTAGGGGTAATGTGGCCGCTTTGCGTTGGATGCTCTTTACCCTCCCCACAATGGTGGCTTTGTTATCTTGGGGAGTGTTGAAGCTTGCTTTTTCAGATATAGTCAAAGTGTAGAGGTGTATAGAGAGTAGTGTTTGTAGTATTCTAAATTGCATTGGTCGATCAATCAACACAATTCCAGTGATTCTCTATCGATAACTCGATCGATCTAAGTCTATTGCAGTTTTATACTTTGAAAATTTCAGAATAGGAAGTTTCAAAACTCTTTATTGCATATTTAAAAAGATTTAGGGGAATTAAATCAAACAAATCATGTAAAATCAGAAACCCTAATGAATATACACATGAACCTTGGTTTTGTGAGTGCATTGAAGTGTTAAATTACCTTTTCACCCTTGTGTTAGAAGATTAAACAATTATCTTTCTATGTAGCTTCTAATTCTTTCTTCAACCATGAGAAAGTGGTAACAGCTAACACTAACTAACTTTTGAAATTTCTAATCCAAAATTTATAGACTCTAGTTCTATTCTACGAAATTTGTCAATTGTCCTATTGACCTAATAGGAGACACTAGTGCATTTCGATTTTCTGTATATAATTTGAGTTGGTTAGTCGACCATTACTTTAATTGGTGTCATGTGGTTGTCAGAACAAGTGTTAGTAGGCTACAACTTCATACATAAAATCATATGTATAATAGGTAAAAAGTTTATATGTTTTGCCCTATTCAGGAATTGTTATGCTATGAGAGTTGCATTGCAAAAGCAGTTTATTGATCGTGGGATGATTTGTAGACCTAGATTGGTTGAATAGGTCTACTTGCTCCTATGACTGACTTTTAAAAGTAAGCATTTACCAATTTAATTTTATTCCATTTTAGCATTATATGCAATAAAATAGAGAAAAGAGGAACAAGAGAATTGTATTTTCTTTTACATGGAAAGCCCCAACGGGGAAAAGCCACAGGACCTAGTCAAGAGTAGATCAATCCACTATCTGAAGAAGAAGTACAACCCAGTTCCTTTTTTTTTATTTTTATAATTAGTACAACCCAGTACTTTGACTCAGTCTTACACCCAGAATGCTTGCCAATACTCAGTTGCTTTGTTGACTGCTGCCTGGTTTACCACTCAGTGCCCTTGAGCCTAGTTGCTAGCAATGCCTCATTCTTAAGCTTGATTCTCCGAAGTCCAGTGGCTTAACTTTCTACATGATCGCCTTCTTCAACATCATTGTTGCTCCAGCCAACCTTGGGTTCTTTAAAAAGTAGAGTATGCGGGTGTTTGTTGAAACTCCATGCAATTAGTCTAAAGTACACAGATGTATGAGGTATACCATGAAGATACTAAGTATGAGAAGGTTGAATGCATAAAATATGTGATGTTTTCTCACATGATCTCTCTTATTAAAGTCTCACTTTCATATATATTTTTACTTGGCTTAGAAACCCCATTTGAAGTCTTTATATTGGTTTAGACTAAATCTTACTCGGTTTGATTTGGAACTGGAAACTTCATGTTTATTGCAATCGTCAAGGGTGTACAGTTGCAGGATTTGAGTGTACTGGTGCAGATGTTTGTGGTCTGAATTTCTCCATATCAGAAGCTTGTGTACCGATGCAGGTTTTAAGTATAGGTGTAGACCTTTTAAGAATCCAGTTTATCAAAATTTTGTCAGAGTGTACTCTTGCAGTATTCCAGTGCATTGGTGCAAAACTCTCTAGTTATCAGTGTAAACAGTTTTAACAGAGTGTGCAAGTGCAGAAATAGAGTGTACCGGTGTACCAGAAATGCTCAGTTAAGTAAACTTCTATCTAAATACTAAGGCCTCAATCATCATTAAAAGTTATTGATTTGAGTTTGAACCTAGTTCATGAGTGATCCAACTATGTATCCATTAGCCAATCTATATCCTAAGTTCTCTAAGGTCTTACTTACATTATGATTGGATCCTTGGGAGCATGTTGAGATGATCTTTGATGTAGTTCAGAAACAGCTTCCAATTTGTACTTTGTAAATCTATACTGATCTTTAGCAAGCAAAATTGACAGACTTACGATACGACTCACAAAAGACATTTTGTTTAACCCTATAGTAGACTTATTTTGTATTGGAATTCACTATAAACCATTTTGACTTCACGTTATCTAGACTAGAGCCATTAAAATTAGTTGTTTTGCTTGCCAGTGTTGCATATTTCTTATTGCTAAGTCATTGTAACAAGTAATAAATATGAGAGTTGGGCATTTGGAAGTTCCTAATTGGATTTTGATTTCATAGATGGACCCAAAGAGGGAGGGAGAGGGGTTGAATAGGTTCTAACTGGAGGTGATTAGTTTTTCTTTATTTTTAATTTCAACAATTCCAATCAATTAATTGATCACCTGTTGTCAAATTTCCAATTTAATTAAATCCGCTCAATCAATTTACCAATTATTAATCAAACAATAATTATCATGCAAGCCATCAACCAAGAAAACCAAAAAGCATTAAAGTAAAATAAATCAAAGTAGGGACACTAGATTTATGCAGAAAATTTCTGGGGGAAAACCTTGGGGACATCGTCTTGATACTAGCAATCTATTATAATAAACAGTCTATTATAATAGAAAATTAAGTCCATATTTTTACCCTTAACAATCATCTAACCTATATTGATTTACCTCTGACAGTCTTATGGCTGATCCTTGTCAACAGAAATGTGAATTCGTCTACATAGGGACATGTTCAATTGACTTGACATTTTGGTCAATTGATTTACAAGTGAGTTGGTTTTATGTTTTTATGCTGTCCTAGAATGTAAAACCAAAATACTTGAAACACTAATTACACAGTTTACACTTGAATTGTGAGATAGATGGACATTGTACCTTGTTCAATCATGTAGTCTTCCAATATTTGGTTCATGTTCATCTAAACAAGCTGTGCACAACAAAAAAATTAGTACCAAGATAAAAGCAACACTAGAAGTACTTCTCCCTTCTACACTACCTACCCAATCTGCATTGTTTCAACCTGCATGCTCACAATTAGAATAAATAGTATATATTTAACCATAACCAAGAGTACCATTTATATATCGAATAATTCTTTAAACAACTTTTAGACTCGACTCTTTTTGATATACTTGTTATCTTGCATATATTTTTACACTAAATGCAATATTGGGTCTACTAGTTTTTAAGTAAAGAGATTACTTATCATGATCCTACATAAAAGAGATTTTCAACTTTGCAAGTCATTTAAAGCTCTATAATGCCAAAACAAGTCAATTTAACTTGAATTTTGCCTTTATAATTACCTAGGTTTAAGGTAGACTAGTCAGTCTCTAGCTTTACCAACCTAAATAACATGTCCACTGAAACAGCCTGCTTCACATGGTATGATATTGTCCGCTTTGGGCCAAGCCCACACGGCTTTGTTCTTGGGTTTTATTCCAAAAGGCCTCATACCATTAGAGAGAATATAAGCACATTCCCTTCACCATACCCAGGCGATGTGGGACATCACAATCACCCCTTCTTGGGAGTCAGCGTCCTCGCTGACGTCTCCTTCATGGGCTTGTGCATGCCATCCACCACATTTCTAGCTCGGATCCTGATGGAGTTTCAAGAGCTGGTTGGTGATGATTTACCACAAGGTTTGCCACCAATGATGAGTATTCAACATGCTATTGACTTGGTGCCTGGTGCAGCTTTACCAGACCTTCCTGCATATGAGATGCCACCCACACAACGATCTGAAATTCAAAGGCAAGTGGAAGACTTGATTGTTAAGGGTTTTTTGCGTGAGAGCAAGAGTCCTTGCGCTGTTCCAACATTGCTAACACCAAAAAAAGATGGGTCATGGAGGACGTGTGTAGACAATCGTGCCATCAACACAATTACAATAAAATACCGGTGTTCGAATGGACTTTACGAATGGTTATTGGGTAATATGCTGAGATGCCTTGTTGGAAGCAATGTGAAGACATGGGATTTAATTATTCGACAAGTTGAATTTGCATACAATAATTCTGTGAATAGGTCTACAAAGAAGACATCCTTTGAAGCTGCTTATGGACTAAAACCTCAACATGTTCTTGATATAGTCCCGCTACAACAAGGGGTAAGAGTGAGTGATGACAAAGAGGCATAACAGCCAATCAACACCAGAAAATCAAGGAGGTGCAACCAGATGTTGTCGAAAATGTATTGGATATTAAAGAGGTGCAATCAAGGAGGGGCAACCAGTATAGGTGATTTCTAGTGGATTGCTGAAGAAGAGCTGAAAAGAATTGATCCAGGAATATATGCTGAAGTTGTGGAGGCTTTCTCGCCAGAGTCGAGTTTTTCCTAACCGGGTGGAGTTGATGTAGGAGCATCTACAAGGCTCTCCAAGACTAATCGGGCCCGCTAGCCAACTAGGCTTGGGTTCAGTTATCTTAGGGTCTTAGTTATTTGCTTATTTTCTGTGTCTTATTTGATTTTTATGTTTTATGTTATTTGGTAGATGATAGTTGTAGTCCGAGTCTGTTTTTTTTAAACAGTCATGTGACTGTCATGTGAGTTTTTAAGTACTTTGGAGGGTTAGGATTTATTAGTTATAGAAGTAATCAAGGGCTAGGATGTTTAGGGCTGCTGTAACCCGAGTATAAATAGTCTTTTAAGAGACTTTGTAGGCAGTTTTTTTTCCATAAGATTAGACTTACACTTACAGTTTCTATGGGCCTCCTTGCCCTAAAACTCATCTATCTACGTTCCAACTTCAATTCTATTGCTTTATACCTCTAATTTTCTGCTTATTTATTGCTGGAAATCCTTTTCCTTTGAGGTTTTGCACTGTTACAGTTGCCGAACAGCAGCTTATTGCTACTGTTTCTACACCACAATTAAATGGGACATGTGGACCCGGAACGGGCGGTGGACTTGGAAATTTGTTTTGGACTCCATAAGTGGAGGTGGGCCATTTTTGCAATTGTTGGAAAGTCCACTAAGGGGTTAAATGAAGGAAATTATAGATTGAAGGTTTAAGGCATGATTTGTTGAAAATATCTAGTGACAAAAAGTAATATTTAAAAGAAAGGTGTGGGTTAAATAAGGAAAGTTGAGAAAGAAATAGGGGGAAAATCACTATTTTCTTATCTTCTACCAATCGGTTCTCATTCTCTTTCTACCAAATCCTCATCCTCCTTTTCTCTACATTTTGAGGCAAAAGGAGTGAGAACTAGGTGATGCTAAAGAAGAAGAAAGTATTCTCTACGCAATGATCAGTTCAAAGTTGCAATTTGGAGCACTTGAGATTATGGAAGCCTATGGTTTTAAACCCAAAAGTTGGGAATTTGTTAGCCCAAGTGTTTACTATACTTTCTTTAACTCCAATGTATGCATTCATTGATATAAGCATGTGAATATGTGAAGAAAACATGATTCTTGTTCGAACAGTCCATTTTTGTGTCTTTAAGTGATTCATATGTTGGAATTAAATTGTGAAATTTTATGGTGGTATGGATCTATGTCTTTGATTTAATTTGATATAATATGGGCCTCAATTGGATAAAAATTGAGTTATTCAAGTTTTACCACAGGTGCGCAGAATTTGTCCTACTTGTGTTTGATAAAATTCCTATGAGAACAATGTTGCTTTTAAAAAAAAATTGTGTGATTTTATGATGAATATATCATGTTGTGAAAATTGATATATGAAGTATATGTCTATTAAGGTAGTTATATGAAACCATTTGGGGCAAAACCCAAAAACAAAACTGTGCGGGCTTGGCCCAAAGCGGACAATATCACTAGTTACATGGCATCACCAAATAACGCCTTTTAGTTATGGACTGGCTTTTGCTTTATGTGTCTCTTCTAAATGATTTATTTATCATTAAATGGTATATTTTTCTTTAATAAAAAAGTCTCTCTCTCTCTCTCTCTCTGTTTTCTTGTTTATATATACGTTAAATGATTAGTCACCATGCAAATAGCAAAAATTCTACCCCGTTATTTTATTATACCATCTATTCATGTATTAGCCCAAAAATCTTTTGATTCAATTCATGTTGATATGTCTAGTTTGATGTCTCTCTACTGATAATCAAGTTCGATATAAAGCCAAAACACAAGAGTTAGAAAGCCAAGGAGGCATACCCCCTGGGAACAACAACAGAACACACCAAACCAAACAACTCAAACTAAAAACAAAGAAAAATAAGTGAATTGAGAGTAACTCAATGCCTCTAAACAGAAAGGAGAACAAAAAACCACCGAACTTTTTCAACAGACTAAGCCGCCACCAAGGCAAAACCATGATCTCAAGCCAAACACAATCAGTAGCAGCAGTATCAACATTTGCAGAAGGGTACCAGCAACTAAAGAATTGAGCTACCAATAACATCCATTTGCACAGGAAGGTCATAACAATGATATAATCTGAGAGCTGGAAAAACTTGACACTGAATATAAGCTGCAGAACAAGAAAGAGAATTTTTGACAACCATCTACTTTACAAGCTTAAGCTATTAGAGAGGGTGTAACTTAAATATATAAATCCTTCAACACGCCCCTCATGTGTGGCTTTCTTTTGGTCCAACACATGTTTCAATTTTAATTGTCAGGTTGACGGTGAGGTTTGAACTCGAGACCTTTGGCTTTGATACCATGTTGACAACCATCCACTCTAAAAGCTTTAGCTATTAGAGAGGGTGTAACTTAAATATATAAATCCTTCAACAAGAATCAAATTAGCCTCAATAAAACTCTTCATCAATGATGTTCCATGATCTTTGAATCTGCCTATTGACAGGAATATCAGAGATGCCTCTAAGACTGGCTAACCTCAATCTCAGTCTTCAGTGATCCTTATGATTGAGAAGTACATCTAGGAGCATTATCAAATAACCTATTATTCCTCTCAATCCATATGTAATAAACAGAGGCAGAAAAGGCTAGCTTGCAAAGAGTAATGTAAAGAGACTTGTGTTTAAAACATGAGCTAGCCCAAGCAGCCCAGGAATCATAATCAGCTGAAAGATTGCATTTAACCTTAATGGCAGCCCAGATACCATTAGACTAATGACATCCAAAGAATAATTGGTTATGACTTGTGATCTTCAACACATTGCTGACAGAAGATACAACTAGCTGAGGTTAAGCAGCCACATCTAAGAAGTTTGTCTTGAGCAGGAAGCTTAAGAAGAATAGCCAAGTAAAGAATAAAGCTGAATCTTGGCACAGTTTTTAAACCATGGAAGGTGATACCAAAACATTTTAGGAAGAGAGGGTTTAACATAATTCCAAGCTGATTTAGTGGTAAAGGTTTAGTAGATGAGGAGCTGCCGAGCAGGTCCAGATTTATCACTGTCAAAGGAATACTGGGCTAACAGGAGATCTGAGATTAAAAGTAGCCAGATTTCAGTTATTATTACAGATTATATCAAGTTATCAACCAACTTAGCTGTCCTAGATTGACCAGAATCATAGGTCAATCTTTCACCAAATTGAAAATAAAGAGGACCTGATTGAAGCCAATTATCAAACCGAAGAAAAGTATTCAGACCATTACCCACAGTGTGTTTAATGCAGAACTTGAAAGTCTCTGAGCTGCAATAACTTCCTCCAAAACCAAGAGCAATTGGAGGGAATTTTAACATCCCAGAAGCTTCTTCCTTTCAAAACATTATGATGAATCCATTGAACCAAAACATAGGAAGATGAAGACTGCACAATGGACCAGATATGCTTCGTCATAATAGCTTTATTCCACATAGACAAGACTTTTTATTCCCAGGCCATCCTTCTTCAAAGAACAAGAAATAGAATCCCAAGCAACTCTAGCAGGAGATGAACTGTAATTACCCTTCCAAAGGAAAGCTCTCATGATGGATTCAAGTTGAGTAATAGCTCTCTTAGGCAGTACAAAGTGACTGGTCCAATGAATTTGGATAGCAAAATGGACACTTTTAAGAAGTTGTAATCTCCCAGCATAAGATAAAAGTCTATTCCCCCCAAAATTAATCTTGGTTGTCATTTTACTCACTAAAAATTTACAATCAGAATGTTTCAGTTTAGAAGTAATAAGAGGAACACCAAGGTACCTAAATGGAAAAGAACCATGGGAGTAACCAAAACAAGGAGTTATAGCAACTTTAACTGGACGAGGAACATTATAAAAGTAAAGATTACTCTTAGAGGTATTAGGACACATTCCAAAGAAACTAGACAGCAAAGAAAGGGGTTCATGAAGAGTTGAATTTAAATCACCATGCAGATACACGGCTCTATGAAGGAAGGGGTTGGATTAGGAGCGTTTTCAATATGATTCTTTTTCAGCGGTACTTGAAAGGCTTATGAGTAACAAGATGCTGAATGATGAGAGAGAGTAATTCCATAGCAATAATGAAAAGGTAAGGTGAGATTGGATCTTTTTGCCTTAAGCCTTTAGCCCCGGCGAAAAAACCTTCCAAAGAGCAATTAATATTGACAGAAAATATAGAAGTAATACAAGAATGAATCCAATTAGAGAATTAAGCAGGATAGCCAAACAACTCCAAAAGATCAAGAATGAAACTCCATCTAACAGAATCAAAAGCCTTGTGAAGGTCAAACTTCACAGAACATCTAGGTTGGCCAACAGCCAATGTCCTTGTGATAATTTCTAAAAAGCTCTCAGGCTAAAAGAATGCTATCCCCAATATTTCTAGATTGGTCAAAACTGATTGAGAATTGGAAATCAAAGAAGGCATAACAAATTTGATCCTATTAGCCAAGATTTTTGAAATACACTTGGTAAAGTGTATTGCAACAAGAAATGGCCCTAAAGTCCTTAAGCATGAAAGGTTTTTTAGTTTTAGGAACAAGAGTTTTTTTTTGTTTAGTAAGATTATATTAGACAGAGTTCAATCGGGGAACACAACCTGCAAAAGCTACACAAGGGCCAAATGGGGGGCCCAGAACAAGAGTTATAGCAGAGCAATTGACTTCAGATATGAGTTTACCATAGACAAAAAAATACTGGACTGCTGCAATTATATATCATGACCAATAATGCTCCAAGAAGACTGAAAGAAATGCCCATTGAATCTATCAGGATCAGGCTGAATAAAACCTGCTTAATTTCTTCATCAGTAACAGGAGTAACCAATCTGAGCTTTTCAGAATCAGAGAGTGACTTGGTAACAAAAGAAGCAAAAGCATCCTTCCCAGCATAACCAATATAATTCATTAGTCTTGGAGGGATTATCAACTTTTTTGGAAACAGCAACCCATTCATGGACATTTGAGTCATTATTCTTAGAGGGATTATCAACTTTTTTAGGAACCCAGACTTTAGAAACAGCACTAAGACATGGGCAGTAGTGTGTCCAAATTTCTTACACTGAGCACATAGCTTAGGAATCCAGACATATTCAACTTGAATTTCAATTGGCTTATCATCATCTTCGATGTAAAAGTCAAAAGAGAAAGGAAATGGACAATTAGAATCAACTTCAATGCAGATTTTTGCAAAACTCAGCCTTTGCACAAACTCAGTTATAGTTTCAGCATACAAAGGCTTACCTATGGCATTTACAATATAGCTCAAGCCTTTGGGGTCCAGTCTTTCAAAGGAATATTGTAAAATTAAAGTCAAATAGGGAGCTTCAATATAACTCCTTTGGTTTAGTGCATTTTGGGTGCCATTTCTGCAAGATTAGGTAACAACCAACAAAATGCCGAGGGCCACCCTCCAAAACATGGATGAAAGAGGTTTCAGATGAGAACTGAATGAAATAGAATCCATGATCAATGGACAAAACATTCAAAAGTCCATCATTGTTCCAAAGCTTTTTTGCAATGTGAGGAACAAGGGAAAGGGGTAATTTGCGACCTAAGAAATATCCCACCAAGGTATTCTTCCACCTGAAAGTACCAGGGGAACCAAGACCATTTGGAGCTCTTACAGAGATTCTGTCACCATCTTTAGTAGGTTGAAAGAACTCCAATTGGTTCTTAGTCACAGGTTTTTCAGAGACCAAAAAACTCCAAGAAGCAGCATAACCCAAGCGCAGATTGATTAGGCGAAAAAGGAAAATCGCTGTCACAAATAGTATGAGAAGAGTTCCTACCAAAGTCAGTTATTTCCCATTATCCATATCGGCTTCACGATCAGAAAGAATTTCATCTTCTTTAGCAGAATATGACCAGAAGCAAAGTTCTTAACAGTACCCATCAGTGATTCACCTGGAAAGCATGGCTGATGAAATCAGATGGAAAAGACAATAGAATAGACCAGAAAATTCTCAAGGGAATTGCCATAAATGCAAGAAGATCACCTGAAAATACAAAAGAGTCGTTGGAAATGGATGAGAAAGTGTGGTGGCCAACAGAAAATGCAAAGATATACAGAGACTTCAACTGGAAAAATCATGTCAACAGTAACAACCTCAACTAACTCTAACAACCTAGAGAGAAAGACTCTTAACAACTCGGTGGCTGATTTCCTCTCACCCCTCACTCTCTCTCCCCCTCTCTGTCTTCTATCTTGTCCTCTCTCTCAATGAATCTAAATTGATTTTATTGCAATTAAATTCAGAAAGCAGTACACGAAATGAGAAAATGAAAGAAATTCCCCATCTGTCAAAAATCAGATCAAGTCCAATTTATTTTTTTTCTTTAATCTCTTAAGGATATTTCTGAAAGATGAATCAGCATAGAAAAAGAGACTCAGATATTTGACCATGAGATTTTATTTTTGTAAAAGGAAATTAGCACTGGTCTTTGCTGAATAATATTTTATAAGTTAGCTAAATGATGAGTTTGGAAAAAGTTATTAAAATATATTGTATAAAGTAAAACATCTTTCTGCACATTGAGATTTTGAGCAGAAACCAACTCAATGGGATATGTTGAATTTGCCTCAGCCATAATACTCTTGAGCCCTAGATTTCTATTCTCTTCAAAACACTTTTGACAAAGCCTTAAAATTTTGTGGTTATTGATTTATGTCAGTCTTTGGAGTATGTGTTTCATTGTGATATGTGAAACCTTACTTGCTTCATTCATGTCTTCAAGGCCACAAATAGTTTTTGAATATGATATCTCTTCAATTGTTTTTTCTCTTATGGGTGCTTTTCTTAACTACACAGTTTTGTTATTCTCTTTCTATGTTGGTTTTTTATAAAGCTATATATACATACACATATATATAGAATTCCTTTCTTTCGGTGTTCCTGAATGGTTCGAAAATGCCCATTTGACATGCTTACAGCCTTGCACATTGTAATTTTATATTATTCAGATTCCTCTACACACAAAAATTTTTGTTCCAAAATCTGATGGCAACTACCTACAAAATTCTAAATGACATTGTTTGTATGTAAAGCAAAAAATTACTAGGTAGGGGATTGTATGCTATCCTTCTTGTTTCTTTTTCCTTTTCCTACTTTCTTTCTTTTCTTTTTTCCTTTTTTTTTTAAGGCCATCTATCTTAAATCGATTTAGCTACTCTTAACTTTGTGATTGTTGTTTTGGTTGCCTAACATTTTCATTTTTTTAAGCCTTTTATGGATATCTTGGAGCATATATCCAATTCTGTACTTAACTCTCTATACTTTTGGGTTCAGGGTTCTGATTGTAAAAATGTGGAGATTCTTTTGTCTTTTGTGGATAGCTTGAGCCTATAGTTTTTGGCAGTTGTTCTGGGCCTGTCCCCCTTTTACGCCTTTCAATGACTACTTATTTATCAAAAAAAAATTACCTTAAACCTTTCTTCCAGATGAATATTTAGAATATTATGGCATTCCAATATCTTTGTGCCATAAGTTAAAACATGACTCTGCATGACCTTATCACCTTGTGCCAATAAATTATATCTAGTAATTTCAAAACCCTAGTTTCCAACTAAAAACATGTATACCAAGGAATGCCAACTTTATTTTGTGTGATTAAATGTTCACAGTTAAAGAGAAAAAAGATTAGACTCAAAGCTAACTACTCCTAATGGTCATTTGTACGAGGAATACTTCTTGTCCTACAAATTCATTGTTGCAACTCCTTTGATTTTGATTTTCTTGAGATTATTCTTCACTTATAACCACCCAATCTATCTATCTATTTCTCTCTCTTGCAGCGTCAAGAAAGACTCATGATTTTCTCTTTGTTGTAAGTTTATAACTTCTTTATCAGCTGTCCAATAAGATGGTTATAGTGTTGTACCTCCCTAGCATGAAGGAAACATAATTCTGAAGTATTTGTTTCAGTTTATAAGCTTGATCTATTAGCAACTGACTACTTTTATTATGTTTTCGTTCTTATCTATTATTATTTGCATCAAGTTTTTGTCATTTATAGTCCCCAAGCTTTTATTTGATGCTTGGTTGCTTCTTGTCTATGAAGTCCCATTAGACGAAAACAATTCCTGAAAGATTATGGTTTACTTATTTCTTTTTCAAATTCACTGTGGAAGTTAGTGCTTTATTCTCTAAGATAGCTGTTTTGACATATGACTTGTTCTATTCTAATTCTGTTACCCTAAATTCCTGCAGAGAGGTTGCCAAAGGTTTGATGAAATACCAGCCAGATATTATTATCAGTGTACATCCTTTAATGCAACACGTTCCACTTCGTGTTTTGAGGGCAAAGGGTCTGCTGGAAAAGATTGTGTTTACGACTGTAGTTACAGATTTGAGCACTTGTCATCCTACATGGTATGTTCAGTACTCATTATGTTTTACCCTATACAATATTCTTAGGGTAATATATAATTTTATACGTTTTTATCATGTATAGGTTTCATAAGCTTGTAACAAGATGCTATTGTCCAACAGAGGAGGTAGCAAAAAGGGCATTGAAAGCTAGACTTCAGCCTTCTCAAATTAAGGTTTATGGCCTTCCTGTGCGACCTTCCTTTGTTAAGCCTGTTAGGCCAAAGGTTGGTTAACTTTCTAACTAAAAGGCATTTAACTTTTTTTTGATAAGTAACTAAAAAGCATTGAACTTGATGCCTTTCTCATAGGTTTGCTGTTTGTTTCATATTAATGTTTATGAGGAAGCTAGTTCTCCTTTGGTTGAATCATTGTAGATTTCACGGGGAATAGCAGCACGAATGGCATATGGGAATCATGTTGCAATGTGATGCTGCTAATTTTATCTCACTGCACAATGCATCATATTATCAAGTGTGAATGAAATTAGGTGCATATTATTGGGTGTGAATGATTGAATAAAAATTTCAAAATAATACGAAATTAGGATGTGTTTGGTTCAGGAGTCATTAGGAGGGGAGGGGACCTACTGACTGTTGGGTCCTACTTTAGATTTTGCTATAGTTGAAGTGTTATGACAATCTTATGTAACTTCTCATTTAATGCAACATTAAAAAATGAGAACTATTAATAGAGAATTTTGTGGTAATTAACGTTGGTATGATTGGCTCTCAATTTTACTTCAAAATTGGAAGGTTAATATAAAATTGATAAAATCGAATAGAACTATAAATAATTGTTGTAGCAACAACTTAAAATTCAGGCTATTTGGCTTTCCCATTTGCCAGTACCCAAGGCTAGATGTTAAAAGGAGGTGGGTTGTGTAAAGTAGACAGTTGGTCGTAAAATTTTTGTCAAATCATTATGATGAATTCTCATTCTAATAGAAAAATATTAAACAACAAATTAGGATAACCACATGCTATGAAGCACAAACACGCCGAAAAGGTCCAAGTATCTATTTGAACATGCATCGGGCATGGACCTGCATTGGATTCAACCCCACACAACAGCCCGACATGTGTCAGATATGCAAAAGAACAATTCTGATTTTTTTCTCTAAATAAATGGGCATGCCTTGGACAATGTGTCCGCACTGTTGACATGTGGATTCAACGTGAACACGAGTATTGGATTATAAGTTTTGTTTTTTTTTCAAGTTTAAAAAAAAAAAAAAAAGATGCATTAAAGTACATAGTATGTCGAATTATTTGGAATATTTCAAGGATATGGAGGTCAAATCATAACAAATAAGTTTTATCAAGCAATTTTATTTATCTCATCATTTTGTACATATTATTTTTGTTTAAATTGTAAAAGATCAAAAATAGAAGATAGAAGAGTCTTGCTCTCTTGCAACCAAGCATTGAACTTGTTAAGACCGATCGTAAAGCCTGATTACGACAAGCTTTCTTCTTCAATAAATCCTCTTTCTGTATCGTTTTCTCTTTTCTTTTTATCCTCTTCTTCCCATCATAAACCTCTACAAGTTATATATTTTATTATCAACAAAGCCCTAATATTTCTTAATAAAATCCCTAATTCTCCATATGTCTTTATATTTTCTTTCTTACTGATTCTCTCTCCTAACAGAATCCCTTTTTCATTTTTTTCTTTCTTTCAGCGAAGAGCCCTAGTTTTAGAAAGGATTTATAAATTATACTCCAGTCCTCTCTCTCTCTCTCTCTCTCTCTCTCTCTCTCTCCTCTTTCTTTCTTTATATAACTGCAATGTCTTGTTTAATTTTGTGTTTTGAGTTCAACAGATTTTACAGAGAGAGTGAGAAATTCTAATTCAGCACATTCTCTCTCTTTTTTCTTTTGCTTCTTAAATGAGAGAATTGCTTCTGTAGTTCATTAATTATTGTTATTTGTGGATTTTTTATTCTTAGGTTGATGAAAAATAACATTAATGATATAATATATGATCATTGTCATCATCCTTGCCTTAATCGCATATGAATGGGGTCGGCCTCATGAATTCTCTTTTTTCATTATTTTCTATTACAATATATGATCATCATCTCTCCCATAATATTTAACTTTAATTTTTTTTTAATGATTTCATCCCATGTTAACTTTAGTCGCCCTCTTTGCTTCCTACCTTCTATGTAAATTAGTCTTCTTTTTACCAGAGCATCTACAGATCTTCTTTAGATATGTCCATATCAAAAAAGTCTATTTTCTCTTATTTTATCACTAATAGGAGCTTACTCCTAATTTCTCCCTCACATATTGATTAGTAACCCTATCTCTTCTAGTCACTCCTGTCATCCACCTTAACTTCTTTATTTTCGTTACATGAATTCATTGTTCCGTTTTTTTTTTAGAACTCAACAATTTGAACCATACAAAAATTGTTGGCCTAATAACTATTCAATAAAATATTTCTTTTAATTTATTTGTTATTCTTTTATCGCATAAAATTCCACTACCATGTCGCCATTTTGTCCAACCTACCCCAATTCTACTAATTCGATCGCCATCTATCTCATCATCTTTTTTGTATTATTGACCCTAAGTATAAAAAATGATCACTTGGCTAATCTCTTGGTTTTGAAGCGTGATCATTTTTTTTTTTTGGATAAGTAAGATTGTAATCATTGTATTAGAAAGCGTCAAACGAGGGTTTTAAAGCGTGATCATTATATTTTCAATATCCTACTCATGACTGAATTCACATTCCATATATTCAGTTTTAGTCCTACTAATTTTTAATCCTTTGATTCTATCACGTTTCTTCACCTTTCCAATTTTATTGCTAACTTTTTTTTTTTTAGAAGTGTCCAATAGCATTATGTCTTCCGCAAACATGCACTATAGAATGTCTTCTTGCAAGTCTTTTGTGATTTCATTTAATATTACTGTGAATAAATATGGACTCACTGCCCTAGTTCAATCCCACATTATAAAATAATCACTAGTCTCACCACATGTAATGCGAACACTAGTATCTTTATTTAGATACATATCTTCAATAATCTTTATCATTTCTATAGGAATTTGTCGTCTTTGTAGAGTTCACCAAATTATATCTCTCGACACCCATCAAATGCTTTTTCTAAGCCTATAAAGACCATATGTAGATTTTTTGCTTACTCCTACACTCTTTAACTAACTATCTTATTAGGTAAATAGCCTCCATAGCAAATCTCCTTAGCATAAATCCAAATTGGTTTTCGGACACCGTGGATTTCTTTTTTAATCTTTTGCTCTGTCACCGTTTTCTATAGTTTCATTATATGACTCATTAACTTTATTACTCTGTAATTATTATAATTTTGTATATCCCCTTTGTTTTTATAAATAGGTATTGTTGTGCTTCTCCTCCACTCATTTGGCATCGTTTCCTCTTTTAGAATTTTGTTAAATAAATTTGTTAGCCATTCAATTCCCACTTTTCCTTGCATTCTCCATGCTTCCTCCTACCCAACTGCTTTATTCTTTTCTTATTTTTTTAAATGTATCTTCTACTTCCTTATTGTTGACAGACCATTCCTATATTCAATTCATTACTTTCCACTTCTTCTCAAGGGTATTCCTCATTAAGAAGGAGTTGAAAGTAATTTTTTCATCTAGGTAATATGTCCTTATCTTTACCTAATATTTTATGGTCTGCATCCTTAATACATCTAATTTGATTATGGTCTCTAGTTGATTTATCTTTACTCGTTGCCAATTTATAAATAGCTTTTTCACCCTCTTGTGTATAGTTTTGCATATATTTCTCTAAATCCTCATAGTTTCTTTTTTGTCGTCCTTTGAAACTTTTTCTTTTTTTGTTGTATTTCATCATCCCACCACCATGTTTCTTTTTGATGAATTTCTTCCCTTTGGTCTCCCCCAAATTTTCCTTCGCCATCTTGGTAATATAATTTGTCATTTCTTACTACAAGTTATTTATATTTTCATTTCAATTACATTGCTTTGCTTTTAATATTCATTCCCTATATGTTACCTCTTTGCTACCTTTTAGTACTTTCCATTTTATGTTTTGACAACCTTTTCTTAGGTATTTTATATTTAAATCCATAATTAATAAGTTTGAGATTAGTAGCCAATGTGAGGGTGGGCCTTGGTGCAACAGTAAGGTTGCTCCATTGTGACCTGGAAGTCACGGGTTCAAAACTGAAAACAGTTTCTCCATGCAGAGGTAAGGTTGCTTACATCTAACCCTTCCTATACCCCCCAATGGCGGGAGCCTGGTGCATTGGGTTAGCCCTTTTTTTATTAGTAGCTGATGTTGGTTTGTGAGTCTTTCGCTAGGAATTACCTTGCAAGTGACCAATTTCCTTATTCTATCTAAACAATAGTCAATTTGTGTTTTATTCATTCCACTTTTAAATGTTATTAAATGAACTTCTATTTTTGAAAAAAAAAAATGTATTTGCTATAGCTAAATCATATGCTTTTGGAAATTTAAAGTGTTTCTCCTATCTCATTTCACTCTTCGAAAATTTATCCTTCAAGAACTCGTGTATATCCTACTTGATCAACACCTATATGCCCATTAGAATCACCCCCTATGAATATGCTTTCATGATTAGGTATATGGATTACATCATTTTATCCATCAAATCCCAAAATAGTTTTTTTTTTGCAGTTTCATCTAATGCTCCCTAAGGCACATAAGCACTAATTATTTTTAGAATAGTTGTATCTGAAGTTATGCTACTCCTTCGGTTATCTTTACCTCCTAAATAGAATAGTTTATATCCTTATTCTATCTCTTTAGTTTTTTCTCATTTTCATTTTGTTTCTTGTAAGCAAAGTTATTTATCTCCTGAATAGAATAGTTTATATCCTTCTCCTATCTTAGTTTTTTCTCATTTTCATTTTGTTTCTTGTAAGCAAATTATATTTACTTTTCTCCTTGTTATCTATCTACAAGTCCACTATACCTACTGGTTAACCATTCCTAGATTTCATGTCGCTATTTTAACTTTTTGTGCCTCATTATTTTAAGATGTTTTAGTTAAATGAGAATTCATTAAAGAGAGTTGACATAAATTTTACAATCGTTTGTCTGACACCAACCCACCTCTTTTTCACATCCGGCCTTGAGTATGGGCAAAGGGAGAGTCAGTGAAAATATATACTTATTATTTGCATGTCCATGTCTTAATTTTTTAGGATTTGTCATGTCGTCGTATCCGTTTCGTATTTGTATCTGTGCTTCTTAGGCGACAATATAGTCATCACTTTTGGTAAATGAAATGAACTTATGGGTACATTCAAAAGGAGGAAAATCAACATAGTTTGTTTACAAGAAACTAAATGGAAAGGAGAAAAAGTTAGAAAGATTGGGAAAGGTTATAAACTTTTTTCTTCGACAAAGTTAATCATAGGAATTAGGTGTAGTAGTAGACCACATGAGAAACAAAGTCATTGAAGTTAAATGACAAGGAGATTGATTAATAACTACTAAAATTATACTAGATACAATCATACAATAGTGTTAAACATAGTAGGTGGTTATGCTCCACAAGGAGCATTAGATGAAAACATGAAAAGGACATTTTGGAGTCACTAGATGAAATAATACAAAATATACCTAGTCATTAATGTATATTCATAAGAGGTGACTTTAATGTTCATGTTGGAGTCCAGCGAAGGCTACATATGAATTCATGGAGGACATGATGTTGGGAAAATAAACGATTTGGTTATTGTATATATAGAAGGAAAGAGCTAAACATATGTAAATTCTGTAAGATAATTCCTTGAGAAAGTCTCACTACCCAACATCGACTATTTTTATTGGATCAAGTAATTAAAGGATTTAAATATCAGAAGGAAAGAAAAGGATATCAAAATTGAAAGGTAAGAAGATAATATTCAAAGAAAATATGACATGAGAAAAGTAGTGGAATTGGAATGACAACATAAGTAATCTATCGTCAAAAGTGGCAAATTGTATGAGAAATGTGACTAAGTAAACTCTAGGAGAAACCAAAGAAAAGAATTAGTAAAGCAAGAAATATGGAGGTGGAGAGATGAGATATAACAAGGGATGCTAAATAAGAGAAGTTTCAAAGAATATTTTCTTTTAGAGTTGCATAATTCCTTTTTTTCATTTTTTTCTTTTACCCTTGTTCACTTTTTGAGAAAACCCTGAGAGATTTGTTATTTCCTATTTAGTGACCATGGTTTTCTCTTTCTCTCTCTTTCTTTTTCTTTTTCTTTTTCTTTTTCTTTTTTTTCCTGTTAATATTATGGTGTAAACTTGTGAACATTTCCTTCAACATGTAGTTGTGATGTTTCCTTGACGTTGTGGATGATTTTGCATGCTTGTTATTATGATGTCAGTGAAGCAGTTACATTAACTATTTCAGTATGTTTAATTACTAGGAGGAATTGAGGAAGGAACTAGGACTTGATGAGGATCTTCCAGTTGTGATGCTGATGGGTGGCGGGGAAGGAATGGGTCCCATAGAGGCTACTGCTCGGGCACTTGGAAATGCATTATATGATGAGAGTCTCGGGGAGCCAATTGGTCAGGTTCTTGTGATATGTGGCCGCAACAAAAAGCTTGCCAACAGACTGCTTTCCATCAATTGGAAGATTCCTGTGCAGGTAGCAACTCACCTCAGAATTCCAAACCACTGCCTTGGTTATAATTTGCCTGATTTGTTCATTTTTATACCATTTTTATTAAGTAGGTATATTGGCCTGTAATGATTAATGGCTACTTCTGTTCTACCTAAAGTCCTGGTGACTATATGATGTATATAATCTCTATGGCATTTGTTTTCTGAATCATTGTATTTTCTGCTGCATTTGTAAAGGATGCATCTTTTTTCCTTCATCTATTTCATTGTTGAATATATAGTTGAAATAACTCCTAAATTCCTGCCAGATGTGCCAGACAATCCCAGAGTCCTGGATCTGATTTTCTGCTCTAGATGTATATTTGAACTTCTACATTTCGGTAGTCTAGATGTGTCATGGACACACACACACACGGACACATAGACATACAGAGAGATAAGACACAAACACGTGCATTAAGAAAATATATATTAAATGTATGTTGCCATTGCTTACATAAAGAAGATTCTTACAAGTATTAGGTAAAGGGGTTTGTCACTAAAATGGAGGAATGCATGGGAGCCTGTGATTGCATTATTACAAAGGTAAATCTCTCATGACTTTGAGGACTGCTTTCTATTTTATTCTCTCATGATCCGTTATCATCCAGCTGATGGTAATTTGCTTTTCTGTAGGCTGGCCCAGGGACCATCGCAGAAGCTATGATCCGAGGACTACCCATAATTCTCAACGATTACATTGCTGGACAGGTAATTTTCAAGTTTCTACCGTGCTATGTGTTTCTGCTGACCATCTGTGACTTATCTTTTTTTTTGGCAGAATAACTTCTGTTGTTTCTGCTACTCTATCATTGAAAATTCCCCATCAAAATTTCCTTACATGTAAACTAAGCAAAACCTGAATCAAATAATAGTAATGGTTAGGATTGAAAATGAACCAAACCAAGCTCAAGACTGTTTGGGCTCTGCTCATTCATTTGTAAGCTTAGATTGGGCTTGGCCTGTGACGAGCTCAATTATTGAGCTCAAGCTTGATCACCATAAGTTTTACAAGTTCAGTCTTTGGCTTGGCTCAGCTAGGTTAATAAAATGAACCTGGCTCGAGTTTGAGCCTGGCTCGTTTAAATTGTATCTCGTACTTTTTAATGTTTAAGATATCCCTTCCAGACTTGGACAATTTAGTCTTCCAAGGATGGCATTCTCACGACTATACCTCTGCACCAACCCAAAAGAAATCCAAAGAAGGGATATGAAAAAGAAAGTACGCATTTAAATGCACACAAACATATGCAAACAAAATGAAAGTATCTATCAGGAAACTATATTCAACATTTTTTTTCCTTTGGGAAGTTATATACATTAACTATGTATGCATTAACAGGTAAGTATAAGGAACACAATATACTTGATTAGGTTAAAACTTGCAATAACTTAGAGAACCATAACATGACGTTTATACAGTTCATGTATATTTTATATGTGAAGCTATCATTGATGCTCCCTGAACAAGGAGTCAGCTAATCAACAGGTAACGCAACGAGTCAGCTAATCAGATCCAGTGATAATACACAACAGTTCACCCAAATTCTTAAACTTTTCCTCGAAAAGGAAAAGACATAGTCCATCAACATAATAATCAAGGCTGGTTTTTTTATTATTTACAATGAGCAAAACAAAGGTGTGCATTAATAGCACACCGTTTTCCTCTTCTTTTTTTCTTCTTCTTCTTTTTTTTTTTTTTTTTTTTTTTGGGTGTTGGGAGTTTCTAAGGTGGATTATCATGAAATTTTAGCATAATATTTTTGATATTGTTCAATTTTATTATTACTTTACCAAATATGGACTAGTTTGCTGATACTTATGATTGTGAGTATAGAATTCCATTCTTCTGATTTTTGAATTATTCTCTCTTGTTATGCAATCAATTTTCTAATGCAAAGATAGGGGGATTTGTGCTTATATAATCCTATCACAGTTTAAAATCAATTATTAGGTCTTGCTCAGTGTCTGAAAATGAACAGACCAGATTTGGAGAACTGTTCTCAGGTTAGGTGGATTTGAAAGTGATTGTTTTGTTGGACAAACCCATCTTACACATGATATTACAAAATATATTTCCCTGAACATTATTTATCCTCAAATTACTTTCTCTATTTACATGGGAGAATTATTTGGATCTCTAAATTAAATATATAGTTTCTTTTCTTTCTTTTTTGGACAATTTTTTTTGAACCATTTCTGGCTGTGACTTGGCCCTAATTCCAGTTTGATTGAATAGTTTGGTTGCAAATAATAGGTTGTTTGCATACATCCTTATAATGTGCTTTAATTGAAGATGTTCAAAAGCATTGTCCATGTGCATATATAACGACACACCATCCAACCGCCCACACACACCTAACTAATAGTGGATACTGCCTAATTACTAGCTGACCCGCACCCACACCTATGTTGCCTGCACGCACACATACCCACCCACTCCCACACACTTAGCTGGTAGTGGAAACCACCTACTAGTTAAGGTGAAAGACCTTCTCAGCTGATGGCACGTTTTTCATACCACAAGGGTGGCAGTGTGCTTCAAGAAAACTTTCTTGTCTGACTTTAGTAGCAAAATTAGTTTAAGATGTCAAAAGCTGTATTCTGTAGAAATGGTGCGTGGACAAGTGATGGGTTGTTTTTCTTCTCCCTCCCACCTTGGATCCATGCCTTGCAACGTTAAATATATTAGATTACTGCAGATGGTCAATGTGGAAGTTCTGCATATTGAGGATCTTTTTTGAAGCTGTAGCATTTTGTACTTCAATTTTCTTTAAAATTATTACAGGAAGTCGGGAATGTGCCATATGTGGTGGAAAATGGATGCGGAAAATTCTCGAAGTCCCCAAAAGAGATATCTAATATTGTTGCTCAGTGGTTCGGTCCAAAAGCAGATGAGCTCAAGGCCATGTCAAACAACGCGTTGAGGCTGGCAAAGCCAGATGCAGTATTCAAAATTGTCCATGATCTCCATGAGCTGGTCAGACAGAAAAGCCTTGTACCACAATATAGTTCAACTTAAATTCATTATCTTAAACCATTTTTGTTCAGTTTTGCAATAGAATGCACTGTTGGCCAAAATAAACATTTTTGTCCCCCCTTTTTTCCTATCATTTGATATGGTGTAGTGAAAAGAAGTGAATAAATCATATCAAATTTATTCCTATAATTAGTGTTGTTTTCCTCAAGTATGATCATCAAGTGGAAGAAATTATCTTGAATTGAATTTCTCAGCTGGTAAAGCCTTTTGATAATCATACCAGAGATGCGGGATTTATTCTTGTCTTCATTGGGTTGAAGAATTTTTGTGCTATAGGGGCATAACTGCGTTAATTCTGGGCCAGTTGACTATTTAACCTTGATCTTTTTCTAACCTATGATTGAAAACCCAAAATCAATCATAAAAATATTGGAATCAAACTGATCCAACAGTCGTAGGTTTCAAATTGGTCTGGTTCTAGAGATTTTGTTGATTTGTCATTTGTTGTTCTCTAAAAAGAATAATTGAGTCAAGAGACAGTAACGTGAAAATTAGCAAAATAATGATACAACATCAAGATATTCACTAGAAGACTTGGAGTTGTAGTTTAATTTTTCTTCTTTGTTGTCATCATCCTTATCTTAATCTTGTCATATAAATTCTCTCTCGATTTTTTATTATTATTTGTCATTTTACCTACTATATTTTATCTTTTAAAGTTTTTTTTTTTTGATTAGTTACTTTATAAAGTCATTTTTGATAATTTCATCCCATATTATTTTTGATCTCTCTCCATTTCTTACCTTATATGACAAACCATTCTTCCTTTTTTGATTGGCACTAGTCTGTTGTGTATTTGTCTAAACTATGTAAGTCTTATACTTTCTAATTTTCTCACTAATGAGTATCATTCTTAATTTTCCTCTTACACTTTCATTCTTCTGGTCACTTCAATCATTCATCTCAATATTTTCATTTTTGTTACATGAAAGCGTTGTTCTTGTCTCTTTTTTTTGGGACACAACAATCTGCTCTGTATAACATAATCTTATAATATTTTTCTTTTATCACATCAAATGCCAATAAATTGTCTCCATCCTGTCCAACCCCTCCAATTCTATCTATCTCTTCATCCTTTTATATTATTAATCTTAAATATTTGAGTCAATATTAAATTTACACTATATACTTAGTTTTAATTCGACTAATTCTCAGTCTTTCTTATTATAAAACATGTTTTTTCCATTTCTAATTTTATGGTTAAGTTTTCTTTAGAGATATCTAAAAGCATGATATAATTGGCGAATATAATGAACCATGAAATCTCGTTTCATAAGTTTTTATTATTTCATCTAAAATTATTGCAAATATATATGGGCCTAGCACCGGTGCAATTCTATATTTATATTTACAATGAACTTACTAGTTTTATCAGACGTGGTACCAAGACTTGTAGTTTAATTGTGAAAAACAAATCTTTCTACTTTATTGATCCTATACGTAAAATTTTCAATTGATTTGATTTGATTTGAATTCATGTTTGGGCAAATTGCAAACAACCTAGCAAATAAGATATCCTTCACACTTTCAAAAGTTAGCAAATAAGGACATTTCAAAGTTTCGAAAGGAAGTTTTGATTGTACTTGCGATGTCCCACATTCTCTGGCTCAAGTTTAAAGAGGACAATATCATACCAATATCATATCATGTGGAGTGAACCGTTACAGTATTCCATTGGATGGTTAAGATGGTTTCATTATTCAATGCAGTAAATATATATATAAGGGTAAATATTACTAACATCTTCTGAGGTTTGATGTATTGACACGTGGCTACAACCTTGTGAATTTTTTTTACCAACACCCCCTGTCAGCTTTTTCATTTTTTTAATATGTGAAATGTCTTGATTGCCCCCTAATTATTTAAATATATTTTAATATAAAGATATCATAATAGGAAAATGATTACAATACCCTTCATGATAATATTATTATTTATAAAAATAAATAATTATATATATTAGGTTATATATGTTATAGTGTGTGTGTGTGTGTGTATATATATATATATATGTATATATATATATATAGTTGAATAGAGAAAAAGAAAGAGAACTTTAATTACATTTTTATTTTATGTTAACATTATTATTTAGGAAAAAAAATAATTATATATGTAGGTTATATATATATATTATAGTATATTGTATATATATAGATAGATAGAGAAAAAGAAAGAGAAATTTAATTACTTTTTTATTTTATGTTAACATTATTATTTATGGAAATAAATAATTATATATAGATTACATATATTATAGTATATATATTATATAGGTATATTCAAATGGGTATTTTGGTCCATTAGACAGGGTTAAATGGGTAAATTTAGTATTCAAATGAGTTAGGTCAGAAGTCAAAGAGCAGCATGGTCATTTCACCATTAAAAAGTGCTTTGACACGATATACTTTTGGCAAAAGGGGTGTATCTAATATACAGCACAAACCATAGGGGGTGTTGATGATGAAAATTCACAAAGTTGTAGTCGCGTATCAATACATCAAACGTCAAGGGGTGTCGGTAAAATTTACCCTAAAAATAATAATTTTTTATTAGGTTTCCATAACATTATTAAGATACATGTAATTATAAATAAAGAGATAATTACATGAAGAAAAAAAAACTTTAATCTTAGAGCATGAATGATCCAAATTTTTACTTAAACATTGGATCTTCTTTCTCCACCCTCTCCTTCTTTTTCTCGGATTATACATCCTTTTTTGTTTAATTTTTTAAAATAATAATTTTTTATCATTACAATTAAATTCTCGTTTTTATAAAAATATTTATAATTTTGTCTACTAGTATCTCAAAAGTATTAGGGGTGCACAAAGAACCGGTAAAACCGGAACCGTAAGAAACCATACTTGAACCGAATCGAACTGTTTACTACAATTTTGGTTCCAAATTTTAGGAACCGTTCATTACGGTTCCTGTTCTGGTTCCAGTTCCAGGTCAAGGAACTGGAACCGTTAGAAAAAATAAATAAATATATATATATATAATATAAATGAATAATGGGTAAAATGCTCTAACACCCCCCCAGGTTTTCATTTATTACCCACGGAGAATACTTGTGCCTTTGACTGAGGCCAACCTCCCCCAGGTTTGGTAAACTATGCCCTGACACCTCAAATCAGAGATAACCTCCGTTAAAACTAACGGTTCAAGTGTTTTTACCAATTTACCCTCTTATATTTAATGATATTGTAATTGAACTTGCTGACGTCATTGATGACGTAGACCCCTCCTATACGAAATGACCTAAATACCCTTGATATGATATCTCTGCAAACACATTCATTACGCTATCTCTCTCTCTGTATCTATCACTCAAATGTCACAATGTGCACCCAGACTCTTGATGATTCAGATCCATTCTAATACAGATTCATTCCAATACACCACACCACTAAACTCTTCGTTTTCGTCTCTTCATCCTTTCATCTCATAAACCCTTACAACAAATCACCTTCGTTAAAAACTCTAACAACATCCCTTCGTCTCAGAAAGCCTTACAACAAACCACCTTCGTTAGAAACCCTAACCCCAAGCTATAGTTTTCACGTTTGTTCGAAACCACCTATGTTTCTGATAACCCTAAGCCGTTCCATTTCACCTACGTTCGAAACCCTAACAGTCATCATCTAAATAGCTTCCGTACAATCGTGAAGTTTTTGAATCATTGGGTTCAAAGTGCGATCTCGACTTTTCATAACAGCCATCGTCTAAATTCCTTTAAGACCGTGAAGATTCTGAAGGTTGGTCGTCTCTAATATCACATCTCTGGGTTTGATCGTGAGTGTCTCTATCTTCACCTTCTCTACTTTTATGTGTATCATCTCTTCCTATGCATGTTCTATTGGTTAATTGTTTCTTGCATGTCCCATGATTTTCAACATAGAAAACGTGTTCTAACACTATTATTTTATTCGAAACTTGAAATTACGAAATTATCCTTCCATGTATGAATTTAGGGTTTGACTGATGTTGGGAGTTTTTGTTGTTTTGAGTTCTTTTGTTAAATTGAAGTTAAAATCATGCAATTGAAGTTTTAAATTGAAGATTTCTACTTCTGTGTGTTTAAAATGCTTCTGTGTATTCGAGGTTGTTCAAATGGATGAAATTAGGGTTTGTTTGATTTGTAAAAAATTGGAGATTTTTGTCTATTTGAATTACTTTTGTTAAATTGAAATTAGAATCATGAAATTGAAGTTTTATGCTTCTGTACGTTGGAGTTGGTTCTGTGTATTTGAAATTGTTCAAATGGGTGAAAGTTAGGTTGTCTGAATAGTGAAAAATTGGAATTTTTTGTCTCTTTGAGTTACTTTTGTTAAATTAAAGTTAGAATCATGAAATTGAAGTTTTATGCTTCTGTGCTTTTAAGTTGCTTCTGTGTATTTGAAATTATTCAAATGGGTGAAAGTTAGGGTTTGTTTGAATAGTGAAAAATTGGGAATTTTTGACTGTTTGAGTTACTTTTGTTAAATTAAAGTTAGAATCATGAAATTGAAGTTTTATGCTTCTGTGCTTTTGAGTTGTTTCTGTGTATTTGAAATTATTCAAATGGGTGAAAGTTAGGGTTTGTTTGAATTGTTTGAAATTATGCTACTGTACTTTTGAGCTTATATGTTTTGAGTTTGTTCAATCCTGATGATGCATTTTTTTAATGTTGATATATTACATGCATATATTTTTCAGTTTTGAATTGGAAGTGTGAAGATGCATGCATTTCTTCTAAACTTTAATGGGAAAGTGGAAATAATAACAGATGTAGATCCTGACATATATTATCTATTGGATTTATTAGAAGATGCATGTTCATTGTCATTTCTTGGGGTTCTTGTTAATGTCTCAATGAATGTATATTGTGTTATCCCTAGGACAGGGGGTAAAATGCTAATCAGTGATGATACAGATTTGATGAGGGTATTTGAATTGTATAGTGGGACTAGGGACATTGTGGTTTTCTTAGAGGTTGAAAATTTAGAGACTCCAATTACTATAATTGGTGGAGCTAGTGATGTAGCTGGTACTAGTAGGCCTACATCAACACCACCACCAACTGGTGGTATGCAGTTTGACAATGATAGTGATGATCCTGATTGGAGTGAGGATGAGTGTTACAGTGGCTATGGTACTAGTGATGATGAGCAGTGTAAGGAAAAAATTGATGATTTCCATTTGGGTAGTGATTCTGATGACAGTGTACAGTTTTTTAATGAGGTTTGTAATGATGAAGATGGAGAGTTATCAGATTACAACTCTGAAGGCAGTAAAGGGTATACCCAGCTTAGTGATAATGATGTAATGGATCAAGTGGTTGAAGATATGAGTATTAGGGGTGAGATATTTGTAAGGAGGCTTGGTGTGAAAATAGAATTTAAGAAATGTCTTGTGTTTGATGATGTCCATCATTTTAGGGAGATTCTAAAAGATTATGCCATTCAAGAGGGGTTCAAGTTAGTGAGAGATAAGAATGAAAAGCGTAGGTGCACTGCACATTGTGGAGCTGAGGGATGTCCATGGAGGATACGTGCATCCCCTATTATAGATTGAATCACATACATGATGAAAAATGAAGTACCTAAACATACATGCACCAGGTAAGACAAAAATGCTGAGGCTAGGTGTAGTTGGGTTTGTAAAAAAATAAAGGAACAGCTTAGACTTCATCCAAATATGACATTGAAAAGTATGTTTGAAGAGGTTAAAAAAAGATATGGAGTCAAGGTTGGAGATTGGACACTTAATAGGGTTAAGAAAAAAGCTGCAAAAGAAAATTGGAGGTCTCATGTAGAGTCATATGCAAAACTTCCTCAGTATGCTGAAGAATTGAGATTGACTAACCCAGGTAGTGTGAGTAAGCTGAAAAGGCACCAAATCTCACCCCATGTCAATTGTTTTAAGAGGTTTTTTTATGTCAATTGCAGCTAGCCAAAAAGTTAAGATTGGTTGTAGACCTTTCATTGGGTTAGATGGTTGCCATTTGAAGGGTGTAGCTGATGGAATGTTACTTTCTGCTATTGTTCTTGATGGAAACAATGGGGTGTTCCCGATTGCAGTTAGTGTTGTTGAGGCTGAGACCAAAGAAAGTTGGACATTCTTTTTAGAATGTCTAAAGGATGTAATTGGTTATGGGAATCACCAAAATAGAATGTGGACCTTCATGACAGATGGTCAAAAGGTATTAAACTGATCTTATTAATTTTGTTTCAATTTTGATAACTATTTTAAATGCATCACTAACTGTAAGGCTTTTAACTATATCAGGGAATAGAGCCTGCACTTCAAAACACATTCAATGGTTGCATTCATAGAAGATGTTGTAGGCATATATTTAACAACTTCAAGTGTAACTATCCTGGGTTAAAGTTTAAGAAGCAATTTTGGGCAGCAGCTAGGGCATATACTGAGAGAGACTTTAAGGTTGCAGTGAAAGAAATTCGAGTGGTTTCTGAGTCAGCATATAGGTGGTTATTGAAGCACCCTTTGGAACTATGGGCAAGACATAAATACCATGGTTGTGTAAGAGCTGATCATGTTACTAGCAATTTTGTTGAGTCATTCAACAGTTGGTTGGAAAAATTGAGGGAACAACCAATTCTTACCTTAGTGGACACTATTAGGTCAAAGTTGATGGTGAAGATCCAACAGAGGTATCAGAAGGCAACAACATGGAAGTCTAACATTACCCTAAGGATACTTTCAATACTGAATAAGGCCATTGATGAGGCTAGGTATTGCAATCCCTACCATGCTGGAAGTGTAGAATTTGAGGTGGTGGAACTTGACAGAAAATATGTAGTGCATTTAGATACTTGGAAATGTTGTTACAAGGCTTGGGAGATAAGTAGGATTCCTTGTAAGCATACTGCGGCTTGCATTTCTTATAAAAGGTTGAACATTGAAGACTTTGTGGATGGGTACTTTACCAAGGACATGTATTTGAGGGCATATGGGGAAACGATACATCCTTTACATGATGAGAACCTATGGCCAGAGGTGGAATGTAATCCAATACTTCCACCACCCCTTAGAAGGCCACCAGGAAGACTAAGGAAAAATTGGAGAAGGGAAGCTGGTGAGGAAGGTCCAATTAAGAGATCTTGCACTCTGAGATGTAGCATATGTGGTTTCTATGGACACAATCACAGAACATGCAAGAGAGCACCAGTTGGCAGTGGAAAAAAAGGAAAAGGGGCTACCAGCAGTGTTAGAGGGGGCACTACAATGGGTACAAGAGGAAGATCTGTAAATTTATTTTTTAATTTAATTTATTTTCAATTTAGTTCTTATATAATGTTGTAAATTTTTTTTTTTGGTATTTAGGAAGGAACAAGTGAGCAAAACTTATTTTCAAATAGTGTTGGAAGAGGTGCAGCAAGTGTAGCAGGTGCAGGAGGTCCAGCAGGCACAAACTCCATAAGTTGTACTTTGAAATATAATTTAGCTATTTGATGGTTATATAATGTTGTAATTTATAAAAAAAAATTGGTTTGTATTCAACAGGGAACAAGTCAGCAAACAAACATATCAAATAGATCAGTAAGAGTTAGAGGTGGATGAGGTGCAACTTGCAACAACTCTAAAAGTTATGCATTATAAACTGAATCAGTTTATATGGTTGTTATATAATGGTTTAATTTACACCTTTTTATTGTTTATGTTAGCAAGTAACAACCGAGCAAGACTGTTTATTTCCAACTCAAGCTAGTAGGACATGAAAAGGTATTTACTTGCACAATCTTATTACTGGCTTTTATCTTGCATCATTTGTTATGTTTTAATACTTACATTTCACATTGGAAGGTACAAGTGAAAAGCTTTTTGCAGCTGAATAGGTGGAGATGAAACACTTGGAATGCTTCTTCTTTTTTGCAGCTGATGATGATAATTCTGTGTTGATGATGTTTGAATATGTGTTTTGAACCAGTCTATAATGTAATGACTTTATTCAGGTTTTGGGTAACACACCATTGTTATGTATAATCACGTTAATTATAATGACTTTATTCCAGTGATGAGATTATAGTATGTAATGACTTTATTTAGGTTATATTGAACATGTTATGTATAATCAGGTTAATTATAATGACATTATTCGAGTTGTGAGATTATAATATGTAGTGACTTCATTTAGGTTATATTGAACATGTTATGTATAATTAGGTTAATTGCCTTGAGTTTGGCTTATTTGGTTATGTATGGTGTAATAAATTATTTGGTTATGTATGGGCAATAACTTAGTGAGCAAGCAGGAACTATCATTTTCATTACAAACTGGTTTAAAACATAAACCAAACAAACAAATTATCATAACCAGCATTTTTATTACAAACTGGTTCAAAACAGATACCAAATAAGCAAACCCATAACAAACCCAAAACAAACAACTTCAAGTTCATTTCAAAATGATTCATCACCTAGCTAACAAACCCAGAACACTAATAATAGTAGCAAGACTCGACAACATCATGCTAACAACTATAACAATCTTCATTGAGCCAAGGCTTGCTTCAAGGACTTGAACCCTTTGGATAGCTACTTCTGCCTGGGGCTGGATTTGTGAGGATGTTAATGCACCTTCATCATCAGTAGATAGGGGTTTGCACCACCTCCAGTAGGGGCAATTTCGGTGTGGACAACCATAATACAACCTTTCTTTATTATTGTACTCATCCGATTCAATTACTCTTACCACAGCTTTGAGTCCACAGTTGCAATATGTTTGCCTAAACCTCAGATTATCATTGCTGCCAGAATAAGAGTTAGAAGCCATAAAACCTAGAGAGAGAAAATAACGAGAGTAAACCGAGAGATAGTAGAGAGATGGAAGGAGTAGAGAGAGAGTATATAGAGAGAAAGTAAGGGAGTAAAGTGATGGAGGGAGTAGAGAGAGAATGAGAGAGAGAGCCAAGAGAGAATGTAGAGAGAGAAACCGATAGGGAGTAGAGAGAGAAATCGATCGGGAGTAAAGAGATGGAGGGAGTAGAGAGAATGTTTTGTTTCAGAAGGTAGAGAGAGAAAGTAGAGAGAAAAACGGGTGAGATATGTGTGTGTATATATATATATAAGGGTATAAATGTCCAACTAATTGAGGGTAAAATTGTACATTTAAACAAGAAGGGTAGTTTTGGTATTTTAACCTTTCAAATTAGTTGACTTGACGGTCAACTAACATTTGGGGTGTCAGAGCATAGTTTACCAAACCTGAAGGAGGTTGACCTCAGTCAAAGACACAAGTATTCTCTGTGGGTAATAAACGAAAACCTGGGGGGGTGTTAGAGCATTTTACCCATGAATAATTGTAACTTTTAAGTTCTAGTGTTTTATATATAATATATAAATAAATACTAATATCTTCTAAATTCTAGTATTCTATTGATATATAAAGTATAAACTACATAATATATAGATAGATATTAATAGTTTCTAAGTTCTAACGTTATATATATTTATATAATATAAGACATATAAATAAATACTAATATATATAATATAAGACATAAATAAATACTAATAGCTTCTAATATATTGTTATAACTAAGAGTGGATAAGTATGAGTGTGAATCTTGTTAATGTTAAAAAATAAAATAAAATAAAAAATTGACAAGGAACCATTGGGAATCGGAACCGTTGGGGAACCGGAATCGAAACCGAACTGAACTCAACGGTTCTTGTTCCGGTTCCGGTTCCAAAATTAAGGAACCATTAGGAACGGTTCCACCAAGAACCGTAAAGAACAGAACCGTGTATACTCCTAAAAAGTATTTTATAAATTTTGTTGTATTCTAGACATATTCTATCATATTTCAAAACACATCCATTGTACTATGCGCGCATCCATATCAAATACGTATCCAATATTACCACAACCACCATAGGAAAGTATCTTCCTAGGACTTTATGCTTCATTTGGTAGGAATAAAGGAAGAGTGGTGGAGGGAAGATATTTATTCGTTTGATAGAGAGGATACAAAAAGAGAAGAGAAGAGAAAGAATAATCATTCTTCTTTCATATATTTTCATCCCTCAAATTTGGACGAAAGACAGAAAAGAAGAAATACAAAGTTATTATACATGTTTTAAATTACAAAACTTTTCTTATTTCTCTTTTTTTTTCTCTTAACAAACAAAATAAGATGTTATCTCATTTTCTTTTCTTTCATATATCCAATCAAACAAAAAGAGAGAAGAACACAATCTCTTATCTAGGAATGTTTCATCACTCTCTCATTCTCTCACTTCCATCCAATTTTCTTCCTTTCTATCAAACGGAACATTAGTGCTTGTACTTCCTCACCTAAGTTGAGGGATTCAAATCTTAATATATATAGAGAGAGAGAAAGTAGTTGTGTGAGTTTTTTCCAAAGTAAAAAATAAAAATAAGAAAAAAAAAGTTTTTCATTTTGAAAAGCTAATAAGGAGATTTATCGTCACTGCCAAACACGCCTTTCAGGAACACAGGAGGAGAAGTAGGTTGGAATCTCATATTAATCCGTAAACAAGAAAGACAACAGATTGAGATTCAGTCGTCAGCAATAAAAATGGAGAAAGGAAAAGGAGTGATGGTGGGAGGTCGTAGATGGGCAATCGATTTCACGGACAATTCCACTACTCCTTCCTCTCGTGATATCCCCGATCCCCATGGGTTCGTTCGAGCTTCTCATGATCAGGTAGATACCCTCTCTCTCTCTCTCTCTCTCTCTCTCTATATATATATATATATATGCAGATCGCGTATTTATTTGATTTGGTGATAATTTTTGTAGGATGACTCGACGCTCAGCCGCCAAAAGAAAGAGGCTGAAGCTAATTGGAAATCTCAGGTAACTCCAATTACCAGCTGAGAAAATCAAAACAACCTAGAGTTTTTAGGGTTTTTGAACTTGATTTTAACTTCCATCATGAATTCAATTTTTTAAATTATTTTGGCTATTTATCTGTTTGCTTTTCTTAGTATAATAATACCATATCACTCTTCCTCATTCGTACTTCATTTGGTTACAGTTCTATACCCCTAGATACATCTTTATGTAAAGCTGACTGTAGAGTTGTTTAGTGGGCTCAATATTATTGTTATCAAGGTTACTAATGTTTGCAAATTAACTGAGGTTATAATGATCCTTAAAAAAAAAAAAAGGGGGTAAAAACTGTTTCTGAGTATACTATGAAGAAAGAAAATTTTCTTCATGGTATAATTTCCTAAAAAAGAAATTGTTATGTTGTGGCCTGGGTTTTGTCTCGGATTGGGTTGCTTTGCGACCCGGTTTTGACCCATTTTTTGTTTGCGGGTTTTGGACCTTGCTTAGGACTCTTGTAGCCCGGAATATAAAGGCATCTATGGTTTGGAGTGGGATAGAGAAACAACACTGAAAATTGTAGAAATAGAGTAAGAGTGAGAGAGCTAGGGTTTGGGGTTGAAACTTGTAATCTCCTTTTTTCGCATAGTGAAAACTTTTTTCAGATTTTTGTCGTGGACATAGGCACATCGTTGAACCATGTAAATTCTTGTGTTCTGTGTGTGGTGTTTGTTTTTTTTCTGTCGTGTTTCTTGATTGTGTTTTGTTCATGGGTATTTGTCGTAACAGAAATAAATAAATAAACCAAAAGAAATCCTTGTCGTTTTTAGATATCAAAAGAACTGAATTACGATACCTTCCTCAAATCATGGAGAGCACTCAAAAGTATCTCCAAATTTCCACATTGGAGTAGTGTTTTTGTGCCCAGTTTGGACTGAGGGTTGGAACTGCTATAATGCTCTACCAATTTTTGACTCTGGGATTAGGAACATGTTTTTCAGACATGTATGATGGCCAATTAAATATTTATGAATTAATTTTGGGGTCTGAATATGTTGTGTTCAAGGTGCTATGCTACCATTCTGCAAAATTTTTAATTCTTCCGTCTTCTTACAACTGAAGTGATGCATTACATATATTTAATTCAGCAGCTCTCTACTAGAGATGCTATCTGAATTGCCATGTTGTGAAGATCCAAGAATGAGAGATGATAAGTATTATCAAACCAAACACCATCAAGGTTGTTAGGATTGGGATTCGACGTTGGATCAATGGGAGGGTTTACAGGATTGGATCGTAGGATTGAATAGAGGATCATAAAATCCTACAAAACAAGTAGAAAAAGAACTACAACTAGATTTCTACTTAGAAAAATTCCTTAATAACAAATAATAAGCCTAAAACACCAAAGAATAAAATAAAAATATCACAACAAACATACGAAGCATGCATTTAGGAACAAATCCACCCAAGTGATATATTTGAGAATGTAGCTTGAAGGGCAGAGCCCTCACATTAACTATGCAATTTACAAGTTGTAAAGTTGCGTATGAAGAGATCAATGTTCAATTTTTTATTTTTTGATAAGTGAGATTTCATTAAAAGAGCGCTCAAAGATCAATGTTCAATATTTCAAATTCAGAAAAATTGCAACAACACCTGTTATATAATTGAACTTCTGAAACTGATTGAACAAAGAGATTGAAGTTTTGAAGCCACGCCTCTAAAGATTTGAGCTATAGACTAAGCGTAGGATCTCTTTTAAATCTGCTGGAAGTTCTGGAGTTCAGCGGAGCTCATTGGAAGCCATTGGAAATCGTCCGAATGTCAAATCATAGCCACTGTAAGTTCACAGGTTGCCTGCTAGTGTTATGCAAGCGTGTTAGTGATGAACCATTTAGCCCTAGGTTCAGTCGCTCAGATTTCACAAATTGTTTTTCGGGATTGGGGGCTGTAAACATGGGCTTAATGCTCTTATTATTTGAAAAAAAATAATAACTGGGGCTTTTAATGCAAAAATGAGTTGCAGGCCTGAAGAATGAAAAAACACAAACCCATTTAAATAAGTGGAATGGGCAAACATTAGAATCGCCTTTGGGACTGTGTCCTTGTACGATCGTGTCACCAACTGAATTTTTGTGTGATTCAGATCGATTTGGTGATCTTACTATCCAGATGGGCGATTTTAACAACAATGACACCATGTCAATGGCTTCTTTCTCTCTCCAAAATTAAAACTGTCCTACTATTTGTTATCTCAATACCTCATATGGATCATTATTTCTAACATCTCCTCTCCCCAACCAAACAAAAGAAAAAGAGAAAAAGAAGATGTGATTACTCTCAGAATAGATAAATATAATTCACTAAGGCTGACAATAAGGGTGCACAAATGCACAACTATTGTTGATCGTTTATTTACCACCTAACTTGTTCTATTTTGACTTGTTAGCCTCAAAAGCAATTGCAGATATTTAGAACAAGAGCAGCCATACCAATTTATTGTTTGGACATGAAAGAGGAACAAGCCTTTGTCCAAGAAACAAGTATGGTATTTGTTCATGTAATGAGGGTGGAAACTAATAATCTCTAACAGCTTGTTGGAAGGGAAATTTAGGAGGGAAAGGATAGTGTAAATTTCTACAGAAGAAAGAGCAAAGGAAGGTGGTAACCCCTCTTCTTGTTTGAAAGTTTTAGAAAGGAGGAGAAGAAAGAAAAGGGAGTCATTTCTCCTCCTTGTATTTGGGAGTTAATACAAAGTGAAAAGAAGGGAGATCTATATTTTTGTTTGCAAGAGAGTACTTAAATTGCTTGTCACAAAAACAAGGGGAGAAATGGTAATCACAAACCCATTTTCCTTCTTCCACTTATCATTCCTTTTTTGGGAGGGAAACAGAAATGGACCTCAAGGAGTTTCTCCATCCTGCCACTTTCTTTTTCTCCTTTCCTCTCAAAACTCCAAAGGAGGGATGAATATATTTCGTCCCCCTTTATCCTTTTCTTTCTCAACATTTTCTTCATTTCCTTCCATCCAATAAATGACCTTACTGGAACAATCAATATATCGTTCAACTCGATCCAAATTCATTTTAAGAGCCTGACAGGTATCCTGAATTGCTCATTTCAATTCGTAGAAAACTTTCCTGAAGGTGGATGATCTGACTTAACTTGAAACTACAACTTTATGTCCTGGCTTGATGTATAAATTTTGGAAAGCATTACTATGACTCAAAGCATTGTTAATGTGTCAAAAGAGGTTATAGCTTTAAAAGAATTTGCTCTGAACTTTCTCTGGTCAATGACAAAAATTGAACCCTTGAAATCTTTTTAGACCTGTCTATTTATTATATATTTAGTAGAAGTCACGTGCTCCAAAAAGGTAAATGTCAGGTCATCATTACAGTAATCTGGTATTGCCCAGAATGTTTTTAATGAGGTAACTCAAACCAAGAAAGTCATTTTTGACATGCTGAGTTGGATTAATTAGCTGAATTTTGGATCTCTCTCTCTTTGATAATAACTTATGATAGATGGTGTGAAATCAACATGGGCTGACTACCAACTAGTCTAGGGTTTAAGCGGACTTGGTTTCAGTATTTACAGGAGACTAATAAATCCATGGTGTTATTAAATGAATAGAAAGGCATGCAGTGAAGGAGGGATCTTGTGCTATTTCTACATGTTAAATGGCAGTTTTTTTCTTTACCTTTTCAAGTGGAAATAATTTCTCGAAGTTGACTGGAAGCATTGAAATTCAGAGAAGCGATCCAGCTGAAAGAAAACAGAGTCCTGCTGTTACATCTAGAGAAGAAAGTGATGCTTCATAGAGTCTGGTTTCATGTTGCATGTGAACAATGACAGTTGTGTACGATAGTCAATTGCTAGATACGTACAAGGCGGCATACATATGGTTAGCTAGAGCAATGGTTAAAGAGCCTAATCTTGGCAGGTTGAGAAATAATTATGAGTATGCTATGATGTTGTTAGGATCTCTTGTAGGCCTTTATGGCCATGCTTTTGGTGATGATGAGATTTTTTTTACCTTAATTTGTTAGAGTTATGGAGATCCAGAAAAATAAGAATTCTGCATTTTAAAGATGATTCTAAAAACGACGAGGCCTCCAGTAGATGGATCGAAAATAGAAACTGCAATACAAAACCCCCAAGTCTTTCTTCTTGGATTGGTTTTACTCTTTGACAGTGATGATTTCCTATCAGTATCGATCTGTCGTGGAGGCTATGATTACAAAGAGAGAGGCTTGAGTGGGGTTTTCTCTAAAGAGAGCTCATTCGATTTGGTGGGTAGTGAGAGAAGATGATGATGATGAAGAAGACATAAAGATTCAGTGACTAAGATGTCGCCCCTTTTACATATAAAGGAAGGCTTAGGCATCTGAAATCATCAAATCTGTCTTCTTTACTCTCTATTCTGTCTCTTCTCTTCTCTTCCTTATTTGAGTTGGGTTTTTTTCCTCCACAATGACAGATCTTTAAAAAGTTACACTTGATACGAGCCACTCAGCCACCATCAATACCCATATATTACAACATCGATATTTGTATTGTGTGTTTTTGGGTTTGTGTTATATTTGCATTGTTGTGTTGTTAACTGTAGAGAGATGTTTTGTTCTCTCTCTATATAACAACTGTGCATACAGAGAACGCCTGATACACCTTAAATCTGCACCAGATGGAGCTAACAAATTAGCTCTGTTTGGTAATGGGTTTAAGGGAAATCAGGCAGCGGCCAGACAACCGTAGAGATGGTATCCACAGATGAACTGTGTTTTTGGTTCAGTTTGTCTACTGATTCCATCTCATATTTGATGTTTTTATTTAATTTCTGAAAAGTTATCAAAAAGGAAGAAGATGATTATAGATATATTATTTTTTTGTATAAATACAGTGCTAATATTTTTGCCAATTGCAATGTGAGAGCAACTAATGCAAGCTTTACTTGTGATTTGAGTTTTCAGATTACTAAATGCATTTTATCAAGTTTCCTTACCTCATATGTCTCTCCAACCTTTCTCTGCTGAAGTTTTTCTGCATTAACCACTTTTTGATACTATAAATTCAGCACATAACTTTATAACCTATTTGTGTGTAAGCAGAAAGCGTGGGAAGTGGCACAAGCTCCTTTCAAAAATTTGCTAATGATGGGTTTCATGATGTGGATGGCTGGAAGCACAGTGCATTTGTTTAGCATTGGTATCACATTTTCAGCTCTTTGGCAGCCTATAAGTGCTCTTCGAGGGGCTGGGAAAGGTGAGATTCCAGAGCAATTTTGAACTTTTCATCTGCAACTTCTTTGTTACTTTGTACTTTTTTCTTTATCATATATTTCATTGAAAGAGGGAGCTTTGTTTATTTGATTGGTTGGTTGGGTGGGGACTGGGAGGGATGGAGGAGAGCAGACACTATCCTATCATAGTTCCATGGCAAGTTTATTTATAATTAATAATTGCACTGTGGTGTTTTAGGGTAATAGCCCCCGTACTATAAATGTAAAATAAAGCTTTACTCATGGCAATAACTGTTCATTCTTTTCTATATAGGCTTCGATGCAATCACTCAATGCATATATTTTAGTGTTTTTTATATGCTGTGTTTTCATATTAGATATCTGTCCATAAAATAAACAGTGAAAATACTGGAAGAAACTATTTGATTCTCAATTAAGTGGTGCAATGTTCAAGTTCCCATGCCCATTTGATTCTTCATTTCCTGTTACATGTTCTATTTAAGTTTTTGTATTTGAGAATTTTCTTTTCATCTGTTTCCAGAGCTCTAATAAAGCTGTATATTGTTATGCCTGCTGCCTGTTGAATTATATTTCACAAAATAAATACACCTTTTCAGGCATTCTGCTAGCAGTTTGATACACCATAATACCAAAAGAAAAATATATTTGCTAAATATGAATTGCTAATTTTCAGAAACCATTCTAGTTGTTTATAAGAGACATCTGACCTATGGCCTTATTTTGTAGTTTAAAGTATACACATTTTTTGGCATCTGCATATTCTTTTGCAATATCCATGCAGGCTTTCAGTTTATTCTCTAAATTCAATGATGTTAATTGTCATTTTTATTTTCAGTTTTTGAGCCCTACAAGGACAGTAAAGTGGACCTCCTTGCACCCAAGTTACTATTCATTGCCCTTAATTTGGGGGGTCTAGCGTTGGGTATCTGGAAGGTGGGATGTATATTTTAATCCTATATATAATTGCTTTTTATATTGTAGCATCTCTAATGTTCTTTTTTATTCATATCAAACTCATTTGATGTTGACAGCTTAACACACTGGGTCTTCTTCCAACCCACGCATCAGACTGGGTTTCATCCTTACCCCCTGCTCAGGTTCAATTCTTGTACCCAACTGTCATTTTGTTTACTTTGTTTCGTTGGTGTAGAAGTTCCTTTCCTCTTGCAGAAACAATTATACAATTACAGTGATTGTTTGCTTCTCAGAATTAGAGGATTTAATAACTGACTTGATCAGGAACTATTATTACTAGATCTGTTGTCTGAGCTTTAAAATATGTGCGACTTATGCTTCCTTATATCTTGTTTTTTCATTTGAATCCTAATATCATCCTATAAACAGCTGCAAAGATTAGAACTCAAAGTAAACTAGTATCATTCTGTTAATCTCCTGGATACCACCACAACTGCAGCAACAGTCCATGTAACAATCAGGATTATTGTCATTTTCCTATATAACAATGTCGAGTCTTACAAGCTTTGCTCAATTGCTCCATTGCTTTAATTGTTATCCCTATGCTATAAAGTATTTCATATATGAATATTGAAGTTTCTCAGGTTAATGCTTACCCCAAAACATTTCTTGATAAACACAACTTCCCTTTTGTTATTTTAAGGTTTTATCAAAATGGTGGATTGCAAATTTTTAATAAAATAATAACGAGACTGAGAAGCTTCCAAGTAAAAAGCACAAAATCACAGATTTTCAAGCAGAGTGTCACCTAATGCAGAAGTTTCTGAATTGAGATTCTGGTCCAGTAAGTTGTACAAGTCTGTTCACAATTGTTGTTTTTTGAAAGTAAAATTTATTTTGTGCACGAGTTTTAGTTTTGACTTTGCTTTTGCACCATTTGCACTATTGTCGGAGGAGACTAGTTGCTGGCTCACCACATAGCAATTTGAACGGTCGGACAATTCCAAGTTGCTCTAATAGGAGCCATTTTTCTTCTGGCAATAGTGTAATGTTACCTCTGCTAGTGTATAAAATGTTTAGTTCTTGCAAAAGAGGGTGAGTTGCTTTGGGAAAGCAGTTGACTTGAGGCATGAAGCATGGTCTTTGATATCATTATCTCTTCTATGTTGTTTTCTGGGATCTTTTCTTTAAATCTGCCACTCAATGCATTTCAATAAAAAAGAAAAGGAAAAGAGATGCTAAGTGTGTTATTAAAAGAATAGTATAGTGGATACATGTCAGATCAATCCATACCCATGAAATTACTCCAACGAAGGACCCTCAAATTTATTTTATCATCTGTTATCTAAACACACCAATAGAAGTTCATGCCTTAAAACAACGAAGTTGTCCAAGAACTTTTGAACTTTCCGATGGTCTTTAAAGGAAATAATCTATACATGTAGCAGCATTTAGAACTGTAAGACATCTGAAAATTTGAAAATTTGTATAACTTGATTTGGTGCACTCATTTCTGACTTTATATGTTTCTGTAAATAATTTGATGTTTGATTCTTTCACAAGAATTCCATTTCTGCGATGCTACTTCACAATATCCCCTTGTACATTCAAGAATTATTCATTTTCAGGAGGTTGAGTACTCCGGCGGTAGTATTCCCATGCAGCATTAAGGAGCATGCTGAGTTTGACTTATAGATGAGATGGATTCTGTGAATCTGCGAGAATCAACCTTGTTGATGCGGAAAGGAACTCAGCTGCTGCTGCTGGAGCTGATAACAGTATTATTTGTGGTTGACTTTCGGACAACATGTGCCATAATTTAATTGTTATGATTTCATGGATGATATCAACAGATTTTTCTGAGCCTGGATGGCTAGTTTGTTTTAACATAAGTGGCCTGCAGCTTATCAGTGTGAATGTCAATTTCATGTTTTAACACTTGTTGGTGAAAATCTGTAGGTTAAGAAGATGATGTGATTTATCCACTAGTGAGTGAGTCAGAATTGAGAAAATAATGTAAAATGTGGACTCCGTGTCTGTTCCGACGTAAAATATATATATTTTTTTAATAAAAAAATTTAGTGATTTTTCGGTGTTAGGTAGAGGTACTGAAAATATTTTCTGGTGTTTGATATTTGAAAATATTATAAAGTGAATTCTAAAAAGATATTAATAGAAAAAGTGTGTAAAAAAAGTTATACACATTTAAAGAGTACTATACTCTCCACTCAAGCCTTCTACAAATTAATAACATGATGCTAAAAACAAAAAAAAAAAGAGTTAATTAATAAACTGTCACATGAACCAATAAGTTCTATGTAAGATCAACACTATGAGATTCTAATTCTAACTACTCAATGAAATCTAGGATCAAGAACTACTTAACTATAACCCGATGAACTATAACCCGATGAAGAAAAATTGGTGACAGAAAATCAAATGATTGATTTTAGTATATGTCAGGACAGTTCAGTGATGATCCATTAAGAGAATGTGCAAACATCTTTTTCACTCATGGTACTGGGTCCATTGGTGTACGGGTTAAATTATCACCCAATTCAATGGGCTAAATTGATGCAAAAAATGGACTAGACCCATGTCGGCTTGAACCCATGTATCAGCAGAAGGGCTAAATTATCACTCAGTTCAATGGGCTAAATTGATGCAGAAAACAGACTAGACCCACGTCGGCTTGAGCTCATGTATCAGCAGAAAGCCCAAACAAGGGTCGTTAGTTATCAGGGGCTCAGTCGTCCTTTTCCAAGGCTAAAAAGTCCAAATTAAAAGCAGACTTGTAACTCAAAAGGAATCCAAGTTTCTTAAGAGAAAAATTAGCTATCAATAAGGAAATTTAAGTCATAAAATGATTCAAATTACTACTTGTATAAATATCCATGAAATTATCAATGAAAGGGATTCTTGAATCCATCTCTAGCAATATCTCTTCTCTCTCTTTGAAAGTATTATGTTCATTATTCTTGAGTGCGTGCATTGAGTTGTTTAACAAGTATCTACAATCGGTTTCAAAATGTACAACTAAATTACTAAAAGTTTGTAAGAAAGTTGTTTTCTAAGAATTCACGATAAATATTTTTTTAAAAGCTTTTTACGTTAAAACAAACAGAGCCGTGATGTGCAATAATGGTTTGAAATCGCACTAGAGACTTAAATGCTTCATGTGTGTAACTTTCGAAATACCTAGGAGCCTGATACAGTTTTTTTTTCTATTCAAAATAATTTTTTAATTTTTTATGCCTATTCAATGCTTCCAAATGCAATGCAAGTATTTTTCTTAATTCTTCAAAACATATTATTGTTTTTTGAATAATAATTTATTTTCCAAATTCGGAGATTTTCAAAAGTGTGTTATGTGAGTCAGATCACTACATGATATCGTCGTGACGTCATGTGATGGGACTCACTAATTCAATCACATAAATCATGACTTTCTATCATTACTTTTGTTTTTAAAAAAATTCTAGGATTTCATCCGGAAATGTTTAAGTAGGATGTCTTTGTAATAATTATAAATAAATAAAAAAGTAGGATGTCTTTGTAACTAAGTCAATGATAGACAAATTTAATCAATTTTTTTTCCTGTGAAGTGAATTGGCAATTCTCAATCAAATGTTTTTTTTTTTTTTAATGTTATTTGAGCTAAGTTTTTTAGGCCATGTTTGGATTGACTTTTGAAAAGCAACTTTCAGATTTTCAAATTAAAAAGTCGTTTTAAAGAATGTTTGGATTGATAAGACTGAAGATATTCAGAGTTAAAAAAAAGCGTTCAAAGAAGCTGATGGGTATCAGCTTCACCAGCTTCTTTATTTAATTTCTACTTCTTTTTTTCTTTAATGTAAAAATTTAAACAAAAGTTCAACTAATCAGAGTCTTAACTAATTAGTTTAAAATAAGCATAAAATATTACTTTTCAAGTCTCACAAAAGATTGATCCTGGAAATGTAGCCGACTTTTCTCAAAAAAAATTTCAATCTCCCAAAAGTGGAAGTGATTAAAGTACACTTGCAAAATTAATTAACAAATAATCTTTTTCTTTTAATTTCTTTTAAAAGACTTAAATACCAATAGACAATACGATGTGGTGTCGACATTTTTTTGCCTTGGACTACTCGAACTCACACTTAAAAAGTTAGCTGTAAAACATAGCATGATTTTTTATTTATTTTTCCCTTCTACGGTAAGGCAAATTAAAAACATAACATGAGTTGCATTTGTCAACTTGTTCATGTAAAGCCGGACACGAGGACACTTTGTCAACTATACCCTTATGTATATATATATATTTTTTATATAGTATAATATCTCAAAAGCACTGTGATCACATTGAAATTGTTTGTTACGTGTATGAATTGTGGTTTGTGTTAGATTGTCTTTGTGTTAGATTCAGAGTCATCCAGAAATCCAGATGCATGCATGCAGACAAATAAGGATGCACCATCTTTATCAGACAAGATTCAATTCAAAAGCTGTAATAACGAAATTTCATAGATGTGCCAATGTAGTAGTGACACGTTTCCTAAGCTTATTCCACTAAATCAAGAAACTCACGAGCTAAAAACAAATGCTTGTTTGTCGTGTGTTCTATTTTTTCTATTCTATTTTTAACTAAAATGGAATAAATATTTTGTTACAAGTATATTTTAAATAAAATTAATAATACGTTTGGTAAGAAAATTTTGTTTCAAATATTTTTTGTTTTAATTTTTATTTTTTTCTGTTACAGTTGTTGAAACACAATAAAAACACTAAAATGGTGTTCCCAATTTCGGTCCAAAATTTTGAAACGTTTTAATACTATTTAAACACAACGGGTGGTACTAAACATGTTTTATTTTTATAATACCGAAACAAAACAGAAAAACAAAAGTAAAACGTATGTCAAACAGACCAATAGTTTTAATAAACTCAAGTTTGACTCGTTTGTTTAATGTATGAGCTCAACTTAAACTTAAATTAATTATTCATGAATAACTCGATTCATTTACGGTCTTAATTATAATATTATCATTGTCTTCGTCCCATGTGAATTTATCAGTGACATGAATTCTCTTTTTTCAATTTACAAAATATTTCACTTAATAGTGTAAATTTGATTGAGTTACAAGTAGAGATACAATGGCATGGCTTCGTCTTTATTTATCCTTCATTTAAATATTATATAAATTTCATTTGTAGTCCAAAGCAATTTTTGTAGTTCATTTTTGGAATATTATTTTCCAGAGAATATTTTTATCTAAAGCAGTATGGTTGTATACTAGTGGCGAGATATATCCATATTTCAAAATTGAAAAGAATTATAGACAGAATTTGTGACAAAACTATTCATTAAATTGCTTTATAATGTCATTTTGCATGGGACTCTTTTTAATACTTTTATCATGTCATTTTTTTTACCATGTCATTTAAAATAGTAAATTTTTATCAAATTCTTATTTTTAAAAGTGCAATGGTAAAGCTTATAATAGTTTATCTCAAATTTGATAAAGTGCTAGACTTCCAATTTTATCTAGATGCGCGACTCCGCTCACAAAGGATTCTTCACTCTTTAAGCTGTTTGAAATGTCCAATTTGCCCTTATGCCAATAATATAATGCAACTTGAGATATTTATCTATGAAAATAGTGCTAGAAATTGTGCAAAGAATTCAACTCCTAACTAATATATGCTTGCCTTCTCTCTCTCTACCAACCTTAAGCTGCTTCTTTTTTTTCAATGCAAACCTTAAGCTTTGTGTAATAAGACTTGCAAACAAAAATGGCACTTGCCAGTTGCTGGGTGTACTATAATTTTCTTGGATAACTAATATCATTTCTTTTTTGGACCATTATATATATATATATTGGGGTAAGGTTTTGAACCATTATATTAAAACCGAAACAAACAGTCTTGAGCACTTTCATGAATCCAAAAAAAAAATTATTATTTTTTTTTTGAATTTTTTTACTTTGGGCGGTGAAATAATTACCGATTATATAGAAGAAAACCAAATGGCCTCTTGGGTAAAAAAGAAACAACGTTGGTTGGTTGGTTGGTCAAATAGTGTCAGAGAGTCAGAGACCCATCGACTTCCTTGATTCCTTGGAACTTCCTCCTCTCTCTCTCATCACTCTGTCAAAGCATTTCTTTTTTCATCTGAGAGAAATCTTGAGGAAGCTTTTGTCTTTTTTTGCTGGATAATCTTTGGGGGCACTTATAGTGATATTATCGAATTACCAGGTTGAGAAAAGTGCTGGTTTTGTTGGATTTTTTTTGGGTCAACAGCATAGTAAAAGAAATGAGTCAGATCAGAGGTTCCATAGATTTTACTAACAAATTTAGCAAATAACCATTTGAGGAAACATGGGTTTCTTTTAGATTTCAAAGATTTTGTTTTCGAAGTGCTTCAAGCAAAAAATCAGCACCCAGTTCAGAGATTTCACATTTTCAAGAGGACTTACAATCAAATTCTGGATCCCCATTTCAGGAAACATTGATTCTTGAAAAAGGGTTGTTGTTGTTGTTGTTTCCAATATATCTAGTTTAGAAATTCAAAACATTCTGTGGAATTTTCATCAAGTTTGAGAGAGGCCCAGTTCAGGAAACTCTGATTTCTGAGCTGGGTAGTTGTTGGTTTCTGGAGATTTGTCCAAGTAAGTGATGTTGGAGGAAGAGAAACTTCCAATTCATGGTGAAGCTGTGGAGGAAAATGAACCCAAAGGAGGGATCTGTGGTTGTTTCTGGGCTCCAATCTATTGGTTTAAAATGCTTGCCACGGAAATGCATTGGACTTTTGTTTTTGGCGTTGTGGTTGTTTATGGAATAAGTCAGGGATTGGGTGGAGCTCTGATTCGGGTCGCCATGGAGTATTACATGAAGGATGTGCAGAAAGTACAGCCTTCTGAAGCTCAGGTTTACTCAGGAATAATTAATATTCCTTGGATCATCAAGCCTATTTGGGGCCTCCTCACAGATGTTGTTCCTGTTTTCGGGCATAGGAGGAGACCTTACTTCATTTTAGCAGGTAACAATACGTAAAAGCATTCTTCTATTTGTTTTGCTGGCAGATTTTACTTGATTTCTTTATATTGTTACTTATTACATTGGAATAGGTAGAAGTATATGGTTGTATTCTGTGTTAACTGTTAATTGTTGTTTTCTTGTCTGATAATATCATAATAATAATAATGATAATCATCCAAAACTTTTGAGACCATTTCTTGTTTTACATCAAGATTTTTGTGTTTATCAATCTTGTTGAAGAATTGGCCTTTGCATACTTTATGTGGTTTGCTCATTGGCACTGGATACAAAAGGGGTTCTATAGGTTTCAATCATCAATTTTGTTGTTGAAGGTCCATATTATAGTGTGCAAACTCAACAATTCAACAAAACCTTTTACCAACTTCTTGGGGTCAGCTGCATGAATCATTTTTTGTCATTCTGTTCTATCTAAGACAATAGCTTCAGTTAAACCACATACTGTCATATCTTTCCTAATTAGTTCAATCCATGTCAGTTTTGGTCTCCATCTTCTCCTATCTTTACTGTAAAAAAAGGCTCACATCACTTTTTCTAGCCTGTGCAGCTATTGGCCATTGTTGCACGTGACGAAATTATATTAATCGGTTCTCTCTCATTTTATCTCCGGTTAGCCATATTGTTTTGTGCCTTGTGGAAATATTCATTTGACTCATGCAAAACAGAAGAAAACAAGAGAAAGGATGATAAAATGAGAACAGATAATAGACTCAGCAAAATGAGTTGGTGATAGAACTTTTCGAAGGAAATACAATAAGGTCTTGCTTTTTTGGCCATACTGTAAACAAAACTTAGAAAATTTTATCTATGTAGGACAGAACTGATGAGCGTGCACGCGATGGAGATTGCCATCTTTGAAAAGTGGCTATTATTTTGATTAGGAGAATTAGTAGGTAATTTTTTTCTCTTATTGATGAGTAATATATATTATTAAACAAAAGAAGGCAAGGTCTATGTCTGTACAAAGTATATAGAAAAAAGGAGAATGGAATCTAAGAAATCTACATTAGATAAGCTAATCCCAAATTAAATGGACCAAGCACATTTTTTTCCCCAGTAGGTAATAGTATAGATGACCAACCACACCAGATATGTTTCTGAAACACTCGGGATTTCTATGAAATAAATGTAACCTCCACCTTTTTTGTGTAGATTTTATTTACTCTACCCAGGGAATAAGAATCAATCTGGTTAGTCATTGCAGTTTTGGAGTGTATTCCAGTCTTCATCATTTTCCTTTAGGGGTAGGTGTTTTAGTTTTAGCCTTTTGGCCTTCTAGATTTCTTTCTTTCTTCCTTGTTAACTTTAACCATATCGGCCATGTATGTGCATGCATACTTTGTGACATAAATGTTTTCAGTTTAGTCTATCTATTTCCTGAACATATTAGTAATATATGGACGTATCCCTTAGCTGGGACTGATTTATCTTATCAATATCTTCACAAAGCAAGAGCTGTTTTAGGAGGTGGTGCAGGTTAACCTTGCCTTTTGGAGGGTCAAAACTTTGGAGCATGCAATTACAAATATATCTACATATATTGTATCTTAATATGACACTTTGTGTAATTAATGAAAATACTTATGAAACATGTATAAAATCTACATAATTAATAAGGTAGTGTTGTTGGTTTTTCTTTCTTACAGCGATAATTAGGTGATGGTGTCTTTGTTTCCTATTATATTTGAAAATTTGTAGTTAAGTAGCTAATATGAACATGCATTGATAAATATATACATGTCTGCATGTTATATGTAATTTTCTTATAGTTGCTAAATTCTATAATAAAATTCTTACTCAATTCGGTAAATGCATTAAAGTATTTCAATCTGAATATACATAGTCTATTAATAATTCCTTTTATGATGATCGTGGTATCTATCATCAGACTAGTTGTGCTCACACTTCCCAATAGAATGGTGTTGCTAAACGTAAGCTTTTGTTGGATGTTGCTTGTACCCTAGTATTCAATATTTAGGTACCAAAACAATTTTGGGTTGATCGTAGTTTGTTATTCAATATACAGGCACCTAGTTGGGAAATTGATTTATCTTACTGTTACTCATCTCAATATTACTTATGTCATTGTTGTGGTTAGTCAGTCTATGCATGCTCCTCATCAGCCTCATTTTGAGGTTGTTTGTTACATTTTACTTTATGTGAAAAGTGCACCTAGGAATGGCCTGTTGTATAAGCCCTCTTTCTCTTTTTTCGCGACAAGTTTTAATGATGATGACTGAGCTGGCAGTCACTCTGATAGGTGATCTACATCTGGTTATTGCACCTTTGTTGGTGGTAATCTTGTTACTTGGTGCTGGAAAAAGTAATCCGTAGTTGCTCGTTCTAGTGTTGAGGTTGAGTATCGTGCTATAGTTCACATCACCTTTGTGATGTTGTGGGTTTGCTCTCTTCTTCAGGGAAAATTATTTAATACCACTGGGGTACCGCATATTTGGGAAGCTCACCCAATACAAACACTATGAAATACCCCTTACAATTTTACGCATGAGGTGGTCAATCTCACATATAAAACATAAGGAATATCTACAACTGATAGCATACAAGCATAGAATACAAGGACAAAAGAAAGAAATAATTATAAATGCTGAAAGTAAAGTCTAACTGAAATAAATAATAATGTTAAATAAACATAATACGAATTTGAACGATACAACTTGGAAGTCCCGTAACTCAATGACCCCTTAACCAAAAATCATAAAAGTAAATACTTTATGCAAATATTTAAGTCCCTATGTTAAAGTCTGGTAAGGAATAGATGATTGCCACATTCTACGAACTTCGCGCTTTAACCTCGAGGTGGAAACTGCCTGGGACCTGAAATATCAACAAAGTGGGTTAAACCCACGAGCAAGTTCCCTCTACTACCACCCAACAAAGGACCGATAAACATACCCTCTATATGAGGGAACAATAAAACATATAGATATAATATATCCTTTTATCATCTAATTTTCTATCCCAGAAATAATTAGAACTATGTTCTGAACCAACCCATCCATTATCACAATAAAGGTAGAACAAGTTTCTAATTTCGAACAAGTGGCAATCCTAACATGTATAAACACATAACTAAATTTCTTATTAAGTATTAGGCAATCCTGACATGCCTATACCCGTATTTTATTAATACCTTATTAGGTATTGGGCAATCCTGACTTGCCTCCAAATATAATGTACAGATACCTTATTAGGTATTAGGCAATTTTGATATGCCTCCAAATATAATGTACAGATACCTTATTAGGTATTAGGCAATTCTGACATGCCTGCCAATCCTAACATGCCTCCAAATATAATGTACAGATACTTTATTAGGTATTTGACAATCCTGACATGCCTCTATATTACTTTTAAATTAATAATCTAACATACTTAAAAAGCATGCTAATTAATATCATAAAAACCCTATCGCCACATTAAATAATTAAATAAATAAAATAACACAACATACAATGAAAGTAAACGAGTTTAACATACTCCCATATACTGATTTAAACATCATACAATTAATCAGGTACGTTTATGGTAACAAATAAATAATTAAAGAAAAAGAAGTAATTAATTAAAAAGAAAAAAATTCCACAAAAACCTACATTTCAATTTAAACATCAAATATATCTAAACCTAGCTCTAACCTAGGTTTCCGTGCATAAACTATCTTTAAAAGTCTAATAAAAATTTTTGAAATTTTTTTGGAATTTTTCGGTAATTTAAAATATAATAAAAATCCCAACTTTAAAGTACACTTTTTGTGTTAAATCTACAACTAGGAGAACTTATTTCATCTTGAAATTAAAGTCCCATGTATTTTTTGTCCAAAAAATATAAATTTGAATTTTTGGAAAATTTCTGGAATTTAAAATATTTTTCCTATTTTTTTCAATTTAAAAAAAATTATTTAAATATTCTGGACTGGGCCCAGTGGTTGGGCTCGGCGAGTGGGACCGGACTGTCCCTTTTTCGGTCCCCACAGGCCATCAGAGACCGCCGTATGCGCGTGGCGCGTGCGCTGGTCTTCTTCGTCAGCCAGCGCGCTCCAGCGACGTTCCAGCCACTTTCTGGCCACCATTTGCCTCCATTTTTACACCAATCTTCTCCTCTTGGTCTAAGCTACCTATTGGTACAAAAAGCCCCTTCATTCTTGGCCTAAATCAAAAACCCCTAATTTTCAAGTTCTATGGTTCTTTAACTAGAAATCAAAATTCAATCCAATTGCTCAACAATCTGATTTCTAAGATCGAGGTTCATTCACAGAGGCTAGAGCAATGCAACAATCGGATTAAAATCCTTAAAAACATATATTAAATGATCATGTACCAATTTGTGAACCTATATACACACACACATATATAACCACACCCCGTACATCACACAACAACTACCCTCACTAATTTACATATGCAATTAAGCAAAAATCCCAAATTGCTAAACCCTATCATATATAAACCTATATGTAAATACATGAAGTCAAACAATACAAATATTGATCTATGTTTATAAGTTCAAAGCAGAAGTGAAGAGATTGAACTTGCCTTATGATTTTGAGCAAAATTACCTTCTCGCCCTTTTTCTGGCATCTACCGTTCTCTCCCGTTCTGTGCGTAGAAACTGTCTGTGCGTAGGAACTACTGAACCCTAATTTTTTATTTTCTCTTTATTTACATAATATTTTACTTTTCTAGAATTACTAATAATTCCTAAATAATTAAAAAAATAAATATAAATATATTTAGCCCACCTATATATAAATATATATTGCCCAACCCAATAATCTAACCCAACCCGAAAATAATTAATAATAAAAGGAAATGCAACCCAAAACCCACATTTTATTTAAGAGAAAAAAAAATTAACATTTAAAACAAATATTTTACAAACATTTAAAATCAATCAACACTTCGCAACAAATCAAACATCCACATTGAACAAAAAGAACAGGCATTGACAAAATTAACTAAAACATTTAAAACCCCACAAAATATACAATTTAAATGATTAAAAACTCAATTTAAATATCCTCAAATTACGGGGTATTACACACTGATTTTCCCATGATAATATGAAATAATGGGAAATACAAACTTTGTATTGGTGGGATTTCTAAATTTCCAGTACCTTTGGGGTACCCAATACCTTCTCCTTCTTTAGGAGATGGTATTGATGTTCCCACTCCTATGTTGATACATTGTGATAATCAAATTGCTACCTTTATTGCTAGCAACTCTATTTTTCACGAGCACACCAAGCATAAAGGTTGATGCCATGTTATTTGCGATTTTTTTATAAGAAAACCGATTGTTACTCCCTGTATTTGCTCTAATGATTAGCTGGTTGATATTCTTATGAAGTCATTTGCTCGTGGTGCATTTAAGAGATTGTGTTTCAAGTTGCGCATGTTTAATCCATATGCTCCAAAGGGGAGCGTTGGAATTGTAAGAGTTTATTGTAAAATTGTTTTTTTGTTAAGGGCATTACTGTAATTTTGTTCACCTTACTATAAATAGGAGAGGTGATGTAGAAATCCTACAACCATCACACTTTCACATACTTCAACTAGGATTTTTGCAAAAATAGTAGAGCTTGATCCATGTCTTGATCGATAGAATGCTTTCCAAAAAAGATTTATTATTCAGAATAGCTCAATCAAATGCTTGATTGATCGAATCCTGGATAATAGCTCTTGATCGAAGGCTTGATCAATCGATCTATACAGAATTATATTTTCTGAAACTCTCTCAAAACAGAATTTTAAAGGGACTATTTTGCCTATTCTACTTGGGACTCTTATATTTAACTATAAATATGAGGTTATAGTTAGTCTAGGGTCGACCATTGAGCCTCTCTATAAAATAGAGAGAGAATTATATTTTTAGAGATGGAAGGCCTTGATTCTCAATCTAGGGTTTGCTATAGTTCGTCCAATATATGTGATTTGAGGGACTCTAAGCAAGGATTACATCAAAGACAATCTGACTACGACAATTTAACTAAGCAGAGCAAAGCTAAAGGATTGAACAGATCATGGAGAAGCAAATTGTGTGAAGAGCAGATCGGTTGATGGAGCAGCGGCCTGAAGATTTTTAGTGGAGAGTTTGGCATAAATCAGTAACAAGAGTTAACTAGGGGATTACGGTGAGAATATGGTAATCTAGGAATCACCAACTATAGGTGCAGAAAAATAGCCACCACACTTAGAAGAAAATTTTCCTCTCCAAGAATGTATATCCCCTTCTTCTTTGCTTTCTCAGCCTTTAAATAATTTTGTAAATACATTAATTGTGCCTGTAATCATTCCGCCCTTTTTGAGTTTTAATTGTATCCATGAAGTTATGCCTTGGTTTATTGCAAGAATCCAGTGCCTGATTCGGTAATCAAGAAAAGAGTTTGGATCTTCCCTTGTGCTTTTGTCATCTAGTGATGGATGACTTGGAAGGTGACGTGGCTGCCATGTATTTTCCAAATTGACACTTATACGTGTCGTCCTTTAGGGGGTGTTTTCCTCTACTACACTTTGCCCCAAAAACCCCTTTCAATTCTGTTTGAATTTGAAAGGGTTTTTTCTATCATGTTTGGGCTTCTTGCCCCTAGAGGCTGCCGCAATGTTGCCTCCTCATAAATGCCTAGACCCTTTTAAGCGTTTTCTGGTCATTTCAGGGCTTTGTTGATTCCGGGCAATTCTGTGGCTTTCCTCCTCATTTACTCCTTAAGGTCAGTGCTTATTTCTTTCTTTGTTCTTTATTTCTGAAGCATGGATAAGGTGAAAGGAGTAGAAATCGTCGATGAATTTGGACCGCTGGAAACCTACCGGTCAATTGATGAATTTCTTGACGAGGGTGAGGGCGATTTGACTCTTTCGGGGGCCCCTTTTGTCCTGTCGAACCCAGTAGTCACTCTTTCCTTAGGGCAGTCGAACCCAGGAGATTAGGATTCTTCAGATTCTAACTTAGATGACGATCGTGACCTAGTTAGGACTCCAGTGAATCTGGGAAAACTTAGACTAGATTGTGAGGTCCTGACTAATGTTACCCTCAGAAACTATCCTCTTAATCTTGACTTCTGATCTGGGGAGGGTAAAGATGACATGCTTTTTTCGGCTAGGCATCTTCCTGCTTTTCGGTTTCCTCTTCACCCTTTCCTACCATCTCGTCCTTAATCAGCTGCATCTAGCCCCTTTACAAGTAAACCCTAATTTCTTTAGGGTTATTTCTAGCGTCTTGCTCTCAACCACACTTGAGGGCTCGAGTTAGGATTCGACGACCTCCTTCTTTGCTACCAAGTTTGTGCTACAAAGAACGAGAGTAATCGTTTCCATTTCTTCCCCTAACTAGGCAGGTCGCTCTTTATCGGCCATCCCTCTTCGGACAAGGGTTGAAAAGCTCAGCTTGTGGTTGTTAGGGGAAAATGGAAGGTTCCTTCTTCTGAAAATTTTTTCATCTCTCAGAAATTTGGTGGATTAGGTATCCCTTCCTCTGACTTTCTTTCTGACCCTCACTGTAATTGTGTTATATGTGATGTTCTGCTTTTTAACTAACTCCGATCTTTTGTTGGTGCAGTCAGAGATCTTTTTCCTCGTTTTGAGTTGGCGGCTCGTCTGAAGACGCTCGGGGAAAAGGTGTGGAATAATATTCCCAAGTCACCTATTTTGCTAGACTCAGGGGTACTTAAAGCCATCTCAGAGAAAGCCTCTGGTGCTAAGATGAAGCTTCCAAAGACCCCTCGTAAGAAGGCTAAAAGGCAGTCTGAGAAACAGAGCGAGGTCATGGCCCCACCGATCGAGCGAGAGAAAGAAACATCCATCGTTCTGCAAAACAAGCTTGCAGAGGAAGAAGCTGCAGAGAAATCCCAGGCAACTGAGGAGGTTGCACCTCCTCCGAAGTCCCATAAGACTACTATTTCTAATTCTCCTTCAGCCCCTAGAGCCATTATACCTACTGCTGTTTAGCGCTCAGGGATTTGACATTCCTAGCACCTCTTCGGTAGAAGCCTGGACTCACCGGATGGTAAAGGCCAATGGTATGCCCCTCTCGGTCGAGGATTCCTTGCTCGAGAGCAAGGAGGCCATGAAGGCCTTTTTGAAGGATATGTGGCCTCCCAGAGATTAGAAGATGATGATGGACATCTCCGTGGGAGGCCTGCTGGACACTTGTCCGGACTTGGCTTTGAGGGTGAGAAGATTAGCATTTCCCTTATGCATTCTCTTCCTTTTACATGACTTTTTAACACTTTTCGGTGCTTGTGCAGAACATGTTCGGTGTAATGACCATGTGCAAGTTGGTCGAGCAAGCATCTGTCAAGGTAAAGAAGGCTGACGCCTAGGCAAGAAGGGCTGAAGCTGATTTTCATGCCGCTATGCGCGAAGTGAACGGTGAAAAGGCCAAATCCAAAGCTTTGTTGCTCGAGAACAAGTGGCTTAACTCTCGGCTAGAGGAACTTGCCAAATAGAAAGAGGAGGCCGAGTTCCAAAGAGCTTTAGCTGAGCCTAGAGCCTTTGAATCTGAGCTGAACGTCCAATCCTTACAGGAAAGATCATTGAAGTTGGAGAAAGGGGATAGAGCTCAGTTCCACAGGTTGTCCCACACGGTTCAAATTAGGAATGCTGAGGCCTACCGTCAAGGGTTTGAGGACGCAATGGCGCTTGAGGACGATCGGTCTTATCCGGGTGGTCCGACCAAGTACGATCAGGAGATGGGTCTCTCTGGTCCACCATATCAAGATCCCGACGAAGGGGACGAGGAGAAGGAGATCTCGACCATTTTTGAAGATACCGCCGAGCACATTGAAGTTGTGGGTCCAGAACATATAGAGTTCGACCCATCTCCTCCAGCGGGCGCTTTATGATTTCTTACACTTTTTCAATCTTTCTTTTTTCTGGGGGAGCAATTTGTAATCTTGAAATAGAATTTAATGAAAGATGATCTTTTTCTTATAGTTGCATGTCCCTGCTGTCTCTTTGGCACATTTATCAGTTAGTTTCTCAATCATAATCAATTATGTGAAGGTGGACGAATTTGTACTGATTTTAAGCCCTAGCGTTTAGCCAGTCGTGCTTTTCCCAAACCTGATAACTACATCCGTGCCTTAGTCGATTTATTCACTTATGCCGCTCGGCTGACCTTGCCATGGTCGTTTCGAAGACAGCGTTCATTTGGCAATGCCTTATCCAATTCCATTTGTATGAGATGCTCGACTAGGCGTGCCGAGGTTCGTATTTAGCGTTTAGCTTGTCATGCCCCAGCCAATTCTATTTGTTTGAGATGCTCGGATAGTCATGCCAGAGCCTTTTCGTTTATAGTTGGCATTCGGCTGGCCATGCCTTAGCTAATTCTATTCACTTGTGACGCTCGGCTAGTCATGCCGAAGTTTTTTCGTTTCTAGTTGGCGTTCGGCTGGCCATGCCTTAGCCAATTCTATTCATCTATGATGCTTGGCTAGTCATGCCGAAGTCTTTTCGTTTCTAGTTGACGTTTGGCTGGCCATGCCTTACCCAATTCTATTCATTTGTGACGCTCGGCTAGTCATGCAGAAGTCTTCTCGTTTATAGTTAGCGTTCGGCTAGCCATGCCTTAGCCAATTCTATTCATTTGTGACGCTCGGCTATTCATGCTGAAGTCTTTTCGTTTATAGTTGGTGTTCGACTGGCTATGCCTTAGCCAATTCTATTCATTTGTGACGCTCAGCTAGTCATGTCGGAGCCTTTTCGTTTATAATTGGCGTTCGGCTTGCCATGCCTTAGCCAATTCTATTCATTTGAGACGCTCGACTAGTCATACCGGAGCCTTCTCTTAAGAAAATTCACAAAAATGGCTAAGACAATGGCATTGCACTGCAGATTTTTACTTCGCGGCACAATCCCATTGCCTTTGCGCATGGCAAGTGGAATTCGTTATATCAATTCAAAGGAAGACTTTTATTAACTCGATGTGGGATGGAATTCATGATGGGATCTTACGAACTCTATTGAATCAAAGTGTAACATGACTCATATATAATACCTTTTCAGGTGCATGGCGTTCCAAGGTTTTTCAACTATGGCTCCATTGCCATGAACCCTTTGTAGTTTGTAAGCTCCCTTTCCAATGACTTCAATTACCTCGAATGGGCCTTCCCATTTTGTTGCCAATTTGTCAGTATTTTCTTTGGTGTTGTCGGTCACCTTGCGCAAAACCCAATCACTTCATTTGAACGATCGGGGATTGACCCTTTCGTTGTAAGCCCTGCGAAGGCTCTGTTGGTATGCTGCCATCTTGATTTGCGCAGCATCTCTCTTTTCCTCAAGCAGGTCCAAATTGTGCTCGATCTGAAGATTATTTTCTCGTTCATCGAATGACTCAGTCCTCAAGGTGGAACTCCAAGCTCGATTGGTACCACAACCTCCATCCCATATGTCATGTTCAATGGGCTATTTTCCGTTGGTCGTCGAGGAGTGGTCCGGTAGGCCCATAGTACATTCGGTAATTCTTCTAGCCAATGACCCTTCCTTTCTTTCGGCTTTTTCCTGATGTTCTCGAAGATAGCCTTGTTAGTGATCTCGGCCTGCCCGTTTCCTTGCGTGTATGATCTTGAGGAAAGTTTTTGATTGATCCCATACTTCGCGAAAAACCTTTGAATGAATTGGTTATCTAGGTTTTTCCCGTTGTCCATAATTATCTAGGTGGGGATGCTGAATCGACATATGATGTTGTTCTAAATGAAATTTTCGACTTGTGAGTGAGTCACCGTAGCGTATGCCTCTACTTCCATCCATTTGGTGAAATAATCCGTGGCTAAGAGGACGTACTTCTTTTTATGTGCAACGGTCGGCAGAGGTCATACTATGTCCATCCCCCATTAAGCGAAAGGCTAAGGGCTAGTTATTAGATTCAAGTTTCCTGGTGGTTGGTGTAGCAATTGGGTGTGCCTTTGGCATTTGTCGTAATTTCTGGAGTATTCTGCCACATCATGTGACATATATGGCTAGAAGTACCCCAACGTCAGAGCTTTGTGAGCCAATGACCTTCCTCCCGAATGGTTCCCGCAAACTCCTTTGTGGATTTCCTTCAGGACTCTAGTTGCTTCGAATGGTGTCAGGCAGCGTAGCAACGGTCCTAAGTACGATCTTCTGTAAAGACAATTATTAATGATGGTGTATTTAGTGGCTTTCATCCCTAGCTTCTTCGACTCTCCTTTCTATTAGGGAAGGATCCCGCTCTTTAGATACCCCTTGATTGGATCCATCTAGCTCGGCTCTCTCGGGATTACAAACATCTCTAGTGGTTTTGCAATGCTTGGACCACTCAATTCTTCTATGGAGGATATTCTAGTCAAGGATTCGTCTGTATAAGAGGCCGAGCAGGCTAGCCGGTCGGCCACTTCATTTCTCTCGCGCGGAATGTGGTTAAGCCTCACTTCATTGAATTCTTTCAAGCTCTCGGACAGTGCTTCTCAGTAGGCGTTCATCTTATCTTCCTTAGCCTGGAATTCTCCGTTAACTTGATTCACAACTAGTTGGGAATCAGTGAACATGGTCAATTTCCTTATTTGCAATGACTTTGCTAGCCGAAAGCCTGCAAGGAGGGCCTTGTATTCTGCCACATTGTTGGAGGCATCGAAGTCAAATCTCACTGCGTGATGGAGGGTAGTCCTATCTGGAGTCCTAACCTCAATTTTGGCCCCGGATCCTGTTTGACTTGATGATCTGTCAACATATGTCTCCCATCGGGGGTGATTCTCTTCTTCATCTTCTGGTTCGTCATATTCCAACAAGAATTCGGCTAATACTTGGCCCTTTCGGGACTCGAAACAGATGTCGTAAGCACTTAGATCCATGACACACTTCATCAATCTTCCTGTCATGTTTGGTTTGCCGAAGATTGTCTTGAGCGGCAAGTTGGTTGGGACGACTATCGGGTGTGATTCGAAATAGTGCCTCAGTTTCTTCTTCGCGTGTACGAGGGCCAGGATCAACTTTTCTGCTCTTGAATATCTATTTTTCGCATCTGTCATTGTCTTGCTGGAGTAATACACTGGTTGTTGCCTTTGATCCTCTTCTCGGACCAAAGCTACACTTGTGGATACCTTTGACACTGCTAGGTATAGATATAACGTCTCGCCAGGCTTTGGTATCGAGAGGATTGGTGTGGAGGTCATATATTCTTTTAACTTTCTCAGTGCTTCTACCTAATTTGTCCCCCATACTTTGTCTTTCTTTTTTCTGATGACGTCGAATAAGGGTTTGCATCTGTTCGAGAGGTGTGATATGAATCGACTAAGGGCGGCAATTCGGCCGGTTAGGATTTGGACCTCTCGATGAGTTTTTGGTTCTAGAATTTGGATTATTGCCGACGCCTGCGACGAGCTCATCTCTATTCCAGTTTTGCTGACCATGTGGCCAAGGAACTGTCCCGACGATACTCCGAACGAGCACTTCATTGGATTTACCTTTACGCGGTGCTTTCTGAGGGTTTCGAATATTTCTTGTAGATGCCGTAGGTGATCCTGCCTCCTTTTACTTTTGACCACCATGTCATCAATATAAGCTTCTACGGTTTCACCGATCTGGTTCTTGAAGACTCGGTTGATCATTCGCTGGTACGTTGCCCCCGCGTTTTTCAAATCGAAGGGCATGACCTTGTAGCAGTAAATTCCTCCTTCAGTTATGAATGATGTCTTCTCCTCATCTTTTGGATTCATCGGGATCTGATTGTAGCCTGAGTAAGCATCCAAGAAGGTTAGCAGTTCATAGCCAGTGGTGGCGTTCACCATCTGATCTATTTTTGGAAGAGGGTAGCTATCTTTCGGACATGCCTTGTTTAAATTTGTGAAGTCGATGCACTCTCTCCACTTCCCATTCTTTTTCTTTACTACGACCATATTTGAGAGCCATTCCGGGTACCTTACTTCTCTGATAAAACTTGCCTGGAGCATACGGCCGATTTCTTCGGCTATAATCATTTCTCTCTCCGGGGCGAATCTCCACTATTTTTGCTTAACAGGGACGTTGTTGGGATTCACGTTCAGAGAATGCTCTGCTAGATCGGGGTCTATGCCAGGCATGTCACGATGACTCCAAGCGAATATGTCTCTGTTTCTTTTCAGCACGTCGATCAATTTGGCTCTCTCCTTCTCTTGCAGGAGTGTTCTGATCTGTGTACTTTTAGTTTCCCCTGAATTCCCGAGTTCAACAGTTTGGAGTGATTCTATGGGTTGGGCTATGCTTCCAACGTCTTTTTCCTCGAGTGCGCCCGGCTTCTGTGATTGCTATTAGGTACCTGTTTTTGCGTTGCGTGTTTCTTTCTTCGGTGTGCGCTTGACCGCTAGTGAATAGCACTATATCGCTGCTACTTGATTGTCGAGCAGGTCCACTGTCCCTTTCTCATTAGGGGTTAAGCACCTCATCACCTGGTGTAGGGTTGATGGGACCCCTTGCATCCTGTGGATCCACCCCCTTCCCATGATGAGGTTGTACGACGAGTGGACGTTGGTTATCACAAATTGTTCTTTAAGTGTTCTCTGTGCTACGGTTACAGATAATTATATGGGGCGACTCTGTTTCCATCGAATCCTACAAGCGGGCCCTCAGTTGGTTTAATTCAATCATCGCTGACTCCTATTTGCTTGTACACCTCAGGTGTCATTATGTTAGCGCTTGATCCTGCATCGATAAGCACTCTTTTTACTCGGTAGTTTGCCACCAGTAAGTTGACCACCAACGGATCCTCGTGGGGGAGTTGTACCCTCATCAAGTCAGGATCTCCGAACGTGATCTGAGCGTCAATTCTCTCGCTTTGGACCGAGTTGATCTCTCCCATCTTCTATAATTTTTTGGCCTGACGAATGTAGGATCTACCCGTGCACCGACCTTCGTGAGTCGAATAACCATGTATGGTATTGATCGTCCTTACTGGGTTCAGGTTCTGATTTTCTCCGTGCTCTGGGATCTGATTCCCGATCTGACTGGGAAGGTCTTTCATTACGTATTCGGTTAACCCACCTTTGGCTATGATGGCTATGATTGCCTCCGTTTGGCCCCTCAAATTCCGGCACTCGTTGGTGGTGTGTCCATAATCATAGTGGAAGGCGCAGTGCTTGCTCTTATCCTTACGCTCGGCTGGGGTCTGAATGGGCGGTGGTGTCCGGAATATTCCTCGGCTCTTGTTTTCTTGATATAGCCTAGTCAGGGTGCACTTCAACGGGGTGTTCTTTTCTTCGAATTTGGGTCGCTTTTTCGACTTTGGTAGGACTGGGTGGGCTCCGCTCTGTCCCTTTGGTTTGTTCCCGTTTTCTTTGGATTGGGTGCTGACGCTTATCAGGGATGATCTCTGCTAATGAAGCACCTCGTCTTCCTTGAGACTGAGATACTCTTGTGCCTTTGCGTTCAGATCCCCCATGGTTCTGGGGGTTTTCCTCACCAAGGATGAATGGAACTTGGAGCCAGGGATCATGGCTACCTTGAAGGCTTCTACCGCTGCAGTTTGGTCACACTCGTCGATCAGGGACATCTCCAGATTGAATCTGGTCAAGAAGGATTTCAGGGTCTCCCCCTTCGCTTGTCTCATAGTGAAAAGGGAATAGATGGTTTTCTTCTGCCGCCAGTTGTCGATGTACTGGGCAATAAAAAGTTCGCATAGTTTCGTGAAGCTAGGGATAGTGCCCGAGGGCTATTGCTTGAACCAAGTCAGAGTGACTCCGGACAGGCTTGTTGGGAAAATTTTGCACATGAGGTTCTCATCTTCCGCGTGGACCGTCATCCTCTACTGTACATGGAAGAGATGGTCGACAGGATCAATCATTCCGTTGAAGGTGATGAAGTTTAGAGAACAAACTTTCTCGGGTTCGGGGACTTCCTTATTTCCTCCGTAAAAGGGGACTGCACTACTTTGCTAGTCACCTAAGTCGCCAAATCTGCTGGAGTTTGGTTGTTTAGGTCCTTGATGTCTACATTGACCTTTTCCAATCGTTCGGCAATTACATCGAGCTGGATGTTTGATCCGATGGTCTGGAACTCCGATCGGTCAGGGTTTTGTTCACCTACCCAAGCGAAGTCGCATTGCTCCGAGGTCTCCCTATTAGGCGAGGAATTTTTGGGTTGCTTTCCTGTGAGCCGGGCTATCCTCTCCTGGAGCAAGTCGTTGTGCCGATTGGATTCCTCCAACCGCTCTCGCATTTCTTGCAAGATCTGTTCTTGCGTCAAATTATGTTCTGTCATCTGGTTGCTGTTAGGTGATTGCTGTCCTACTATAGTTCCGGAATATAGCTGTACTAGCATAAATTCCTAAGGAATGTTGGAGTACCTCGTTCCCATAGATGGCGCCAAAGTATAGGTGCAAAAAAATAGCCACCACACTTGGAAGAAAATTTTCCTCTCCAAAAATGTATATCCCCTTCTTCTTTGCTTTCTCAGCCTTTAAATAATTTCGTAAATACATTAATTGTGCCTGTAATCATTCTGCCCTTTTTGGTTTTTGATTGTATCCATGAAGTTATGCCTTGGTTTATTGCAAGAATCCAGTGCCTGATTCAGTAATCAAGGGGAGAGTTTGGATCTTCCCTTGTGCTTTTGTTGTCTAGTGATGGATGACTTGGAAGGTGACGTGGCTGCCATGTGTATTCCAAATTGACACTTACATGTGTTGTCCTTTAGCGGGTGTTTTGCTCCGCTACACCAACTATAGCAAGAAGCAAATCAGAGCCGTGAGTACTTTTATGGCCTTAAATTCCAAGGCAAGAAAAGTCCTAAGAGGTGCTTCCTCTAATCAATGGTCTTTCTAAATGTAAATTTGTTGATGCTTGGTTGTAACTTTTTTTTTTACTTGAGAGAGTGCCCTAGCAATTCATTTAGATATATCACATAATGGAAATTTATGCCGACCAAGTGTAACATTATATTTATAGTTGGGGGATCATTAATAGTTTAATGAGTAAACTGCTACCATTGCCATTTCCCATTCATTCCCTCGTCTAGGGACGGCAGCAGCAAAGTGTCTAGATGGAGAAGATCTAATTTGACTGCTTCCCCTTTGAGGAACAAATAATTCTTTCCCCTAAAAAATCTGAAAAAGGAAAAGAAAAGAAAAGAAAAGGAAAATGAGTTGTTACGCAGTTTATTTATTTTTCCTACTTATTTGTCCCCAAATTGGAGGTTGCCATGCAATGGTGAATGTGAAGATTCCTATTCCCAAATTGTTCTGAAGTACTTTAATCATGGGCTACCATATCATATTTAGATAGTAAACCTACATGCCAAGGGTCGGTTGTTTGACGTGATGAAAAAAAACCTGAATAATTGTTTCACTGACTGGTTGTTTGATCAGATAAATTGCTTAATGTTGATTTCAGGTGTTATTGGTGTGATTTCAATGCTCTTTATATCAATGCACGGGAAGCTGCATATTGTATTTGCGCTGTTGTCTTTAACAGCAGGAAGTGCTGGGGTTGCAATAGCAGATGTGACCGTTGATGCATGTGTGGCACAGAACAGTGGTACTCATCCTTCTCTTGCAGCTGACATGCAAAGCTTATGTGCGTTGAGTTCCTCTATTGGAGCGCTAGTGGGGTTCTTTTTAAGTGGCATCTTTGTTCACTTAATTGGCCCAAAGGTTAGCTTCTGTTTATTATTTTGGTGAAAACCTCACCTTTTTCCAATTTATTATTATGTATTAGAAAATATGATTTTTTTACCTCTTGGAACATTTTTTTTTGCCATGTCAAAGGGGGTGTTTGGCTTGCTGATAATCCCATTTGGACTTGTACTTCTAGTTGGAACTGTGCTCAAGGAACCCCACACGCCAAACTTTGGTTACAGACAGGTAGTCGTGGCCTTCTGTTGATTCTTTGATTCCATCAACACCCAAAGTCTGATGTTATGTCTGTTACCAGGTAAATCAGAAGTTTCTTGATGCTGCTAAGGCTATGTGGACAACATTAAAATGCCCAAATGTTTGGAGGCCATGTTTATATATGTACTCATCGATTGCATTGAGTTTGAATATCTATGAAGGGATGTTCTATTGGTACACAGACTCAAAAGCTGGTCCATCTTTCTCCCAGGTATATATGTTCTACTTTTCTCTGCATGAAGTCATCACATCTGGCATTTTATCTTTAAATAAAGCACAAGTACAGAGTAGTTAACTGCAAAAGAAGAAAAGGAGGACAACAGCAGATTAGTTAATAAAAACGAATGTAGATAACAACTTTGGAATAAATCACAAAACTGTCATGAAATAGTTGGAGGCCAGAGAAACAACAAATTTTAGTGGAAAACAAGAAAGTCTTAACCTCAACTACTTGGTAGAAGTGCAACTTGGGCGGTTTGCATGGATTGAAGGGTTACACATGCTTAACCCAAGGTATGAAAACATTAACCCAAGCCCAACCAATCCAATCTTCAACCCGAGCCCTCCAACCAAAGCCCGAACAAAGCTAAAATCTTTGAACTAGAGTTGTGTTCGATTGGAAAAATCGTGTTCTAATTTATGTTTATCTCAGATTATTCTCGGGTTAGTTTGGGTAAATTTGAATTAGTTGTCCAACCTCAATCAAAAATAAAAATAAAAGATATAAGTTGTTTTCAACAAATAAATAAAGAGCAAAAGAGATTGAGATATAAAATGGTTAATTATGTCATAACAAGGAAAGAGACAGTTTTCATCATTTAAATATGTATGAAGTTGGTTTTGAACTAAGGTTCAGGTCAGGTTAATTCGGGTTGCCTGACACCTTACCTGAGCTCAACCTGAATAAGTTTGGGTTGGAATTCTCAATTGTAGCCCTGCCCAAGTTTTTGGAAACACTACCCTCACGCTCATAAAAAATTGGGTTGGCCTAGTGTTGGCTGCCGAAGTTGCATTTCTACTATTTGGAGGGGCCATATGAATTTTATTTCACCATCTAGCTCTATCTGGGGACATATACATGACTCGATAGTAAGCCATCATATCTCTCTCGCTTCCTTGAACCATTTTTTATTTGGACTCCATTGGTTTTACATTCAAAATAATCAGTTGCTGTTTTTCAATATATTTCCAACTGAACATTACTGAGATAAACTAATGTTTGCTAGAAGGGTTAAAAAGGCAATGTAAATGGTATAACCAAAGCTTATGTTGTCTTTATGCAATATTAAATTTAAGAATTCCTCAGTCAATTTATTTTCTCAATGTTTCGATGATGCATGAACATTTTAAGCATAGTTATGAATTGTATATAATTTGAGATCTTGAAGATTCAGACAACTTCTGCTGCAAAGTCAGTAAGTTGATTTATTCAAGTGCTTTGTGACATGCAGGAGACTGTTGGTTACATTCTATCAATCGGTTCAGTTGGCTCACTTTTGGGGGCAATCCTATACCAGTATAGTCTAAAAGACCATCCTTTTAGGGATCTGCTCTTCTGGACTCAGCTGCTATTTGGCATTTCAGGAATGCTGGATTTGATACTGGTGCTACGCTTAAACTTGAAATTTGGCATACCTGATTATTTCTTTGTGGTTATTGATGAAAGCGTTTATCAAATGATTGGACGGCTTAAATGGATGCCGCTTCTTGTCCTCAGTTCTAAGCTTTGCCCACCAGGCATTGAAGGCACTTTCTTTGCCTTGCTCATGTCAATTGATAATTTTGGTATTCTCTCGTCTTCATGGGGAGGGGGCTTTCTACTCCATATCTTGAAGGTTACTCGAACACAATTTGATCAACTCTGGCTGGCCATTTTGGTCCGAAACATCTTGAGAATTGCTCCTCTTTGTCTGCTATTTTTGGTGCCCAGAAGCGATCCCAGCTCTTCTATTCTTTCAACTGATATGCTGAGTATAAAAGAAGGTACTGCAACTCCGGAAACTGAGAATGTCGAACTTGTCTCCCTTGTTAGCAATAGTGATGGAAGATAGCCTTAGGAAACATCATATTCAAAATAACTAGAGTATTCAACATCAACGGAAAATGTGAAAGAAGATAACCACGTCAAGATTAAATTTGAGAGGCAAATCTAAAAATTGTGCTGGAAAGGTTCTGTAATCGTTCGTTGTATCATTTCATTTGTTCCTCTGAGTTTGCATCTTTTTTTGTTCTTTTGTTCTTTTTTAAAATTCTTTTTGCTGTTTTTGTGCACTGTTGAGTTAATGTAAAGGGAAAAAAACATAATAGAAGATGATGTGATAAACTGTACCTTCTGCACTAGGTCTTGTGTCAACTCGGTTACCTCGTAGGTTGATCTTGTAATCAAGTATAATACATGATAATGATACAAGGAACTTTGGCTGGAAAAGCTCCTATGCGTTCATACAAAAGATCTACAATAAAATTCATATTTGTCAGGGATGATGGGATTCATGCTTATGGATAAGGACTTTTGAGTCCACTCCTCCATGTTGTAAGGCCTATCGCTGCCTTCGGCCATTTGTGCGTGTTGTTTTGATAGTATGTTGTCAAACAGAACGCGAAATCTTCACAATTTGATAAACTCTGCCTTCGGCCTTTTAGGGAACTGCTCTTCAGTTTTGAGCAAAGAAGACAACAGATTCTTCTCCACTCCATTTCCTCCTCCATGTTTGTATCCTATGACACACTGCGTGGGGCTGCTAAGAGCATACATGTCACAACCTGCCTACACTATATATTATCTGTTTTGCACTCTCTGTGTTCACAGTTTTTAAAATGCGTCAACACGGAAGTGCCCCCTCCCTCATAGGCTAGTGCATGCTCCCCATTTTTGACTGGGATCGACTCCGATAACATTTGTGACAATTTGCTTACATTTTGTAGATATTATCAGTTTTGTACACTTCTGTTTAATTTCAAAATGCTTCTACACAAGTAAGAGGTTTTTTACACATATAAGTGACAACAATATTCTCTTAGGCAGTGTAAGAAGTCACAAAAGTTGGTATACTTTGTATTTGTTCTTCCATATCTGGATTTATTTTGCTTCCTTCATACGTTATAGCTTTTGTTTAATTAGGTAACATATGTGAGTAATGCAGTGCAGAAATGGTTGTGAAAGCTTGATTAAAACTTAGAGGGGTGATTAGATTTACTTGCTCATTTGTTTAATTTACCAAATTAATTCAATTTTAAGTCTAATTAAAATTAATCAATCACATAAAGCAAGTAAATAAAGTTCAGAATAACACCCGATATACGTGAAAAAATTAAGACGGAAAAAAATCACTGGTGAGGTTATTGCCCCAAAGAACCAAATCTACTATTATCGAAATAAAGTACAACAAACTCTGTTATGCATCAGACTTACTCTTGCGACTCCACATCCAATTGTTACAGACTTTCAGCTAGTGTCACAATTCTTGCAGAAGGGTAATTGGAAGAACACGAACATTCCACAAATATTATGTCCCCTTTGTAGTGCTATCTCCTCCTTCCTCACTAACGAACGATTGTAGAAGAAACCAAACAAACCAGTGACTTAATCAATAAGAAATCTTTGATGCGGTCTTTGAACGATTGATCAACTAGAGAATAACATCCTAAATCACTTAGTGAATATGTGTGTGCTCTCAAAGAAATATAGACAGAAAATTAATAGAGAATTTTCTGCTCTAAAATAATTCAATACTTTCTCTCTCTAAAAATAATGTTTTATGAAAGTTTAATTGTAAAGAAAGCATAAGAGAGTATTTATAGATAATGAAGTCCTATAATTACTTGGAAAACAAGTTGAAAACGTTTTTAAATAAATCCCGGTGTTTAAGAAAAGTTCAAAGGTCAATCTCAATCAAAACAGAACAAAACAAATCAATTTGCGCATATCAGCAAAGTTGGATCGGTCTGGGGAATACATTGATGGGTCCAAGTGTCCTCAACTTAGTTGGATTGGTCCGGGGAATGTCTAGACCAGTCCACTATGTCCTAAATTTGATTTTTTAGATCCCGAAAGTTCATGGACTGGTGCGGGAAATGTTTGGATTGGTCCAACTATGAAAATTTTGAAAACTTGCATTCAAAACCCTAATTTTCAAATTCGGAAACCATGTTTTCAAAAACTAAGTGTCCTTACCAACTTACCTAGACTAAATGATACTCTTACAATGTCTATGCTCATTAGTATCATCAAGAATGCCTTAGATGATCAAGTTCCTTGTCTAGATCATTGATGCATTCTTCAAATGAGAACACTGTCCTTACTCTCGATCTTCAACTCCATGATCAATTACAAGAATTTGAATGAAAGATTACAACTCAATTATACTTAGTTTTGACACCGAAAATTGTCAATTACAAATATATACGTCACAATCTCCCCCTTTGGCAATTTCGTGACAAAACCATCTAGATAATCATAACCTAACCTACTGGAAAAATTAGATTACAACAAAAATACAAAGAAATAGAACCGAAGAAACCAAAGCACTTCAAAAGATCAAGCTTCACATGTAATAACTTCCTGAAAGAAATCTAAAATTTGCACATCATTTAAACAACAATACTTGTGAAAGTTTAATAAAGAAATATAAACCAAATATGCTCAAAATTAACTCAAATATCTCCCCCTCAAATATATGAGTACTAGTTCTCCCCTTTAATTATATCAACCATGACAAATCATAGCAACTGTTCTCCCCCTTTTTAGAACAAATTGACAAAGTAAGGCATAAGGAAAAGATAATAGCAATAAAATATATAAAAAAGGAAATTTATGAACTCCATTCAAATATATCACAATAGTTTCAAAATGGAGTAACATCCATAAAGCACAACACAAAGCATAGTAAGATAACCATAATATGTCCATCAAAGCAAATAAAGAGACTCTAAATATAACCTACTAGAAACCAAGTCTAATTCTAGCAAAGGGAACTACATAGGTCTAGCCCTAAAGATCTAATCCTCATTCTCATCCAGAGCCTCCTAATGTGTTAAATCCACTCACTAAAATTTGCATTTAAAGTTTAAAGTTCATAAACCAAGCACAAATATAGTATCTATAAGATAACACTGCAATCTAAACACAAAGACACCATGTTTATCCAAAACTAAATAAGGCTAAGTCATAATCCTAGCAAAAAGATGAACTAATCCGAATCATCAAAACCCAAAAAAAAAAAACACTAGTCATCAAACTAAAAAAAAAACTTAAAAACCAAGAATTTTTTTTTGAGATTTTTGAATATATGAAAAATAAAAACAACTATGAAAATCATAAGAATTATATATCAATTTTTCACAAGCATAATCATGAGTTCTAAAATTTTCAGAAAACTCAACAATTATAAGCACATAATTTTAAAACCCATAAATTTGCCAATAAATTGCATTCTCAATTCCATGATCAATGCATGAATTCCAACACACAATATTTCTAAATATTTAAAGGATTATTTAATAAATTCATGTCTGTGAGCAATCAACTTCATTAATAAATAATCAAATCTCTCTAATTATTTGGCTAAAGCATATTAGATAAAAAGCATTTAGAACAACACATGATCAATTTAAACACTGAATTTTATTATTATTATTATTTTATTTCTAAGACAGAGAATTTCACTCTTATGGGCAGCCAGCTCTTTCCTCAAAACAACTCATTATTTGATATCTCATTTGATATTTTGTCGTAATGGTAGCTTTGGACAAATCCTTAAGGTAGTCTTTTCCTTTTTGTCTTAGATTTTCAGCATTTCTTTTCCATTTTTTCATTCTTTTTATTTCTTTTTCTGCTGAAATTAATAAACATAGAATCTTTTTCTTTTTATTTTCAATCATGTAGATACTCAATTTACTACTCATACAATATAATCTAATAAACTTCTCATTGATTTTCAATCAATTATCTCAGAGTTGGACTAGTACACAAATTGTATAAACTTAAAAGATTTACCACTAAATATAGATAAATATAGTAAATTAGTCATCAATGCTTAGATAATAAATTTAGGAACTTTATCCATTGATAAACTAAGTGTCCTCATTATGCATTCACAAATTATAGTGAATTTAAAAGAAATATAGAGAATTCAAATTACATCATAAAAAAGCATAATTTTCACATTCTCGTGATTATCTCAAAGATAAACAAAACCTAACCTACACTGCACTGTATGGTCCAATGAAAAACAAATAATGAACATAAGGTTAGTCCATGACCATGAAGATTCCAATGATCTCAGTTTGGGGGTTTTGCACCCAAGGACTAATTACGAATAAATCTCATAATATCAATAGGCACAAATTTCTCTAAATCTTCCTTTTTCATTCAAATTGTTTTAACATACAAACTATCAGGAAAGTATTGTGGAGAATTAAATACAGTCTTCTTTTTATTTGAATTTTTTTTAGCTTGAGAGTTTATGGGTTTATTCCAATTATTTGGCCTTTTAGTTTGAGCCATGTTCTTAGTAAAATAATTATACACATGAAAATTAGAAGAATAATAATTTATCTTCCAATAGCAGTAGTGTTAACTATGTCTAATTTTACCACAATAAGTATAATAAAGTACATTAGACATATCATTAGCATGCATGACTTAACTTGAAACTTAGGTTTGTGTATAGACATATTTTAACAAAGATAGTTTGACTCTTAGATGATGACTTATTATAACCTAGTACAGTCTTATCTCCTATAGCCTTGCCAACACTAATCATGTTTTCAAGTTTTATCTGCCCAGAAGTAAATGCAATCAATTTTTCTTGTGACTTTTTCAATCCAAGTTCAAGAAAAGAAATTTTAGCAATAAGAAAATCCCTTATAGAAACAACTTGACTTACCTCACTCTCGAGAAACTTTACTTTATTCTGAAGGTTTTGATTATCATCTTTGTATTCCTCAATCAACTTCAATTTCTTTTCATTTCCTTTCTTTAATGTTTTTTTTTCACTTTCCAATTGATTCAATTCTTTAGATTGCTCCATGTAAACCTTTTTAATTTTGACTGTTTCAGTAAACATATTCACATGCTTTGGTCAAGTGCTCTTCACTTAGTTCTTTAATTGCTTCATCTTCAGAATCATCATAACCAACTTAACTTAGAGTTGTATACTTCTTGTTTCACCTACATCATAAGAAGAATCATTAGCAATATCATCATTCAAAAGAGCAGCAAAAGCAAGAGGATTATTATCAACAGAGGAATCACTATCAAAATTAAAAGCATCAGACTCAGAAATAATAGCTTTCATGGCCTTTTTTTTTTTATCTTTTGAACTTTTTGTTAGTATTAAAGTTATTCTTCTTAGGACTTGGACATTGAGTAGATGTGTGACCTTTACCACCACATGTCCAACAAGTAATTTTAGCATCCTTAGAGCTATAAACTTATTTTTCATTTCTATCCTTACCACTAGATGATGATTCTTGATTACAAAATTTAGAAGAATTCTCTTTCCTAAGATTTTTATCATTTTCATATCTAAGGACTTTTCTAAATTTCCTAGCCAAGAGTGCAACATCATCATTAGAATTATATTCAAAACTTTTAACCTTTTCAACTTCAGGTTTTTTAAAATTTTGAAATATTTGACAAATTTGAAGACTTAGAAAAACTTAAAGATTTTTAAAGCCATTTTTTTTAAGCTTTGGATATTTCATCTCAAAAGTTTGAATAGATCCCACTAATTCTGCAACATCCATTGAGTCAATATCTCTACTCTCATATAATGCTTCCAACTTATCAGGAAGTAACCTCATGATTTTTTTGACAACCTGAAAAGATGAAAATTTTCACCAAGAGTAGCACAACTTTAAACAATATCGTTAAACTTAGCATAAAAATTAGAAAACAACTCATCTTCTTCAATTTTAATTGTTTCAAACCTGGTTGTGACCATTTGTAACTTTGACTTCCATACCTTGGTAATACCTTCATGAGTTACTTGAAGAATATACCAAGCTTCTTTCGAAGTGGAACAAATAGAGATTATAGCAAATTCAAATGCAACAACAGAATTATATATAGCATATAAATCCTTATTATTATTGTTAGCATCATCATGCTCAGTAGCATTCCAAGCAGCTTTATCCTTCTCTACAATTACCATGGAATCTCTAGTACCAGTAATAGTTGTAGGAACAGTATAATCATTCTCTACAGACATCCAAACTCTTTCACCTTGAGATTTAAGAAAAGCTTTTATGCGAGACTTTCAAAAAATATAATTTGAACCATCAAACAAAGGAGTTCACTGAATCGAGTCACCCCCTTTCATACTAGATTCCACGATAATTTTTGAAACAAAATAATTGGAGCAGGGTAACCGGAAGAACATGAACACTCTGCAAGCCAATGACTTGATCAATAAGATTTTTTTGATGTGATATTCAAATGATTGATCAAGTAGAAAGCAACATCCTAAATCACTTGGTGAATATATGTATGCTCTCAAAGAAATATAAACAGAAAATTAATGGAGAATTTTCTGCTCTAGAAATAACTCAATACTTTCTCTTTCTAAAAATAATGTTTTATGAAAGCTTAATTGTAGAATAGTTATAAGTGAGTATTTATAAATAATGAAGTCTTATAATTACTTAAAAAATAGGTTAAAACATTTAAAAAATGAATCCCGGTGTTTAGGGAAAGTTCAGAGAGCAATTCCAATCAAAACAGGACAAAATAAGTCAGTTTATGTATCAACAAAGTTGGATCAGTCCAGGGAATACATGAACCGGTCCAAGTGCCTCCAACTTAATTGGACCGGTCTGGGGAATGTCTGGACTGGTCTACTGTGTCCTGAATTTGATTTTGAGATCCCGAGAGTTCATGGACAGGTCCGATGAATGATTGGACCAGTCCAACTTTGAAAATTTCAAAAACTTGCATTCAAAACCCTAATTTTCAAAGCCAAAGACAATGTTTTCAAAAACTAAATGTCTTCACCAACTTACCTAGACTAAGTGATGCTCTTACGATGTCCATGCTTATTAATATCCTCCGAAACTCTTCAGATGATTAAGTTTCTTGTCTAGATCATTGATATATTCTTCAGATGAGAACACCGTCCTTGCTCTCAATTTTTAACTTCATGATTGATTACAAGAATTTGAATAAAATATTACAACTCGATCATACTTAATATATTTTGACACTAAAGATTGTCATTTACAAATATATACATCACAACATAAACCTAATTTCAGTTTGATTCTTTTTCCCTATGAAGCGTATGCATTATTGTATTACTTCTTTTTTATAAAATATCCTTATTACATGCATATGTTTTTCATAGTTAGTTAAGTTGTTGCTTCTTGAAATTGTTTAAATACTCCACTTTTTCTAGTTGTATTTATAATGCCCAAGTATTTACTAAAACTATCAATTTCATATTTTTTTAGGGCAACTTAATGTTATAGGTTTACTCATTTATGCATAATATTAGAAATTTTTTAAGTTTGCATTATACCACATAACATGGGAATATAAAAGTTTGTAAAGATAATGAAGTTTATTTAACTGATAGCAATAGTAGAAGTAGTGGCAATAGTTCCAAAGAAAGAGCCCACACCTACAAAAATCTATTGGGAACAAACTGCATTCGCAAAAGTTAATAGCAACAAAATGGAAAATCACAAAACTACATATAGTCCAACCAAACAAACTCGCACTCTACATGCAAGAAGTGCCTCATTGAGGAGGAAATAACAAAAGAAATGTCAAAATATGAAACGTACGATTGTAAATTTTTATTACCAGTATTTGGACATATTACAATTCCCATGCAAATCTTCAATATTATATAAACATAATGAAATGATATAAAATAAAAGGGGATCCAAAAACATCAATGTATAAATTTCATCTTTAGGTTATTGTACTGCAAAATCTAGTAATGAGAATCAAAAATATATTGAAACATGAGAGTGCCAATATACAAAGTAAGTAAATAGAATTTCTCTAACAACTGGAGTGGCCATATGACATCTCATAAATTGAATGTCAATTGTAATATTCAACCAACTATGAAATTCACATGTCTTTTCTATGTAGATGATAGATGCAATGTAAAAAGATAACAAATACAACTGGCATACCAAATTCATCCATTCTATCTTGTTCACACATTAATAGAAAAAATCAAACTTAAACACAAGAATTCAGTTATTAGGGAATCAATAAGTTGTGTCTATGAAAGTGAAAAAATACAATCATAATTAATAGATAAAAACTTCACATGATCTTAAGAATTAACAAAGAAGGTGCACCATTAACTCATTTAAAAAACAATAACTAATTTTATTAAACAAATGGTATAATAACACATGATTATTTCTTACCTTCTATGTAATCAGCATGACAAAGAACATATCTACTACATAGAAGCCAAACAAAATTGCCATGAAGAATTAGAATAATGCATAGGACAGTTTAGTCAACAAAACAATTAAGAAATGGTTTGTTGAGTTGATTATACATACATTTAATATGTAAATTTTTAAATACATAACATAGTATAAATCTGATTGTATGCTTTTTAAGATAATTCATAAAATTCTCTTTTTGCGATGAAAAAAAATACAGAGATAGTATAAATTGACTTCAAATATGAATAATTTATAGCCAGTTTTAACATCTCAATAGAATCTTATGGACTTCTTTTTTCTAATTTCAAGTTTCTACTAATTTCAAGCCAACAGTCTAAAAGAAATCGAAAGAACCTAACCTCATGTGATTTTGCTTAAGCTTGTCTCTAGAATTGCGCATCCAAGAGTACCACTCTTTTCCCCTTTAATCAATATCAAACATTTTCCAACCTGTTGCAATATTTTGAATCATATACTAAGTTAAATTTTGTTTAAACTATTTATAACTCTCTTTAACAATTAAATTCAATGCGTAAAGAACAAAAATTAGAATGATAAAATTTTAATTCATATAAAAATGAATAAAACTTAACTACCTTAGAAGACTCGAGGGAATTCAACTTCAATTGCAAACTCTATTCATTTTCTGATTTGTTATATCCAAATAACAGAGGTTGCCCACCAGAATATCCTATATAGCGAGGCACCCTTGGTGTGATATAAGATATTGACGAATTTGTTGATATAATAGAACTTGAAAGAAAAACTAAGATTAAGATTATGTGGTGAATTCTTAGGAACGTATGGATTGCAGAGTGATTGATTATTCTGTTTGGGTAAAGACTATTCGAGGATAGAGTTGAAAAGAGAAAATTCGTAATGGATGCTCTCATAAGAGAGAGAATAAGCTCTATAATGGGTGACTGTTGACATTTATGAGTTTTTGAAACTTTTCTTATTTTACAGAAGAAGTTTAATAGTTGAACGCCCATTTAAAAGTTTTTAAAGGTTTTATTATTCTATAGTTGAAGTATAATTAAACTTGTTTCAATGCATATACAAAAAATATTGAAGAATTTAAAGAACCAAATAAAAAAATAGTGAAGAATTTGAAAGATCAATCACTTGTTGATAACACTCCATCGCGAGAATGAATTAATTCAATTTTTCTACTTCGGTGGTTTTGATCATCAATGCATGTGTGTATAGAAATATATATCAAAACTCGTTGACAAAAATCGTGGAAGGTAAGATTAGTGAAGAAAATCATTGAGGTATGATATGTATGAGAAATTGGTGAAGAAAATCGTCAACATGAGAACGTGGCGACTCAGGGATTGATGGGCTAAAACTGTTAGACTTGTTGATGGACAAAAACTATTGGACTTCTTAGCTTTCATAAAAGAACATAATAAAAAAAAACTTTTAATGCATTTTTAATGAAAAAATTAAATAACTAATTTTTTATTTTTAAAATGTGAAAAATGTATATAAAAAGTAAAAAATTCTTACATTTTTATAAGTATAATAAGACTTAAGAGAATTCAACTTCAGCTGCAAACTCCATTCATTTTCTCATTCGTCAAATTCGAAGAACAAATGTTGCTTGTCAAAATATCGTATATAGTGAGGCACCCTTGGCATGATATTAGATATTGATGATTTTGTTGATGGAGTAAAACGTGAGAGAGAAACCCAGATTGTAATTATGTTATGAATGTTTGGAGAACGTATGGGTTGCAAGGTAATTGATTATTTTGTTTTTGTGAAGACTGATGGAGGATAAAGTTGAAAAGAGATAAATCATAATGGGTGCTCTCACGGGATAGAGAAATAGCTATGTAATAGGTAACCGTTGGCATTTGCGAGTTTTTTAGGTTTTTCTTATTTTACAGAAGAAGTGTAACGGTTGAAGACCCATTTGTGAGTTTTTAAAGCTTTTCTTATTTTACCGTTGAAGTGTAATTAAACTTGTTTCAATACATATGTACAAAACGTTAAAGAATTTGAAGAACCAAATAAAAACAATGGTGAAGAATATGAAGAATCAATCATTAGTTGACCACACTGTTGGGTTTATGACTCAAATTCAATTGCGGAATCAATTTCTGTTTCTATTTTGAAAGCTTGAAGACTTGTGGAGCAAGGCTGAAGACTTAGGGAGAAAGTTGTAAGCATCTATTTTAGAGTTGTGATTGATTTGATAACTTCTTATTAGACAAGGTATGACAATCCTCATTCAAGAATGAATGAGTTTAGAAACTCTATAAATAGAGGTAGGGTTAAAGGGAAAATGTATAGTGAGATGAAAGATGTAAGGGCTTGGTGAGTGTTGTGAAGAGAGGAGATAATATATGTAATTTTGAGAGAAATATGCCAAGAGAAAGAGTGAAAAATTGTGTGTAGTAGGCATGTTTTTCGCATGTTGTATATTTTCTTCTCAATTATAATAAAATCTCTCTCTCCATGGTCGTAACTTTAAAGTTGGGTGAACCATGTAAAATATTATGTTGTGCATGGATGTGTTTGATTGTTATCTTTATAGATGCTTGTATGATTGTGATGCGATGATATGCTTCTGTTGTGTCGAACGAAGGGAAATTAGTTCCCAACAAGTAGTATCAGAGCCAATGGTAGGTCAGAGCATGTGGTTGGTCCTGAAGATTAGAGCCGAAGATTGGTTGTGTGTTAGAGTAGAAAATTGATCTTGAAAAGTCCTAGAGATATAATCAAAGTTGATAAAGATACGAGGATGATGATAATGTGAAGCCCATAAGGAACAAGTCTTGGGGACAAGCTGGAGGATTCTCATTTTCAAGATGTAGCAAGTTGATGGTATGAAAAAAAAGAGGTTTGCTTTTTTCGGACCAGACTAGTAGTGAAGAGTTATGGAGATATAATCAAACTTGATAAAGACACATGAATGATGATAGTGTGAAGCCCATAAGGAACAAGTCTTAGAAAAAAACCAGAGGATTCTCGTTTCCAAGATGTGGCAAGATGATGGTATAAAGAAGGGAGGTTTGTTGTTTTTGGCCCAGACTAGCGGTGAAGAGTTTTTGTTACGTTTTAGCCCAAAAATAAGCAACCAAAAAAGAAAATAAAATGAAGCAGTGAGTGAGAAAAGAAAAGTGTGTGGGGGTAGAGATGATGAGTGATTGACTGATGGGTTGTCATGCATGAGCAATTGAACACCAATGGGGATGAGGTAATAGAGTTTGGTTCAAGATAGAGTTATGGATGAATGAGTAAAGACAAAATTTGAGCCAAGGTGGAGATTGTTGGATTTCTGGCTCAAATTTAGTTGCAGAAGTAATTTTATTTTTCGTTTTGGAAGCCTAAAGACTTGTGGAACAAGACTAAAGACTTGGGAGGAAGTTGTAGGCGTCTATTTTCTTATTCTATGGAAGAAGTGTAACGATTAGAGACCAATTTTGTGACTTTTTGAAACATTTCTTATTTTAGGTTAAAGTGTAATTAAACTGGTTTGAATACATGTATGAAAAAGGTTTAAAAATTTAAATAACCAAATAAAAAATTGGTGAAGAATTTGAAGAATAAATCACTAGTTGACCACACTCTATCGCGAGAAAGAATTTATTTAATTTTTTTGCTTTGATAGTTTTGATCATCAATGTATGTATGTATAGTGTTGACCTCAAGGTTTCAACCAAAGGTTATTTGGGTGATTTTGATGATAAGAATATATTGTAGTGTAGATCTAATACGTTTACTTGAGTGTGCATTTTACATTGTATCAAATTATCTCAAGTATCTTAAAGGTTTTGGACTTCAAAGGGACTTATATGAAGATATATGAAATCACATAATCATAGAACTCAAATATTAATAATCAAAATCAATGGCGAAGTTGAAGTAAATTCAAGCCACATAATGAAGGTGTAAAGACCGTGAAAAATTTTGACCGATTTTTTTATTATTATTATATTGTTGTCATATAAATGATTTAAATGATTACGTTCATGTTCTAAATGTGAAATACACGTTTGGAAACTTATATAAGGGTCTAGAAAAGTTTTGAGAACATTTGATGAAATTTAAAATTTTCAGGTCGAGCAAGCTAGGACGCGGGTTTGGTGGGCCCGAAATATCTGAAAGAGTCAAAATAATGCCAAATTTTGAGATTAACTTAAATAAAATATTTGATAAGTTATAGAATCGATTTCAAGTCCGTAGGAGTTACCAAAAGTGAAAACGGAGTCCGGGAAAGTTCGGTGTATGACTAGTAACATTTTTGTAAATTAGAGAGGCTATATCTATAAATAGAAGAGAGAATTACACAACCCTCATTCTCTAATTCTACATCAACCGATTGAGAGAGTAATATATATATACATTCATCTTCTTCCTTCTCTATTAAAATTAAGAGGCTTGGGGGTGAAAATTAAAAGGCTCCGAAGAAGAAAGAATAGTTCTACGCATCGAGGGCTCGAAATTGATCCATTCGAAATCGAATTCAGACAAAGTTGAGTTTTGTGAGAATTTGGATTGGAATTGAGGTTGGAGTGTTCTCTCCACCTTATCATCGATTCCTTAGGAATTGATGTGATTTTGAGTTGGTTAACATGCTTCGAAATACTAGAAAGTGAGTCTTGCACCTTTAATTATGCTAATTCTTGTTAATTGAGTCTCCACATACTAATTATAATGATAGTTATACACATTGAGGTTGTATCTATATGTTTTGATGTGATTATTGAATGCAAGTATGTTGGAATATGTATAAATTAAATTATGAAGTGGATTGTTTATACATGTCTTATGTGTTAACAATTGTGGATATATGTTGCCTATTAGCATGATTTATAGTTGTGGAGACTATATAGTACATGTTGTGTATTACATGTTGATGAAATGATGAGAATGTTCATTTTTATAAAATAAAATTGTATCATTTGAACACCCTATGAAGGAATTGAAATTGCATTGTGATATGCATGTGTTATCCAAGAATTGTCCCTAGAGGGGGGGGTGAATAGAGACAATAGGCAAACGATGAAACTTTTTCGGTTTAGCTCATTTTGACAAAAATAGGCTTGTTAGGACTTTTGTCAAACACTTGATAAACTTATTTATTCAACAAGTGGGAATGAGATTGCTCCATCTATTATACACTTAAATGATCTAGTGAATACAATAAATGAAGTGTTCGTGTAAGTACAACGTATCATGCTTGAAGTGTGTGAAAATGTTGATAGCGCATTTTATCAAACACGTGATATGTAAATTGATTGGCAAGAAGATAATCAAACAAATACTCAATCAATTAGCAATTTCATTAATTCCACAACTCAACCAATATACTCCAAGCATTCATCCCATCCTCCTCATATGAAGCATTTAAACAACATTCATTAAAAAAACAATTATAAAATAAATGCTAGCAAAAATAAAAGAGTAAACCTATCAAAATGGTACTTGAATAATTACCTATCGATATGATATAAAAAGTAAAACTTACATAGGCAATTAATCAAGCACTTGGAGTGCTACTCATTCATTCACAAAGTGGTTCATTAAAAAAAGGAATGAAATAAGCTAAGTGAAAATATGTCTATCAATACTAAAATAAAATTAAAGCTCATAAAAATATTTCATCAAATACATGGTGTGCAATATCTCTACACAATTATGTTCTTCATATTTATTCAAAATATAAAGACATTTAACAAATATAATGAACATAATAATGTAAAGAGAGTAAGGATATAGAAATGCAAACATTGACACCATGATTTTTACATGCTTCGACAACTCCAGCCTACGTCGATGCCTCAAGAGCTCATCTTGAAGTATCCACTATAGAGCTTTCTTTAAGGGCGGAAAGCAAACCGTACAATTGCCAAGTGAATTACTTGGACTTTCTTACTCAATGAAAATCTCACCAAGACTTCTTTGCCAAGCTTATGACTTGGGCTTCCTCCCTCTTTTGACGGTTAAGAGATAACCATTGCTCACTCTTAAGGGTGGAGAGCGCTACCCAATCCTTCTCCTTTTAAGGTAAAGAATGAACCTTTCTCTTTTTCGATCTTAGAGAAAAACCCTTACAAAGCTTCTTCAAGCTACCCATGTCAAGAGAACCTCTTGGTCTTCTTCTCTCAAGAATAAGAAATTTGTGTACAATGAGTGTCTCTCAAATAAACAAGATATACAAATTCAAAGCTCTTTTAAATCTAGAGTTACAATTGATGAATCAATAAGAAAGCTCAACTCTAGAATGATGAATGAAATACCACAAATAGATTGATCTTTGGAAGAATATGGTCAAGTGTGGTGACTATCTCTATAGAATACGAATTCTAAGCTTAATGATAGATTCAACCAACAATGGATGATCAACTATATGTTTGGTGGTCTCTCTCACTTGTATAATTCATATACAATGTGTATTTATAGTTCAAGAAAGAATTCTAGCCATTTGGAAGTGGTTGGGAATCATTAAATGCAAAAACTAGCAATTTCAAATCTGTTCCCGTAGTGTTAGTTTACTAGGTAGTCGACTGGTCATTTAGCATAAGTTGACTGATGAGATTTTCAAGGCAAAAATGAGTTTTGAACCACTATAAGTCAACTAATGAGATTCTATAAGTCGACTAATTTGCCCCTCTACAAATGACTAAAAAGTTCTGTCAACGTTAGACGATACTTAGTCGACTGAGAAAAATTTTTTTAAAAAATTTCAAGGCATAAGTCGACTGATGCATTTTCATAAGTCGACTAGTCTGTCCTTCTGGAAATGTCAACAACTCACAATCTTTATAAGGCGACTGTTAGGATTGTATAAGTCAACTGATACATGCTGAACATTGAAAAATAGAGTTTTGACATCCAAACAAAGCCTAAACCAACAAGGACTTTTAAGATATGATTCAAATAAGATCAAGTCATATTTTTACATGTCTAGAGACCATTAAAATGATATGCATGAGTTGCATTAGGTCCTAGAGTCAATTAAGTTATGAGGTAGGTTCTTTGAATATTTTGACAAACTTGAACCTTCTCAAAGTCAACTATGGCCTTATAAAATAAATTAATTTGATCCAAGGTCCTTGACTTTATACTTCACTAAATGCAAATATTGAGAATTAAAGATATTTTCAATTGGAGATCCTCTCAATATTACTTAAGGTTTTTCATGATTTAAACACATAAGTTCAAAACCTTATTTCTCTAATTCTTAGAGACCATTCTAAATGATATAAATGAAGTACATTGTCTATTATTTACGGTCTAAGGACTTATGAATGATATGCATGAAATATATTTGTCCTAGAGCTTTCAAGTGAGAACATCAAAGTAACTTTACAAAGATTACCTATACACTCACCAAGACTAAATTACCCAATCTTCAATATCTCTATTGATCTTGATGTGCATTGGGTGAAGTATTCTTTCTGTGATATTTTTGTCTTCATCATTTTCTCATATCCTTGATATGAGCTTTTGAACATATATGGGTATGATCGATGTGAGCTTTGGATACCTTTGCAATGTGTCATTGATCCTCTTGTCTTACTTTGAGTCTTGTTAGAACATAACCTTTTTAAGCACAAACTCAAGTAGACATTAAATCCTAACACTCACAATGTTTTGTTATCATCAAAAAAACTGAGATAACCTTGGTTCAATAACATAAAAATTACATATTTTAGCATGGAATTAAGTGGCTTATAATGCGCTTGGAATGTGGATTGTTGCAATGTTATATGCATGGAAAATATACATATTTTATCATAGAAATCAAGTGGTTTATGATGCGCTTAGAATTGTATGTATTGTTATACTTGAATCCTATGTGATTGGTTATTGATTTTGAGACGAGGTCGAAAAGCAATAACGGCTTAGATTCCTTGGGTGCAAAACCCGAAACTTGGCCAAGGTGGTTCCTTCTAGACCCTCGGGTTAGTAGCCCGTAAAGTTAGATATGGTTCCTTCTAGACTCTCGGGTTAGTAGCTTGTAAAGTTAGATATGGTTCCTTCTAAACCCTCGGGTTAAAGTTGAATATCTTGAATAATTGGCTTTATGAGCGGTTATCCGGTGGTTCTATGAATACTCTCATTTTATTTGATTTCAGAATTTACGTGACTTGTTGTTAAGTTTTGTTTTTGAATTGTGATATTTATATTGATGTTTGTGTGGCCTTCTACATTAATTGAACATTGTTGAGTATGTGTTCCATTTAAGTATTGAATCGAGATCCCTTGAGTATATGCATTGATGTATGCCATGTAATGTGTAGGAATACCATGATAGTATCTCATAAGCATTAGAAGTATGCTATGTAGTACATAGGAATGTCATTCTTGCATTTCATGTAGGTCACGTCGAGACGATGCATAAGTTGGTTTGGGTATCTCTACTGGGCATGTTGACGCTCACCCGCTTTCCCTAAACATTTTTACAGATAAACCACCAGCGGTTGACGGAGATTGAGGTTCATGGAATTGGGATACTTGACCCCTTGTTCGATATTATCTACTTTATGTTTTATATGCCATACTTAGGCACTCGTCAAACTTTGTATTTGGATTTGAGTATTAGATTTTATATGTATGAGCTATGTTTGGTATTTGAAGACAAATGAGGACGGGATTAGAATTTATTGTTGAGTTTGGATTACTTTCCCTTTTGCATAGTATAATTGTAATTTCATTATTGTTATGCGTACCGTAATTTAAATTGGATGTATGTAAAGATATCTAGAATGACGAATGCGTAGGATAAGAATTAATTTGTGAAATTGGATATGTAAGGAGTTCTGCAGGAATTACTGTCGAAGGACATACGATTAATTGAAGTCCTCATTTTGATTAATCGCAAATTCGATTAATCGAGGTTGCCCTTTTGATTGAGCGCAATTCTAGCTTGAAAAATAATGATCAATTTTAGTGTGATTACAATGGTACTTCGATAGAACTATGATTGAGTGTAATTTCGATTGATCGAAATTTCGCCTATGATTAATCAAATGGGGGTTATGATTTTACGAATGACATACTTCGATTAATCGTATTGTGTAACAGTAAGGACCAATGTTGAGGCTTAAGTACACATATGCCCCTATGAGGGACCCACTTGTATGAGACGACTTATATGCGTATACACACACCTAATGTATGCATAATTAAAACTATGCTTCCACAATTATTAGATTTCAAATAAATTAATGATTCAAAGAATGATTCACATATATACTTATTACCAACCCCATTTCCCTCGCTCTTAATCGAGTATTAGAAATTGGGATTGACAACTTGGTATCAGAGCAACCAAATTTGAATACCTTGGATGATGGGTTAGGGTTGGACCATATGTGTACTAGAATTGTGTTTAGACTTATGAATGTGATCGAACATGAAAAATGCTTACATGCTTACGTGTTCGGTGTTGCATGCTAAATTATGGATTGACTTAGCATGATATTGGTAAACTTGTTGAGGTTATTTGTTATGTTCATTTTGTAACTAAAGTGTCTTCTTGTTACCTATGTAGCAAGATGCCCCCGAGACGTGTAAGAGGACGAGGTGCGGATGTCCCATAAGTGCTAATTGATGGGGCACAATTTATGAGAGAAATGGTTGAGACTGCGACAAATCACATGAAAAACTCTTGAGGAGGAGGTAAAAGTGTAGCCTCGAGCAGGTCTTACTCGAATGATGATCGCAATGAGGGAATACATCAAGTATAGCCCACCAAAGTATGTTGGCGGAGGATTGGATAAACAAGACGCTAAAGCTCTTGATTTCACTTACAATTGAGGAAGACCTGCGGGTTAGTATTGCTACACTCCACCTCTCGGGAAAAGGCAGATTGTTGGTGGAAGTTCAGTGAAAACACTCACAATGTTGAGGCGATGGATTGGGAAGTGTTTAAAGGCCTATTTTTCAAAAAATACTTTCCTACACCGGTGAAAAATAGATTGAAGCAATAATTCATTGACCTCACACAAGGAGATATAAGTGTGATTGAATACGAAACCAAATTCACTTCTTTGACTCGTTTTGCCCTGGAAATGGTGGTAGATGAGGAGATGAAAGCAAAACGATTTGTAAGAGGACTTAAAACCTCTATAAGAAAGTGGGGATCGATCTTAGACTTGAAGATCTACGCCGCAGTTAGGTAGAGGGCTTTGATTGCTAAATAGAATGACAGGGATGTTTAGAGAACCCGGGATTCCAAAGGACAGACACGAAGTGCAGAGCCTTTTTTGATAGTCAGGCAATAAAGATGCAATGGGGCAGTACTTCATTTTCTCAAGGACAATAGATTCGTTGTACACCATCAGTGCCCTTACCCACTGGATCCACACGATCTACAGTTGTGTGTCATTAGTGCCAACATCCAAGTCACTATAGGACTGAGTGTCCTCTTAAGTAGACAGTAGTTCTAGAGGGATAGCGTGTTTGTTACTTTTGTCACCAGCCTGGTCATTTCAGGATTGATTCTCCCCATAGACAGGGCTTACATAGTAGGACTGGGTCACAACAGTGTTATACTCAGTCTACAGCGAGTTAGTCTAGTCCTAAGGCATTGCCACCACCCCAGCCAGTTTAGTCTACACATAATTCATGAATGGTAAGAGGGGCCATTACTAATGCATCTAGCCAGCAATCTGGGTACCCGAGTACTGGCCAGCAAAGTTAGAGGGCACATGGCCGTGCATTCACACTTACACAGACAGATACCCCAGCAAGACCATCAGTTGTCCAAGGTATCTTCTTGGTTTCTAGCTCGTGGGATAGGGTATTGGTTGATTCGGGTGCATCTAATTCATTAATATCTAATGCATTTACATTTGCTTTGGTTTGGAGGTGTCTTCACTAGATACAGTTTTGTTTGTTGATACACCGGTTGGGGGCAAAGTCACCTTGGGTAAAGTTTGTCAGTCTTGTAAGATTAAGATTTTGAGACGTCAGTTGGTATCCGACTTTGTTCTTCTAGATATGGCTATTTTTTATGTCATTCTAGGTATGGATTGGTTATCCACTTTTAGAGCCACCATTGATTGCTATCGTAGACAAGGGACAGTGTGTACGCCAAAGGGTGACTATTTTTGTTTTGTGGGAGACCAGGATGACTTCCATTCATCTTTATTGCATAGTTTTGGTAGCCGGAAGGGAGTGAGTTACTTTTAGTTAGTTTGTTAGCTGAGGAAGGAGATGTGACATGTAGGGAATTTTCTCTTATGGTTTGTGACTTTGAGGATGTGTTTTCAGGGGATTTAATGGTGTTGCCATTGCAACGGAATTTATTTTTACTATTGGTCTTGCTCCTAGTACTGCGCCTATCTCTATGACACCGACAGAATTAAAAGAATTGAAAGGTCAATTACAAGACTTGTTGGATAAGGGATTTGTACGATCTAGTATATCGCCTTGGGGAGCTCTAGTACTCTTGGCTAAGAAAAAGGATGGATCGTTATGGTTGTGTATTGAATACTGGAAGTTGATCCGAGCAACGATCAAGAACAAATATCCTTTGCCAAGGATAAATGACTTGTTTGATCAATTGAAAGGCTCAAAATGTTTTTCAAAGATTGACTTGAGGTCGAGATATTACCAGTTAAGGGTAAAGAATGAGGATATATCGAAGAACGCTTTTCGTACTCGTTATGGACATTATGAGTTTCTAGTGATGCCAGTTGGATTAACGAATGCACCGGCGACTTTCATAGATTTAATGAATCGTGTCTTTAGTGCTTACTTGGACAAATTTGTTGTGGTGTTCGTGGATAACATCCTAGTGTATTCATCATCAGAGGAAAAACATAACAATCACTTGAGGATGGTGTTACAACTTTTAAGGGAGTATCGATTGTAGTATGAGAAATATGAATTTGGGCTAACGGAGGTGAAGTTCCTCGGACACATAGTGTCGAGAGGAGGAGTCTCCGTGGATCCTTCAAAAATTGAAGTCGTAATGAGTTGGGAAAGACCGAAGAATATGTTTGAAATCTACAGTTTCTTAGGCTTAGTCGGGTACTACCGATGTTTTGTGAGGGATTTTTTACAATTGGTGGCACCAATGACATGACTTACTTGTAAAGAAGTAAAATTTGTGTGGAATGAAGCTTGTGAACATGCATTCATGGAGTTGAAAGGTCAACTTTCACTCCAATATTGATCATTCTCGAATGTGGTTTAGGGTATATGATCTATTGTGATGATTCACGGGACGGTTTGGGTTGTGTTTTGATACAAACCGAGAAAGTTGTTGCATATGGTTCGCGACAATTGAAAACACATGAACAAAATTACATGACCCATGATTTGGAGTTAGCGACGGTAATTTTTGCATTGAAAGTGTAGAGACATTACTTGTACGAAGAAAAGTTCAAAGTGTTCTCCGATTACAAACGTTTGAAATACATTCTTTCACAAAAAGACTTGAATATGAGGCAAATGGGATTGGTGGAATACATGGAGGATTATGATTTTGGCCTACAATACCACCCGGGAAAGGCTAATATTGTAACGGATGCCTTGAGTAAAAAGTCACGTGGTAGCTTAATGTTAGACGGGTTTGCTTCGACATGTCATAACAACGTAGTCTATGCGCATGTTGGCTGTTAGGGGTACTTAGAGGGCTGAGAATGGTTCCAAAGAAGGGGTGTGCATGGGCATATGAGGGTGCCACTTCAGAGTTAGGCAAGGCGACCTAGGTCTGTAGCATGGGGAGCCTATCACTAGGCAAGGAATTGACAATGAAGGGAGTTGGTCATCCCTGCACAAATTGGTCGGGAACTGGAACTGTTCTCCTGAAGAGGCCAAAACAGGCCAAACCAGTCAGCATGTGATCTATGATAAGGCAGGACGTGTAAGGCTGAGCCCTGGCACGAGCAACAGGCAGCTGGGGTTGCTGCATGGGTAGGGTTGTCGTGTGCGCAAAAATCTAAGCCCGTGACAAGTGGTATCAGAGCACAGATGTTAGGCAAGTGCGCAAGATGTGTGTCGTACAAAAGCATAGGGGTGCGCCTATCATCGATCTTGGCAGTGTAAAGATTTTTAAGCACAGGGGTGCTCTCCCCAAGAAACATGATGAAATCCACAAAATAGCACATTATGGTGATGTTGGACCATATCTATTGGGCGAATGCATGAAATGAGTTGCACAAAGAATCGATGGAGGAGTGCACCAGAGTTCAAACTCGAGAAGAGGATTTTGCCAGCCAATTTTGAGGGATGGGAATCAAGTTGATGCACCCTTCTAACAGTAGAAGTACTTGATTACTCAGGATGCCACAGGGGTGGCATGAGATAGAGTCGCGTCTAAGAGAATGGACGTCCCTTTGGTCCAGGGTGAAGGCAAGCATACAAAAATTGAGGGACTTTGGGAGTCTCTGAGGGAGTTGGGATACTATTGCACTACTGCGACGAGGGTGTCGCAAGATTGAGTGGGGGAGAATGTTAGACGGGTTTACTTCGACCTGTCATGATAACGTAGTCTATGCGCATGTTGGCTATCAAGGGTACTTAGAGGGCTAAGAGTTGTTCTAGAGAAGGGGTGTGCAGGGGCATATAAGAGCATATGAGAGTGCCACTTTAGAGTTAGGCAATGTCACGCCCCGGAACCCGGACTGCCGGGACTTCCCCGGACTGACCCGAATCCCGAGTGTGAACCCGTGAGATCGCCCTCACAACATAACCATCACCTGATCACGCAACCTCAATTTGCTATTATTTTCACGAAAATCGGGCATGACCCATTCTAAATAATCAGATCCTGGCATGTTATACCTGCTTTCAATTCAAATGGACACTTCTGGGCTCGTGTCCCCCCAGCATTTATATCTAACAACAAAAATGGACACTTCTGGGCACGTGTCCCCCCAGCATTTCTACAACATACATAATCATGATATCTAGACTAGTCATCAAGTAAACACAGGTATCATCATCCAAAATCATTCTAATCTGCAAAGCAACATTAAAGTCACAATGTCCATAAACAATATCTCAAAATAGAAATCTCTTTATACATGTCTAAGCGCATCATGTCCACATCTCGGACGCGCATAACACAAAATGTCAAAAATAAGAGATCTTTCTAACTCTAAGTCCAACTCACGATTGCACACCGCCAACCATCTCCTTGTCATGTCCTGAAAATGTTAGTGTAGGGGGATGAGCAATTTTCAACGGGCTCAAGGTAATACGTTGTGCAATCCGTCCAAATTCATATCTCATATCAACGCATAAACACAATCAACACGCACCGCTTAACTACGTGTCATGCTTCCTAGCATTCTAGTCCAAAGACCGAAACTTTCACTTCACATGGCATAGACATCAAGATGCATGACTACCACAAAATTTTCAATTTCATACATGCAATAATGCACAGTCTCATCATATCTATGACATATGACCAAATGAGATTTAAACACAAGTTTAACGGAATCATCATAAAACTCACATTTCTACTCATTTCTTTCAAGTCGTGGCATATGCATCAAATGTAACTTGACAACCACATAATTTCAATCCATGCATAAAGCACATTCTCCATCATATAAGTGGCATATGACATTTCAAATCGGATAAATATCCACACGAGTCATGTAATTTCACATAAGTTACACATAAGACTCAACACACTCTCTCGGATTTGGTTCACACTCACACACACACACAAGATACGTACCGAAGTCCCATATCTCAAACTCTTGGTTATTTCGGGCTACTAACCCATCCGGTTACCACCCACTTGCGCAAGGTAGAGGTCTTTCAACCCCAAGGGGATATGTTCCCCCTCTATTTTCCATGAGCCACTTCCGAGACACACCCCACACTCACACAAAATATTTCACATTTTGCACACACATTCACAAGTTAGATGCATTGCACCCATTGAATGTCCTAATACAATTCTAGTATGTCACACAAGAATCATAAGACATAAGAACAAGCTTATTTCCCAAAACTCGGTTTTCATCATTTTTCCCAAAATCCCGTACATACTATACATACACCATTTTGCATATTTAATCAATTCATGCTTTGTAACACATACCCCAACCTTTTCAACGTAAGAGAATTTCATTCATCTTCTTGTAAAACACGAATTTTAACATAAAAGTCCATATATGCAATACATGTCATATAAGGCACATACAACAGTTCATGCGATTTAAATCATACATCAATTTAAATCAAAGATGATATCCCAAATTTCATCTAATCATAAATAACATAAGAACATCTACTTTATGTCATTAATATGAAATTAAATTTGCAATGAAAGACACAACGCACACCCCCTACCTCAATTTGGAGTGAGAACTCCAAATATCTCCAATTTCATCCCAATGTGTATCCGCCAATTTACTGCCACTATACTTTCCGCCAAGCAACCCAGTCCATTTAATGGATCCAAATTAATTCTCCAATTGGGTCAAGAAAAGTAAACTCAAGTTATCTTTTCGGCCCACTATTCAAGTCCAAGCCAAACACCACCCATAATGATTCCAAAGAAATTGTCTAATTCAACCATAAAACAAACCCACTCAATTTTCACTAATCAAGTTCAGCCCCAAAGGTCCATACACCACCAATCCAAACTCAACCCAACCATAAAGTTAGCCCCGCTTAAATTGGAAACTAACCCAAACCCTTTTCGGTCATTGGCCCAACCAAAATCATCCCATTCATAATGCAATTCCAACCCAATTATGATCCAAGTTGGCTGCCCATTTCTAGCCCATGTACACTTCAGGCCCATGCATTTATAATTAACCTGAGACTAACAACCAAGCCAAATTCATGGCCGCCCAATCACCATTTTGAACCTATTCCAAAATCTATGGATTGATCTTCAATTTCCAATTCAATTAAACAACACTATTAAACAAAGTACTCCAAGACCAACAATCCAAATACCCAGCCAAACAGCCCATCTACGGTCCATGTGTCTCAAACCATGCCTACAAAGACCCCCCAAGGACCATCCTCATGGCAGCCCATGTACCACAATACCCATCATCAACCGAAACCATCCGAACAGGCCACTTTCGGCCATCAAAAACGTGCCGGAACCACCTGAAAACCCAGCCGTGAGAACCCACAAATCGGCCGCACCGCCGAACCATCAGCCCCCAACCGAGCCACCATGGTAGCCCGCGAGTTCCACCCAAAACCAGCCACGAGCCCGCACCTACAGCCGAGCCAACACTCGCCGGAACCAACCAAGGAGAACCCATCACTCACCTGGTCGTCGCAGCGCCGGGAAGACCCACCCGTCGAACCAGCCGAAGCTCCCATTCGCGAACAACCCAGCCGCCGCCGTTGCCAGGCCGAAGCTGGTCGGCCGCCACGGTCGCCGTCGGCGTCGGATCGCCCCCTGCCTCTCTCTCCTTCGGCTTCACTCGGTCTCCCCCGATCTCTCTCTCCTCTCGGTTTCTCTCTCCCGATCTCACCTTTTTCTCTTTTCTTCTTTTCTTTTCTTTTCTTTTCTTTTCCCTTTCTTTTTCCTCTCAGCCGAACCACTCTTCTCTTCTTTTCTCCTACTTTATCTCCTCTCTTTTGGTCCACATGTTTCCCCCAAGTCATTCTTGTCCACATACATATATGCATATTATATATATATACACCTAACCCACATGTTATTATTATATATATATATATGTATATAACACATACACATAATACTACATATTTTCAATACACATACATATACATAATGTGATACATATGCATATTATTCCTCATATGTATACACATATGTATACAACTACACATGCCCATCCACATATATTTATAATTAAATATAAATATATTGATCTAATATATATATATATACATCTCCATATATATATATATATATATATATATATATATACATATAAAACCTCCACACATGCCATAATTCCACATATGAAACTCTCTCTCCATCTTTATATATATATATATATATATATATATATCCACACTTTTCCAAAATTAATTAATTCGAAAAAAAAAAAAAAAAAAACCCGGTCCAAAATTAGTTCGGAACCGGCCAAAAATAAACCGGTCCTTACAGGCAAGGCGACCCAAGTTTATGGCATGGGGAGCTTGTCACTAGTCAATGACTTGACAATGAAGGGAGTTGGCCATCCATGCACAAACTGGTCGGGAACTGGAGTTGTTCTCCTGAAGAGGCCAAAAAGGCCGAAGCTAATCAGCATGTGATCTATGATAAGGAATGACGTGTAAGGCTGAGCCCTGGTGCAGGCAGAAGGCGTCTGGGGCTGCCGCACAGGTAAGGCTGCCACGCGTGCGAAAATCTAAGCATGTGACACTTGGTGAGCATTATTATCCATGAATGAAAGATGATGGAGGATATCTCAAAAATGGGATTGTATTTTAGTAATGATGGAGATGAAGTAACGTTGTTCACACTTATTGCTCAAACAACTCTAGTGAATATGGTGATTAAAGAAACGACGGGACAGTGAAATGGAGACCATTTGCACTCGGATTTCGAGCAACGAAGTGGTAAAAAGTTGGACAGTCCATTCCGATGGAGGTTTGAGATTCAAATAGAAGATGGTTGTACCATTGGCTTGTAGAGATGATATAATTAGAAAGTTTTATTACTCTAGATTTGTGGTACACCCTAGTGGTACCAAAATGTATCACAATTTGCATCAACAATATTGGTGTAAAATAATGAAGAATGATGTCGCTAAGTTTGTGACAAAATGCCTTATTTGTCAACAAGTGAAGGTCAATCATCAAAGACCGGCGGGTTTGTTACAACTGTTACCTTTAGCAATGTGGAAGTGGGAGCATGTAATCATGGACTTCGTGATGGGACTTTCGAGGTCGAGGAAGAGCTATGATGTTGTATGGGTTGTTGTTGACAGATTGACTAAAGTGGCTCATTTTATCCCTATTTGGGCGACTGGTGATGTGAATGTTCTAAGTTGGTTGTACACTAAGTAGATATTGAGACTTCATGGTATACCGATTTCTATTGTGTTGGATAGAGACACACGGTTTACGTCGCAGTTTTGGTAGAGTTTTCAGGCAGCTCTTGACACCGATCTCCATTTTAACAGAGCTTTTCACCCTCAGACGGATGATCAGTCTGAGAGAACTATTCAAATTTTGGAGGATATGCTTCAGACTTGTGCCTTAGATTTTCGTGATAATTAGGAGGATCACCTTCCATTGGTGGAATTCGCTTACAATAATAACTATCAAGCTAGTATTAAAATGGCACCATTTAAGGCCTTGTATGGTAAACCTTATAAGCTGCCCGTGTGCTGAACCGAAGTTGGTAAGACAGTGGCTTTGGGACCCGACATAGTCCAAGAGACTATAGAAAAGATCAAACTAATACGATAACTGTTGATTACAGCTCAAACTCGTCGAAAGAGTTATGCTGATAGAAGGCGACGACCTTTGACTTTTGAGGTGGGAGACTATGTCCTTCTAAGGTCTTGCCACGAAGAGGTTTGATGCGATTTGGGCGTAGTGGTAAGTTATCACCACAGTTCATTGGTCCGTTTGATATTTTAGAATGTGTCAGTGAGGTTGCATACCTCATGGCATTGCTACCATAAATGTCAAGTGTGCACAATGTATTTCATGTTTCCATGTTAAAGAAGTATGAACCGGATCCTTCACATGTAATTGACTAGACGAATCTTAAGGTGGGGGAAGATGTGTCTTATGAGGAAAGACCCATAGAAATATGGACTCTAGAGAGCAAGTACTTCGAGGCAAGACCATCCCATTAGTCAAAGTATTTTGGAGACATCACGGAATCAAAGAGGCTACGTGGAAGCAGAAACAAGAAGTTCATTCAAAGTATCCGAAGTTATTTGTTACTTGAGGTACGTCTTAATTTTACTTGATAGCATTTCATTTGTTTAAATTTCATATGCTTTATTTATGAATGCTATAAGTTTACATACTTCAATTCATATAAGGAAGATGTAATGAATCCTTAGAGTATGTTGATTGATTGAGTATTTATTTAATTATTCATTTCCAATCAAGTTGCAAACTATGTGTTTGATAAAATATGCAATCAACATTTTCACACACTACAAATATGATATGTTGCACTTACATGAGCACTTATACTTATTGTATCAACTAGATCATTTAAGTGCATAAAAGTCTTATAAATAGAACATTCTCATTCCCACTTGTTGAATACATAAGCTCACCAAGTGTTTGACAAAAGTTTAATTAAGCTAACTTTGGACATGTTGATAGACTAAAATTGTTTGATTAAAAAAAAAAAAACTTTCAATTTAATGATTAAAAGAAAAAATCTTATTTTTTTATTTTAAAATTTTGAAAAATGTATATTAAAAATAAAAAATCTAGATATATATAGATATAGATATAGATATAAATATAAATATAAATATAAATATAAATTGAGACATTATGTATTAAAATTCTAATTACTCGACTCATATTCGAATCTAATTCAAATATTGGAATATTTGCAATTATTTAAGATTCTAAGAATTGGAAATAAAATTTGATTCTCAGCACAAATAGTTGAATTTAAGCCCCTACTTCACGTTCAGGTTAAATTTGCAAGCCTAATCCGGATTTGTTTCGACCCAAAGAAAGATTGAAGAAGAAATGAAGGGTTTGAGTCGGCCTTAAACCCGACCCGATGATTCTAATTGAAAACCTAGAGTCCTCCACACAGACACACATGTATAATAAAAGCGTGTGAAATGTGAATAGAGGCTGCCTCTGTAACCAAACACCTGAAAGGAGATTTGCCCTTATTCCGGAGTAGGGTTACTCTTCGCCCCTACCAGATCTTCTTAGGCGCCAAACTGCACCATCAGTTTCTCAAAACCAAGGCGGTAAAACCTTAAACAAATTTCTTTTATTCTACTTTCATTGAAGCTTTCCGTTTGAATTTACTGTTCTCTCTCTCTTTCTCCTAAAATTTTGCTTGCTTTGCTTTCCGGGTAGATTGAATTTGGTCCTTTTCTTGGCTTTACAATGCTATTTTCAGAAAGAGCAATTCAAATTTAAATGAAATTTTGTAGCCTCAATCGCTTTGCATCAATAAATCAAAATCTTGGAACCCAGTTCAATTTAATGAATTTGTAGTTCAATTATTTAAGTTTCATTAAGTATCCCTTCTGCTTTGGTTACATCTGAAAGAAAAGTCTGAATTATTAATAGAAAATTTGGTTCAAGACTCAAGTAGAATGCTGTTCTGATCAGCATCTTGAAACCCATCTAAGTTTGATGCTCGGAAGCTTAATTTCAGTTCTTTCGTCAAGAAACACATGCAAACACGCGCGCACACACGCTTATGTATGTATGATTAATTTGCTTGTTAACATTTTAAATTTAGTTTTAATAAAAAAAATGTTAATTTCGGGTGGAATTTTTTATTTTAAAAAGATTCTGGGGGCTCAGTAACTTTGCTTTGCTGAATAAAAAATTGAAGGTGATATGTGCTTAATGACTTCGAGGTTTAGTGATAATCATATCTGAAATTCCTATTGATAAATTTTTGAATTTTAAGTATTCAGTGTTCAGGGATAACGGATAAGTGAAGTTACTCTCATTTAGAATTTTACCCCAATTCAAGTAACACTTGGTTCTTTTAAGTGCCGTATTGCATTATCAAATGCACTTAAGTGAATAAGCACTTAATATATTTAGAATTAATTATTGAATTGGGTTATCAAAAACACCTTACTCTCTTCAACCGAATAGCATTGCCTTCCCTTATTGGTAGTAGTGTAGTACTCTAAATTGTATACCTCACACCCCAGTTTTCAAGAGCCACACTTTGCAAATCTTCTAGCTTGCTTTCAAACTAGTTTATAAGCCATCATCATCAGAACTCCCAAGTGGTGGTTGTTAAGGATCCTTTGTTCAGGATCCAATTAGTGATTGGGCTCTCAGCTTTGATGCTTTATCCACCTATGTAGGCTCCTTCTCACCTTGAAATATTGCTTCATATCAACCTTTTCCTATACACAATACTTCAAATGCTAGAATGAGCATAAATATGGAGCCCTAATCGATGGCCTACTTGATGACCTGAATACAGGCCCGCAATATCTGTATCAAAGGTGACTAACCTCATAATTAAGTAGACTTTGGAGACATATGCTATTCAAGAGCCCGTGCTTGCATCTTACCGCACCATTATCTAAGACTCCTCGACAAAGTTGAGGCGATTCACGTTGAGCATGCTCTGTGTTCCACAAATTGCTATCCAAATACCCTCGCCAACCTTTCCTTAAAGGTTGATGTACCAAAGGCTCCACGCAATTCAATAAAATTAAGAGGACTCTTCCTTGCACAGTCCTCGACCTCCTCCCTCTAGCAAATACCGTCGGTTGGTTTGCTTCTGTTATTGAGTAACTTGTCAGGCATAAAGAACCCATTCCTATTGCTAAATTGGAGAATTTTTTCATATGCAATGGGGTCATTTAGTATTGCGCTCCTTGTGGTCTCTTTGAACAAATTCTAGGACAGAAGGAGGTAAGAGCTAAGCTCTTCATTGTCCTTGTCGGCCTCATTGAGCTCAATCATCTTCTCTACCTTGGTTATTGTTGGAGATGATGGAAGCAGGCTTCCTGTAATATTTAAAAAGAGGTCGCTTGTGTCAACATCATGACAACTGCATCTATGCTTTCATTGTCGACTTGCATGATACGTTTATACCCCGGCACTTTCAAACTAGGATTTGGACCTAATAGGACTAGTCTTGCCTGCTTTTAAGGTCAACTTCTGGATAATAACAACGATAGCCATTCCTTTGAATTAAACCATTCACTCCATGATTCCTAACTTCATATGCAAGCATATCATTTGCCACCTCATCATTCCCAATATTTTCCTATCCTTGAGCAATCCCAATCTAACATATACTCTATTTAGAGTATGACATGTTGTATTTATAGCTTTAGCTGAAAACATTTAACCACTTCCATGAACCATAAGACTGGCCATCTCTTGAATTGTTCTGTTTTTAAGTAATAACACCATTCTGCTAAGGTGTTTTTGGTGCTAAAAAGCCACATCTTATGGAAATTTGATCACAATACTTAATGAACCTCGGTGGTTCAAATTTGCCTTATCACTCTTGATCCTAATTATCAAGTATCCTTTTTTTATTTTGAATCCATCAGTTTTCTCTAAAAAATGCAACAAAAGTAAATCTAGAGAATTCATCAACCATAACTAGAATATACGCCTTACAACCTATTCTCTCAGTTCTGGTTGGACCCATAAGATCCATGTGGATCAACTCCAAGGGCCTTGTTGAGCAACAATGCAAAATCTTCTCTGAGATACTTTAATTTACTTTCCTAGTTGACAAGAACCAAAAACATATTATGAGGTCTGTATAGCTTTAGAAGAGCTCTAGTCTTTATGATCAAATCTTTATATCGCATGCCCTAGTCTTTGATCCACAAAGATGCAAATTCAAGCAATGCACTATGACAAACATGGGAAGGACAAATTTGAACTGTCAAAAGGTATTCTCCATCTTTCTTAACAACTAATCAATTCTCTTGAGTAAAGTTTACCTCAAAATCATCATCGCAAATTTGACTTTTAGTTAAGAGATTTTCTTTCAAAACCTTTAACGTATAGGGCATTTTCCAACTCACAAAAACTTGAAAGTTTTTCTATTGTCACATCCACCAGAGCACTCTTCTAGTGAAGCATGACTTGTCTCTAGTCGTGTGTCTAAAACATCGATTGTCAAAATACCAACCGCAAAACTTAAGAACTTTAAATGAAATGTGGATGACAACAGACCTAACTTTATTTTTATTTTACCCAAACAATTTTAGGTCTTTTCACTTTAGATGCATGAATTGTATTGTCATCATCATTATCCTTGCCCTTATCTTGTATGAACCAGGTTGGCCACGTAAATTCTCATTCTCATTCTTTTATATTACAAGCCTCATGAACTATATTAGACAAAGAATTTTCAAGTGATGCCTTTGACTTCTCTGATTTTCTTCTTATTCTGAGATTGAGACATGGTAACAAGACCTGTCAAAGATTTAAAACTCATTTCTCAAAACTTTTTGTCTCAGTTCCAAGTCTTTCTTCTCGTCAAACAAAGTCTTGGAGATTTTTCGTACACTTCTATACTTAGCAAAGTTTCCACTTCTTTTGGATGCTTGTACGTAATGTGACCTTTTTCTTCACAATAGTGACAAGTTGCGATGTGCTTTGAGTTTTGTATGAAACCAACAAATGACAGTTGGATTTTAAAAGCGCAGATTTAGAGGATAATGGTATTGACAGACTTCCACTGAATCTTAAACATGTCTTATCATTAGAAGATTTTGACACACTCAATAAATTATCCAGCCTCTTTGTGTCATTGATAAAATTCTAGAGTTCATTCGACTTCTTGTGCTCAATTTCCAAATTTTTATATTATCAATTCAAATGCCTTATTTATAATTTATCTGAGTCACTTTTCTTGTTCTAGAAATTTAACTTTATCAAGAAGATTTTTCTTATTTGATTGTCTAACATACTTGTTAGACACTAGAACTTCAATTTTATTACGATCTTTATCAAGTTCAGCAAGCTTTTGTTTTCCCAACAAAATTTCGTATTCCTTTTTTTTAGATTAATCAACATGCATCCTTGAAAAGCAATGTCAGTTTAAGCTAATTGTACTCCTCTAGTGGGGTTTTACTATATTAATTCATTGAATGATAGATTTTTACACAAAAGCTCCGGCAGCCAAGTGTGAGAATGCATGCCCAAGTTTAAGGGCACCTACTTTGTGCTAAAACTACTAAAGGTGAGTGGTTCCTGATCTGACCCTCTTGGCACCTCAATTTACGAGAACCACAATGGGTAATGGTTAATTTAGATTAAACTATGTGATCCTATTATTTCCATGCACAACTGCAGATTTGTTATCTTGAGCAATAGAATTCTTTTACGTATCTTTTTTTGCATGCTATTTAAACCCTTTTCTGTTAGCTTCAACCAATTAACCAATGATGCAGGTGACTTGTATGTTATTTTCCTTGTGCAGATAGATGGTTAAATTATATTCTTAATATCTGAAGAATGGGTAGCCAGGCTCCTGCAAGCAATGATCGTTCAAGGACATACTGGACGCCAACTATGGAACGGTTTTTTATTGATCTTATGTTGGAGCATATGCATAGAGGGAATCGGATTGGCCATACATTCAACAAGCAAGCATGGACAGATATGCTTGCTGTGTTTAATGCAAAATTTGGATCTCAATATGACAAAGATGTTCTGAAAAGCCGTTATACAAATTTATGGAAGCAATTCAATGATATTAAGAATCTTCTTGGCCAGAGTGGGTTTTCTTGGGATGAGGCACGACAAATGGTGGTAGCTGATGACTATGTGTGGGATGCATACATCAAGGTGCATTACATTCTATGGTTTGTACTCTAATTATGTCTATTTCATTATTGTTAATTAATAGTGAGCAACATGCAGGCTCACCCAGATGCACGGACATACAAGACCAAATCTATGATGAACTTTAATGATCTATGCTTGATATATGGGTATACAACTGCTGATGGAAGATACAGCCGTTCGAGTCACGACATAGATATTGACGATGAACTCCAAGGAATTAATTTGGGTGTGTATCCTTTTTTCCGTTTTTGGACTTAGACTGAGGTTAGGTTAGTTATTGCCCTTGGAAAAGTATTGTATTGATATTTATTTTATAGCTATAAGGTCTTGTGCTGCTAATGCTTGAAAATGGAAAGTTTCAGCTCATAAGAAGCATAACAAGTTAATAGTCGTGTGCCACGTTCTCATAATGCTTTACACAATCTGATCAAGAAGTTTTCAACACTATTTTTACATTGAGTCTCATAAGTATTTTAAATAAATTCTTGAATAATCTTGAAAGCACCCATAATGCTTTACACAATCTGATCAAGAAGTTTTCAACAATATTTTTACATTGAGTCTCATAAGTATTTTAAATAAATTCTCGAATAATCTTGAAAGCGTAATTACATTTCGGCCAAAACAAGCAGCCATTCACTGCTGTCAAGCCATATCAGGTAATCTTCTTGTAGTATATCACAAGCTAAGTTGAGCATACCCTTACAGCTTAGTAATTTATGGACTGTGTTCTATTTTTTTTCCTTTAAAAATAAAAATTAAAGAAGAAGAAGAAGAAAGAAATACAAAAGAAATACTAAGTACCTGATGCCTGAAAATGTTATTGTGTTGTCAGATTACCCTTACGATGTTCATATTTCCAGACTTCAGTGAATAAATTTGTTCATCAATTTGGGAGACATATGTTTTGGTGAATGATTGACTACCTTTACTAATAAAATTTCCTGGTATAGGTGATGGAATCAGTAGCCTAGCCACTCCAAATAGTGAGCGATCAAGGACAGAGTGGACCACTGAGATGGATGAATATTTTATTGAGCTAATGCTTAACCAACAAGAAAGAGGCAATAAGCTTGATAATACATTCAACAAACAAGCATGGACAGATATGCTTACTTTGTTCAATGCGAAATTTGGTCCCCAACATAGCAGAAGGGTTTTGAGACACAGATACAAGAAATTGTTGAAGTACTATAGTGATATAACAGTACTGCTTAAACAAAATGGTTTTTCCTGGGATGAGACACAACAAATGGTAGTGGCTGAAGATGATGTTTGGGATGCTTATATCAAGGTATACTGCTAATTCAAATTTTGTGGTTCCTTCTTGTTGATAACTGGCTTACATAATAAGAGTGTAGGCACACCCACAAGCGCGGTCATATAGAACAAAAATGTTGCCGAATTATAAAGCTTTGGGATTGATTTTTGGAGATGCAATTGACGATGGAACTCAGAGTGATTTGCATCAGGACAAAGATTTTAAAGATGACATCTCAGGAACAAAGACTGGTGCGTTTTGGTTTTCTATAACCAAGCTAGGATTTCTTATTATTTATAACAGAAAAAAACTACATTACTATGTCTCTACTATTGCTTGCAATACTGGCATCTTTATGTTTCTTTGATGGGTCACAAGATATAAGAATTGGTTCATGATCATGGGTCTAATGTCGCATGGAAAATTCATGATAGCCTGCGGTCAAGTAGAGGCTTGGGTGAGGAGAGAAGTGGGCAAAAACTTACCAAGAGCTGCCTATGTTTTGCATTGCTTGATATTTTATCAGTGAAAAACAGACTTGCATAGTTGCATGGGGCATTTGACGTTTTCATGGGAGCGTTCTTAGAATTTTTTTGGTTTAGATAGGTTTTTCCATTTATGCTAAAAGGCAGGCCCCTATGAAGAGAACTTTTAGGGCCATTTTTACCACTTTAGTTTCCCTCCCATATCTGTGTTTTCATTCAAGATCTCTTGGTTCTCTTTTGTGATACACTTTGGCCGTCTATCTTGATTCTTGTGCTTCATTTTCTTTTAATGCAATTACAGTTTCCTGTTTTATATTTTTGTTTTGCCCTCTCTTTCACTTCCTTTCTTTGGGTTATGCAAAGATGTTCGAAACCATTCTGAGTCCAGAATAATCCCTTTGGGTGCATACAATCACTGCAAACCATGTGCATCAGCTAATCATGGAAAGAGTAAATCTAAGACTTCTGTTCTTTTCATCCCCCTAATTTATATGGGACGCACAGATTTTTCAGTTCCATTATTGAATGTGTTGGACTTGATTAGAATACAGGGGAGCCCATTGGAGTCCATTGGTTGTGGAAGCAATTTGTTTAGCTCATTTTGGCTGTCGATGCTACCAAATAGGTTCACCCCAAATGCATCCAGGAGAATAGTTATAAATTTTAGTTGAGAAGTTTAGAACTTCAATTTCATGATTAAAGTCACTGATGCACTTGCAAATATGGTTCTCTGAAACCTAAAATCTTTTAATCAATGAAGGTTTACTCCTAAAACAAGATGTTATGTTTGTAGGTAGTGCACGATCAAGAACATATTGGACGCCGCCGATGGATCGGTACCTCATTGACTTGTTGCTAGACCAGGTGCATAGAGGGAATAGAATTGGACAGACATTCATTACGCAGGCTTGGATTCACATGGTTAAATCATTCAATGCAAAATTCAGATCTCAACATGACAGAGATGTTCTGAAGAACCGATACAAACATTTGAGGAGGCAGTACAATGATGTTAAGATTCTTCTTGAGCAGAGCGGGTTTTCCTGGGATGAGACACGAGATATGGTGACAGCTGATGATCACATTTGGGATGCTTATATCAAGGTGAACTGCTATTCATTCATTCATATTGTTGTGTTTCGATTGATTTTTATTGCATAAATATAATGTGTGCAGGCACATCCTGATGCTCGATCATACAGAGTTAAAACCGTACCAAGCTATCACAAATTATGTATTATTTATGGGCAAGATAATTCTGATGGAAGATACAGTCGTTTGGCTCTCAATGTTGACCCAGACAATGAAATGCTTCTAATCACAACAGGTATATGTCTATTGGTTGTCACAATTGAATAAGATTATATACTGCAATGATAAATTGTGTCATCTCCAGAAGACAAAGTGAATCCAGTTTCCTCTTAGAACAAGTACGAGACTTGCTAAGTCTGAAAAAGAGAAATTGGAGTTTTATTTTATGTTACTTCAGCTAATACATTATACTGGTTTGAATCATATGCAAAAATTTCCCTTGTTTTGAAATTGTTTTTTCATTTGCCAGTGACTCCTGAGTTTTACCAGATTTTAACATGCATAACTTGATTTTCTCATGAGTCATGGATGATTTTTTTTAATTTTCTTCCTATATGTTAGATATCTGCATGGTTCCTGAGTTATTCATGATTTTCCAAGATGACTAGGATGAAGATATATGTTTTCTTTGTGTTCTTACTTTATTTTTCGTTTTCAATGTTTTACTAACAAACATGATTGATGCCCCCCACCCACACACACGCACACACATAATGAATGTTGGTTGGGGGAATTTCCACACAAAATCTACTTCGATATTGAATGTTCTAGAAATGGTTTATAGGGTAGCAAATGGTTAGGGTCGCCAGTCATGGAATTGGGTTTTTGGGCTCTATAACACAACGAATTTAATTATGTTTAAGACCTCAGATAAGGCCTAGTTATATGATTAAGCTTACCAGTCAGCAAAATAAAAACTATGGGCCACTGCTACAGTCCAGGTCAGTAAAACATGAGGTTATTTAAATAACTTGACTCAACTAGGAAAAAGAAAAGATTAATAAACCTAAGTGAAATCATGAAGAATAAGGATTGTCATCTTAGGCTCTTTAGTCAGAGTACGCTAATGAGCCAAACTAGACTAGAGGGAGGTGAATAGGTCTTAACAGTTAAATAATGAAATTCTAACATTATTTAGAATTTAAACAACTTCAACTATTAATCAAGCATGTAAAAATAAGGATGCTGCAGAGTTTAAAGCATAAATCATAAGAAAAACTGACACAAAAATACACCAAAATTTTATGTGGAAAATCCCATAGGAAAGAATCACAGGTGAGCAAATCCACTATGCAAAGAAAGATTTACAAGTAGGTTACCAAACTCTAATTCCAAGAATCTCCTAGTTACCTCTGATCCAGACTCACACCAAACCATCCTCCTCGAAATTTGCTGACAATTATCAAATTTGCTCTTCATGCAATCCACCCTTTCTTTAGTGCTCTGATCTTCGTGACTAGTAACATCTAATTAATCCAGTTGTGTGGAATTTTGTCGAAGTCCTTCGAGCTCTTAAATTTTTATTATCAACACTCAATGTCACTTATCATTTGTGTATGGATGATGTATGAAAACAAAGAAATCACTTGCAATTAAATTGCGAGTGTGCACTCTAGCATGCCTCACAATGTTTGAATGTTCTTGAGATAGGTTTTCTCAAAAATAGATAGACTTTGGAGGCTTAAAGAGTTTAGGGTAAGCAGAGGTCCAATCCTAACTGGAAACTCCTTGTCTGCAAGGTCTGAGCGATCGAGGTTCAGTTCAATCAATTGAACCTAGCGTTCCTAGCCTAGTGGGCTTAAAGTGATCCTTCGATCGATCGAATTCCCCTGTTCTAATCTAATTAGGCTTTGAGTTTCTAAAACAGTTTTATGCATTTAAAATGCTTTTTTTTTCTTTCATTTTTCTTTTTTATGGATCAAAACATGCAAATTTCAAACCCCATTATGTATAGTTATACGAACACATGTGCATGTACCCTAATTTTGGTGAGTGCACAAATTGAGAGTTGAAGTTACCTTTGTGCCCCTGCTTGAAGCTTTGAATTCCTGTTTTGATCTTGAACAGAGGTACTTAACTCACTATGTCAACTAAATCTGAACCCAACATCAAAAGTTAAATTAAAACATACAGATTCTTGGTTTGTACAAAGCCAATCTACGTCCCATTGACCTAACAATATCCTCCTTGAGCAATTTCATGACAAAACTCACAAGATGAACAATACTTAGAAAATAAATTTAGAAAGACTCAAATTTGTCAAACTTTTAGATTTCCGATGGCTCGATGATCTTCTTCAATAGATATTATGAGCTGCAAAACACAAATAACCCTATACACGTGCATTATATTTATGTGAGAACAAATAAATCATATATTTGGAAATTGTAATCTTAAACAATCAAATCAAACCATGTATAGAGCATATGTTTAACAAACTTAAAATTAATCAAATGTGCTACCCCTTCAGTTCATGTGTATAATTTTGCTTGCCTGCCTTCTCTCCCTTTTGTCACAAAATTGATATAAAAAAACAAAAAAAACACACACACACACAAATAGCATGTAATAAACTTGATCATGGTAAATTAAGTATACGCATCACTCTATTTATCAAAAAAAAGTATACGCATCAATCTGGAAAAATCAAAATTTGCTCCAATATATCCTCTAAGGCCGATTGACTTCAAATCTATGGATCAGCGTGCTAAATATGTAAAAATGTAGAAAATATATTGCTTAGTCGATAAACATAGAAATCATAGAAATGTAAAACTTAAATTAGTTTCCACCACCACCACTTGTGCTTGCACCATCTCCACCTCCAAATAGTGGCCTAGTGGTACTTTCTCACCTTTCAAAGTGGAAGGTTGAGGGTTCGAGTCCCCATAAGGCCATGTGGGTGCGTGTGTTATTTGCCAATAAAAAAAATAAAAAATAGTGATGGTAGGTGGAGAAATTATCATCAAGGATAGTGAGACGTGTCACTAGAGCATCATATCAAGTTTTTCGATATTGAACCAAAAATTGGTCATAGTTTGCTCTAGAGCAGTTTGAAATTGTTATAATGCTAGAAGTTTACGGTAAGTACATTGATCATGAATTCAACAAATAAGCATGGGTCATAAGGTTACTGTATTAAATGTGTTTGGTCCCAATACAAACAAAGACAATTTAAGAATTCTATTGGAGTTTGAGGTAGTGACTCATTGCTATGAAAACTTTCTTGATGAAGATTTCCTTTGTCTAAAGTCACTTGCAGATGATGTTCTCCAGAACACTTAGAACAGGGTTTATTGCTTAACACTAATTAGGATAAGCTTTTACCATTTTTTCTCTTCTTTTTCTTTTTTGGCTTAATTCTGATCTTATAATCATTCACTTTTTTATTTTAATTTTTTTTTCCAGTTTCTAGTAGCTTACATATGGTGCATACAAGTCAACATAGGGCGTAAATCATAAACTTCCTCAACTTTCAACTTCATTCATGGATAAAATTGACAGAAAAACAATTCAAGCTGTGTACATGTCAAAAATGACTGACTTATAGTTATATCAGTCTCTCTCTCTCTCTGTCTGTCTCACAGACACACAACCTTTAAGCATTAAAGGGGCCTACATTATTTTCTCATGGATTAGGACTCAATATAGAATTATGCACGTGATTATGTACAGTAACAAGGGCTACATGTTAACTGCACTGTTGCGCTACCATGCAGCAATAACTGATGTGATAATTTTGGGATGGTTTTTTTAAACTGATTTATCTATTATTTGGTGAAATAATAGTCTATTAAAATTGTAAGGAATATATGGAATTGCATCGGAATCTGAATTGGGAGTAACCTTCATTTGGAGTCACCGAGTCAGTATGCACCAAAATAGAATGGAAAAATATTGGAGCTGTCACTAGAAATGGAAATTTTGGAACTTGTAATATCATTATAAATGCAAGTACATGATCATTCTAGACTCATCTCGGTTTTTATTCAGGACAATTTGGAACTATGTTAATTTTTGTGGTATGCAAGCTCGTATTAAGTGGAGCTTTTCCATATAAGTGTTTTTTCTCAATTTGTAGGTGAAGGAGATGATGGTCGATTCCCTGCTAGTACAGATCCTATGATAGATTGGACCCCACCAATGGACCGCCATTTTATTGACCTTATGTTAGAGCAGGTGCATCAAGGGAATAAAATTGACCATACATTTGACGAACAAGCTTGGGTTCACATGATCATGTCATTTCATGAAAATTTTGGGCTTCAATTAGACAGAGATGTGCTAGAAAATCGGTATGTGTACTTCATGAAACAGTACATTGACATCAGCAGTCTTCTCCATCAGAATGGATTTGCATGGGATGAAACTCAGCAAATAGTTGCAGCTGATGATGATGTATGGGGAACTTATATCAAGGTGCAATTCTCTCACTTCAAAACAAATTTTTATCTATTACAGAAGGCCACCTTCTGTTACCCACATATATAGCTTATTCAATTCGAACAGGAGTGCCCACAATGTGGTTGGGAGCTAAAGATCAAAGCAATCGAATTACTAAATACCGCCAAATGTTGATTGCTTCTGATAAAGGGAATGAAGAAATAGTGTCATCTCCAAGTTCTTGTTTATACTTAACCCTCTTTATTGCAAGTACCTTACATGTGTCCTTTTGCAGGACCACCCCGATGCAATCTTGTACAAAGATAAAATCTTAGGACATTACAATGATTTGTGTATGATTTTTGGAAGCGGTATAATGGATGGACAACTGAGCTGCCAAGTCATGGGGATGGAAACTGATTATAATCCCCTGGATATGGGAATCGAAGACATTCCTGGAGATCTACAACTCCAGGATATGGATATTAAGACATCTTATCAAAGCAAAAAACGGTCAGCAGTGACACCATCAGTTTCGGGACATTCTAGCAAAGTGCAGAAAAGTGGCAAGGAGGAAATGCAAGAAGCTTTTACTGACATGGCAGATGTATTTGCAAAACTGGTGAATAAGAAAGCAGACAAGAAGTTCATCTCAATTGAAAGCGCCATTGATGCACTTCAAGCAATACCTGACATAGATGATGACCTTTTATTGGATGCTTGTGATCTTCTCGAAGATGAGAGAAAAGCAAAGACATTTTTGGCGTTGGATGCCACACTGCGAAAGAAGTGGCTACTTAGAAAGCTTGGTCGCTAGTGCCTGTAGAAATTCACACATTGGAATATTTTATAATGTTGATCGACTCTCGAATTCCAACCATTTTATGTTAGGGTAGATGGTTTCTGAGAGAGTTTTTTTTTGGTAAATAGTTTTTGAGCAAGTTTTGCTAGAGATTTTGGAACTTTTAGTTTCTCTGTTAATACACCCTGTGAGTTTTTGAGCAGGTTTTCCCTGGTGAGCAGTTGTGCATAATATGTTAATCAATGGTATGGATGATACAGCATTTCTTTGTTATGTCCAAGAATCAAAATCCAAGTTAGTTTGTGTCTTGAAAATCTGACCTAATATACTTGTTCAACTCAGCGTTTTAAGGTCCCTTAACATGATATGTAATCTCAGTGAAGTTTTAGATCAACACTGGTCTCAATTTTTTTGTACTATATGGAACTAACTGTCTATTGTTATTGATTTGAGTTATTAGCAACACATTTTAGAATTGCTTTTCTCATAAGTCACACCCGTTGTGGAATTTATTTTTAGTGATGATTAAGCTAACGAGTGACGTAACATTCAGGAGGATTAGAGCTTCAAAAAATCGGCCTAAACTGCAAGTAAAAGCCCTAGTTGTTTCGGTCAGTTTATATTATACATGATTATACATGCCACTTGAGTCTACTTTGAACATGATGATACTCAATTAGGAGTGGGCTCAAACCGAAGAACCCGAATTCCACTTGTAAATTTTACGAGTGTGAGCAAGGTACTTGTTGTGACCACGGAATTGGGATTAGGTTTAAACTTTAGAATCTGAATTTTTTTAGGGCAGAATTTGGGTAAAAGTTTTATTAACCCAAAATACAATAAAAGTTTATGATTTTCACATATTTAAAGTTTATTTGTTGTTATGTAAAGTAGCTACAAATCGGAGATGCCCCACAGCTACAGCACCAGGTCAATTAGGAGCTATAATGGAGCGTTGGGGAGTAGAACCCTGAACATATTAGAATCAAAGCTCTCTCATTACCCCTGAACCAAAACATATTATCAAGTTTTGAAACATCAAATGATTGATATATTTTTTATTACACGCTATAAATCATTAAAATTTGAAATGACTCAAAAAAAATCGAAAGACTCATAAAATCTAATGAATTTTTCTGGACTTGAGCTTGACACGGGGCAAGATATTAAAACCTTGAAAAGCATCTTAAAATAGCTCTTTATTCTGAATAATTAGTTGATACTGAAATTACTTATTCAGTTATATTTTTTATCTTTCAAGAATGTTGGCATTCAAAAAATGACATCTAATCTTAAAATCTTAACATTCACGAACAACGGAGATCTCCAATATTAAAGTGTGGGTCTTGATGGGGATAATAACCGAGAGCTGATAATATCCCGACCCAGATGACCCATATCATCATCAAACTCTTGTTCTCTCTCTTGGAAGAAATAATGAGATTGAGTGTGAATGGTATTTGAAAACTAATGTTTACTCTAGTGGCATGAGAAAATAAAGAGGTTGAGTTTAATTTTTATCTCTTGCTTTTACATCTCTTATTTATAAAAATATTTATTTTTAATACCCAAACTCCTAATTTTCTATCATCATGGAAAATAATGAAGGAGACTGATTCACTTTTTCAATTGGATGAAACTTTTACTATGTCTATCATTACTCTTTTTCTATTAGAGTTCAAATTGGAAAATAATTAAATAGTGAAAATTTCAAACAAATGGTTCTCCCATCCACTATATGGTGAGAGTGGAACGACTCCCTAATTCGATTGAAACTTTCACTATACATATTCTCGCAACACTCTTAAATTTATTAAAATCTCGAATTTAAGTGAAAATTCAAATTAAAATGAAAATGAAATTTAAAAAATTATAAATTGTATTAATTTTTTACAATAATACTGTATGAAAGAAGATTTGAAATAGAATATATCACAAGTATTTCATAACCCGTTGAGAGCATAAAATGAGGATAATGAATGATGCTGGTTTTTTTTACCTCCTAAACGGGAAGGTGAAAAAAAAATCTCTTTTGTAGATATATTATATATATAGGAAAATGATATAATTGACGGCATTTTTTTAATTGACTAAAAATTTAAAACCGACTGAGATGAAAAACTATAATATAGAAAGAGTTATCACTTTCTATATAGATGTGAATATGTGATATAAAAAGAGAACTTTAAAATTTGCAAAGATGAGATATAGAAAGAGATACCCACTTTTTATATAAATGCGATATAAAAATAGAACTATGAAATTTATAAAAGTAACAATCAATGTATATAGTCAGTTATGATTCAATTTTTTTAGTCGGGCTAAATCGCAGCGTAGTGTTGATCTCTTGCTCACTCTGTAAGACATTTTATCTCCATGGTCGTTGAATTTAATATAACTACAAACTCACTTTTCTACTTTCTTATTAAAACAATACCATTTTTCTGCCGATTTAAATTCCCTAAATTAACATTACCATCTTTTCTTTGATTCAATCACACTGACATTACTTCGAGTTTCTCTTCAAGCAATCACTTTTGTGCAGCATCACTTTTCTAGAACGTGAATTGGAGTGGTGAAGTGGGGCATGACAATTGTGTAAGTTAATGTTATTGTATGTTAATTTGGGAAACTTTAATTAATATTAGTGTGATTGAATTGAATGAAACATGATAACGTTTTAGAAAATTTAAATAGGAAGAAAAGTAGTTTTGTTTTAATAGAAAAGTAGAGAAGTGTGTTTCTACCGTTACATTACCTTCCACCGCCACTGTACAAAGTGTAAATAAAAATAATTTTTTTTCTCACACTCACTGTGAGCAAGAGTCAATATAATATATATATAAATATATATATATATATATATGTATGAACACATATTAGAGCTTTCATTCGATGTGGAGATTATTCCGCGAGCCAATGTCACATTGGGCTCACGGAATCCATGGGTCCCACAAGGGGTTCTTGGAATGGCTCTAGGTTATCCACGAGCCATTCCAATATCTTGGTTCACTTGATCGGCCCATATGTGGGCCTGCCCTATATATATATATATATTTTTTAACCATTCAAAACGATGCCATTTTGATGATTTTTTTTTTAAATCGCGCGTGCAGCACATAGTGCCCTAATGGTTATATTGGCCAATCAATGGCCCAAAATAAATTAATTTTTTCAAAAAAAGTTTAAAAAGTTAATTTATTTTACAATTTTTTTTCCTTTTCCATTCTTTTCACCTCTATAAATACATCAACCCACCACCATTCACCTCACATCCAAATTTTCTTTCTTCTCTACTCCTTTAAGTTAGAAATCATTTCTTATACCAATCTTATTTATTTTTTACATATTCAATTCAATTCTATGAATGACCGATCACCATACCACTCCCAACTCGACGAGTCAACAGATGAGTTTCCAGTATTTAACGAAAATAATACCGATTTCGCATCTTATTCACAACCACCGTTCAACATGAATTACAATGAATTCACCTACAAAAAATCATAAATTTCATCTCATCAACCATCCCAATTTGGTGCAACTGAAGTTGCTCGATCCAGTAGTTCACAACCTACCAGAAAGCACCTAGGTATCCAAAATTTCAATTAGATCATGGTCGAAGATGAAACTTTGAATCATGCATGGTTTAACATTAGCTTAGACGCGGTAACCAATTCAGACCAAAGGAGGTCAGCCTCATGGATCTAAATTCTCGAATATTTTTAACAATAACTTAGTGGTTCGTTTGCTCGAACTCACACCGCTTTAATAAATCGTTTGTCTATCATCTAAGTAAAAATTAACAAATTTTCTAAATTTCTGCTTGCGATCCAAATGAATTGATAAAGTAGGTACAACAATGATGATACAATAAATAATATAGGGGTTGTTTGGAAACCATTCCAATTCCGAATTTCAGTTGCCAATTTCAAAGTTTTGAAAGCTATGCACAAAAACACGTCTGGTAAACGGTTTTCGTTTTTAAAATTTTAAAATCCTATTCCAGATTTTTGGAAACCATTAGGTATATTTTGAAAGCTAGTATTTGTTGCTTTCAAAATTGGATTCTCTTGTTACGGGTGCCCCTTAGAATTACGGAGCCAAAGTGTCGTAAATAACATCATAAAATGAAACAAACGAAACCTAAAATCGCATAACCAAACTCAGCCGCGACAGAGCATCATCTTCCTCAACTTCGCAGCAACAGCAAAGCACCTGGTGAGTACTCTCTCTCTTTTTCTCTCTCTCTCTATTACAATATGTTTGTTGTATATAGCCAAGTTTACAGTCGGTGCACAAAAAGTGTTTGATTTTCTAGATCTACAGTGAAAATGATATAAATATATATATATATGTGTATGTGTGTGTGTGTGCATGTATCAATTTAAATTTTTCTAGATATACAATGAAAATGATATGTGTGTGTGTGTGTGTGATCTAGTTGGGCTCATGTGAGCTTGTTTGTGTGTGTGTGTGTGTGATCTGGTTCAGCTTATGTGAGCTTGTCCTTGTCATCGTCCTAAACGGTATATATATATATATATATATATATATATAAGCCCCAAAAGGCCAGCTATTTTCGAGAGTATGAGCTTCTAATTCTAGTTATATATGTATTTGCACAACTTGGGTGTAGAATATTATCACTGTTATATACCATTAAATTCTCGATTTCAACATTAATTAAAGTACCATATGCTTATAAATTAGCCATAGAATAGAGCATGAGTTCATAATACACATACTTGTAATTTTTTACATCTCTGTAATTATACGCCCAAACGAGGTATTTATCTAAAAATAGAGTATTGCGATGAAAATAAAAATCATCTGAATGCTACAGCCTACAGTAATCAGAATGCTCCACAACAAAAATGATTGATCAAAGTTGTTAACAGATGGAACAACCATGATTTTATAACTTGAGAAAGATTATAAGCAGAACAAAAGGGCTCTGATATCACTATGAAAGCAGAGTAATTATCCCAAAATCTTCAACAGGGTGCTGCAAATGCTTTTGCCTCTAATAACAGATGGGAATAACCCCTTTTTATGTTAAAACATAGGAAATTCTAGATTTCATTCCATAACTCAACATCCCAAGGAATGAATCTAAACAATAAAATTATTAAACTAACTAATTTTGCACTAGTCAATGATCCTGTTTTTTTATTCAATCTCTTCATTCAAAGTGTTCCCCCATTCATTAATGTCCTCCACTCCCATCAACTTCTCAGCCACATTGATAATCTTACCAGGTAGACCATCACATTCTTTCACAATTAGCTTTGCAATTCTTTCAACATCCAAGGGAAGTGGGCTGTTCAGCCCTAATTTTTCCATAAATAACTCCTTTGGGTCTTTAAAAAGAAGAGACTTCAACATGATGATTTTGCAGTCCATCATTCGACACACCTTTGATGATTGAGTAGTTAAAATCAGTTTGCATCCATCACTCGGTTTGAATTCCTACCTTATCTAGGGGGAAATGTGTCCAAACACCATCTAATATAAGTAGACTTTTACTTATTTTCTGCAATGCTTCATATAACCTGGCTGCCCAACATCAAGAAGAGATAATTGAAGGAAAAGGTAAATCATCTATGGAAGTAGATATAAACAACTAATAAAAGAGCTCTTAAGGTATTGAACTTGCATTCAAGGACACGCATTTACAATAAAGTAGACGACTCCAACAACTATAATAACACTTCATAAATGTAGACACTTTGATATTTTCAAAATTAATATTCAAAAGATCTAATATATAATGCATCTACTGAGCATTCCATCATCCTGCAATTATAATTTGTTATTTCGAGTTCTAATTAGGAAATATGTTCTTGACATTATTCACAGTAGTTGTTTCTTTGAATTAGGAATTATGTTATTGATATTAGGAACTAGGAATTATGTTCTTGACATTATTCAAAGCTAATTGAATTATTGAGATATACTTGTTAGTTATATGTCCCAATTCCTATGTAATTTTAACTAAATCCTTACTCGTGAACAATATTTTATCTAATAGATGGATATATAGTTTGATTCATTGTCTCAAATGACCAGCAATTTGATTAATGGAGATAATGAAGTGATTGAGGTTAACAAAGATGACAATAACATATGGAATACCTTCAAGGAAGAGAAGTTTATTCAACTACTGGAAGAAGAAATAAAAAAAAAGGGAATAGGCTTACGACTACATTTTTCAATTCTGGTTGGAATAACCTTATCATGGGAATGAAAAATTTCACTGACTATAGTTATGATAAACGTCAACTGAAAAACAAGTACAATCAACTGGGGATTGCACAAAAAGAATTCAAAATTGGAGAAGGTGTGTATAGTACTATATTTATTTACTTTTTTTAGTTTGCTTATGTTTAGTTTATCTTCACCATAATAATTACATGTTATAGGTTATGCCAAGAGTGAAACGGTTCAAGAAAAAATGTTGTAAGCACTATGATACATTGTGTGAAATTTTTGATAGGACAAATGCAATTGGCTCAAAGGCACATCCCTCCACCTTAAGCCCCTCAGATAGTGAAAATCCTTTGCCTAAAAAGGAAGTTAAGAGGGAACGTATTGAAGAGCTGAGGGTGCCTCGTCGTAGGGTAAAGGGAGATAGTTTTGCATCAACCATGGAAAAAGTTATGGATATATTTGAAGCGAATTCAAAAAGGACTTGTGAGGAACTTTTCAATGTAGGCACTTCCTCCACTACTCAAAAGAGCGTGCATGGAGAAACTGATGTATGTTCTTCTGGGTCTCCAAAAGTGAATAAGATGCATTTGGTTCAAGAGTGTATTGATACTTTACAGGCTATTGAGGGCATTGACAATGCCCATGTGGCAAAAGCTCTTAATAAGGTGTTTGAGAATATATCGTGAAGTGAGTTCTTTCTCACACTTCCAGAACCAATAAGGAAGGCGTTGGTATTGAACATGTGATGGCCTTATTGTCTACTTATAGTTGGTTGCTTGCAGCTTGCGATTGTAGTTTTTGATTTGTAAACTTTAAAAGTGGTGGAAACTTGGTATTTGTAGTAGTTATGTCTTTCTTATATGGATTTGGTGGTTGTGGTAGTTATGTCTTTCTTACATGAATTTGGTAATGTAATATGAAAACTTATGTATTTTTATTTGTTTTGTATTTGTAGTATCTATTTGTTTTGAATTAATGATTATTATGTATCAATGATTGTCTTGTATTTAATTTTGGTCATTTATTAATAGATGAATATCCAAATATATAAGACTTATGTAATATCCGAAGCGGAAAATGCACAATTCCAAATTATAATTATATGCATGGCAGAGGAGTATAAAAGGCACTTGATATCTGATAGACCATGTAGGAATAGTGCTTTACAAGGCCATGATTATATACTTGAAATAATTAATGGTCATAACTCTAGATGCCAAAACATGTTTAGAATGGAGAAACATGTATTCTTGAATTTATGTGATAAGTTGAAGAATGATGGAACGATAGACTCTAGGTATCTCTCAATTCAAGAACAAGTTACAATGTTTCTTTATATTTTAGCTCACTATGAGAGATACTATTTTGTGGCTGAGAGATTTTAGCATTCTGGATGGACAGTACCCAAGTATTTTCACACTATCCTAATGGCTATTTGTAAGTTAGGGAAGCGAATTATTACCCCACGAAATCTTGGCGTAGTTCCATTAGAGATTTTACATAATCCAAAAGTTTATCCTTACTTTGAGGTGAGACTCACATATTATCATTGTTTTAATGTCTATAAGAATTTATATTACTAATGTGCTAATTTGTATACTCTTTTTATTTAGAATTGCGTTGGAGCTATCGATAGAATGCACGTATCTGCATGGGTGCCCTTGAATTAACAAATTTTCTATCATGGTAGGAAAATAAACACTACCACGAATGTCATGGCTGCATGTTCATTCAACATGCGGTTTACTTTTGTCATGGCAAGTTGTGAAAGGACTGCAAATGATGTCAGGATATTTAGGGAGTGTGTAGAAAATGATGCTTATAAATTCCCATAACCACCTGAAGGTATATAGAATATTTATGGAGTTTATATTTGATTTTGTTTGTTTGTGAGACGATAGAATGTTGAGTTAGTTACCTATTTACAGGAAAATATTATCTTGTGGATTCTGGATACACAAACTTGCCTGGTTATTTGACCCTATATTAAAGATACCACATGCAAGAGTATAGGCTCAGTCGAAGGCGGCCCCGTGGTCAGGAGGAATTATTTAATTTTAGGCATCCTCTTTAAGAAATGTGATTGAACGTTGTTTTGGAGTATTGAAGACGAGATATCCAATACTTAAACTGATGACTCCTTTTGATTTAGATATTCAAAAATATATTGTCATTGCTTGTTGTACTCTTCACAATTTCATTAGAATGCAGGCACAACAAGATGACATATTTATGAAATATAAGAGAGATGATTTTGTTGATGTTGATCAAGAAGAAGTTAGTACTTGCCAAAGAAAGAAAATACTTGATCTTTTTCAAAATCGACTTCGTGAAGCAAATGAGTTACGTGATTCTATTACCAATGCAATATGAAATGATGCTAATGCGTGAAGATCATTTGTTGTAATTTTATTTAGGATATGTATGGTTTTTATTAAAGACATGTGTGGTTTTTACTAAAGACATGTATGCGTAATGAATTTATTTGACATTGATATTATGTATGATTATATTTGGTGTGTTTGATTATTTATTTCGTTTAATTGTTTATTTATTATCTTAGATTTGTATAAGGTGCAGGATGTCTGGACCACAAAGAGGTGAACCTCCATGTGCATGTGGTAGAGGCTCAATGAGACTTTATATGACTAAAACTTCAAAAAATTATGGTTGTTACTTCTATAGGTGTCCGGCATGGAAGGTATTAACTATTTGTATTTTTTTTTTATTAACCATTTAATAATGATTATGTTCTATTTGTAGAATCATGTCGATTCCTTTTATTAGTTGGATAATCACCAACATCAACAAAATGTTACTGAAGATTACGAGGATGAAGAGTTAGATTCAATAGTTGCGAACTTACTAGCAACACGACATAGGGAAAGACTTATTTTCTGTGGCTATTGTGGGTGTGCTATTATAAGCATTTTCTTTGTTCTCATCATTGTAATGTTTTTTTGTACTTCTAATAGTGATTGTAAAATGAATTATGTAGTAGAATAATTAATGTAATACTTTAATTTGGATACTTACTAGAACACATGTTTTATATAAGATTAAACATATAATATTTAATATTATAATATGCTATATGATTTTGTAACGTAAAAATATGAGGACAAATATGTACTTGCTTAAATGCATTGTTTGTAATATTAAAACAAAGTTATAATATGTATAGTTCATTTATGTAGTTTAAAATGAGTTGGAACTATATTACTCAAATACAATTTATAACCAAAGATATTACTATTTTTTTTAAAAAAAATTATTTTGGATTATCAAACATATTTTCAGATTTCAACATTTAAAATTTTGACAGCAAGTGACATTACCAAACAAATTTTGCTTTCGATAGAAATGACAGCATAACTAATTTTCATATTCTATTTTCTAAAATAAAAAAGTAGAATTGACAACTTTTTCAAACAGTCCCTTGTTATGTGAAATTTACCTCTTAAATTATTTAAACACTTAGACTTCTAATTATTATTAATTTTCGACCTTTAGACAAACTCGCAAAATATTTATACGTTTGTCAAAGTAAGAAGAACGAAAATTTTATATTAGAGAGTTGTTGGCTAATTACGAGGATAGCAGTAAATGACTCTGTTCTCTTTGGTAGTGTGCTGCTTCGGATACTGGCACCGCCACCTGATGCGAGTCGGCCTTTTTCTTTCTCCATAGTTATCTAGGCAGATCAGACAGTGATAAGCTTGAGACCAGGTGGCGGTGCCGGTAGCCGAAGCAGGAGACTCACTCTCGGTTTCACTTCCACTTCTTCATTCCTCATTGCGCTTTCAAGGTCGCTACCAAAACCCTAAAAACTTTTACCCTTTTTTTATCTGAGCTGTTTCAGAATTCCAGCTCTTCCTTCTTGTATTCCATTTCTGATGTTTTTTTATTTTTTATGCTTATGTTTTTGCTTTCCCTTTTTTTTTTTTTTTTGGTATCATCTATTAAATTAGAATGTAACTGATATAAAATGTATATTTATTCATGTTCATTTTTGGTCTGTTTTGCTATTTCTTTTTATTTATTTAGCTTTTGGATTGAAATATATGTGGTTTTGAATTGCATATAATAACCCAAGATTTGTGATGTGTGATTATTTGCATATATTCAGGTAGAATATGTGCAATGCCTTTGCATTTGTATATACGTGCCGTTTTGATTTTATTTGATTAACTTGGGTTAGTTGCGTCGGCCCCATTTTTGGATGTTAAATTCCTAAAGGTTTTTATGACATTTTTTCCCCTAATCATGCAAGTGTTATGGACTCTTTGTGTTCAAATTTGGCACAATGAGGAGAGAAATACTTCGAAAAAGAACAGTGAGGAGACAAATACTGAAGAAATTGCATTTGGTTCTGTAAACATATATGCAAATTATTGTCCTAATTCTTAGTGTGACACTCAAGTATGTGTACCTGCTGTAAATATGGACAAAAAGCGATGTGTGGGCTTTAGGTGGGCATCTAGTGAGTGTGAGATGCCCATAAAGAGCCCACATATATTTAGATCATACTAGAAGACATTTGATATGATTGGTAATTATGTTCCACAATAACACATAAGAAGAAAGCATGTTGTTTGAGAATTTTAAATGCTGAAATGGATTCTCATTCCTAAGTAGAATACCGGACAAGTTTGATAGTCAACAATCAGTACAGTTAGAACTACTTTTTTTTTTTTATCAGAGTGTCTCCATAACATTTACAAATGTGTTTCTCTAGAATTTGGTTGGATAAAGTGATATTTGATTAATGGAAAAAATATTTGATTACAGTGTTGAGTATGTGTACTTCCTTGGATGTGATGCTTTTTGAATTAGTAAATACCTGACTGTAGATAACCATAGAGTGGATAATATCAGACTGGCTTTCAATCTTAGTTCCACTTCTTCATCCAATTCATTGCCTTTGCATCTCATGGCTGTTTCAAGGTTAGTACAAAGACCCTAAGCTTTTTCCTTTTCAGATCTTAGGTGCTTCTAAGATTCCATCCTTTTGTTTTTTGGTCCTTTTTTTATGTTTTTTAATGTTTTTCTTCACTTTATTTGTTTGAATTTTTTCAATATTTCTTAAATTAAAATGTAACTGATATGGATTATATATTTATTATTGGTCATTTTTGGTCTGGGTTACTATTCTTTTTTATTTATTCAGTTTTTGGATTGAATTCTATATGGTTTTGATTGCATATGGTGACCTAAAATTTATGATGTCTGATTATTTACATATATTTGAGCAGAATACTTGTGCATTTATATATACATGCTGCTTTGATTTTATTAGATTAGTTTGGGCTATTGGGTCAGCTCCATATGAACAGAATTCATCAGATTGGATGTTCTTTTTCTAAAAGTTTCTATGGCATGTTTTCTTTCTAATCATGTAAGCTATGGACTCTGTGGGTACAAATTTGAAACGGGATTTTGTTTATGATGGTAAAAATAGAGAGAGAAATGCTCAGTTACTTGTGAAGATAGACAAGTTTCTAACACTTCCTTCAATGCTAATCATAACTCCACAATGTTCTATCATTTATAAAATGTGAAGTAAAATAAATTTGATGGTACAAGTATGTTCGTGTGCACGCATACATGTAAATTGAACACAATTGTCCTAATTCTTGGTGGGGCACTCAAGTACGTGTACTTGCTGTAAATATGGACGGAAAGCAATGTGTGGGCTTTAGGTGGGCATCTAGTGAGCTTGAGATGCCCATAAAGGACCTACATATATTTAGATCCTATTAGAGACATTTGATATGATTTATTGCAAAGTAATACATAAGGAGAGAGCATATTGCGTGTGGAATGGATCATCATTTTTAGTAGAATACTAGACATGACTGCTAGTCAACAGTTACTAAAGTATTAACCAACAACTATAACTCTTCTTTTATTAGAGTGTTTCCATAACATTTACAACCAAGTTTCTCTTGAATTTGTTTAGATAAATAGATATTTGATTAATTGATTCTATCTGATCATATTGTCAAGGACGAGCACATCTCTGGATGCGATGCTTATTGAAATACTAGTAAATACATGTAGACCTCGAGAGAGTATTTGGAACAAAAATAATTAGATGATACATGAGTCTTTACTTTCATGCATGCACGTATATGTAAATTAATTGTCCTGATTCTTGGTGCGGCACTCAAGTATGTGTACCTGCTGTAAATATGGACGAAAAGCGATGTGTTGGCTTTAGATGGGCATCTAGTGAGTGTGAGATGACCATAAAGGACCTACATATATTTAGATCCTACTAGAAGACACTTGATATATTGGTAATTATATTCAACAAGAACACATAAGAAAAAAGCATGTGTGAGAATTTTGAATGCTGAAATGGATTATAATTCTTAAGTAGAATACTAGACATGATTGCTAGTCAACAGTTAATACAGTGTAGACCAACAAATAGAACACGTTTTTCATCAGTGCTTTCATATCATTTACAACTGAGTTCCCTTGAATTTGGTTCGATAAAGAGATATTTCATTAATTGAAAAATATCTGATTATAATGTTGAGGGTGTGCACAACCTTGGATTTGATGCTTTTGAATTGGTAAATACCTACTGTAGATGTCCATAGAAAAGATGATAGCAGACTCGCCTTTGATCTCAGTTTTACTAAATCCAATTCGTTGCCTATGCGCCTCATCCTAAAAATTCCATCCTTTCGTTGTTTCGTACCTTATGTATTTTTTATGCTTATGTTTTCATTTTTTCTGTTTGAGTTTTTTTCAAAATTTCTTAAATTAAAATTTAACTTATATGGATTATATATTTGTTATAATTTAACTGATCTCGATTATGTATTTGTTATTATTCATTTTTGGTCTGGTTCACTGTACCTTTTTATTTATTCAGTTTTTGGATTGAATTCTATATGATTTTGAATTGCATATGGTAACCGAAAATTTATGATGTCTGATTATTTACATATATTTGAGCAGAATATCTGTACTGCTTGTGCATTTGTATATACATGCTGCCAGCTTTGATTTTATTAGATTAGTTTAGGCTATTGAGTCAGCTCTATACATGCTAAGTTGATCAAATTGGATGTTCTTTTTCTAAAGGTCTCTATGGCATTTTTTCTTTTTAATCATGCAAACTATGGACTCTTTGGCTACTATAATTTGAAACAGGATTTTATTTATAATGGGAAAATAGAGAGATAAATTCTCAGTTCCTAGTGAAGGTAGTCAAGTTTCAAACACTTCCTTCAATGCTAATCATAACTCCACTATATTCTATCGTTTAGAAAATGTGAATTAAAAATAATTTGATGGCACGTGTGTTTATGTGCATGCATGCACATACACATAAATTGTACATAACTGTCCTAATTCTTGGTGGGGCACTCAAGTATGTGTACTTGCTGTAAATATGGACGGAAAACAATGTGTGGGCTTTAGGTGGGCATCTAGTGAGTTTGAGTTGCCCATAAAGGACCTACATATATTTAGATCCTATTAGACATATTTGATATGAAATGGTAAAGTAATACATAAGGAGAGATCAGCTGTATATATTTAGATCCTATTGTGTGTGAAGTTTGAATACTGACATGGATTATCATTCTAATGTAGAAAGCAGCTACATGAGAGCCCAAAATCTCGGCAAGTCGATGACATCTATTTCAGCAGGCTGAAGGAGCTGACAGCAAACACCCAATTTGCACCACAGTTGAGGTTTATGGTCTCGTGATGTTCTTGACCTGTGGGCCAACAATTGGGTCCTTAGACATGAAGAGGTTCTCTTTTTTTTTTTTTCCTGGCATATATGAAGAGGTTTACTTTCCTTATCTCATTGACTACTTATTTTGTTATGCTATATATGTATGTATGTGTGTGTGTGTGTGTATATATATATATATATATACAGGAAGTGGGTTTTATATTTCCTTGTGTTGTCTATTGGTTTTAAGTTCTCAGACCTGGCTCTGGGAGTATGATGCCTGGTATCCCTGGGACAAGGAAGATGCTGGGCATGTCTGGGCTTGATATTGACAATTGGGAGGTTCCTAGCACTCGTTCAATGCCAAGGGGTGATGATTCTGGTCCTACTCATTCTGCGTGACGTTTCCAGTCACTTTTGATTGGCAAGTCGGCACCCCTCAATTCAAAATTGTTACCTCTAGGCGGTGGTGGTTTCATAACTGGAAAGATCAATGATTTGTTGCAGGGAAGTTGCTGGCCCCTTGCCCGAACTTCTGGATTTGTTTCATGAGTTGAAACCATAAATTATAACCCTAAGCCTGCTTCTCTGGCACCATTTGCAATTTGTCACAGGCTGCTGCAACAAAATCAAATTCTGCAGATCTTTGTAGGAGAATTATTTTCCTTTTAGAGGGAATATTTAGTGCTCGGATTCTTGATGAAGCATTACAGTGCGTGGAAGAGCTGAATTCTCCAATATATCACCCCGAGGTCATTGAAAAAGCCATTGCCCTTGCACTGAAAGAGCCCCCCTTGTATAGAACCAGTTGTAAAGCTTTTGGATTTATGTTTAATAGAAAAGTTTTTATGACCAGACACACAGGAACTAGATCTCTTTTATATGCCTCGAGTTGAACTATACTGGCATTGATTTGCCAAAAGCACCAAATAATTTTGGAGACGTTAGTGAGGAAATTGATTATGGTTGGGGGTTTAGACTTGAAGGTGGTTTCTGAAGTTCTGAAAAAGGTGGAAGATGATAGATTCCGATCAGCCATTTTGATGCTGCTATAAGGAGCACTAATGCTATCCCTCCCATGCAAGGAGTGTTGATAATGCAGGGGCTGATATTATTGTTTGTCAAAATTTGCTCTCGTTACAAGCCAAGACTTCGTTATTGTGAAGTTATTCTCAACTTTCTGCAACCCCCAATCCAAGTAGCAACGTGTTATCTTCTTTTCAATATTTTGCTTGTTTTTCCAAGTTTTCCTCTTTTACAATTTGTGATGAGAGAAACCGATATCCTTAATCTTCAAGGAATTTCTGTTTGTTTATCTAGTAAGGATCCAACAAAGTGCCTCAAGTGTTTCTGGCTTACGGTAATATTTTCCTGGTGATCTCGGGGTGAACAGGCTCTTTGTTACATTAGCTTCTGAATTTATATGTGCCATGTAATTTTGGATTTTGCTGTTTTTTCAATGTCTTTTGCTTCAATGGAAGTTCAAATTATCTTTCAGGATTGTTCTATGGCTTTTTAAATTTTGATGGGGTCTGAACTTTGAAGCTTGTAATTTTCAGCTGCTTTAGTCTGTTCAATAATTGATTACAGCCCAAATGCCTTTCTTTTATTGCAGCTTTGCTTCACTGAAGTTGGAATAAGATCATGAAGCAAGGGCTCTAGGGGTTTCTCTTCAATAACTCCACAAATCCTATCTTAATGCTGTGGATTTAATCAAAGTCACAAAATAGCAGTGTAGTATTCTAACCTGGAATCTTTTTTGTCTAGCTAACAGATAACTGAACCAAGAGCTTTGGCTTATAGATAACTAAACCAAGAGCTTTGTCTTTTGTTTTTCAATGAACAGGTTAGATTGCATTTCTTTTTCCTTATTTAAGCCCAAAAGATACCTTCAATGCGCAATAGCCTTTTTTTAATGACGAGAAGGTTATTCCCATCTCTCGGGTGAGACTAATCCCTCTTATAAAGAGTATACCGTGTTAGTTCGGATAAATCGAGTGAGAGCGGCAGTAAAGGAAAGAAAGATTTATAGACTTTCTTAAACCACCCTTGAATATTGCAAAGGAAGATTTATAGACTTTCTTAAACCACCCTTGAATATGGCTTTAGTTTCATATAGAAAGTAAAGGGTTCAAGTTTTCGGAAGGACAAAGAAAAGAAAATTGCTATAGCATCTAAATGAACACAAGCAAACCCTAGATCATATGCAAACATTAGACATGGTTTGAGCAATCAAATCCTTGCAACTTTGATGTCCCAGTGAACATCCAAAAGAAAACTTTGATGTTTCTAGTGGAGCATATGATGCTCTGTTCTCGTAGAAAGCACTTTAGAGCACCCTCTATATATATATTGCTGATACAAGACCACCTTATATAAATTCTGTCAAAAAATAGCATAAGGATGGACCCGTTTGGTTTATCACTTGGAAAACAATTTTCATAAAACAAAAAATTATTTTTTGAGAATTATAAAGGACAGTTATTCAGAGTTTTTATAATACAGTTATTAGAACTATTAACTAGACAGGTTTTTGTACAATTTTTCGATTTTCAATTCTCAAAGAACAGAAAATTATTTTAAAAAAACTGAAACAAGTTGCGCAATTTCACATCACGAAGTTCCATTCTAAAATGTCTAAAGGCTTTCCATGTCTATATTAATTGCCATTGGAGAGTATTATTATTATTATTGTTATTTTGGAGGGTGGGGGAGTATGAATTACTTATTGAAACCACCAACAAAGGCCTGCAACATAACACCAAGATCTCAACCCACTCAATGCCAATAAAGTTCTATAGAAGGTAGACATGGGGCCTATTGCCAGTAGAGGAGGCATGGAATATACTATTGATTTAATCCCTTTAGGAGTTGTTGGGTTGAAATAACATACTTTTATCTTTCTTTGAAATAAAAAATTGGACAAGGTTGTTCAGGTCTTGCAGAATGTTGGAAGGAAATGATCATACCTATACCCTAACATTTGGTATTATTTTGCAAAAACTGATTTTTTTTTTTTTTTTAAATTCAAATCTGCAAACTTAAATATCATCAAACATAATAGTGCATATTATTTTGCACAAAGTCACTGCTTTCAAAGTCAAATTTGCATTCTCGTATTTGTGAGCTTCTACTATTACACTAAGCAATGACTCCCATGAATTTTTTTTTCTTTCTATGCAATTGTTTTTTGTTTTGTTTTGTTTAGGGTTTAAGTAAGTACTCATAGAGATCAAATTCCTCACATTCCCTTTTAAAAAAAGAGAAGTTGTATGCTATTGGGCTAATGATGTATTGGTAAACTATTGGCTCATTTGATAGCCCGTTTTTGTTTTGTATTTCTGTTTTTTTTCAAAACATAAATAATGTTTTTTGTTGTGTAGTGTGATCAATAATGATTGAAAACATATTTAGTAATGTAAAATTTGTTTCAAGATTTTGAAAGCAAAAACATGAAAATATGTTTACTAAAAAAGTGTTGTAAGATTGAGAAACAAAATAAGTAGTTAAAATAAGCTACCTAGAGTTTTTTTTCCCCTACTATTCACTGCTAAAGTGTTTTTGTTACTGTGCAAAAGCATATGCAAACACTATCTTTTTTTTCGTTTTCAAGCATTTTTTCGACAACAAACACACAATACTATTCAAATTGTAACAAAAAGTTACCCAAGGCGTTTTGATATTTTGCTCAAATACACCATCCAAAAAAACAAAAAAGGGTTGCAATTGTCTATCCAGCTTGAGAGAGAGAAATTTTGCTCCCATTAGGTAACTCTTTTTGGATATTCTTGGTGCAGAAAGTCAATGAAGTCAGGCTCATTAGTCATTAAAGAGCTGGCAATGAGTTGGCTTCAGAAGGAAATCAAGATGAAATCCGGTTGATCAATATACATATATAATTATATATATATATATATGTACGTACGTATACGTGATGGACTATCTTTTAATCAATATGGTCATCTCTAGGTTATTTATGACAAATAATTCCTATGGACGCATGCACCTAATTCCGGAAATTTCAAGGTGGTCCAACAACAGATTTTCTCATTTTTTTATTCAATCCTCAACAACACGAAAAGGTATATATATATATATATATTGAAAGAGAAATGCTAAACGTCACAATTTTATTTCATGAATTTTAACTCGAATCTATGTGGCAGGTGATAATACCATATGGACTCCGTGTATGGGGGAAATCCCACCAATAATAACTTACCATTTAATTTTATCTCCTAAAATAATGAATCATATCACCTGCCACATAGATTCGAGTTAAAATTCGTGATATTTATTCGAGACGTGTAGCATTGCTCATATTGAAGTACTTTTTTAAGTAGAGCTATTAAAAAAGTATTGTATGTGGAAGATGAAATAGTGTTTGAGAATAGTGTTTAAAGCACTTCCGTTAAGATTTTCCTCCCATAATAGATTTATTCCCCCATAAATTTTACCTTTAAAGTTCCTTTTGATTCGCAAGCTGTTTTGAATAATATTTGACTAGTAATTAAACAATTAATAATAATAATAATAATAATAATATATGACTAGTCTTTTTAATAAACTTTGACAGTTATAAAAGCGTTTTTGGAGAAATTGGCTTCTCCAAAACATTCCTTTTTTAAAAACATGAAAAGTTGTTTTACAAATTTAATAAAAAATTTGAAATACCAAGCGTGCTCTACATATTTGAGAGTCAGAAAAAAAAACCAATTCCAATCATATTTTAAAAATAAACCGCTAAAATATTTTCAAAAATACATTTCTCACGCTAATGTGTAAGACAAATAGAAATGATAAGAACTTCTCTTTTTTCTCTGTGTAAAAGTTATACCAAACAAATCCTTTAAGGCTTCATTTATTTTTATTTTTTTTGGCACCACCAAACACAATTAAAAGTAAATTTCAAATTAAAATATCACTCAATTGCAACATCAAACATGTTATTTGTGGTGTGATTAAATTGGTTAGTTTATAATAAAATAAAATAAAAAATTGCTTAGTGTGGCTGAGTGGGAGATAAGTGTCCGTTCAGATTCACCGGTTATATACTAGCTATATCTTATAATTAAGTGGAGCAAAAGATATATACATGCATACTATTACATATTTTATAATTGATCGCTATCATTTGTTAGGAGACAAGTCAATTTGATTTAACAATAATCAGCCCATAGTATTGTTATCGTTGCTAGTTTTATGAAGGACAATTCAGATATTTCTTACGGTATACAGATTGGGTTTCACTGTGTGTGAGAGAGAAAGTGTGTGTGTGAGAGAGAGAGAGAGCCATTTTCAAAATAAGCATACCTTTTGGTGACTCTCGTGAGTTTCGAGAGAGTGAGGAATTTATTTTATTATATTTGGCTTCAGGATAAGATTTTGTGTTAGGTGTAAGCATTATATACCCATTAAAATATGAGCTTCTATTATATTCAATCATGATTTTAACGGTGAGATCTAAGGGATGTCTTTGTGCCACGTCATTGATAAAAATAAAGAACGGAGAATATTCATGTCCAGTATTTTCAAGGCAAATTAACTATGTTTGACTACTTCAATGTAATTATTATTTTTTTTTTTTTACAATTTGAGATCTCATGCAAATGTAATTATCTATATAATTTTGAAGTTTTGGTATAATAATGATAAAAAATTTAATCCAACAATTAAAAGTGATTAAAAGTCATTATATGGTCTAAAATATTTTTTATTATTTACGATCTAAAATAACTGTATTTAACGATCATGATTGCGGATACATGATAGCGTCATTGTTATACACTAGTCTTTTTTTATATAGAAAATGACTTTAATTTACGAAATGAATTTTTTCACAATTGACCTATAATTCGAGGCTTGAGGGTAAAGCAAGAATGTATGAAGATACCACAAAAGGTCGTTGAAGCTTTGATTAGTGCTTCTGTACTTTTCAACAACTGTCTGGATGTGTACGGTAGTTTGTTGGAGTCATTTTTTAATGCAATTAAATTTGTTTTTTTTTAACTTATTAGTGATTTTTCTACAAATTAATTTTTTTTTTTAACACAATAAATCTAGATAAACTACATTAATTTTTCTTGAGAGGTTGACAAATTACACATGAATAGAGCGTTTGAAGTTTATTACTTTCACTTCCCTTGAAATTTGGTGTGCTTGTTCAATGACACCCTTGAACCAAGTTTTTGAAAGTGACTATTTTTTCCTACCCTTCAATTATATTGGATAAATTACAGATTTGATCAAATTACACAAAGGTAAAGTGTTTGATGGTTATTATTTTGACCTCCCCTAAACAATCTAGAGAGCTGACCAACATTAAAATTGAGTGTAAAAAGTCAATAATGCCCTTAAATTATAACAATATATTATAATGCAAATATCTATTACACTGAAAGTCTTTTATGCCCTTCAATTGAATATCATTTATGACAAACCAATTGTAAAGCAAGCTCTGTCTCTCTTGTCCTCTCATATACACACGCACGTGCGCGCGCGCACACACACACACACACACACATATATATATATATATATATATATATTTATAAACATGATTTGAGTCGAATATTATAATTTTGGTGCCGAATAATAATAATGGTGTTGGGTGATGACGCATATAATGATAGTGATATATCGCTCTTCGTTTTGCTCCGTATACAGAGTCATAGACCGTTATTGCCACCGACTTGCTTTGAAAGGCAATATGAGTGACTATTATTGTCTTTTCATACAAGAGAAAGATAATATAATCATTTTCTAAAATTTCGTTCACGGTTTTGATGTACAAAAAATGGTAGGAGTGTCGTTGAACACACGTGCCAAATCTTAGGGAATGTCATAGTCATAAACTTTAAATGCTCTACTTGTGTGTAATTTGGCAAAACCTTAGAAGATCTAATTGTAATTTATCCACGAGGATAAAAATAATATTTTGTATTATAACTTAACCTCTGTTAGAGGTTTACGTCCACAGGAGATGTCAAAATAATAATGGATAACCACTTAACTTGTGTGTAATTTATCAAAATCTCTTAAAGTTAGTGTAATTCATTTTAAATTTAATAAGTTGAAAATAAATTTAATTGCGTCATCCGTGTATGAGTAAACTTGAAGACACAGAGTAACTAATACATCAAATTTGTCTTGTATGATATAACTCTTGGCACCAAAGTTGGTCCCTACAAATAAATTGTTTGGATAAAAGATAATGTACTTATGGTCGCGCAATGTATTTAAGTTTATTATACCACAACTACAAGTCACAAAGACTAAAAAACTAAGCTACAACAATTATATTAGTTAGAATTTTTAGATCTGCCAACTTTTTCTTTTTCCTCACAAAGACATCTTCACCTTCATCCACATTCAACTACTTTGAATTTAATTGAAATTGATTGTACATGAAGCTTATTGGTCTTTGGATGATACTATGGATCAGATTTTGATCCTAGAATTCAAACTAATAATTAGGATATAGATTGGACATTCAATCCAATAATCCATTAGCGATCAGAATTCGATAATTCGTTAGCTAAACAAATCAGATATGGATTATGATCGATTCGATAATAATGTGATCTGAAATAATTTAATATATAATTTATTTTAAATATATTATCGGATTATAACATATAATATTTACATACTATTTAAATATTTTTTAACATTATTTCCTTCTTATTCTTTCTTAACTCTATTTTCTCTTTCAATATAGTTTTTTTCTTTAATAAAAAGTCAAATATTTACATTTCTACTATTCTTTTTGTATTTTATTTTTCTTCCCTATTTTTTTTTCTACTCATTAGTTGTTAATCTCTTTTGAAATTAGTTTTTTTTTTTAAAAAAATTATATTTTTTGGATCAGGTTATCGGATCGAATATCCGATTAATAACAAATCGGATATGGATTTAATTATATAATAATCCGTCGGGTTATCAGATCAGATAACCTATATTCTTAATCGGGTTTGGCTCGAATTAGGCCTAATCCGGTCCGAATCCGATCCGTTTACAGGTCTACATTCAACTACTTTGAATTTAATTGAAATTGATTGTACATGAAGCTTATTCCTCTTTGGTTGATACTATTAAAGTTAATTTTGTTGATAATATATGACTTAATTCTTTTGTGCTCACCACGAGTCTCGTGGGTTAGCAGTATCTGCTCTTTTTTTAAAATAAAAGGTGGATGATTCAAGTCTCTTCAAAAACATTGTCAAAGTTGTTGCATAAACGATTCAAAAAAACTTGCTCGCTAAAAAGAATATATATATATATATATATATATATATATATATATATATATATATTAGATTAACCAGAGTATTTAAGGAGAACTAATCTCTAAGGTCCAGAGAGAGCAACTCTTCACTCTGAGCCAGATAAGTCACATAATAGGTTGGGGGTTGGCTCAAGTACGCAAGTACTTGTTGGTTAAAAAGAGTCAAAGTTGCTTCTATAACACGGTACCCTCAATAATTAAGTTTTGTACCTAGGTCTCTTTCTTATACCAAATGTAGCCTATCTATATAACACATGTGTCCTCCGAAAGGTTTATTCTTCAGATAATGACTTGCTATATTTTCAGATCCAATAAATTGCCACATTCACACATCACACCAAATGGTTGCCGACACAGAAAAAAAAAAAAAAAAAAAAAGCCACTGACTCTTTTTAAGTGAAAAGGAGAGAGAGAGAGAGGAATGAGAGAGAAAAAAAAAGAATGGATCATGCTTCAATTCTTAGGACATTTAGTATGGATGCCGATTCTCGGCTTATTGTAGCGAGATTGTCCAGTGTGAAAGAGATTATTAGCTATTTCTGTAATTATGATTTCGGATCAATACTTACACATCATATTCGCATATGTGTTTTTTTTATTTCAATACTTATCGTGTGTTACTGTTGAGACTTCGAGTAGACGTAATAATTTCTCCTTGTGTGGGACTTATCATATGATGGGCTCCATATCTTACTAGCTAACACTACAATATTAGTGAGCCTTGTTTTTTTTTTTTTTCTCTCTCTCTACACACTCTTTCTCTCTCTCTCTCTCATCAAGAAGAGTTATACATATATCTTTACACGTAACCACATATGTAGTTATATATATATATTTACATATAAAGTTATATTATACATATAAAAGAATAATAAAAATGGCCAGCCTAACCCACGTCAGTCTAAAAAAATGACGTGACTCTTCACAATTTAAAAATAGTCATCCGAATAGAGAGCCACCGTTCCTAATAACCTTAAGATAGATATTTTACAATTTTACTTTCATCTAAATGGAGAGGATAATAGAAAGAGAAGTAAATTTGTTACAAAATATTGAAAATGTTATATTAATTTGATAGAGTGGCAACTAGGGATGTCAACATGGGAGTACACAAGTATAAAAAAAAAAACACACACACACACATATATATATATATATATATATATATTATATGTATAGATTTCTTATTTTTGTAGTTCAAAATTTTTTCCTAAGGTACTCACATATACTTTTTTGTCCATACCGGACTCAAACCCCTCCCATTATACCATTTGACTGCAAACTCTTTCATTATTTTTGTAGTTCGATTTATAAAATTGTGAAAAAAGGAAAATGAATACTTATTAATAATATATACTCTTATTCTTAAATTTGTCCCTACTTGCATAGACAGAGTGAGGATTTCATTTTAGGGGACAAAAAATAAAAAAAATCAACTAACATGACACAAATAAAATTTTCAAATCAAATGGCAAAAAAAAAAAAAAATCTTTGGAAAATAATACGCTAATAAGCAGTAGTATATATAGGAGAGAAATACTTGGAAAATAATTAGGAAGACTGAAAAATTAAAAAGTCAAAAAGAATGGAACATCGTCTTGATAATATTCTTAACTGAAGAGGAAAAAGAAGATGGGTTTGATTGAAGAAAGGGAATGCAACTTTATTTGAAGAGAATTATAAAAAAAAAAATTGAAGAGAAAGACAGAGAGTGCAAGAAGAAAAAGAAGAAAGAATTAGATAGATTTTTAGAAAAAAATAATTTTAAGAAGGGCATTATGTAATATTTTACAAATGGTATTTTAATTTTTTAAAAAAATATCCCGAACCCATGTTGGTTTGCCTACTTGATTCATTATCAATTTAGCACATGTCCACACCTCCCAATAGTAGCAAAGTGAACTCGTTGGATGGTTTAAAATTAAATTGCTCTCTCAGTCAGACTCCTTCCAACTAATTTTATAATTTGTAGTGTAATTCAGTAGTATCTAACTCATATTATTTCAACTTATCGTAACTAAGAGGTAATTAATTGAGAGAATCCAAATTCATCTCATTTATCTATAAACTATGAAGTCGAGGATTTAAGATTCTGTTTGAATTGTCTTTTGAAAATGACTTTCGACTTTTTAAGTTTAAAATTTATTTTGTGAGTGTCTGGATTAGGGGTGCAACTTGAGTTGGGCAACCCGAATTCAATCCGAGTGCAACCCGATTTTTTATGAGCTTGGACAACTATTTTTACAATTAGGGTTGAGCTTGGGTTGAAAAATCTCAACCCGAATTTAATTAGGGTTGAGCTAGGGTTAAGGTGTCAACAACCCGAGCCCAACCCGAACCCGAATTATAATATTATTTTTATACATATTTTTTATTTTAAATATATTATATATAATATTCAAATTATGATAACCTTTTTCTTTTCAACTTCCTTTATTTAAATCTTAATTTATTGTATGTTAACACTTTGGATAATTAATTTCCTAAAAATTTGTTTGTAATTTTTTAGAAATTTGCATTAAGTTCTTAATTTTGTGTGTGTTTAGGAGTAATATAATATGAAACTTATTAAAAATCACTTTAAATTTTCAATATGGAGATTGGTGATATAGATAATCCGAATTAACCCGACTTTCTAACTCGAAATCTCAACCCAAGTTACAAACCCGAGTTTAAAAATTTAAGGATAGGTAGAGTTAGGGTTGAGTAGTTAGGGTTGAAAGTAGGGTTAGGGTTGAGTTAGAATTAAACATTTCATATGTAGGGTTGAATCTTAGTTGTACTTCTAACCCGCCCGAGTTACAGCCCTAGTCTGGATTGATAAAGTTAAAAAATTTCGAAATTCAAAAACAAAGTTTAAAGGAAATTGATGAATATCAAATTTTCATTTAACTTCTTTTTTTTTTTTTCTAGAAAAAAGTCAAAGCAAATACTCTACGAAATAGACCCTAAATTTCTTATATTGTGCAGAGTTTTTTTTTTTTTGTTGTGATTGTTAAAAAATTAAATTGCTCTATCGCAGTAAGACCCCTAACAACCAATTCCATAATTTGCCACAAGTAGTGTGTCTAAAGTAGAAGGGGGAGATTTTAAGTCCGGCTTTATGTATATATATGGCGAGAGTTTTTATTTTTATTAAGACTGTGGTCCAACTCTTCGTCCATTTTATAAAAATAATTTTTGAGAGATGGAGAGAGAGAGCAACCACTAAGCCTGTAAAATATTTTCCAAACAGTTTCAAGAAGATCAGTCATCATATCAAAAGAGTCTAAAAGAACACACAATTCAGTCATCGAAAAGTCGTATAGACTCTCTTTCTCTCTCTACTTTTTCTTGTTTCGTCTGTCTGCTATCTCTTTCTCTGTAGTCTTTCCTCAGTCTTTATCTTTAATTTTTGTACTTCTCAGTCTATTTCATTCATTTTCCTGTTTTATTCTCATGTAACGCGAAAATTCTTCTGGGTTTTTGTTAATTTTTGGTAAGATTTGGATTCACTTGGTGTTTTTCTCTCTCTTGGCTCTGTTTGAGAACATTCTCTGGACACCCAATTGGTCAAGTACATCACATGCCCTAAAAATTCTTGTGGTTTCGTCTGTTTTTATGTAATTTTCTGTTATATCATCATTATACATCTGATTATCATTTGGGCTCTCTTTATTATTGGATATAATTTAATCTTGATTATTGCGATCTATGATTATTTCTTGGGTTTTTATTGTTATGTATGTTTTGACCTTGGATCGATGTTAGACCGAGTTTGTCGAAGTCTTTTAGTATGGCTTGATTTTTTGGAGCAACGGCCAACAGATGATTAACTCTATGTTTAATTGTTCTAAAATGGAGAGTAAGAAAAGAAAAAAAGATGTGATTTATAAATTAATGATGAGAACGGCCAACAGATGTGATTATTTCTGTTTGGTATCGGCTTGAGATGGATGAGAAAAAACAATTAATGAGATTTAAAAATTATAATTATCACATTCTTCCATACATTTTCTCAATAACCATGTAGCATGTTAGATGCGTGAATTTTGTTGGAAGAAAATCCTATGTGTATATGTATATATATTAGATTATTTATTTATTTTGTTGAACCTTTTGGTTTAACTGATTTTTGATTGAGGTATGAACTGAGTTTCAGCTAGAGATGGGTATATATCTCAGTACTCCCAAAACTGAAAAGTTCTCTGAAGATGGTGATAATGCTAAGCTTATATATGGTTTATCATCCATGCAAGGATGGCGTGCAACAATGGAAGATGCTGTGAGTAATCAATGAAACCTCCTTTTCTGATCATAGTGTCCTTAGGATATCAATGTGTTGTGTTCAAGTTCAATTACTTGTTTCGTCTTTGTTTATCTGATGTATGTATAATGCATGGTGAAACTTATCAAGATAAGTAAACCAACAGATATGCATTGTGTATGTGTAGATGTACGGGAAAGATAAGTAAGGATAGCAAGATAAGTAGGTGAATTCCTCTCTCTCTCTCAAACAAATGACAGAATTGTTGCTTGTACTCAGAGTTCACATTTTGTGATAGGTAACTGAACAATCCATAAATGTAGGGTTAGCCTTTTCTTTTGAAACAATTGGCTTAGTCTTGCAAGCATGAATTTGGTTTTGCGAGTTAATTTAGTAATGATTTTAGTTATTTAGAATGATATGATGTCTCCCTTGAATTCAATAGTAGTCCGATTGTTGTTTCTGTATTAGTCTCATACTAGATGGTACCTGGCGTAGGTTTCTTTAGGGACGTCGTGATCATGTATTACAATTGTTTATTGATAAATTAGAATTTATGGAAGTTGTATGCTAATGTATTGTATGGTTAATTATATATTGAGGTGCTTTATCTTTTTTTTTCCTTTGTTTTTTTAGCATGCTGCATTTCCTGATCTGGATAATTCCACTTCATTCTTTGGTGTTTATGATGGCCATGGAGGTAAGTATTCGTTAATTCACATTTTTAGTATTTTTTTATATGGATTAATTTGACCCGATCAATATAAGGTTTTCTTAGTTACATTTTGGCAAGCGATTTTGAAGTGCTAGCCATGTACTCAAAATTAAGAATATTTTTAGATTATAGATACGTCCAAAATGTGTTGGATGCATATCCAGAAGTATTTAACGAAGCGTTTGGCACATTTCCAGAATGGACACGACTACTCCTTTGAAGTGTTTGTGCTTAACCATTGAATTGATAAAAAAATTACGTTATCTGGAATTCTATCATGTCACGAGTATGATTGAGCTGAGTGCTGGCTGGTTTGGGCTTAGATCTATTATTAAACGAACCCATAGAACTGTAGTTAGATCTGTTCAGCCTTGAAGCCATTTAGTTGGAAAACACCCATCTGAGTGATTAAATTAATCTTTTATTATTATTATTATTATTATTTTGATAAGTAACATTTCATTAAAGAAGCGCTCAGGAGGGGAGCATGCCCAAGGAAAAAAGCAAAACAAAAAAGAACGGCTATACTTTCAAGCTATCTACAAATTCCAAAAGATCCCCCATAGATTTACAATTTTGCTCATTATAATCTTTTATTTTTATTACTTGTGATAGTCAGGATTGTAACAATTGGTATCACAGTATATGGTGGGCTATAATGGATATTGATATGTAATTACTTATAAGAAATCTGAGAGCAATTGCAATTCATACAAATCCAGTTAGAGCTTTTCAATATCTAAATAGATGTTTTACTTTTAAAATCTAAATCTTTTATGGAGTTTAAGTTTTGTTTTACTGAAGAAGAAAAAATGAACATGTAAAAATTAAAATAAGATCCTTTAAAAGTAGAAAGCATGAAATAATTATGTATATTTCTTTTGAGAAGGCGTAGATAAAGTTATTTTGGAAGCGCAAATTCTCATTCTTGGCACCAAGTATTAATTATTGTGTGGATGAAAATGAAATGATCAACAAACCCCGCAAAGAAGAAAATAAAATAAGTACCATAGAATAGGAATAGTGGACCTTTTTTTCCATTTTGGAAGAATTGGCTTCTTTCTCTTGAAAATTGAAGCAGTTTTCCTTTTCGGAAATACTCTATTCAACAAAGCCTTATTTCAAATATTTGTGGTGGGTTAAATGAATCTTGTTTCGATATTATGCTCTAGCTAAGACCATTACCTTATTTCAAATATTCTCCTCCCCTTGGCATTATCTTCAACAAAGACTACACTTGATTTCTTCCATCATTCTATTGTGAAGCTACATTTGGTTCCTGATTTTGGACGCAGCCCTATAAGTTTTTTTTTTGATTAATATGCGGCCCTATAAGTGTTTCCAACAGTTGTCATAAATGATAATAGAGTACTTGGAGCAAAAAGTGCATGAAATGGGTGTGGCAATGGGTGTGGCATTGTCTCGAACTATATCTAAATAATTGGGATTTGATCTGGTTCAGGGTCTGAAGTTCAGGTATCCTAATATTCCCATTCATCGAGGGTTACTGGTTACATAGTCCCTCAACGATTGTCCACAGCGCACTACATTAATATTGAAGGGAGAATTATTTATTTTTTTAGTCTCTTATACAAAAAAATCTTCATATTTAAAGCATGTCATTTATTTAAGCACTTTGGACATTAGGTTGAGCCCAAGGCTATTGTACCTTAAAAATCTGGATAGATATATGGATTCACAGGACCTGCAGGGTGATTGAATTGGTCCTTTCTCTTGTTTAAGCTCAATTATAAATTAATTACATAAACTATGCAATCAAAAAAAAAAAAAACCAAGCACACGAAGAATAGCAGGTCACATGATTTTTATGTGGAAAATTCCAATGAGAAAAAATCACAGGATCTATCCAACACCGATGAATCTACTATGTGAAGTTACTGAAGTACAAAGATTACTCAACTTATAGTGTTACACTGATTTTTTAAACTCCAGTCCACTATCCCAGCCATTGTTTCAACACGTCGACACACATTCCACACTGGTTACCTTTTGAATCCACGACCCTAGCCATTGCTCCACGCACTTTTATATTCACAAAGAATTGAATCCATGATTTACGTCAATAAGGAGTATAAACTGGGGCAGTTGATTGTAATCTGACGATCAAATCGTTCTGCTCCTTCAAAGTCACATATACATGGGAAGTTGGGAACTCTGTTTATATAGTGATTTAAACATTCAGCTCATACCTTGACCTGTTGAGCTTGCTACAGGCTGGATACATTACAACTTCTATTGTAACATTGTGTATTATCCAAACTTGTAACCAGTGCAACTGATTGATCATTTTCTCAAATATCTTATCAGTATAATAATTTTGAACATTGGATTGAACATCGAACACATAATTTGTCATGTAAATGAAGATTACTTCTTGGGAGTGATATTTCCCATTTATTGATATTTTTGCTTCTTAATTTTTTTTTTCCTCCAAAACAATATGTATTTTTCATATGCAATATGATATGGTACATGATATGGAAAATGTAGCGTTCCATTTGACAACTACGGTTATAAATATGTGCCGTTCATGCGAGTGAGTTCAAATTAAACTAAATTTGATCACATACACAAGACAGAGAGAGAGAGAGAGAGAGAGAGAGAGAGAGAGAGATCATTTTGATAATTGAAACTACATTACATATTGGACAACCAATTGCCCTAAAAAGTTGAGCTGTTTTAAATTCCCTTCTTTTGCTATTTTTGTTGAGTAATCTTTGTATCTAGTGGACTTTGGTTTATTTGACACATTAGTAGGATAATGCTTTTTTGTACTCAAGAGTTTGCTTCTGGTCTGTTTGAATTATTAAGATGACCTTTCAAGTAAAAACTTTTTTTTTGAGAATCTTAATATGAAATCTTATTGCTAATTCCAGTATAATAAGATAATAACAAGCCACATTTATATTGTTAATACTGACCTAAGTTCATTAAAGTGCAGGTAAGGTTGTCTCTAAGTTCTGTGCCAAGTTTCTACATCAGCAAATGCTCAAACATGAAGCATATTCAGCTGGAGATATAGGAACCTCAGTTCAGAAAGCCTTTCTCAGGTTTCTATTTAAAATTTGGGCCCTTCCACCAGATGCTTATAACTCCCTTCATTTCTTTCCCATTATATAACTTTTTTCTTTTTTTGGATTTCTTTTTCGTAGTTTCTCTTTTATTATTATTATTTGGAATATTTATTAGGCCAGACTATTATCCACTCATGATTTTGATGTGTATTGTTTTTTTATTGTTAACAATATTGTTGTTTCTTTTTGTAAAGAAATAACGGTCAGTATCATGTTTCATACGGTAATTCATTGTATTTTGGTGTTTATTTATTAATAATAATGTACTTCTAATTTTACCAAGGCCTATAGATTGATGATCTCATTGACTCTGGTCTGTGTTAAGGAATTTTGAGCTCTTGAGAAAATTGGAAACTACCTGGCTTAATATCTTTATTTTCTCACGTGGTTAAAAAAGCTGTTGTTTTTCACTTCAGGGTCTCTGGCTTCTCTCATCACAGACTTGAACATATTCAAGATTATTGTCTCAATGCTTTTATTTTAGTCATTATTCACAAAGGTCCAAAAAGTGAGATGCTTGGAGACATCTAACCACAATGCAATTACATTTCTCCAGCGTAAAGTGGTCAGTAGAGGAGCCAAATATAATTGTAAATAGTTATAGGCTAAATTGCAGAATACCTCCTGAACTGTAAAAAAATTACAGATAACCTGAACTATCATTTTAGCAATAAACCCCCTTTAACTTTCCTGAAAACTTGCAATTCACCCCTTGCTGTTTGCACACCGTTAGAAAATGGACGGAATATACATTTTCGGATCTGAAATTACAATAATGCCCTTTTATTGACAAAAGTGTCCTTTCATCAATTTTAATCCATATACCAACTTGTTTGTTAATGGTTACGGAAAAATGGGTTATTAGTGTAATCTATATACTAACCCAAACAATATATATATATATATATATATAAAGGGGGGCTCAGTGTTTTGGTTGATTGAATGAAGGAATGGTTCACACTCAAGGCTAGATAGAAGAGGAATTTGTGAGCTGAGGATTTGGGAGAGAGAGAAGGAAGGCAAAAGGGAATAACAGACTGGGAAGGGGCTATTGAATGCGCTGCCCCCTTACGTCATAGGTACCCTGATTATTTATAGGGTTCATGGCGCAGATCCTTTACCGTAATCATCCCAAGTGGCAGTATGTCATTGTGCCACATGTCCATGCCGTTATTCCTTTGATCAGACCGCAAATACCCCTTATGTCACCCTCGCAAGTCACTTCTGTGACTCTCGCGAGTCACTTGTGTGCCCCTCGCAGGTTGCCACTACTGTATCCCAACCTGACGGGCCCTTCTCTCAATCCACCATTCCTCAACAACCCAATTTCTCGATGTAGGGCCATGATGCCACATGCACTGATGTGACACCATAGCCACACAGGCTGTCACAACGCGCATTTGTGCCGACAGTCTAGAAACCATCGGGATCCTTTCAGAGGTTTCATCTTTCAAGAAATGATGGTAATGTCGCGACATGTTACTCATCCCTCTTGTAAAGCGGAACCAGTGGAAGGCTCACTTGGTGCTCATCGTGGAGAGCACTATTCTGGATTGTGGGCTTTAGCATAGGCAAATATATTGACAGTACCTTTGCCAATCAATTTGTGTGAAAGGCACTCTCGGGTTGTCTCGCTACAGTCGCGCCATTACTATTTTAGTCTACTGTATTCTCACGTGACCTGGGACATACCAAGATTCTCTTGCAATTCTCCTGCCCTCTGTGGGTGGGAATTTTCTAGGAAGACTAAGGCATGCCCGCTGAGGAGAACCTGCCCCTTTAGAGATCTTCCTTTGACCCTGCATCCTCGCGAGTCCGTGTCACTTGCAAGGTCACCCATAATTAACCTGCGCCCCCCCCCCCCCCCCCCCCCCCCCCCCCCCTCTTTAAATTTGTATTTTGTGCTTCTCAATGTTCATTAAAGTTAACTGCCAGATCTCTAAAAAAGAAAATGTTAAGACACCCATGGGATTAAAAGCAAGACCACCAAGTTATTGATTCTTGTTTTCCTGAGAACTAATGGGTCTGACAATGATATGCTGATATTTGTCTAGTATAAAAATGCCTTGCCTATTCTTAATTAGGTTTTAAATTTGGACCCACTTCAACAGTTATTGGCCACTGCATAATTATTTGATTTGATTGCATTGAAACAAATTAGAGGTGAATGTGAACATTACAGAAAATGAATCCATTACTAATTGATACTGCATTTAATTAAAAGGAATTTTTTTTTCTCTCTTTTTCTTTTTTATTTTTTGACAAAAAGATACAGATCTTTGTGTGTTCTGAAGAGTTGGTTTCAATGGCTGGGAGGCTTTGCCTATTTGTTACCCTTTTGATGGTATTGAATCTGAATATTCTGTCTATTCGCAGAAGGAAAAATTGTTATTGCAGTGAGAATTTTCAAAATAAAGTATTTTTTACAATTTATATTATTCTAAGTTTTTTTTTTCTCCAGGGGTAAAAAATGTCATTTAACAACAGACGGATTTACCTTAATTACAACTTTTTGATAGTTTAGAGAGTTGGTTGCTTCAATAAGTATTTGCAAATTGCAGATAGTTCAGGGGATTTTCTGCAATTTACCTTAAATTATAACCAATATAGTTTTGCAAATATGTGAAGCATAGCCTGTCTGTGCTGAATACAATTAATGTAATAACCCCCGAGGTCTACATGGGCGCACACATAATTTTTACAAGGGTATGATTCTGATTTTTTAGGTAGTGAACAGAATAGGCTTCAAACCACATACTACTTGACCAGCAGTTATGATGGCTTGTGTAGTCTCAGCCACACGGCCCACTCTGTACTTTTGTTCCTAAAAGAGACAAGTTTTAAATGAAATATGTAAAACACTTTGTCAAAATTGCTTGATCATTTTCTGTACCTTTGCAAATGGGCTATCATTGTGGGTCGAAAGTCGTATATGACTCAGTCCCATGCTTGTCCTTGAACCAAGTGGCGGTCAACTATTATAAGATTTAAAAGAACCATAATATTGAATTTAGGACTCTTAAAGGCAAATGTGCAAGTAAAAATTATATGATTGCAGAAAAGATTGTTGTCACGACTGCTACTCAATAGTAGTCAAGATCTGCTATCTTTATGCCTATTTATTTAATATTAAGTACTTGCTTGTGCTGCATTTTATGTCGTTCCAGTTAGTTTACTTTTCTTTGGTGCAGAATGGATGAAATGATGCGTGGACAAAGAGGGTGGAGGGAGCTAGCTGTTTTAGGGGATAAGATAAACAAGTTTACTGGTATGATAGAGGGTTTGATATGGTCTCCAAGGTCTGGTGAGGCGAATGGCCAAGTTGATGATTGGGCTTTCGAGGAGGTACCTATTCACATACTCAATTCATACTTTGAAAAATGTCATTTAGGAAGTAGAACTTAATGTGAAGGATATGGAATTTTCTAAATAAATCACTAACCATATATTTATGGCTTTATATTTTGATTTCCTACTTATGTTCGGTGAACGTCATGGAAATATAAATGGCTTGTGGAGGATTGTAGAGTTTTAGAAGGGTTTCTTTTCTACATTAACACATATTTCTTCACTGAATTTATTTTTCAGTCAGAAAGCAACTTGTAAGTCGATGCTGTCTCTCTCTATGCTTACCAAATAAGTTAGATATTCATCATGTGTGCTCTAATGGACATCCTCTTTCCCACTCTCAAAACTCCCTCTAAAAATGCACATTTGGAGACACATATAAATGTATAGACTAGTTTGCAATTGTACATGCATTATAATTATGCTTGTTCTCGGATGGACATCTCCTCCCCCTCCTCTTTCTCTCTCTCTCTCTCTCTCTCACACACACACACACACACACACATTGCACATCATCTAACTTGAGGATTTACATATGTTACATTCATTAAATTATTTTCTTATCATTCAATGCCTGCTGTATAAACTACTTCATCCTTTTCTTTTTCAAAATAGTATTTTGAATCCTTATCTTCTTTTCCCCCCTTGAAGCAATATTTCGGGAAGGGCTTCATTTTAATTGTACAATGCATTCTTCTTTGACATCAACCGAATTGTGGACAGGTGGTTTTTGGATATCTTCGATGTATTCATTTTCACATATAAGTAATTAGGTCCTTGGTTTGTTTTGAATTTTGGAATGGGGACCACACCAGCTAATGACCCTTTTATTATTGAAGCAGTCTCTCTCTCTCTGTGTATGTCTATGTACTTGCATGCTGTTTCCTATTGTTGGTCGAAGTTTATTACAAACTTCTACAAGTATTGTGATAGTAAGCTAGTTTTTGCACATCTGACTATTCTGTTTATATTGAAAATTTTGAAACATATTTCTGCGGCACTTCTTTTCTCTGCTCAAAGCCTCGAACTTAGTTGGGAGCCTGGGGAATTAACAAATAAGTTTCAATGTAGTAATGATTTGTTAGTCAAACAGAAGAATCTATATCTATGCAATGCGGCCAATGCCTCTTTATAACATACTACAGTTTTATCAATAAATAGCATATGGCTTGTGAGGTTAATACTTGTTTTCTGATGTTCAACTTTTATTCCCCATGTCAATCGGAAATTCTGTAAAGAACTTTTCTGATGATTTTTCAATTTTTCACTCTGCGATATTTTTTTGGCATTGTATAATTTGACTTAATTACTCTAGACATTGCAATCAGGGGCCTCACTCTGATTTTACCGGACCAACTTCTGGGAGTACTGCCTGTGTTGCAATTATTAGAAACAACCAACTTGTTGTTGCAAATGCTGGTGATTCTCGTTGTGTAATATCCAGGAACGGTCAGGTAAGGCATAATTTTAAGAAGTTTTTCTTATATTCAGATTCTTAAAGGGAAGGTGTTTTTGCTAGTAAGGGATGTTCTATGTAGATTAAAAATTGACTTATGCAACCCCCTCCTGAGAGAAAATAAAAATAAAAGTAGAAGTTATGAACTGTGGTTCTTGACCGAGGAAACATGGACATGCAAATAAAAGGTAAAAGTATCCGTGTTGAACGCACCAAAAAACGTGTCCGAATATTTTTCCTTTTTGGATGCACTGGCTCACTGCGGATATGGGGATGTTTTAAAAAATTAAAAAAAGGACGGGTCAAAATATAAAGTATGTGGCATTCATTGAAAAGTTTCAAAGAAAATGGTAAAGTTTTGCTCTCTTTTGCCACCAAGCTTTGAACTTTCAAACTTGCTACAACTGATCATCGAAGCTTGATTGTTGGCAAGGCGCCTTCTTCTATAAATCCCCTTTCTCTATCTTTGTTTTTTTTTTTCTTTTCCTTTTGCCATGCAATTTTTTTCTCAGCAAAACCTTATTTCTCCTCGGCTCTTTATTTTTTTCTTTCTTTAACTGAATCTTTCTTTTCTAATGAAATTCTCTTACCTTTTCTTCAACAAAGATGAAAAGACCTAATTTTAGAGAGGGTTCAAAAATTCTACTTCAGCTTTCTCTCTCTCTCTCTCTCTCTCTCTCTCGTCATTCTCCATGCAACTGTAATCTTTTGCTTAGTTATGGAATTAGATTACAACAAACTTTATAAAGGGAGTTCAGAAATTGTACCTCAGCCCCCTCTCTCTCTCTCTTTTTGATTCTTAAATGAGAGAATTGTTGTTGTAGTTCAGTAGCTATTGTGATCTTGGATTTTTTAATCTGAATATGATTAAAGTTGAAAAATAATAGTAGTCTTATAATATATTACCACATATATAAAAATATATATTTGTTACTGGCTGTCTCCTGGCGTATCCGTGTCTCACATATGCATATCTTTGCTTCTTGGTTCTTGACAATTTTATCCAGTTGACTAGGACAGGCTAAGGTGTATTCAAACTATATATACGTAGAGCATATATGGTTGTTATTGAAATATTTTGTATATTACAGATTTAAATGAAATGTGTTTATGCTTCTCAATGTGGCTTTTTGGGCAGGCATACAACCTTTCCAGAGATCACAAACCTGACCTTGAGGTTGAGAGAGACAGGATCTTAAAAGCTGGTGGTTTTATACATGCCGGACGAGTCAATGGCAGTCTTAATCTTGCAAGAGCTATAGGTACTATACCTGCCTGCCTGTGGACTTTATTATATCTATCCAGTTGCATTTTCCCACTGGTAGTCTATAACTCTGAAACTTAACCCATAGACCTAATCCTTGATTATCCTACAAGATGCAAGTTGGGCATTAGTTGTATCATGGCCCTAAAAAAAATGAAAAGAAAGGGAAAAAAGACAACATGAATCATGAATCTGATGCAGCTAAATACTACTGGTCTCAGGGCTAGTGGTATGTGTTCCCACTTCTCATATTAAATGGAGTTATATATGCACATATACACATGTATAGATGTGTGTGAGAGATGGAAAGACAGCAGTTTCTGAATTTTAAATATAGGTTTCTATTTTACTGCAGGTGACATGGAATTTAAGCAGAATAAGTTTTTACCTGCTGAGAAGCAAATTATAACTGCCAATCCTGATATTAATACTGTATGTATCTTCTTCCTTTTGCAACAGTAATGATATGACAGAATTGTTTTTCAAATAGATGGTTGTTGATTATCTTCTAGGTTCAAGTAGTAAGAAATGATTGATAAAAAGTCAAAACTCTTGTCCAGCTCTTGGGTTGGCTATATTAATCATGTTTTTTTACCCTTCTGTTTTGTCCAATTCCACAAAGCAAGGATGTACAGGCAAGGAAATAATTGGTGGAATTTCTGGGCTACAAATTTCTCCTATGGATTGCTTTTGTGATTTAGGGCAACAGTGTAATTGAATCATACACAATATAGAAAATAGCTTAGTACCACCATGGTGATATGGGAGAGAGGGAGGGAAACAGTGAGGAATTTGTTTGTGCGCTTTGGGGAAGATCTGAATCAGCAAAACTTTGAATCCAACATTGTTAAGACACAATGTTGGCATAGAACAATGTTAAGAGTATTTTTAAAACTTATATTTCATTGTTCTGTTTCCAAGCCTTTTTAATTTCTTATTGAAATTTGTTCAACAAAATGCAATGATGAAACTATTTATATGAAATAAGTTTTAGTACATGTTTAACTTTGAATGTAATTATGGAACATGGACTCTTGAAATCTTTGCTGGATTGTTTTCTTTGACAGATATATGAAGATTTTATATGCTGGAACTGTTTCATTTGTGATTGACTGTATGTTTAATTGATGTCATTCTCTTGACTTAATTAATGTTTTATGTATCTTGGATGTTGTGAACACTTGATTCGACACTGACTTGTGTGGCCAGCATGTTTAAATTGGTTGGTTCTGGAATCCAGTTTGTTAAGTTTAACTCAAGTTACCTATGGATGATTTCCTTCCTTCCTCCTCCTCCTCCTACTTGCCTGCACCCTTCTTTCTTTGGTAGTGGTTAGCAAAGTTTCTTATAAAAGATTTATCACCTGCTTATGTGTTCAAATAGAAACCTTGAATTGAAGTTTCTGAACATTGGGGTTTTTTTCTCATGATATTTATTTATTTTGTTATTAGGTTGAGCTGTGCAATGATGATGATTTTATTGTGCTGGCATGTGATGGTATCTGGTATGTGTCTCATGCTTTTCTTTTTTCAACTTAATTTATTTAGATGGTTGTGTGTTATTAAAAATGTAGTTCCACATTAGAATTGAATTTTAAACTGTAGCTAGTCTATTAATTTTTCTCTTACATGTGCTTTAAAGTATGTTTCAAATCTACATAATAATTATTTGGAATGTGACACCCTTTAGCCATAGTTGCTGATGTTTCATATCTACATAATAATTATTTGGAATGTGACACCCTTTAGCCATGGTTGCTGTACTTTTCCAATGAAATAACCTGACAAGCTCTTTTCCATTAGTTCTTTTTCATTCTTGGGAGGATTTATTACAGCCGTCTTTTCACTAAGAGAAACATCAAAGGCTCCATTTTCATTGTTTTTGGCATTTATGAGATGGAGTCTTCTTCCAAATCCCGGGGCAACCACTTCTTGAAAATAAGCTTGGAGGTCGGGTATGTCTGAGTTTATAGGGTCACTACTTCTAGCTCCCCAGATTGACGTTCTCGGTAGGGTAATGGGCCATTAAAATTTCCATTGGTAATTTTTTCTCCATTTTCACATCCATTTTCAAAATAATATGTATATGGGAAAGGTCATGATTGTCTTGACAGTAAAGTGTATCTATATATGGTAGCTGACACCAAGAATTGGAATGGATGAAAATACTTGATGTTCCAATTTTTCAGTCAAATAACCCAATGGTTGGCAGCACTTAATTGATGTAGTTTCAGAATACATACCAGACCCATGTATGGAGTGGCCCCTTTATGTGACAAGTGCTCTTTTGAATCTTCCTTGGTTGATGTTTATTGAGCAGGGCTATATCTTGGCGACCTTAGAACTGGGTTTTTTAGAAACCTTTATTGGTGCCCTGACTTTTGTGGATTTCCTTTTCTCAGAGAAGCCCTGGGTCTTGAATTTCAGACCTGCTGACATTCTAGGGATGCTTTCATGAATCCTTAATATACAATTTTGAATTCTTAGAATTCTTACTACAAACGAATTTCTATAATTTATTTCCTTTTTAAAATTTATATCAGTTGAATTATGGATACTGGGTTTCAACATCTAATAATTGAATGGCTGCTGTTTATGGTGAAATTTTTTCAGGGATTGCATGTCAAGTCAGCAACTAGTAGATTTTGTACATGAACAGTTGAACTCGGTAATTGTCTGAGTTCTCTCTTGTAATCCGCAATTTTTCGGGCTATACTTAATTTCTATTTTAATTTAAAGCCTTGTTCAAATTGGTGCAACAAATAAGGGTACATTTTGTTATTTTTTCTTGAGAGTATCCATAAGATGCTAGAAAAGCAACTTGTGGGCTTCTGCTTTTTGCAGAGAAAAGTAATGATGCATGCTTAATGAATTGCTGTGGAAATTGGTAAATGATTTATGTGTTACAGAATAAGATGAAGAAAGTGTGTATTTTCTTTGTCAATGTTGCTGTGTTGTTGGTGCATTACCAAACATGTGATGGTGTCACTGTTGGTGGTGCCTTGCCAATTGCGTTGTTTTCATTTAAAATATCTGTATTTTAGTGTTTTGCTGACAAATGGAAGAAAATATCAGTTGATATGCTATCCAGCCAGTGCCTATATATATATTGATTGAATCTTGAGAAGAATTGACTTGTTTGGTTCGTTAAATAGTTAATATTCCTTCTTACATATAATTGTTTAAAGACCTGCTCGTCGAATGCATTTTTTTCTGTTCTAAACTTTTATAAGCATCAGAAATGGTTTGGTTTTTTGATTTAATTTTGTTTAGAAGTGATCTTGATCCTGATATTGGGTCATATGCAGGCCATGTCTCCGAAAATTTTGATGGCATATCTTGTTTGACACAGTTCTTTGGTTATGCAGGAAAGCAAGCTTTCTGTGATATGTGAAAGAGTATTTGATAGGTGCTTGGCCCCTTCAACAGCTGCTGGTGAGGGCTGTGACAACATGACCATGATATTGGTGCTGTTCAAGAAACCCATCCATTCCATTCCACATTCAGAGGAGAGATCATCAGCTTCTAACCAAGCTGAAACTGAACCAAAACCAGATGGGAGTGAATCAAGCTCAATGCTGCAGTAATTCATAGGTAGGATCTCAATGTCCATAGTGTGGTTGGAAGAAGATTAAGATGATCCCTTTTATTGCTTAAAAAAATCAGATTCTTAGGGTTGTGTTCAACCAAAGATGGTTTTGCTCTGACAAAAAGGGTTCAAAAACTGAGAAGGTGAGCGTTTTGTGTTGTTTCTGTTTAGGTTTACATTAATCCTAAATCACCACTGAATTAGTATGTACAGTCTTTTGTTTATAGTTTTCCGTTATAACACTGTTATAATATGCTGGCTGGGCCATTGTAAACCTCATCTCTTTGGAGTCTCAGGTACTAATTTGATTCTCAGAAATCATAAAATGAATAACATGGGCTTGTCTAGTTTGAGATCCATGGAGAAAGAAGCTTTGTGACAAGTTTTGGATTATGAATATAGGGTTAAGACTATTAATTTGAGAGAGAGAGTGCCTAAAGAATTTTGTTGCAACCAGTTCTTGAAAAGTTGCTGCAATAGAGTTTTCACGGGAGCTTATAGCCGTTAGATCACCGTTAAAGCATAACGATGCAATGGCTCAAGATGTGAGCTAGCATGAGTGCCTTGATGGTAGTTTTTTCCAATTATATGAAGCATTTACTTTCTGAGAATTATTGTATGTGAAATTTCTTATCTTTTCATAAACAAAATGGCACTAGGGTTGCACATAAAGTCGGATTGGTTCAAAAAATAGAACCGAAGTGAGCATCAAAATTGAACCAATCCAAACCATGCAAAATTGGATTGGATATGATTGGTTTCATGGACATGATGAGGTTGTGTAAATTGGTCTTAATTTTTTTTAAAAATATTAAACTATGTATTCAGTTTTTGATTGGTACTTGTATGGCACAAGGCAAGCATTGTTCATTCAAAAATAGTATACCTGTTGCATTTTAAAATTAAAATTATTACTTGTATGGGACGAGGCAAGCATTGTCTATCCGAAAATAGTATTTCTGTTGCATTTTAAAATTAAATGTGATTCGATGCGACGAAAAGAAAAAAAAAATATCATTCTTAGATTATTGTTCATTTTATCGTTCATCCAAAAATAATATTTCTGTCACTTTTGTTTTAAGACCATTTTGGTTGTTTTGTCATACCTTGGTAAAATTTTCATTGAAACATAAACAAATAATACTTAATAAGATGTATCGATGAATCTTAACTTTGTAATACAAAATCTACAACATCATAAACAATGAAAAGAATAGTTTAATGATAAAACAAGTATTGAAATATTTTTATGATTAATTGGACTTATTCTAAACTTGTAGGACGGACGATAAAATGAATGTAGATTTTTTTTTCCTGTGACGGAGAGGTCCAATGCTTAATCTAAGGGTGTGATACATATTACATTTAATTTTATAATGCGAGAAATACTATTTTTGGATGGACAATGCTTGCCTCATGTTATATAAGTAGGAGTTCTTACTTAACAACTGATGTGGACTAATCAAAACTAAATATATGTTTAAATTGCGAACGGTACTTACCTACTCACGGGTGTTGATGTGGTTTAATAAAAAAAAACACATCTGCTTTAATTACTTAACCAAAAAGTAATAAATTTTTTCAGATCGACACGGTTTCATTGGATAATTGACGCTTTGCTGTCATTCTCTCTTTCATCCCTTTCCACATTCATGTTGTCTCTCCCCAATCCACTATTCTTCTTCCTCCTATCACCCTCTATGTGCAAGCCTAATCATTCAAAAGGCAAAGTTGTACAAAGATTAATAGAAATCGAACAATTCTTACAAATCAAATACAGTGTTTGGTTTCTCTAACCCAGATAGTGAAATTTACTCGATATTAAATATGAATTTCAGAACTGCATACTTGTTGAGCACTCTTGTACAAGCTAGACATGCTCTTTGGTTAGACAAAGAGAAAGAAACATAGAATATTTTTTTCTCTCCACATTTTGGTTCATTTAAAGAAAAAGAAAAACAAGGAAATGAAATGATTAGGAATTTAGGAGGGATGTGAGTCTTGAAAGACTTGTCATATTGAAAATTCAACACAACAGACACCTAAATAAAAGAAAACGTTGGTGAGTTCTATCTTTATCATGTACTTCCTTTTTCTAATCCCTCACTTAATTTTGTAAGACTAAACTGATGAAAAATTTTGAACATCACTTCTTTCCATATCTTCTCCATTCGCTCTTTATGCTCACCTCTTTTACTTGATTAAAGAAATCATCGTGAAATAAACAGAAAATGTGATATTCCTATTCCTATTTGCTATGGATGAAATCTTAATGTTGTTCAGATTCTATTCATCTCGGTATAGTTTTGCCTATTGAGTGATTTAGCTTGCTAAAGGGGGTGAGATGAGTAATAATAATAGTGGGTTGGGGAGAGACGGCGTGAATGTGAGAAGTGGTGAAAGAGAGAAGGAAAACATAATATTAATTAGTCAATGAAATCGAATCGATCCGAAAAAAATTATTACTTTTTTAATTAAGTAATTAAAGTTAATGTGTTTCTTTTTTATTGGACCTAATCAGTAGAGTTTACCAACTCACGATAAATATGTAAGTATTGTCTTAAAGTGCCATCCATTAAGGCATTAAGTTTTAGAGCCCTGTCCTGTTAATGCTAGAAAATTAATTCTTGTCTCTTTAAAGACAATTGATCAAAGTCATGGAGCTCCACTAATACCTGGGTCCGGGATTGTGGGGTGCCTTGTCACCACTCCCTTGTATGAATCTTTTTCTCAGCTCATGTTAGCCGTGTGTTCCCAAAAGAATTTTCTGGGTTTCTATATTCTTTACGTGTGTGTGTATATATATACATGTATATATATTCCCCCTATTTTTAGAATTGAGATAGTGTTAAAGAGTTATGTTTTAAATTAATTTCATTTAATTAATTCTTTATTTATGAATATTTTAACTCCGCTCTTTACAACTTCAACTTCAAAGTTTCAAACATGATGTAGTTAATTTAATATGATATTTATTCATATATTAAGTGTCAATTAATTAATGTTAAGTTAAATATATCTTTTCTACACTGGTATTAATAGTATTAGTATTACGAAGTCTACAACGTATGCATACACTTTCTAAATTTGAGTGTGAGTATTATACTCTGATTTAATGACACATCATATTTAGGCTTAGTTGAATTCCGATTATAGTGTTGTCATTTATCTTTCATTTACATTTGAGAGTCAACTATCTTCAAAAACCGATTAGATAACCGTAAGTATTCATAAGCACTATTTCAATAGATTTGTTCTAACATATAAAAGGATTAATTGTGTATGAAACTTCTTAAATATAAAATATTTTGACGACCTCTAATACTCAATTCTAAACTTCAACACTTAAAATTCAATTCTTTAAAATTTGAGTTCTTAATTTCAGTTTTATCAAACAACACTAATAATTTTCTAGATGATTTTACAGCCTCCTAAAGATGGTTAGATTGTCGACATTATTTGAAAACTCTAAATAACTAGTTCAGGGGTTAAGATTATTTCAAAGGAAAATATGCAATATTTTTTTTAATGGGTTTTTGTGCAATTAACTCTAGATATAATATACATATATATTATACTTATATTCTTATGAGTAAGGTGTCATTTGATAAAACTAAAATTAAATATAAAAAATTAAGAGTTGGTTTTAATATTAAAGTTTAAATCTTAATTGTAAATTGAGAAATTATCTGATACTTGGTTGAATTAAAATCTTCAAGCCACTGATTTAAAGTTTACACCTCATTCTAAGTGACTTTTTTTGAAGTGTATCTAAATTGTATTGTTAATTAAGACCTAGGAAGCATGGATACAAACATGGGTACGATACGACACGGATATAATGATACAAAATTTTTTAAGAAATAGGACACAGACACAGCAAGAATATAGCTATAAAATAATAATATAATATATATTAATTATTCAATAAAAAAAGAATACATTACATAAATACTTCAATTCATCATAAAACAATTAACAATCAAACAAACTTATAAACAAAAATAGACAAAGAGATTAAAATAAATTAAAGAATCAGACTTATTAAATCTTCTACATATATTTAGTTTAGATTTTTAGTCATAACTTAGTGACATATAATTTTCATATCGAAATACTTGAATATTCATCATTATTACGAAGTGTCCAACACGTGTTCGAGAAGTGTCCAAGAAATGTTCAAAAAGTGTGCAAAGAGTGTCCAAGAAGTGTCCTAAAAAGAAAAAGGATAAATATCACTGACACTCCACGCTGCCACAACTTTGTAAAATTTGGTCACACCTATGGTTTGTGCCGTATATCACACACACCTTCTCATGTCATAAGTACATTATGTCAGAGCACTTTTTCACTGTGAAATGACCCTAATACCCTTTGACTTTTGATATAACCTTTTTGAATACTAAAATTACCCATTTAACCCTGTGTAATAAACCAAAATACCCCTTTCTCTTTTATTTTCCATTTTTCTTTCTCAATCTATCAATATATATATATACTATAATATATGTAACATATATATTTAATTATATATTTTCATAAATATTAATGTTAACGCAACAATACACAAACACACACACATATATATATATACACACTTGCAAAACCTTAAACCCTACATTCTTACGAACAAGTCGCCGTCACTGGCGACAAATGCCGAGGGTTCTGAAAGGAAATCAGAGGCCAAGAGCGGTGGTGATGACAGAATCGAGGTGATTAGGACGAAATTAATGTTCGATCTTCAGATAGTGAAAACAAGTACTGGGATTACAAGCAACCATTTTTCTCTCCCTGCTTAAAAGCCTTCTCATCTGTGTGATCACTAGTGACTTAACTTCTTTTTCCTCATTCATCTCCCTTGGTAAACCTATTGCTAACATTCCCTCTAGCTCTGGTCTATTAACACTTGTAGACGAAGAACAATGATGTTGATAACAAGTAGGATCTTGACCATTTTCTTCCAAACACAAATCTAAAGTGCTAACCTCGTCTCATTCCCACAAAACATCACATTGGTGGGAAAATTAAGTGACACTGTCGAATACCCATTGGCGGAGGAATTCGATTTTGTCGACGACTGAAGAACAGTGTCCGGTGAAATGTCATCATTGGTCGAGTTTGAGGACGAAATTGGGTTTCGACAGAGTGGGCAAGTGGAGTGAGATCGGAACCACTTGTCGATGTAATCCGCATGAAACCTGCGCTCGTGGTTGGACTTGATCAGCGTGGGTACTTGTTGTTTAGGAACAACAATGGAGATGTTATGGTGGTCGACAATCCCTGCATTTGTGCTTGAAAACAGAGGAAATTTGATTTCAATTTACATTTCTTTGTCGGTAAGCTATCTCTTGTCGTTTGATTGGATCTGTGTTTCTTGAATAGCCTCATCTCCAGTTCGATTTTCTCCAATAGTTTCCTTTCTCTCTCTCTCTCTATATATGTATATGTTTATATACAATTGTCGCAAGATTTGTAAAATGTGGTGATTTGGAAGGATTTGCTTTTCTTTTTTTGTTCTTACTACTGTAACATCTTTTTGACTGCGAGAAAGAGCTAATTAGTTGAGATTGATTATTTAACATTTGCAATGGCCAATGTGTTTCCCCTAATTTATACATTACTTGTTATGTGTGTATATGTATACATATAATTAAGAAGAATTGTGTTCCCAAGACAAAGGCCATTTTGGTCAAATCTCATGTTTGATATTTTTATAACAAAAAAACATTTAAACAAGCAATCAGACCCATTTCACAACATTCTTAAATATGGAGGGATGTTTGTGACGAAATTTGACGAAATTGTATCTGCATAATAATACATCAAATTTTAAGGAGTGTCAATAATATTTACCCAAAAAAAAATATCAGGACACTTCATATCCGATACAGATATGACACCATGTCACTGCTTTCTAGATTTAGACAAATAAACAGAAGTGATGGAGCTCCACAAATATTTGGGTCGGGGCGTGTGGAGAGCCATGTCACTACTAGCTCGTATGCTTATTTTTCTCAGCTCACGCCAGCCATGTGTTTTTTTAGTGTTTCTAGCATAATATTATGGCTTTTTCTAGAATTTAGATAGTACAAAGCTCCTAAAGATGAAAAAAAAACTTACACATCACCTCTCAATACTCTTTTCTTTTTCTTTTTTTCGTAAATAGCCATCTTGAATAATTATTTATTCAGGAAAAAAATTATAATTTATAAGCAATTTTGTATGTGACGGTTCTGTCAATCTATTATCAAGAAATAAAATGTTGGAAGTATAGAGACTTTTTTTTTGTATAAAAAAAAGGTCCAATTTACCTTCTCTGATTAATGTTTGAATTATAAGAATTTTGCACATTACTCCCTACAAAATATAAGCTTCTTATAATTCAATAATTTTCAAAATTATTTTATGGCCTCCTATATATATTTTTTTCTCTCTCTTAGCAAGAAAATAACACCATTCACTTTGAGAGGCAGATGAGTTACCACTAAATTACAACTCTTACTTGAAAACTTTAAATAGTTTAGGGGTTAATTTTATTTTAAGGGAAAATATGCATTTTTTTTTCTTTTAAGGGTTTTGTGCAATTAACTCTAGATATAATATATGTATATACCTATGTGTAATGTGTCATTTTATAAAACTAAAGATTAAGTATAAAAAAAATTAGAGCTAGTTTAATAGAGAAATTATTTGATACTTGTTTGAATTTAAATGTTCAAATCACTTTAATTTATTTAGAATTAAGTATTAAATTGAGTTATGACAGAATATCTAAATTTATTAGAAGGATATTCTCATTTTGAGATTATATTTTCAATTAAACTTAGAGTTGTTTCTTATATGCTTTTAATTGCTTCACTGCATGTCCGACAATATGAATTCACTCAAGAATGATCTCGTGATACTCTAGAATTTTCTTATATTAATACAATTTTTGATTATTTTATTATTATTTTTTTAGGTATTGTTCTTTTGTAAATAATATACTTTTTTTTAAGATATTTGACAATAAAATATTTTTTCAAAAAATATATGTATAAAATTTCAAATTTATTAAATTACTTTTAATTTTTGAAAAATTTCACAAACTAGAAATTTATTTTGAAATTTGAATATCGGACATATTTTGAATCAAGATATATATTTCTCAAATTGGAAAAGTATTTTGAAATTTATATCTCAATTGTGGAATATTGAACATCCAAAAATAGATTAACATATTTCATTATTTTGAGACAAGGAATAATAGTAGGTGTATATAATAAAACTGACCCTCAGTTCACCGTTTTATTCCGTTGCTTTCTCTCTCTGTTTTTCCTGATACGTACTTTCTCTCTCTAAGTTGGCCATGGAGTTCAATTTTGGAGCCAAAGAAGATGGAACTTCAAGCAGCTCCTTCATCGATAAAGCATTAAGTAGATCGTTATACCCTAATCACTCTCTCTTCTTTTCCTTTCCCTTTTTTTTTTTCCCTTTTTTTTCTGATATTTTTGTGTTTATCAGTTCTTTATTGTGTTTTGTTTCAACTGCTTACATACATTCTATTCTATTTGTTTGTTTAGCTGGTCTTTTGAGCAACCCACCAAGTGTTCGACGAATTAGCGACATTGTGAGTGGTCCGTCTGATCAAAGCGAGATTTTGATCATGAGGGAAATTGAGAAGAGAAAGATAAGGGAAGATATTCTCATGTCGGAGCTTCTATGGCGGCGAGAACTCGAAGCTGAGGTCATGAGAGAACTTATTCTAGAGAGAGAAATTGCAATGCGGAGACCCAAATTGTATCCGATCGATTCCCCTGTTTCTCTGCTTCGTTCAGGAAGCCTACAATCCCAGTTCTTCAATCACCGAGATGGGTTGGGGATTGAGAGAAAATCAGAAGTTCTTGATCGTTCAGAAAGCGGGTTCAAAGGAATTTTGTCAATGTTGAAGCACCCAGATGGTGGGGTTCTTGGTGAATTGCCTTTTCAGGGGCAACCAGGAGTGCAGAATGGACTTGAGATGAAACCCGTGATTGATCTTAGTAAGGGACAAACATTTTCGGTGAGTCTTTAATCAATCTTTTTTCCCCTCTGAATGTGGTTATATTATTATAAAAATAAATAAGACAATTTGGTAGAAAAGAAGAGTGGAAGTTTTCTGAAGCAACCACTAAAAACAGAGCAGGCTTTTAGCAAGACCTAAACAAGGTAAGAAAAATACATGGAAAATTATTCAAGAAAAACTGAATGAAAACTATGTTTATTCCTTCTTTTTTTATGCATTTTTAAATTTTACACATTCTCTTCAGTTCTGTTTGCTATGTATTGTATTTATTGTTTGGGAGTGATTTTCGGGGCTTTCCATAATCTTTCATATTACTAAGCGTTTTCAGAGGCACCCAGGAGTGAAGAATGGGTTTGAGATCAAACCCATGATTGATCTTAGCAAGGGAAAAACAATTTCGGTGAACCTTTGATTAATCTCTTCTGCTAACTATGTTTATTCCTGCTTTTTATATGCATTTTTAACTTTTACACATTCTCTTCAGTTTTGTTTGCTATGTGTTGTATTTATTGTTTGGGAATGATTTTCGGTGCTTTTCATAAGCTTTCATATTTCTGCCTCTTCTTTGAATCTCTGTTCCTGTGAGAAGGTTTTGTTTTCAGTTAGTGTACTGAATACTTTTTCAGATAATGTAGTGATTTTGGTGATTGAAGGAATATGTTAGCAGTTTTAGGTAGAGTTCAAGTTCGTGCAGTTATATGGGGACTAAGAAGTGACACCATTCTTTATATAACTACGACTCCTATAGAAACTGGAATGAAACCCATAAGCCAGTCTATCATAGGAAACGTAAATACTCTTGGATTACAAGGCCAAACAGTAATGCATGTTGGACAGATCATGGGATATAAATATAATGTTCAAGCCACCTCTGGTAGTTTTATACTATCATTAAAATGTCAATTTAAGTCTTTAAGATGACAATTCCCTTTTCTCTTGGGGTTTTCTCCCAAAGAAAGAAGTATCCTTGCAACATCGCAAGTTTATATATATATATATATATTCATATAACCAAGTTTTTCATTCTAAATTTTGATGTGCTTGCTTGAGCCAACTGGTTTTTCCTTGAATTACTAGCTTATTTGTTTGATTTCTTTGATATTAGACCAAAAAAAGTTTTATTCTTTTGGAAAATTTTGCAATTTATATCATACTTCGAATTAGTTCAGGAGATCCCAAATCCCATTTGTTTAGTCTAAATCTATTTTTAAGGTTACCACGGAATAGCTACTAATCCAAATTGGCTTTTTTTTTTTTTGCACATTCAAATTGGCTTGACTGTGTGTAAATTTGTCTAACTCGTAAATTATAATTTTAAAATTTTGATAAATTCTCTCAATACCTTTCCTTAATACATGACCCATGTCTATGGAAGCATATATAAATCCTGTAACTTGAAAGGTAAATCAGTCAATTTGGAAAACAAATTTATGTTTTTGAAAGTCGAACCTCTAATGCGGACTTAAATTGACTATCCCTATAATCTGCTGTCTTGCTTCGAAACTTGAAAACAACATACGAGAATGTGAAGCACATAAAATACTCTTTGAAAGCTTAAATCTGTTTTCCAGACTGCCCGATTTATATTTCAAATTGCAGCAGTTCTATATGCTTTCACACACACACACACGCACACATATATAGTTCATGTATTCAAAAAAGGTATAGAAAATTTATCAAATTATTTTTGTTAAGAAACCTTTTAGTGTATTAAACTGTGACTTAACAAGCGTATTGATTCTTGTCACAATATCAATGGCTGCTTTATAAGATCACGTGATGAAAATTTTTAAATACATTTTCTTATATGTTTAAGTGGATGAGCTATTTGACATAGTTTTTTCATAGTATGCTTTCTAAAATTGAAAGATAAATTTTCTAGAACAGTTATTATACTAATTTTACTATACGTGACAAAATATTGGGTGGTTGGAAAACAATTTCATAAATTGGTATAGTTGAAATATCAATGTTGAGATGGATTTACGGTAATAGGAGAAAAGATAAAATTCAAAATGAACATAATTATGATAGTAAGGAAGACCAAAATTAAGATGGTTTGGCTATATGCATAGAGTACCAGTAGCTATGACTAAGGAAGAGTGACATGATTCACCTCGAGTGTAAGAATAGATATTATGACAGCTTTCAATTTAACTAAAGTTATGGCCTTCTGTTTCGTAAACAAGATTCATGTAGCCTATCTAATATAACTGGGAGAATACTTAAATGCGCTCCATCTAAACTATTGAGGTGATTTAGTTGAATTATGTGTTCCAGCTATACTTGTGTTCTTTTCAATGACTGTAGCTAAGAGCAAGTGTTTTTATGGTGGATCATTTGAATAGTTTTTTTTGGTAAGGTGATCATTTGAATAGTTGGGGCTGGATCACTCCTAATTAGTGTTGTATTGTAAATTGAAAGAGTCCATTGCCATTTTTTCTTTATTGTCCGGTTGCTTGGGAACTTTGGGACTGCCCTTTGTCATTGTCAGGTGTTAAGTAGGTTGTGCAGCTTGTTCCATAATTGGTTTTGTACATGTTTCTTAGTTGGTGGTGTAAAGTTTAGGATAAGAGTAATGAGATTATTAGGAAGCGTATTCACACGGTGCATTTGGAAGTAACATTATGGAAGAACTTTTGACAAGAACTTCTATTTGTGAGCTTAAACAATCTTACTTTGGTTGTTATTTTTTGTGCTCTCCTTTAACATATTTCTATTTCCTCCTTGCATTTTGTTGGTAGTTGCTCCATTGCATTGTGGAGGAACTCCTAGATGTCCTTCTTTCTAGAGTCCTTGCCTTCATAATTATCTTATTTATTTATTTTGGGTAAGTGACTGATCGACACCATTATCATTTTCGTTGCCTTTATCATCATCGCAGTTGTTATTATTATTATTATTATTGTCATTATTCTATTGAATTGCTACAAGTTTTCCAATGCAGGTTAAGCCTATGAATTCTGGTGTTGCTGGGATAAAGCGGAAATTTCAAACAGGATTTACCACTGGTGATGACGAGAGCCCTTCTTCAGTTAGTTTGATTAAGAAATCACAAAAGGATTGGAGCTGTTCTTTGTGTCAAGTGAAAACCACCTGTGAATGGGGTCTAAAAGACCACCTTAAGGGAAAGAAGCACAGGGCAAGGGAGAAGGCATTACGGAGAGGTACCAAAACACTGGGCAAGGGTATTGCATTCGGTAAGTGTCTGAGATCTCTCTTGTAATATGCATTTTTTTTCAGGTGATACTGAATTTTATTTTAATTTAAAGCCTAATTGAAATTGGTACAATAAATAAGGGTACATTTTATTATTTTTCTTGAGAGTATGCATAAGATACTAGAAAAGAAACTTGTGGGCTTCTGCTTGTTGTGGAGAAAAAGTGATAATGCATGCTTAATGAATTTCTGTGGAAATGGTAAATGATTGATGTGTTACAGAATAAGATGAAGAAAGCGTGCATTTTCTTTGTCAATGTTTCTGTGTTGTTGGTGCATTACCAAACATGTGATACTGTCAGTGCATATAATTGTTAAAAGACCTTCTAGTCGAATGCATTTTTTTCTGTTCTGAACTTTTATCAACATACTGGAAAGTTTGCATCAGAAAATGGTTTGGTTTTTGCTTTTATGTTGTTGGGAAGTGATCTTGATCCTGATATTGAGTCATATGCAGGTCATGTCTCTGAAAATTTTGATGGCATATCTTGTTTGACAATGTTCTTTGGTTATGCAGGAAAGCAAGCTTTTCATTATATGTGAAAGAGTATTTGGTAGGTGCTTGGACTCTTCAACAACTGGTGGTGAGCGCTGTGACAACATGACAATGATATTAGTGGGGTTCAAGAAACCCATCCATTCCATTACACATTCAGAGGAGAGATCATCAGCTTCTAACCAAGCTGAAACTGAACCAAAACCAGATGAGAGTGAATTGAGCTGGTGCTGCAGTAATTCATAGGTAGGAGATCCCAATGTCCATAGTGTGGTTGGAAGAAGATTAAGAGGATCCCTTTTATTCTTTAAAAAAATCAGATTCTTTGGTTGTGTTCAACCAAAGATGGTTTTGCTTTGAAAAAAAGGGTTATAAAACTAAGAAGGCGAGCATTTTGTGATGTTTCTAATTAGGTTTACATTAATACTATAAATCACTACTGAATTAGTATGTACACAGTTTTTTGTTTATTATTTGCTGGCTTGGCCATTGTAAACCTCATCTCTTTGCAGTCTCAGGTACTAATTTGATTCTCGGAAATCTTTAATACTGAAGTAGTAATAAGCCATAGTATAGAGGAGAGGCACTCCTAACATTACTGGTCATGGTTAGTGTTCTAACACTGATCATCTTTGGTGTGATAAACTATTCCATTGCCGGGACTTGTAACGAATAGCTCAAAAGTGTTGATTCGATCAAAAGGAGATACGAAAATCGGAGGAGTGAAGGGAATGGGTACACTTGATAGCAGTTTAGGCACTGTTGTTAGGAAAATGACTAACATGAGCTTGTCTAGTTTGAGATCTTTCCATGGGGAAAGAAGCTTTGTGGTTTATGAATATAGACTTCAAAGATTTAGAGTCACTTTGCTTGGTTTAGTTTTCCGAGAACAGTTTCTAGTTTTCTGAGAACTGAAATAAAAAAAACTGTTCAAAAATCTGTTTGGTTGACACACTCTCCCGCCTTCTCTTTGCGAACGATGTTTGTTTTGATAGAACTGTCTTTTATAACTCTTTGGAAACAATTTTTTGTTTCTGAGTTCTTAAGAACTGTTTTAACCAAGCAAGCCCCATGTTATTTTGTTGCAACCAATTCTTCATGATGGAACCTGCATGAATTCTTGAAAAGTTGCTGCAAGGGTAAAATAACAAAACCCATATCAAATGAAAAAAGCAATTCTACTTTCAAACACACACTGTATTGTTGTTTTACATCTGGGTCATCTTAAGGTTGATTAGCCAAATCTTGTTTTATTATTATTTGAGATATGTTTTGTTTTGAGTTTTTTATTTTTCGTTGCTTGCTGATTGATGCAAGTTGTCAGGAAAGAAATTCATGTGGAAGTAGTAATTCCTACAGCTACTTTTCCATGTAAGAAGAAAAAGTGTTTCTGTAATAAATGGTTTATACATTTCTTTATTTGAGTGTATAATTAAATTTTTATATTGCATTTGACAAACTATGGTTCAATAGATCAAGATGAGTTTTTTCCAATTATATGAAGCATTTCAATTTACTCTTGTTGATATATATAGATAATTAATATAGTTATACGACATGTGTTGTTGACATATATATATATATATATATATATATATATATATATATATATATAATTAGCATAGTTATAGGACATGTGCTGATTATGTATAATTAGCATAATTATAAGAATTAATTATTCGTATCTAATTTATTTCTTTTTTTGTAATTATTTGTGTACTATTTAAATCATTCTCAAGGAGAATACACACAGTAAATTATTCCTATTCTTTATCTCAAGAGAAATCTTCAACTCTTAGGATTAATTTCGCTAAAACTCCTTAAGGTTTACTTAAATTATATATAGATAACAAGTTTACGAAAAATTTACAAAAACATTTTCTGCCAGAATTATTCTATGTGAAATTTCACAAGTGGTGTAAGATTAAGATAAGTGTTAAGAGTTATTATTCAAACTAATTTCATTCAATTAACTTTATTTATTAAAACTATAAGTTTAACTTTACAATTCTAACTTCAAGGTTAGTTTTAAACATGATGTAATTACAATAGTTAATTTACCATGATATTTATTTATACATTAAGTGTAGGTTAATTAATGTTGAGTTAAATACATCTTCTCTACACTAATATAAATAGTTTTAATTCTACTAAGGTTCTCTTTGGCAGAGCTTTTGCTTCGGCTTTTACGTAGAAGAAAAAGAGAAGCAGAAGCTAAATAAGGAAGCTGATACCTACTAGCTTCTTTTGAACGCTTTTTTTGAAATCTAAAACTTTTTAGTCTTACCAATCCAAGCATTGTCCAAAACAGCTTTTGAGCTTGAAAAATCGAAAATTGTTTTTCGAAAGCCAATCCAAACAGGGCCTAAGCATACAACATACACTCTCAAAACAAGATTCAAGAGAAAGAATTAGCATTAAAGTTTTGAGAATAATATTTTCAATTTATTGAGTTCAAGTATGAGTATTGTACTTTGAGTTGATGGAGGTGAATACGTGAGTTCATCAAGAGAAATGCAAACTTTATGAAGATACAAATATCATATTTGGGTTTAGTTGAATTCTAGAGATAGTGCTATCATTTATCTTCTTTTTGAACATGAGAGGGGTTTCAACTAAATTTAAGAAGCGATTATGCACCTGTAAGCACTATTTCAATAGATTTGTTCAAGCAGATAACAAGGTTAATTGTATGAAGCTCCTGAAATATAAACTATAAAATTTTTGCACATTACTCCCTACAAATTTCTTATAATTCAAATGTGTCTTTAGTGCCACTTAAATGGAGTAAAATTTTAACTGACAGAATACTTAAAATTCAAATATATATATAAAAAAAATCTCAATTTTTTGTTATCACTTAAAAAGCTTCCGCACTTAAAATTCAAACTCCTAAAATTTTCAATACGTTATTTTAGTTTTATCAAACAACACTAGTAATTTTCTAGATGATTTTATGGTCTCCTAAAGATGGTTAGATGGTCAACCTTATTTGAAAGCTCTAAATAGTTTAGGGGTTAATTTTATTTCAAGTGAAAATATGCAAAAAAAAATAATAATAATAGAAATTAATATGCAATATTTTCTTTAACGAGTTTTTGTGCAATTAACTCTAGATATAATAGATACATGTATACTTATATGTAAGGTGTCATTTGATTAAACTAAAATTAAGAGCTAGTTTTAACATTGAAGTCTTAAATCCTAAATGTAAATTGAGAAATTATTTGATACTTGTTTGAATTTAAATGTTTAAGTCACTTATTTAAAGGTTCACCTCATTTTAAGTATTTTTTTAAGTGTACCTAAATTACATTGTCAAACATACTTAATTGGATAATCATTTAATTTATTGAGACTCAAGTAATGAATTGAGTCATGAAACAACAACAAATCTATTACAACGGTGTTCTGATATGCTCTTACTTCATTGTTTGAAAACACGAGTTCACTTAAGAATGCACTCTTTATACCCTAAGAGTAAATTGAAATGCTTTTGCAAAAGAGGGTATTTTGCTCACTTTTGCAAATGTGAGGCTGTGATATGGTTCAAAATATAACATATGAATGTTTATTGCACTTTTTTAAAACCACAGTAGGGTTTTGGGCCATTTTGCTTATTATTTTTAAAATTTGAAAACTTCCTAAATTAGAAATGTATTTTGAAATTTGAATCTCCTTAAGGGTCCGTTTGGTTAGATGGAAATTAATACAAGAAAGTGAAAGTAAAAGAATGTGAAAGAAAGTAGAGTGAATGAAAGAAAAATAAATTTGCCAATATCTATTTGTTTAGCATGAAATTTTTTCAACAAATTTATAGAAAATTACAATTTTATAGTTTGGAATGTATTAAACTTAGGGAAAAAAAAGAAAGGGTATGATTGTAAATTTGTAAAACTTTCTCAAGAAATCAAAATTTTCTTGTGTTTTTTGTAAGAAAGTTAGGTGGTTATGAAAAGTTACTTTGCACAAAATTTTTCTTTTCCGGCTAACCAAACAAAAATGTTAAAAAAAATTCTATTTTTTTTTCCTTTTCTAGTATTTGTACCTAATCAAACATAGCATAAAGAATTAAACTTCCGAAAAGTGGTATGTCTTGAAACAAGGAATATATTTAAGGAATATATTTCTCCAATTAGAAAGTTATTTTGAAATTTATATCTCAATTGGAGTATTGGATATCCAAAAAATAGACATATTTTCAGACAGAAATTTCTATTCCTGGTCCAGATAAAATTTCCATCCAATAAGGCATTTAAGTTTTCAAACCATGTCCTGTTAAAGACATCCTTGTCTCTTTAAAGATGGAGACAGAAGTCATGGAGCTCCACCAATACTTGGGTCGGGTCGTATGGAGCGCCATGTCACCACTCCCTCGTACGCTTCTTTTTATCAGCTCATTCTACTATTAAGAAATAAAATATCACTTCTAGAAATTAAGATAGAAGGGTTAATTAATTGTATTAATAAGTTCCTGAGATTTTTACTTTAATTTCCAATTTACCTTCTTTGATTAATTGCATAAAACGTCTGAACTATAAAAATTTAGCACATTACTCCCTACAAAATACAAAATTATTATAATCCACACTTGTTTTGGACATTTAATCTTAAGGGTAATTAGTAATTTTCAAGATTATTTTACGGCCTCTTAAAGATTTTTTTTCTTTCTTTCAAGAAACTACATACCCATTGCTTGTGTGAAGACTTCGAGCCTTACATTTCATTTTGAAAGGTAGAGGAGATACTATTAGATTAAAACCTTTTTTTCAAAACTATAAATAGTTTAGGGGTTAATTTTTATTTTAAGAGAAAATAAACAATTTTTTCTTTCAAGGATTTTTATGCAAGCCACTCTAGATATAATATATATCTATATATATACATACATGTATATTATACATATATACCTATGTGTAACGAGTCATTTGATAAAACTAAAAATTAAGTATAAAAAATAAGAGTTAGTTTTAATATTGGATTTTTAAATCCTAAATGTAAATTGAGAAATTGTTTGTACTTGTTCTAATTTAAATGTCCAGATCATTTTAATTTAATCAGAATTAAGTATTAAATTGAGTTATAATGCAACACAAAATTTATTGTAAGGATATTCTTATTGTGAGATTATATTTTCAATTAAACTCATTGCGGTCCATATATGCTCTTAATTGCTACAATGCATGCCTGAAAATATGAATTCAATTAAGAATGCTAACAAGATACTATAGATTTTTTTTATATGAATACAATCTCTCAATATTTTGTTTATTTATTTTTTCTAGGTCTTGTTCTTTTTGGTAAATAACATCTTTTCTTTTAAAAGATATTTGACAATAAAATAATTTTTCAATATATATATATATAATTTGCAAATTTACTTTTATGATTCGTTTGGAAGGAAGAAAGGAAGGAAAAAATAAACTTTCTTCGTTTGGTAAGAGGATACAAAGAGGGAAGATAAAAGATAATAGACGAGTCATCTTTCATGCTATACAAAATTTAATTCACTCCAAATATGCACAAAAGATATGAAAGAAAAAATATAGAAATTTTAAATTATAATATTACCCTTCATAATTATCAAAAAAACTTAATATTAACAATTTCACTTCTCTTTTGTTCTCTCCTAACAAACAAAGTAGAGTGTTATTTTTTTCCTTTCTTTTCATCCAACCAAACAAAAGAAGAAAAAGACTACCTCTTTACTAAAAATGTCTCTTTAATTTTTGAAAAACTTCTCAAAATAGAAATGTATTTTGAAATTAGAATCTTCTTAAAGAATTAAACTTCCAAACAGGGGCATATTTTGAATCCCCATCTACATATTTCTCAAAATAGAAAAGTATTTTGAAATTTATATCTCAACCGTGGAGTATTGAACATCAAAAAATAGAAAACATATTTCATTATTTTCAGACAAGGAATAGTAGCAGGTGTATATAATAAAACTGAACCGCAGTTCACCGTTTTATTCCGTTACTCTCTCTCTGTTTTTTTTATACGTACTTTCTCTCTCTAAGTTGGTCATGGAGTTCAAGGCTGGAGCCAAAGAAGATGGAACTTCAAGCAGCTCCTTCATCGATAAAGCATTAAGCAGTTCGTTAAACAATAAAACCCTAATCACTCTCTCTTCTTTTCCTTTTCTTTTCTTTTTTTGTTTTCTTTTTTCTGATCATCTTTGTGTAATCGGGTTTTGTTTCATCTGCTTATATACATTCTATTTGTTTGTTTAGCTGGTATTTTGAGCAACCCACCAAGTGTTCGACGAATTAGCGATACTGTGAGTGGTAAGTCTGATCAAAGCGAGGCTTTGACCATGAGGGAAATTGAGAAGAGAGAGATAAGAGAAGAAATTATCATGTCGGAGCTTCTACGGCGGCGAGAACTCGAAGCTGAGGTCATGAGAGAAATGCTGCTAGAGAGAGAAATCTCATTGCGGAGAGCCGAAGAGTTGTCTCTGATCGATTCCCCTGTTTCTCTGCTTCGTTCAGGAAGCCGACGATCCCAGTTCTTCAATCACCGAGATGGGTTGGGGATTGAAGGAAAATCGGCAGTTTTGGGTTGTTCAGAAACTGGGTTCAAAGGAATTTTGTCAATGGTGAAACACCCAGATGGTGGGGTTCTTGGTGAACTGCCTTTTCAGAGGCAACCAGGAGTGAAGGAAGGGGTTGAGATCAAACCCGTGATTGATCTTAGTAAGGGACAACCATTTTCAGTGAGTCTGTAATCAAACTTTTTTTTTCTCTCTCTCCTGAATGTGATTATATTATAAAAATAACTAAGACAATATGGTACAAAAGAAGAGTGGAAACTTTGAGAAGCAATCACTAAAAACAGAGCAGGCTTTTAGCAAAGTCTAAACAAGGCAAGAATAATACATGGGAATTTATTCAAGAAAAACTGAATGAAAACTATGTTTATTCCTGATTTATATATGCATTTTTAACTTCTACATATTCTCTTCAGTTTTGTTTGCTATGCATTGTATTTATTGTTTGGGAATGATTTTCGGTGCTTTCCGTAATCTTTCCTATTACTATGCATTTTCAGAGGCAACCAGGAGTGAAGAACGGGTTTGATCTCAAACCCGTTATTGATCTTAGCAAGGGAAATGCAATTTCGGTGAGTCTTTAATCAATCTCTTCTGTTAACTATGTCTATTCCTGCTTTTTATATGCATTTCTAACTTTTACACATTCTCTTCAGTTTTGTTTGCTATGTGTTGTATTTATTGTTTGGGAAGGATTTTCGGTGATTTCCATAATCTTTCATATTACTGCCTCTTCTTTGAATCTCTGTTCCTGTGAAAAGGTTTTGTTTTCAGTTAGTATATTGAGTGCTATTTTAGATAGTGTAGTGATTTTGGTGATTCGAGGAATATATTAGCAGTTTTAGATAGAGTTCAAGTGCATGCAGTTATATGGGGCCTAAGAAGTGACACCATTCTTTATATAACTACGTCTCTTATAGAGAGTGGAATGAAACTCATAAGATAGTCTATCATAGGAAACACAAATACTCTTGGATTACAAGGCCAAACAGCTATGCATGATGGACAGATCATGGGATATATATATATATATATAATGTTCAAGCCACCTCTCGGTAGTTTTATACTATCATCTAATATGTCAGTTTAAGACGATAATTCCCTTTTCTGTTGGGGTTTTTCTCCCAAAGAAAGAAGTATCCTTGCAACATCGCAAGTTTTTATGTTATATATACAGTCATATAACCAGGTTTTTCATTCTGAATTCGATATGCTTGCTTGAACCAACTGGGTTTTCCTTAAATTACCAGCTTATTAGATTTGTTTTCTTTGATATTGGACCAAAATAAAAAAAGTTTATTCTTTTGGAAAATTTTGCAATTTATATCATGCTTTGAATTAGTTCAAGAGATCCCAATTATTTAGTCTAAATATATTTTAAGGGTACCAGGGAATAGCTACTAATCCAAATTGGCATTTTTACTAGTTTTTTTTTTTCTACACATCGAAATTGGCTTGCTCTGTGTAAATTTGTCTACCTCATAAATTATGGGCTTGGTGGAATACCAAATTAAGGAGAGTGCTGGATGAAGACTTTAAGCAATTTATGAGTGAGAAATGTTTTGGTCCATGGTTCTAGAGATGGAGTCCTGTTTGAGGCTCTCAATCTAAAATGTACTCGCATGGTTTTCTTATGTAATTTTAAATACCTCTTCATGTGAAATAATTGTTTTTGTTGTCTCGCAACAATGATTTGTGTTTCTAGTTTGGGTGTAGGGAATTGTTGAGAAACAAGCCCCCAATCACGAACCACCAAATATTACGATGTGATGATAAGTAAACAACACGAAGAAATTTGCAAGAACACACCAAAAATTATATGTGGTTCGGCTAAACAAGGCTACATCCACGGAGAGCCCGATTTCACTATATAGATTGTAACAGTACAAGTTGAAGAATTGTATCAAGAGTACACTTAACTCTCAACCCTTAACCCTTATACACCCAATCTCACTCAAAAGAAAATCACAAATTCTAAACAAAAACTCTCTCTCTAAGTGTCCTCTCAATAACAATGAATGTATTACCTCTATGCAAGAGTTGCCCTCCCAAAACAATGAGAGTGACCTCTCAAATACAATGAGAGTATTACCTCTTTTCTTCTCACTTGTCTCAACCTATAACATAGGTAACTATTTATAGAGCCTAAAACCTAATTCCTTGGTGGACAAGGATTACAATTCCTTAGAGCCTAAGACTTGTTAACAAGTACTTTCCTTCCTTGAGACCAAGACTTGCCTACTAAGAGATACAACTCTATAATAGAAACCTAATCACAATAGGAATTTGAGCCAACCTAACAGGAATGGATGTGGATGTGAAAACGATTGTAATGATTTTTCTAATTTTATGCTAAGATATATGCTATTTAAATTATTTTTTATAGTTGTACTCCTTTATTATATCGTTTTAAAAATGGCTCTTTTCTTTAGTGGAAAAGTGCTACCCGTTTTGATGTAATTGTCTAGTTGTTTTTTAACATGGCCATGCTCTTCTGGACTTAATATGGCTCAACTCAACAAAGTCTCTTTTTTCTCATCTACTTGGGGTCGACTATACAAGTCCTATTTTTCCATTTCGCTTTATCAAAGCCCATAGCGATCGTCAAATATTTGTTACCATATCCTTTCTTACTAACTCTATCCATGTTAATTTTGTCTTCCCCTTCTCTAGCATTACCCTCCACGTGGACCATGTCTCTCTTCCTCATTGACACACTTAGTGGTCTTCTTTGTACATGTCATAACCATCTTAATCTATTTTCTCTCAATTCATCTCCAATTGGTTCTACTTTAACATCTCTAATTCTGTTCTTTCTTGTTTGACTACAAGTCCATCTCAACATTCACATTTTTGCCACATTCACTTTATGCATATGCTATTTATTAGTTGTCCAACATTCTGTCCCATAAAGAACAGTCGGTCCAGAAGCTGTTTTACTGAACTTCCATTTCAGTTTTAGGGAGATATGCTGATCACACAATATAATGAGATGCACACCTTTATTTAACCTTTCTTGCCTTGATTCTATGACCAATTTCTCCTTTATTATTTATAAGCACTAATGCACCAGATGACATCAAAACTCCGCAGTTAAGCGTGCTTGAGCGAGAGTAGTACTAGGATGGGTGACTCCCTGGGAAGTCCTTGTGTTGCACCCCTTTAACCGGGATTTTTTACTTATCAAAAAAAAAATTTGAGCTTAAATAATGGAAATGTTCACTTTTTTGTACCTCTTAATTCTCAATCTTCACTACCTTCTTATTTGTATTTCTAAATTCATTAAAGTTACACTCCATATATTCAGTTTTATTCCTACTTATCTCAATCTTTTTTAATTCTATAGCTTCCTTCCAAACCTCCAATTTAGCACTTACTCCTTGTATAGTTTCATCAATAAAAACAATATCATCAACAAATGATATACATCATGGAATCTCATCTTGAATGTGTCTTGTCAATTCATCTTGAATATGCCTTGCTAAGTCGCAACTTAATACTCTAAAAGGTTTGTTAACAAAAATGAAAGAAGGAAAAAGTGAAGTGTTTATTAAAATACAAAAAAAAATATAATTTTACAATTTTGATAAATTCTCTCAGTACCTTTCCTTAATACATGACCCTTCCATATACATAAATCCTGCAACTTGAAAGGTAAATCAGTCAATTTGGAAAACAAGTTTATGTTTTTGGAAGTGGAACCTCTAATTTTAAGTAGTGGACTTAAAATTGACTACCACTATAATTTGCTGTTTTGCTTTGAAACTTGAAAACAACATACGAGAATGTGAAGCACATAAAAGACTCTTTGAAAACAGAAATCTGTTTCCAGACTGCCCGATTTATATTTCAAATTACAGGAGTTCTATATGCTTGCACACACACACACACAGTTCATGTATTGAAAAAAGGTATTGAAAATTTATCAAATTATTTTTGTTAAGAAACCTTCAAGTGTATTAAACTGCGACTTAACAAGCACACTGATTCTTGTCACAACATCAATGGCTGCTTTATTAGATCACATGATAGAATTTTTTTAAATACATTTGCTTATATGTTTAAGTGGATGAGCTATTTGACATATAGTGTTTTCATAGTATGCTTTCTAAAATTGAAAAATAAATTTTCTAGAACAGTTATTAGACTAATTTTACTATACGTGACAAAATATTGGGAGGTTGGAAAACAATTTCATAAATTGGTATAGTTGAAATATCAATGTTGAGATGGATTTACGGTAATAAGAGAAAAGATAAAATTCAAAATGAACATAATTATAATACTAAGGAAGACCAAAATTAAGATGGTTTGGCTATATGTAGAGAGTACCAGTAGCTATGACTAAGGAAGAGTGACATGATTCACCTCGATTGTAAGAACAGATATTTTGACAGCTTTCAATTTAACTAAAGTTATGGCCTTCTGTTTCGTAAACAAGATTCATGTAGCCTATCTTATATAACTGGGAGAATACTTAATGAGCTCCATCTAAATTATTGAGGTGATTTAGTTGAATTATGTGTTCCAGATATACTTGTGCTCTTTTCGATGACTGTAGCTAAGAGCAAGTGTTTTTATGGTGGATCATTTGAATAGTTGGGGCTGGATCACTCCTAATTAGTGTTGCATTGTAAATTGGAAGTCCATTGCCATTTTTTCTTTATTCGGTTGCTTGGGAACTTTGGGACTGCCCTTTGTCATTGTCAGGTGATAAGTAGGTTGTGCAGCTTGTTCCATAATTAGTTTTGTACATGTTTCTTAGTTGGTGGTGTAAAGTTTAGGATAAGAGTAATGAGATTATTTGGAAGTGTCTTCACAATGTGCATTTGGAAGTAATATTATGGAAGAACTTTTGACAACTAAGAACAACTATTTGTGAGCTTGAACAATCTTACTTTGGTTGTTATTTTTTGTGCTCTCCTTTAACATCTTTCTATTTGCTCCTTGCATTTTGTTAGTAGTTGCTCCATTGCATTGTGGAGTAACTCCTAGATGTCCTTCTTTCTAGAGTCCTTGCCTTCATAATTATCTTATTTATTTATTTTGGGTTAGTGACTGATCAACACCATTATAATTTTCGTTGCCTTTATCATCATCATTGTAATTATTATTATTACTACTATATCGTATTGTTACAAGTATTCCAATGCAGGGTAAGCCTATGAATTCTGGTGTTGCTGGGATAAAGCGGAAATTTGAAACAGGCTTTACCACTGGTGATGACGAGAGCCTTTCAGCTAGCTTGATTAAGAAATCACATAAGGATTGGAGCTGTCCTCTGTGTCAAGTGAAAACCACCTGTGAACGGGGTCTCAAAGACCACCTTAAGGGAAAGAAGCACAGGGCAAGGGAAAAGGCATTACGGAGAAGTACCAAAACACTGGGCAAGAGTATCAGCAATTCTGATCCTGTGGCTGAGGAAACTGAGAATCCTATTGATTATGCAATGTGCACTGGTAGTACGAACCCACACCCAAGAAACTGTCCAAAGGAAAACAAGGGGTATCCAGTTGGTGAGACCACAGCGATGTTGGAGAGTACTGATTTTAAGTTCTGGTGCACACTGTGCAAGTTTGGGACGACAAGTGAAGCATCGATGACAGCTCATCGGATGGGAAAGAACCACATGACCTTATTGCAGGAAAATGGTGGCGCTGTGATAGAGATTAAAACCATGCCTGATGATGTTCAGTGTGTCCATAAAACCAAGGACACCACAGCCAGGGAGGGAAAGGATGAAGAGAGAGCAGATGAGGAAGGGAAGGAAGATGGAGAGAGAGCTGATGAGGAAGAGAAAGAAAATGGGGCCGAGTTCGCAATCATTAGTCCATCTAAGAAGATGAAGACCTTTTGCTGAACATTATCTTTTTGGTAATATACTGGCCCTCTTCCATTGTGAAAAAATCATTGTAAAGTTTACAAGTATACTGCTCTTTACAAACAAATGATTTCTTTTCTATGCTTAGGTAAGTTTCAGGTTATCTTATACTTTTATAAAGGTTGTCTTTCTTTTGCTTTATTTGTTCTTGTGCCTGCCCTGTTTGTTGTAGATGGGAAATTAAGATCATCTCATGGTATCGGCATTTTAATTCAGTGATTAATTTGCAAATGTTTTGATCATTTTCTCTTCAGTGGCTATCTGCAAAACTAAATTATGTATCGATTTTAATTTATCGGATGCCAATCAGAATGATAATGAATGGTTTGGTTTGCCTACTTCCCACAAATGGTTTTCAAAGATTTTAACAAAGTTATTTATGAAGATTGAATCATTGGTTCAAGACAAGTTTGATTGAACTCCAGTAATGGGTTCCAAGATCTTAATGAAGTTACTTATTTAGGGTTGAATGATGGACTGTATTTGAGCTTGGCATATGAGGCAAGCTTGATTGAAATGGCTTGTTAAGTCTGACACAGTGTTTGTGAGAGGTGTTTTGTGCAAAACCATTAGCCAATTGTATTCCTCATCACATTTTTATTGTAATAAATGTGAAGTGTTCAAGTAATTGTGTGGTTTATTTATATATGCATGGTGTCCATTGCATGTGTGACTCAACTGCTTAGTCCTGGGCAGGGTATGCACTTTGTGCTATGGTTTGGTTAGAAACAGACAATGGCTGGCTTAGTGCCATCACAACAGTGAGACATTCTTGTCCAAGTTTAAGAATAAAAGTCACATGAACTGGTTAAAAACTGATTTCTCTCTCGTTTGAGTAATTTTAATTAATTTTATGTCACTTTTGACAATTTTTTTATTTATAATTTTGATATGATTTTTCAGGTAGAACCATCTTGATGCATTTAAAACCATGTTGAGACTAGCGTATCAGTTTTCATTCTTTAAACATTTAATTAAGAAGAGCTTAATCAGAAAACCTGTCCTTTTTCTTTTGTTTTTCACTACCACCCTTCAGTTTCTCACCTAAATGTTAGAAAGTGTGAATTTTTAGTGCAGGGTCAAGAACCCATGTACATCCTGTGTCCATGTTAGAAAGTGTGTTAAAACAATATTAGTTTCCAACTTTTGTTTTTAATATATTATGGTTTTAATTATATGTTGATATAGATATTTTCAATTCAGAATTTAATTTTAAAAGAAATCATTTTCTTCAAATTAGTGGTTTAAATCCATGATTAAATCCATCATTAGGGTGTCTACCGGAGGTCCTTTGTCGAGACTCACAAGATGAATTGAAAAGAGATAAAAATCTAAAGCGAGAATAATCAAGTTCGGTGATACTTCAACCATGCTAAAATTCTAGAAAATTTCAATTTGGTAATATCTCTAATTTCTATTCTCAATATATTATGATTTCAAGAATGTATTAATATTGAAAATTTCAACTCAAAAGTTATTTTTAAAGGTTTTTTTTTTTTTTTTTTGAAATTAGGGATTTTCAAAGTTAAAAGAGATTTCTTCAAATATAGAAATATAAATTTTCTACAAGCAAACTCATCTAACATGATTTTTTTTTTTTAATACTTCTGAATACTTACTTTGTAGTTTGTAGTGCTCCAACCCAATCAAAACTCTTGATTTTCCTTGATAATAGAAAATGAGAATTTGTTATTGGGTTGGGGTACCATGTTTCCAGTACTCCGAGGTGCCCAATATCTATTCGAGAAGTTTTAAAAGCGGTTTGAAGCCTTGATTTATAATTTTGTGTTTTATTTTTAAATGTTGTATTTTTTTTACAAAAAAATAATATTTAATGCATATTTATTTGTTGACAATTTATTCCCATAGTCTATGCCTAAAGGAAATGTTCGTGGATAAAGAGTTTTTGGTCTCTTTCATATCAATCGAACAAAGGGAAAAAAAATCCATCGAACAAAACATAATGGAGAGTAAAAAAGATTAAAAGACTTTTGCAATAATTTATGTTAAAATGTGAATTTTCAAATGTTTTAATTGGAGAGTATACATCTTAAATACCTTCTGAAAAAGCATAAGATACATCATAATAAAATTTAAATATAGAAACCCATAATCGAAACAAATCAAGAAAGGCCATACATATTAAAAAAGCAGTGCATATCATATCTGAACATCAATAAAATATATAACAAATTTAGAGAAACTAATCACAGTTCCTAATAGATTAAAAGGGAAAAAATAAGAAAAAGAAAATCAAAGTCCAAAAAAAAAAGAAAAAGAAGAATTTAGAGAGAAGAATGGGAATTCAGGTAAAAAGAAAAGAAAGAAAAAGGGAAAATAGAATAAGAATATACCTAGATTTTTTGGCTGATAGTAACATTGTGTAATTTGATGTCATTACAAAACACAACATGTAGTAAAATGCTTGTCATTCGAGAGACGCCAGGAAACTCAAAATATCCAAAAGCAGCAAACAACGGATACTTCTGTCCACGAAGTTCTCATATAACCGATAAAATCTCTCTCTCTCTCTCTCTCTCTCTCTCTCAAATTGGTAAGCAGATAAACCCATTTACATTTCTACATTATTTCGCTTCTCATAGGCAATTCAATGAACATTAATGATGCATCGCATCAAATAAGTCTAATTTATATGCACTTTCGCAGCTTTATGGTTATTGATTTGAATTGAATTGTTTCCGATTATTCATATATGGCTGTGATCATACTCTGCTCCTCAAGAATTTGCTATAGTAATTTTCACTATACTGCTGTAAGTGATATTAAACCGATTGTTTCGAATGGTAATGGATCTGTAGGAGGAAGAAATTTTGGAAATTTGAAGGTATTGCCATGTGGGTCTAGGGTGAATTGGAAGAAATATAGGAAAAAGCATGTTGGTATCCATGGGTTTTTGATAAAAAGTTCACATGATGTGATGGTGGTGAATGGGAAGCCTAAAAATGGCATGCCTTCTGAGAAAGTTATTGGGGTTTTACAGTCTATTTCGGACCCAATTGAGGCATTTTCGTATTTTAAGTCAGTTGCTGAGCTGCCCAATGTTTTTCACACCACTGAAACCTGTAATTACATGCTTGGGCTCTTGAGGGTTCATCAGAGGGTGGATGATATGGTTGTTGTGTTTGATTTGATGCAAAAGCAAATCATATATAGGAATTTGACTACTTATTTGACAATATTTAAGGGCCTTCATGTAAGGGGAGGGATTCGCCAAGCCCCATTTGCGCTTGAGCGGATGAAGAAAGCTGGGTTTGTTTTAAATGCCTATTCATACAATGGGTTGATCCATTTGCTTCTTCAATCGGGGTTGTGTAAGGAGGCTTTAGAGGTTTATAGAAGAGTGGTCTCAGAAGGGATTAAGCCTAGTCTCAAAACTTACTCTGCACTTATGGTAGCGTCCGGGAAGAGAAGGGACATTGAAACTGTCATGGGTTTGTTAAACGAAATGGAAAGCTTGGGTTTGAGGCCGAATGTGTACACCTTCACTATATGCATTAGAGTACTTGGGAGGGCTGGGAAAATTAACGAGGCCTGCGGTATATTAAAGAGAATGGATGATGAGGGTTGTGGACCTGATGTTATTACTTATACAGTTCTCATTGATGCCCTTTGCAATGCAGGAAAACTAGATAGTGCTAAGGAAGTGTTTATAAAGATGAAATCTAGCAGCCAAAAGCCTGATAGAGTGACTTATATCACTTTAATGGACAAGTTCAGTGACTGTGGGGACTTGGACTCAGTAAGAGAATTTTGGAGTGAGATGGAAGCTGATGGATACGCTGCAGATACTGTTACTTTTACAATACTTGTTGATGCTTTATGCAAAGTAGGGAAGGTTGGTGAAGCATTTGTTACATTGAATTCCATGAGAAAGCAAGGGATCTTGCCTAATCTTCATACTTATAATGCGTTAATTGGAGGGCTTTTAAGAGTAAATAGATTAGATGAAGCACTAGAGCTTCTTAATAGCATGGAATTTCTTGATGTTGAACCTACTGTTTACACATACATCCTCTTCATCAACTATTATGGAAAGTCTGGAGCGCCTGAAAATGCTCTTAAAACCTTTGAGAAGATGAAGGATCGTGGAATTGTTCCTAATCTTGTTGCTTGCAATGCATCTTTGTATAGTCTTGCAGAAATGGGTAGGCTTGGGGAGGCGAAAAATATTTTTAATGGACTTAAAAATAGTGGGCTTGCTCCGGACTCTATAAGTTACAATATGATGATGAAGTGCTATAAAAAGGCAGGGAAAATAGATGAAGCCATTGAGTTACTCTCGGATATGATAGCAAGCGGCTGTTGCCCAGATGTTGTTCATATCAATTCTTTGATCGACACACTTTATAAAGCTGATCGGGTAGATGAGGCATGGGCAATGTTTTATAGATTGAAGGAGATGAGACTTGCTCCAACGGTTGTGACCTTCAACACATTACTAGCTGGATTAGGGAAAGAAGGCAGAGTCCAAGAGGCCATTGAATTATTTGATAGCATGTCTAAGCATCACTGCCCTCCGAACACAATTACTTTCAATACGCTTCTGGATTGTCTTTGCAAGAATGAAGAGGTTGATTTGGCCCTGAAGATGCTCTATCAGATGACAGGAATGAATTGCAGTCCTGATGTTTTTACTTTTAACACTGTCATTTATGGATTATCTAAAGAAAACAGGGTTAGTGAGGCATTCTGGTTCTTCCATCAGATGAGGAAAATGCTCTACCCCGATTATGTAACATTGTGCACCCTCCTTCCTGGCATTGTGAAAGATGGTCGGATTGAGGATGCTTTCAAAATCACTGAGGACTTCACTCATCAGGTTAGGAAGCAGACAAGCAGCCGTTTTGGGGAAGATATTGTGGAAGGGATTTTGAGTGAAGCTGCATTAGAGAATTCGATTTTGTTCGTTGAAAGATTGGTGTCGGATGGAATTTGCAGAGACGAATCAGTTATGGTACCTCTTATTAAGGTATTATGCAAGCATAAGAAAGCCATTGATGCTCATGAGCTATTTGTCAAGTTTACAAAAAGCTATGCAGTTCAACCAACCCCGGAAGCATATAATCCTTTAATTGAGGGGCTTCTTGATATTCATCTTACTGAAATGGCTTGGAATCTTTTTAAGGATATGAAAGATGCTGGTTGTGCTCCAGATGTTTTCACCTACAACTTCTTGCTTCATGATCTTGGGAAGTCTGGGAGGATCGATGAACTTTTTGAACTCTATCAGGAGATGCTCAGCAGGGGATGTAAGCCTAACACCATAACTCACAACATACTCATCTCTGGTCTTGTGAAGTCTAATAGTTTAGAAAAAGCCATAGATTTGTACTATGAACTTATTAGTGGAGGTTTCTCTCCGACTCCTTGTACATATGGTCCTCTCATAGATGGTCTCTTGAAGCTAGGAAAATTGGACGAAGCTAAGAATTTCTTTGAGGAGATGATTAATTATGGGTGCAAACCGAACTGTGCTATCTACAATATTCTTATAAATGGATTTGGGAAAATGGGTGATGTGGAAACATCTTGTGAGTTGTTTGATAGAATGCTTAAAGAGGGAATAAGACCAGATTTGAAGTCGTACACCGTTCTTGTAGATTGCCTCTGCATGGTGGGGAAAGTGGAGGATGCAATGCACTACTTTGAGGAATTAAAGTCAAGTGGCCTTGATCCTGATTTAATATCTTATAACCTTATGATTAATGGCCTTGGAAGATCTAAAAGAATAGATGAAGCTCTCTCCCTTTTTGATGAGATGAGGAGTAGAGGGATCAGTCCTAACCTTTATACCTACAACTCCTTAATACTCAATCTCGGGATTGTTGGAATGATAGAGGAAGCAGGGAAGATGTATGAAGAACTCCAACTTAAGGGCCTTAAACCTAATGTCTTCACATATAATGCTCTCATTCGAGGATATAGCATGTCAGGGAATCCCGATCGTGCATATGCAGTCTATAAGAAGATGATGGTTGGGGGTTGTAGCCCCAACACTGGCACATTTGCACAGCTTCCTAATCAAGATTGACAATTTTGAGGTTCTTCAAGAGCTGCTCATATTGCTTTGGATCTTTATACGCAAGGCATACTAGGTACATTTCTTTTTTTATTTCTTCTCAAAATATATCTGATATACATTACTGAATTTATTCTTGTACGAACTCTTTTACAGTTCCAATGCCATTCATTGATTCATTCTGACTTGGTGTTCTTTCACTTGCATAATTTTGCTCAAACTTGGTTCCAGGGATTCTTTAGCCTGATTGTACTTTATTTGCACCGGTCATGAGAATTTGCATTCAATTCAATTCTGAAGCAACTCATTTTATATGCGGTGGACTTAGATGCATTTGCAAGGTCGGTGGTGATATTGCTACTGGTGTCTCAATTCTCAAAGCATTCCAGATACCTGGTCCAGAGTATTTAAGGTGTACTTTATGTCCTCCAAACCATTGTCCAGGAGGATGTAAATATTCTACTATTGTAAATCATGTTCTTTAGCTTCTGTTGTGTAAACATAAATCCAAATGTATAAATGTCACCTTGATTCATCCTTCAAAATGTGCCATAGCAGTTCATTGTGTAACAACATGCTTCTATATTATTAGTTCTGTTCCCAGATATAAAATGATTTGTTTTGTAAACAATGTCTACATAGGCAATTAAACTGTATCTGGTTGAACTATATGTCTTCTTGACTCTTGAGCTAGAGTTAACTCCTGCAAATACAAATTGGCTAGTAACCACTTAGAAATCAATTTCCTTAGGCATTTGAAGTCATGGAATAATTTCTAAGAGTTGAATAAACAAATTTATATGTGGTGTGTGAAAAGCAAATCTAGATACCTCCCATTTTTTTTTTTCACAAAAATGACAGTTTTTAGCTTTTCTTTTGTAATCTTTTTCAAAAATTATTATTTTCTGAGGAATTGAACCTCTAACTCCACCACTCTGACTCTCCTATAAAAGCCAAACTTGCGGTTGTTTATAGATTTGGAACCAAAACTGAATCATTTGCGTTCATCAGCTTTAACTATTTTTTGTGCATATGTAGCGAGATTAAGTATAAGGTTTTCGAATAATAATTTGAGCCCGCGTTTTCACCAAATGACATCTAAGTATTTTTTTTTTCTTTTTTTTTTTTATAAACAATGGTCGCGGTGAGCCTCTTAAAACACTGTTGTCTATCAAGTCCAAATCTGTGCTGAATTCACTTTTGTGCTGTCTTGTGATGCACATACACGCAACACTAATTTTGAGTATGAACACAACTATTTCGATGTGCAACACATTTAATCGAGGAACAAAACAATGGTGTTGCAACTTTGATTTAGTTGTGTTGTACGTTTGAAATAAGTGTGTTGCACAAGTCAGTCATGCAACTTCCATGTAGTTGTGTTGCATACTCAAAATAATTATGTTACATTTTCAAAATAATGGTCTCCATTCCCAAAATATTGTTGCACATTTGAAATGAGTGTGTTCAACAATGCACAACACGTGTTGTGGACAATAAAGGATTCAAACTCCATGTCTATCATCGGTCACTAGGATTGCAAATGAACTGAGTCGAGCCGAGTTTAAGTTTGTTCGGGCTGACTCGTTTGTTTGTAGGCTAAGTTCGAATTTGCTCAGAATCGTGAATTGCTCGAAAAGCTAAACTCGGATTAGGCTCGTCATTATTTTGAAAAGTTTGGACTCAACTTGTTTTTAATAACAAAAGTTATTTGGGACTTGATTTGAACTTGTATTTAAGATCACTTTGGCTCGTTTATGAACTTATACGAGCTTACACAAACCTATACTCATAAACATATTCACGAGTTTACGTTCATAAACCAATACAATTCTATATTTATGAATGTGTTCAAGAACCTATACGAGTTTATGTTCGACCTTACATAGGCCGAGTCGACTTCAAGATCGATTAGTGAATAAGTCTAGAAACCGAGCTTGCATTTGACTTATTTACTTAATGAATGAATTTGAGTTGAGCTTTAGATGCGTCGAACTCGCATGAACAACTCAATTTAGCGGCAACCCTGCCAACCACTCTTAACCACTCTTGGTGCCAACCACTCTTGGTTACTGCTAGTTCTAAATTTGTTTTTTTTTTTTTTTTTAACTTAACTTTAAAATCTTAGGTTTAGAAAGCACAGACACTTTACCGAAGGGAACATACTCGTGTCAAACACTTGGACACTCATCGGACACATGTTGGACACTTCACAGAAGTGTCTTAACATTTTGTCTTTTTAGGACACTTCTCGGACACTCCTTGAACATGTGTCAGACACTTCGTAGCAGTGATATATATTCAAATATTTCGAAATAAAATTATATACGACTAAGTTATGATTAAAAATCTAAGCTAAATATATCTAGATGACTAAATAAGTCTGATTCTTTAATATATTTTAATTTATTTGTCTATTTTTGTTTATAAGTTTGCTTGAATATTAATTGTTCGATAATGAATTAAAGTATTTCTGTAATATAGTTTTTTTTGAATAATTAATATATATTAATATATTATATTATTATTTTATAGGTTCATGTCTTATGTTTTTATAATTGGGAAATGCTAATCTTCATGAAATTATTTTATGAATTTATATCATGAATGACATGATATATGATAATATCATGGAAACTCTGTGTATGGGAGAATTTCACTAATACTAACTCATCATTTAATTTTAGATTTCTATAAATAAAAAATTGTTATCTGTCACATCATTTATGATACAAATTCATGAAATAATTTCATGATGAGTATGGTTTTTGAAAATTTTCGTATCGTCGTGTCCATATTGTGTCATATCCAAGTTTCGTATCCGTGCTCCCTTGGCTCGGGCATATATAAAAGGGTAAAATTAATTCTTATTTTATTTATTTTTGGGTAAAATCAAAGGTTCCAAAGTCACCAACTGAATCGAATCAAAAGTTGAGAGAAAAGAGTGAACTGGTTAATATCTTCGAAGTCCAAACAACATTCGTCCTCTCTCTTCTGTCTTTGTTCTCAACTGAAATCGCTGCTTCCCGTTCCTGTGATCCTCTCTTTCTCTCTATAAACTCACTCTAAACTCTCACGTAACAATTTTGTTCTTCATATCAATGGCGGCGTTTCCTAGTACCCTAACCGCACAATTTTCGCACTGCTACCTACTAAGCGACCACAAGAACCCTAGCTCTTCTTCATTCTTATTCTGTAAGTTCATTCTCTCTCTCATCTGTGTCGTTTATTTGACTCACTTACCCTTCTTTAGCTTTCTGGCATGGATTGTATGTATTTTTATGTAAATTGTGAATGCATTTATTTACACACATCTGTACACACACAACTATTTATTCTCTCTCTAAATTTCATTTCTTTTAGATATGTTTATTTTACGAATTGTAGACCATGTAGGGTTCTTACATATGGATACAAACTGAATCGTTTTGGAACTTTATGCACCTGAAATTAGGATTTGGCAGATAAAATTTGTGTTTCACAAACTGTGTCCTGAGTTGTGATTTGTGGACATTTAATGGAATTATCTTTTCTTGGTTCCATTGATAGAACCTTTGGATATTTCTAAGCTTCAAAAGTAGGCTAAAAAAGTTTGAAATCCATCTCCCTCTGACCCTGGCTTCAGGGAGTGGTTTGTCCTTCCTAGAAGAAAAAGGGGGTTAAGTTCCATTTCTCCCACTATTGTTCATTGGTTTAGTCATTGTTAAAATGAGATATGCCCATCTCTATCTCAAACTAAGCCAGGAAATTAATAAAAGATAAATCTGGGAAGAGTGATCAAGAAGTTATCGAAAATGTTAACAATCCAAATCTAATAACCCATTAGACCGCCAAATGAGATTGGATTAAGGCCAATCTGTTTTAATAAAAAATTGATTCGATCAATTATAATATATATATATATATATATATATACGTTTTATTTGTATGGGTAAAATGTTATATATATGATAAGATGGTAAATTCTTTGAATTCTTCATGCAAGTGGAAAGAACAAAAATAGCATCCTTTAATAAGTCAATATGTAATTCATCAATGTAATGGATCAGATTATTGGATTGGATTGGATATCTAACAAAATAGAAAATCAGACATGGATTTAATGATGAGTAATCCGTTGGATTATTAGATTGGATCAAATTGCATATTTTTTTTATGGATTGGATTAGGACACAGTACAATCCGATTTGTATTCGATCCGTTGATAGGTCTAATTGGGGCTTCCATCCATTGATAGTTGTAACCGGGGCTCCCATCCATTGATAGATCTGATTGGGGCTCGTCCACTGCTTCATTGTGCTTGCAAGTATGGGGAAAGGTTTGCGATGACCTATTCGTCTATTATTGTTCAAGCTACCTTAGTTGCTAAAATCTTATTATCAGTCATTCTAACTTTACAATTTGATTCAATTTGGTCCATCTGTGATATGAATTGCTAGGAAAATTCTCCTTGGTTCTAGTTTTCTCCTTCTTATTTACTTCAATTAGTATGTATCACAATGTAACGCTATTTTAAATCAGAAGTACCCTCTCTAGGTCCTCATCTTTTAGGTTATACGGAAGTAATTTAATCACTAATGTGGAATAAGCTCGATAGGCAAGAAGCTGATATGCTTAAATAATTTACAAGGCAAGTTTATTAATTACCTGGTTACTCTCTACCAAGGTCCCTAATGTAATGTCAATCAGTAAATCAATAAATGGAATAATCTCAATAGGCAATAAGCAGTTATGCTTAAATAATTTACAATGCAAGTTTATTAATTACCTGGTTTCTCTCTAACAAGGTCCTAATGTAATTCATGTAAAACGAATGGTATAATGTTGACAATTAATTATGTGAATGAATGAATGCATAACAATCAATAAGAAGGGCACACAGACATAACCAAACAAGACAATAGTATTTAAAATATATACAAGTTCATGACTTCATGAAAAGTTGATGCAAACTACTGTTGCAGCTAAACCCAACTTGAAGATATCATCGGAAGGGTTAGTGCAACAAGGAATAGCACAACCCAACCTAAAGTTGTCATTGGACAAATTGATATTAATACAAACCTATAGTTATGAGCATATCCAATCTGAAACTGTTACTAGAAGTATACATACAAATGCAGATCTAGATTTGTAAATCATATGTAGAATATCAATTTCGAGCTAAAATGACCTAACTTGAAGCTGTAATGAAAGGATGACTGCAATTTCTAGGATCTCATTTTGTAAACCCAATTAGTTTGGATCAAACTATCTAGCCATTTCATGTGGCCATTGTGATTATAGGGACTTACAACCCATATGCCTCAATTACCCAGTCTATTTTATGTAGGAAATGACACCCCTCAAGGATAACTTATTCCCAGAGGACTCGAATGGACTATCCTGGTATGTCACAAACTGTAGTTGGTAATCCTAACAAATTTTCCCTATCTTTTTCATAGTTTACTTGCCAAACATGACCATGAACAAGACTAATACTAATGGTTATCTTATAATCATATTCAATGGAATAACATCAATGAGATATTAGATCTAGTCCTTTTTACAGATCTTAAGAAGTAAGAACAACTAACAGGGGTGGCATTTATAAGCCCCTTCTCTGACAGACAAGGAAAAAAGAAAAAACACATGAACTGCAAACAAACACCTCAAATAGAAAGAAAAGAAGTAATATGTTCTTTTAATTTATTTTACTCAAAGTTGTATGCAAATTTCAAAACCTTGTTGGATAAAATGATTGAATTCTTGTTTGTGTTATTATTTTCCAAAAGTTGTTTCATAAAAGATCTTTTTTAAGTAATAGTTATTCTTGTAGGCTTGGTTGAATGATCTATAATACTATATAACATTATTTCCTACTTGCTTTTTAGGTAAACTAAACGCAAAAGCAAATATAGTTCCAGTTTTATCATGGCCTGGTAGTAAGACTGCTAAGACCCGAAGATCTCTCTGCGTACATGGTCTATTCGGAGGGAAAAAGGAAAGTAATGACAAGAATGATGATTCGCCATCAAAGGTTCAGTTGATTCTCTCTATCAGTTGAAATTTTCATTGAGCCGAATTTTCTGTTGGATACATATATATATATATATATATTTTTTTTTTTTTCATTTTCAATGCTGAACAGGTTTTAATTATTTGAACTCCTATAAAATAATAATAATTTCATGATCTAGATGAGCAACACTCATCATCAAGTCAAATCAAATGTGCCTATATATGCTTTGATTCACTTCTGAAAGTTTCTTCACCTTTACGTCTTATTCTGTTTGATTTTATGAAGGTCTTCTTTCCAGTTTTATATTATTTTACTTATTCCCTATGAACTTTAACTTCCGTATGATACATCGAGTGGATTTCACAATACAGATAGATATGTTAGTCTGTTGGAAAGCTCCGGTACTACTTGGGTTTGGCAATAGGATGATATGCTGTATTATTTGAAGAAATAAATCAATAAATACTACACGTTTATTTAGCAATAGAATGGGTATAACATCAGCACTTTATGATTATATAATATATGATATTGTCTAAAGTTGAGTATACAAACAATCATGTGGGTTTGCCATTTCAGTATATATCATTTAGTTCTTAAATATCTTTTTCTATTACAAGTTGAACCCATTCAATATGATAAAGGCAATGTCATATGCAAATTATCCAGCAATGTTTAAAGTTGGTTAATGTTCCATTCAAGGTTTTACATTGCGGTAATAGTTGCCACAAAGATAATTACTGTGTTGACATTGATACAGGAAGTAACAGATGTTACATAATGGATGTTGATGCTGGAATCATGATCCATTTAGTAGATGAGGAGTGGAAGGGAGGGAAGGTAAAAGGGGAGTGATGGATGGGCTTCCATTATATGGCAAGAGGGAAGGGGAAGGGAAAGGAAAAGAGGAGGGAAGGGGAATGGAAAGTAAAAGAGGAGGGAAGGCCCTTCTCGTTGGACCCACCATGTTCCTTCCTTCCAGAAGTGCAAGGAAGGGAGAACGAAAAAGGCTTCCTCACCTTTCTTTTAAACATTTTTGCCCTTCAAGCACCACTACTTTTTTTTTTCTTTTCTTTTAGAATATAAGAATATGATAGTAAAATCATTAAACACTTATTTTTTCCCTTCATACCTTCTTGATCAACCAAACAAAAGGAGGGACCTACTACTTCCTTTCATCCAATTTTTGATCTTTTGTACCATCATCATTGTCGTCACCAGCCTTGCCTTGATCTCAATTGAATCAGGTCGGACGCATGAATTCTCACTCTTTTTCTGTTACAAGCTATATCTCCTATTATATTTATTCTTATTATTTAATTCCATAAATCCCACGTGCTTCAAAGATTCTCTCTTATTTAAACAACTTTCAGATTATGATCAAGTGATCAACAGTGAGTTTGATAGATATAGTAGATAGATACTTTTGTATGCGGTACTTAATTGTATATAGTTTATTTCTGTTGCAACCAATGCTTGTAACATTTAGAATGTTGATTTTTTTTTTCCTAGTTGGTACACACACACCCGTCCCCCAAAGAATTGTTTGCACCCAAGAGGACTTGATCCTCAGAAAATATGCTTGCTAGGTACTAGGACCAAGTTCTTTATCCACTTGAGTCAATCCCCTGGCGTTTCAGAATGTTGATTTTGATTTGACACTTTTACCTTATTGTGTGCAAGTCTATCTAATGTGAAAAATCTGTTGAAGCAAATTCTTTCTTCTGTTTGCTTGTTCCTTTTATTATTTTTTATTCTTAGGACTGGGACAAGGAATATCATTAGGGAGAGAAGACAGAGATACAAAGGAGAGTGAAAACTAAGACTATGAGAAACAAATAGTGAATAAGGTTAATTCAACTGCACACCCAAAAACCATTCACCAGCAACAAACATCAAGGGGGACTGAAAGGTGATTGTGCCTCTTTTGGCTACACAATAAGGCTCTTTGTTATTTGCGTACTTCCAAGGACTAGATTTTTGCTTAATCAACCACCTAACCACACAATTACAGCCACCTTCAACCTATAAAAGAAGCCCATAGTAGTGCCACTTCAGGGCCTTCTGAAAGAGCCAAAGTTTCTGCTATACTTGTTGTATAACATGTTTCTAACTGGCTTGGAGAATGTGAGAACTGTATTTCTTTTAAAATCTCTAGTACCTCCAATACCAAGCTTCCACATATTTCTAAGAGAGGAATCATTGACATCGAAATAGTTTCCTCCTATGGGGAGCTTGGAAACAACTAAGATAATCTTGTTTGGGCCTAGGAAGAGGAGATCACTGCTGTCCAAGCTTTCATAATGATGCTGAAGGCTAAAAAGCATTCCCTTGCAATAAATACCTCCAAAAGGGATACCAAAAAGAGAAGCGTTACTGCAAGCTTTTCGTGCACAGTAAACTTCTTGTCAAAATTTCTTTTGTTTCTTTCTATCCAAAATAACCCCAATCAATTAGCTCTAACACTTTTCAAGTTTTGCTGAATCCTCCAAAATAACTGATATCAAGCTAAGAAGCACGAACGCTTCTATGAAGTGCCATGTCCGTGTTGGACACCGACACTTTATGGACACTCCTGGACATGTCTCTGACACTTCATGACCTTCTCCATAATTTAAAAATAATTTTTATAACTCCCTCCGTCCCAAATTAATTGTCCCTTTTGGGGAACTGTGACTCACATAATGTGAGTCACAGTTAAGGGACAATTAAACCAGGACAGAGGGAGTATTTGACACTTGTTCGACCCATCTTGGGCACTTGGTCGACACATCTCATACACTTGGTCAGTACATTTCGGACACTTGATCAACATATCCCACACTCTTTATTTTTATAAAGCAAACACATGACAGTATGAGAAACAACATTATGCACATACATCAAACTCTCCAACTTCCTTTTCCTTAAAAAATTGACATTAAACACATCTCAAAGTATGTAATGAAAAAAAATACTATAATGACAAGATAAAATAGTATATAATATATTCTTTTTGATATTCAAATAGCTTCAATTTCTAACTAATGTAACTTTAGTATAGAAATTATAAATTAATTAATGTTCTATAATTATTTTATTCAATAGATATATAAATAAATATTTCTATTTATATTAGCCGTATCCATGCCGTGTCTGTGTTCTATTTTTTTGAAGTTTGACGTGTTGGCGTATCCGTGTCGTATCGTATCTGTGTCCATGCTTCTTAGATATCAAGTAAAGACTAAATCTCCATTGAGGGCAATGCAATGTACTCCAATAGATGCAGAGAGTCTTTGCCATATAGCATAGGTGGAAAGTCAATGAATAAAAAGATGGTTGGAGTTCTTGTTACTTATTTTTGTAAGAAGGCACATATCCGGACTATAGAGCTCTCTTGCGGGCCAATAACCCGCAAGACTGTTAACTTTTGGGGAGCCTTACTTTTCCAATTCAGTCATGCACAATGAGGAAGAGTTAGATTGCCTTTCTTAAAGAGGATGAAAAATAATGATTTTTGAAGTATAAGAAACCACTACCATCCAGACTCCAACATCTCTCATCTAGGCTGTCAAAAGAAGTGAGAAATTTAGTTTTAGGTTGGCAATTTTCGGTGTCTAAACTTGTGATGATTGAGTTGAAATTTTGTTTTTATTTGGGTCTTGATCATCGGAGCGGAACAGCGTGTGCATCAATATTGTCGATTTGGATGAGAACATCAACTAGAACAAGTATGAGTATGAGAACACAATGCACACCGCTTTAGGTTGAATTAGGATTATGAAAATCAAAACATTTATTTTCAGAATTTCCCTACCAACCGGTTGGTTTGGTCTCGCGAGTTTACTCCCGAGTGGTCCCAAATGGTTGGGAATTTACCAACCAGTTGGATTACTTTCGGCACTTCTGCCTGTAGATAGTCTCAACCGGTTGGTAATTTCCCAACCGGTTGGTAAGCATCCTGATAGCTTCGGGATACTATGTTTTTGGATAAAATTTCAACTCCTTTTTCAACCAAAACTCTTGAGATGTCCAATAGGATTTCAAAACACTTTTTTCCAACTTTTATTTGGACTCTCTTGTCTGTTTAAACTCTTCTATTCTCTAGCACTTTACATATTTTTGAGAGACAATTATTATTCATTGTTAGAGCTTTGAGTGAGTTTTTGAGAGAAAAATCATCCTTGATTTTTTTGAGTGTTTTTCTTTACCAGTGCGCACACAATATTACATGTGAGTGCTATTAGAGTGATGTTCTTTATCTGATCAATGACATACAAAGCTTTCTCCTGTTATCTTGGTTGATCAGAGCAACATGATTTTTTTTTTCATCTTCACATTTGTGAGTGTAAGGAGGGTGATTCAATCACTACGAAGGGGACAGATTGTTCACAGAGCGATTATGCTCTTCCAGCAACCTGTCTGCAAGAATTGAGGAGTAGGTTGGAATCTGCAGCAACTGGACATGGAGTCGCAGGAGCGAGACTGAGGTGTTTAACAACTAATTCTTGGTAGAGTGTAGTGGGTGTGAGACCGAGACATAGTGGTGTACTTTGCTTGGAGATAGTGGATTGTTTTGCCTAAAATGGCTAGTCTCCACAGTTTTTCCTTGCTGAGGTTTCCACATTAAAAATCCTGGTGTCATCTCTATCTTTATTTATTGCATTATCTATTACTTTGTTTGATTGGTTTTATCTTTAATTTGGATTAAAATTAAAATAATTCAAAAATTAATCAAAAGATCAAGCTACGCCCCCCCCCCCCCCCCCAAGGTTTTTTGGCTGAGATCAAACTTTCCGCACCACTTTTGCACTGTGCAACTCACAAAAAGAAAGATACACATTTTCAAGGAGTGCAGTTAAAGAAGCTCCCTGCATTTTTAATCATTAAGGTTTCTAGAGAAATTGAAAATTTGAAAAAAGTTAATGACTTACAAATGACAAACTTAAAAGCTATGTTACATGGACTTGGGTACGTGCATTGGGAGCATATATGTACTCAAACATTGGGCTTGTCAACTCTGCAAATCCAATGATATAGAGATGCTAATTATTTATATTATTTAATATTTTTGTTTTATTTTTTGAAGTAAAATCATGTCTTTTGGTCATATATGAGATGCTAAAAATGAAAGTGTTGGCAACGCATACCGAAAGGGTACCTTTGGTTCCCCTTGTTTGAATAAATGCCACCCGGGAAGCCTAGAGACCTCATTTGGCATTGTGCACCTTCCTCCATTGCACAGTGTTCAATATAGGCATTTCATTTGTTTTGAAGTAATGATAGAATAAAATTGAATTATTGAATATGATTTTTAGGTGCATGTCCAACAAAAAAGTGTAGGACACATATCCCATACCCATATTCGAGTATTGTGTGTCCGACACGGGTACTTCTCCTACTTTTGAAGAGTTTATGTAACATGGCTTAAAAGTAGGAGTCCTATGAAGATGAAAATTTTAACAAGACGAGGGAAATAATTTTCTAATGTTTGCTCCCTCACCACAGATTCTCCCAGAAATGAAACTAGACCTATCACATATTATGTTGATTCTTTCTATATATTTGTATTTAACTGTTAAATTCTCATATTAATTGTTGGCAATGATCTTACTGTCATGCTACTTAATTATAGGCTGGAATATTGGGTAACATGCAAAATCTGTACGAGACTGTTAAGAAAGCTCAGATGGTAGTCCAAGTTGAGGCAGTTCGCGTGCAAAAGGAACTTGCTGCGTATGTATTACTGAGATCTTTTCTTATTTTCATTTTATGTTCTGTTTGTCCAATTAGGCAGATGTGTTGCTCTGGTCGTTTTATTTATTTTTTGCTATTTTTGTTATGTTTTTACAGAGCAGAGTTTGATGGTTACTGTGAAGGTGAACTAATAAAGGTAGGATTTTCCCATTTCTTCTTTGTCAGTGTTTAGAAGTTAACCTGAAAGTCATATCACCTATACATAAGTTTATTTCTGGAATCGGTTCAGTTGCTGTCAATTGATCATAAATTTTCAGTTTTTATCAACCTAAGAACATGTTCTTGAATCTCTAAAGTGGATAACTATTTTTTTTCTCCCTTTTGCCATCTTAAATATGGTTTTGATAACATGACATGTATAGGAACATGAAATCAATTGTGTTTTTGCATCGCATTTTGGGTCATCTATTTGTGTGTGTGTGTTTTTTATTATTATATATAATTTGTATCAATTTCATTTCACTCTTCTGGTTTGATCCTTTAGGTTTTTAAGGAGCACCTTTTGGCATCTTTAATGTAATCATTTTAGATCACATCTTTGACTTTTTTTTTTTACTACAGTTCTGTTTATTAATGAGTCGGTTCAAATTAATTCGTTCCTTCAAATCCTGTTGGAAAAGAAATGTAAATTTATTGTTTCAAAAGGGACATCCAAACTCCTGCACAGGCCATGTAATAAGGGAAATACTGCTTTGTGACTATTAATTAGTTTTCACTGATTTCACTTTGATGTTCACAGAAAACTTCTATTTATTCATTGGGCTCTTCTTATGCAGGTAACACTTTCTGGTAACCAGCAGCCTGTGCGAACTGAGGTAACTGAGGCTGCAATGGAGTTAGGAGCTGAAGTAAGTGAACAAAATTTGCTGCATCTGGATTTCGTTCTTTATTGCAATCTTCCTAAGATCCTTAACTATTGTCAGTCATGCCCACCTGATTCTTCAGCATCATGCCTTGCAACTATTGGAAAACGATTTTCATAGCGGAAGCAAAAAAATTTCATCAATTTTTTTAACGAATCAATTAATTAAAGAAAGAGAAGAAATCAGTAAGACCTTTGGACAACTTGTAGATTGTCAATTAGGAGAACTCTCTTTGCTTTTCTTGATCAACAATGGATTCTCGATCAACAATCTTGATGAAGATTTTTGATTCTTAATGGACAACCTTGAATCTTGTTATAGGTTCTTTAATTCTTGTTTGACAATCTTGGATCTTTGAATTTTTGAGCTTCAATCAACCTCTTGATCTTCACTCCTATGACATTGTTTGGAATCCACAAGCTAATGAAGTGGAATAATTGTCTTGTATATTAATTCCTAGGGTGGCAACCCCACCCTATTTATAAGGTGAGGTGGGCCACCCCCTTATCTCTCTCATCTCCTAATTCTCTTTGAACTCTACCTTGACTTCTAAGTTAGGCTAGGAATGGGATCTAGATTCTCTCTCCTCTCCTAATTCTCTTTGAACTCTAGCTTGACTTCTAAGTTACGCTAGGAATGGGATCTAGATGGGCCTATCCATGTCATGGCTCTAATGGGCCTTATTAAATAGCTTGTTAACTCTTGACCCAATTTAATAAGTCCGCCAATTATTTTCAAGTCCACTAATTGAAGATAATTGAACTCCAATTCATGAATATTAAAGAAGCCATTACTAAATATTTGCAAATATACCCCTCCATGTTAATTAGTTGTTTGGATATGATAATAAATAAAACCATCAATCCAATATACTAATTAATTCGTATTTTGGCAACTTGGTTTTAACTTGTTTGATCACATAAACTTTATTTTTAGAAAATAATATATTTAATAAATAAATAAAACTTTTATAAAAATAAATGGCCAGTTTTTCCATGATCAAACAGACCAAACCAAAATATAAATACCACATGGATTCCATATTAAAATTTTTGTTCCAAAGCCCATAATCCATGACTACCTAAATTACAAGGCATATTAAACTTTTAAAAGATCTCATCCATAGTAAATCAAAGTAACCATGATTATGAACAAAGTCCACAAGACTCTCATGATGGTTAAAGTAATTCTACTTATCCTTGATCCAGTTCAATGTATCATACACTCTACACTTACATGTATGGTTTTGAGTTTTACACTCAAATGACAGAGATAGGTCATCCTATCAAATAGAAACCAACATGTTACATTCATATATAAAAGAATAATCATAATAGAATGTCCAAATCTATTAATGAATGTGAACAAATTTATAATTATGAATACTGATTATTTATATCTCCTATACACGGGACTCCTCTCTATGTACATAAATCATCTTATAATAATTAATGGACACTTGTTCAACTCTTGAATTAATCAATACAAACATTTACCATATATGTATATAGATAAATAAAAATTCAGATTTTATTAAAAGTATATGTTAATTACAATCCAAATTTGGCTTTGTATGGCATACAATCCCAACAAACACCAGGCTAAATTATAATTGCTTATTCTCTCAGAGTACAATAGTTTATAATTGGAGACAATTTTGACATTTCCCAAGTGTCAGACTTTTGGCACAATTTTCTTTCAATGTTTCATTCTACCAATTACTTTAACTGCCTGGATTGTGTATTTTTCCCTCTTCTAACAGCAGTACTTGCAAAATTGTTTTCTGCCATTGATTCAAGGACCACCTTCAGTTTTTTATTATTGAGTCACTGAAATCATCATTATTTCACCTGCTACTCTTACAAGTATAATTAAACTGTTCACTAGTCTCAAATTCATTAGCTCTCGTCCTTGCCCTAAAGTGTGCTCACGATTGAAAATTGGAGTCACTCTGCTAATACCAGGCATTAGGTTGAACCAAATTATAAATTATATATCAAATTATAATATTATGTCTTGTCTTTCTAAAAATTTCCAGAAAATGGGGAAACTTCCAATTTTGACTCTTAACAGGAAATGCCTTATCCACGATTTTTATTCATCTTTATTATAATTTTGATTAACGTACTATTTGGTATTTTCCGTATCCTATGAGAATTAGATGCTGTTTGGACAGACATGGTCATAACACTGCTTAATTTTGATATGTAGTCTTAAAGAAGTTGCATGATATTCTTCCAGTGGGTGCAGCATGTTTCCATGGTTTCATACATGTTCTAAATGAAAAATTGCATGATTAACTTAGTATGAAGTTAAACATTACTTGCTAAAGTTTTTCAGAAAGTACAGATATCATCTTGAGGATTCCAATCTTTTTTCAGATAAAATTAGACAATTTTCAATTCTATAAATCAGTAATGTGTATGTTGTAATCGACCTGTCCCAGTTGCTGGTCATATAATTTCGTAATCTTTTCATCTTTCTTTTATGGGTGTCATTGTTTGCCTCATCTCCTGGTAAATGCAGATATCTAATCAATTTGATTCTTATACTGTTAAAGTTTGTCGATTGCAAAGTAAAATTTGATTTCTGAACCCAAGTTTTGTCGCCTCTTTATTACCAATCTAAAATGCGCTAAAAAGAAATCAGATGACATCTTCTTCTGCAATATTAGTTTACCAAAAAGGAAAGAACACTTGTAGAAAGAAAGTATTATTTAATAGTTAAAACTAGAAATCAGCTATTTGCCAATGGAGATCTAATATTAAAATATACGAGATTATAACATGAATATTAAGATGTGAAGTTCTAGCAATGGGGCATTCTCCCAGATGATATGATCTCTCCTCCCCAAGGGGAGGTTGACTGTTCAAGCCTTGCTAGGGGCAATATTATGGGGTTGGGTGCGATTGCTTTTACTTTTGGGAAAAAAATACGTAAAATGATTCTGGATCTTTTGGGTTACTTGAATGAGGATTGCAGGTTATATTATAATCTTCAATTCTTATACCTTATAATAATGACTGGTTGCATTGTTGAGTTTAATAGCTAGTAAAAATTCATTCTTGTGGCGATTAATTGATAAGAGAACTGTATCTTATAACGGAATCTCAACAACAAAGATTTTCTCAATTATTCTTATTTTCTAGAACCTGTTTATCTAATTGACATTTACTTCAAAGATCAGCTAAACAGCCTAAACTTGACTCAATGAAGTGTTATCACAGTCTTCCTACCCCTCTTCTCCCACCGCCGCTGTTATTGTTGTTTTTATTGTTATTGCTCATATTATTAATTTTTTTTCCTTTTTTTTTTGTTGTTCAATAATAACAACAATGTAGTTATAATAATTGAATAGTACAGATATTGAGATTTATTAGCCACTATTTACCTATGTATTTATTTATTTATTTACTTTGTGCAGAAACTTTCCCTTCTAGTGACTGAGGCATACAAGGATGCACACCAGAAGAGTGTCCAGGTGTGAACTATTTCATGATGTAGTCCCATTTCCCCTCCCTTATTGGAGTGACCATTAATGGCATTTCTGTTTCTGTTAGGCCATGAAGGAGAGAATGAGTAATCTTGCCCAGAGCTTAGGGATGCCACAAGGCCTTGAGGGATTGAAGTAAAATTTATTGATGAAGATGAGATTGAAGTAAAATCTCGCCCAAACAAGATTGTCCAAATTCCCAGAGTAGGAACAAGAACCAAATTGAAGCAGATGCTGATGGCGCTTCATACCCCCCTGACTCTGGAGTTGCCCTTATTTTGTGTAAAAGCTTTGTTGACCAAGAAAAAAGGTGAAAAAAAAAGGTTCTAACTTGTATCGGACATGAAAGAGCTATGTGGGCTGGCCTTAAACATCCTATCGGCAAAGAATGTTCCGTTTTCTTGGAACAATGGTGACTTTGTTGTGATTTTTTTTCTTCTTTTTAATAATTTGATTAAAAATTCACCTCTATTTATATATTTTTGAAAAAAGGGGAAAATTCCTAAAAGCCGGTGATGTAACCTTCCTAAGGTGTCAGGGACTTAATTGAGTTGGATCTAAGAATGTGTTCATTATCTCTAATAAGTTGTTAATGACTCAAATTCATATTACCCAAAGGTGTGTTCATGTGTAAGGCGAAAAAAAAGAAAAATGGGGTGTGATCGACCATGTTTCTCTCAACCAGTATTTCTCCCACTGTCAAAGGATGAACACGAGCCATGTTCCACATAGCCTTCTTAATTCTTTCTCAACCTTCTTAATCAGTAAAACATGTAGGCTAAATTTCTCTGGGGTGAAAGTGTTTTAGGTCATGAATGTCATTGTAACAGCTGAGATTAGAGTTGTCAACTGGCAGAGGTTGGTGGCCTGCTTATCCAGAAAACTTGTAATATTGTCAAGTCTTATTGGCATGAAGATTGGCGCTTTTTCATTCTTTTCATCTGCTTCCTCCCCAATCAAGGTTCGAACAAGGAGCACTCAACTACTAGTCTAGGGAGTAAATTCTGATGTCTAAATATTGTAGAAATATGCTTTGGAGTCACATGTGGTTCCTTCTTTTTCTATTAGAAGTTTTACAATAAGATGTCTCTCAATTTTGTAACTGTGACCTAGTTACGGGTTTGGAATTCAAAATAGTCTCTCCATGGTTCAGTAAAGCTATTTACATTTGACACTCTTCAGATCTCTGAATGACAAGAGTCTCAGCTTTGGAAATATGAAAATAATTATATAAAAAATAGAGCACTTAATTTGGAAAAGTGCAACTAATGTTTTAAAATGATCTAGAACTTCTGATAATTATTATGTGATATTTTAAGATCTTTCATATATGTGTTTTTCTGCCTTTACCGATGAAGCTATCTTATCGCATAGGAGACTTAGTCATGTGAATTACAATGATTTGGTAAGTCTGTCTAATCATGAACGAGTTCGAGGTTTGTCTAAGTTGAAAATGCCAACAGATGAGGTATGTGGACCATATCAACTAGGGAAACAAACTAGAGTGTCATATAAGACACTTAAGCATCAAGTCACTTCTAGACCCTTAGAGTTGATTCATATGGATTAGATGGGTCCAATCAGAATTCAAAGTATAAGTGGTAAAAAGTATATGCTTGTAATGGTTGAAGATTTTTCGCAATTTACCTTTATTGTTTTCCTGAGAGAAAAGCCTTTATACTTTTGTTTTCTTTAGGTCAATTTGCCAAATGATCTATAATGAGAAGAGATATGCAATAACTCGTGTTAGGAGTGATAGATGAGGTGAATTTGAACCTAAACCTTACATTGAGTATTGTGATAGTCTTGACATAAGTCATGAATTGTCTGCACCGAAAACACCTCACTAGAATGGTGTAGTTGAAAGGAATAATATGATAATTGCAGAGATGACACGTACTATACTTCATGAGTGTAAGTTAGCTAAACATTTTTTGGGCTGAAGTTGTTAGTATTGCTTATTATGTTTTGAACATGGTGTATATTAGGCCTAGAAATGAAAAGGCTCCATATGAACTGTGGTATGGTAAGACACCTAACATTAACTATTTTAGAGTTTTTGGAAGTAAATGTTATATCCTTAGAGATAGGGAGAATTTGAAAATTTTTGACTTTAGAAGTGATGAAGGATACTTTTTGGGGTATACATTAAATAGTCAGGCTTATAGGGTTTATAATCGTCGCACAAAAGTTGTAATGTAGTCTATTAATGTTGTGATTGATGATTTAAGGCCTAATGAGATACATAATCAACCTGAGGAAGAAGAAGGGATAGACACCTTAGGGTTACCTGAGAGTGAACCTAGTGAGAGAGTGGCTGAGAAAGAAATTGAAGATGAGGTTGAGGATGTAGGTGGAGATGAAATTGTGAAAGTAGTTGATGATACACATGCACCTATAGAAAATACTACACCACCAGAGGATATCCCAATGTCTGACAGTTCTAGGGTTCAAAGTAGTCATCTATTGACTAATGTGACAGGGCTATGGGAGAAAATGAAATACTAGTAGTAGAGTCCAAGATAGTATATGACACTCATGTCATATAACTTAGTTTGAACCTAAGAATATTGATGAGGCTCTTCAAATTTCTGATTGACTTGTAGATATGCAAGAAGAGTTGAATCAATTTGTGAAGAATGATATTTGGGAGTTAGTGCTTCAAGCTAGGGATGTGAACATCATATGAACCAAATGGATCTTTAAAAATAAACTTGATGAGAATGGTCTTGTGATGAGCAATAAAACTACGTTAGTTGCATAAGGATATACTCAAGTTGAATGAATTAATTTTGATGAAAGTTTTGTACTAGTTGCTAAACTTGAGTCTATTCATTTTTTTCTTACTCTTGCATGTCATTTTAAATTTAAATTGTTTCAAATGAATATTAAAAGTACATTTCTAAATGGTATTTTGCAAGAAAAAGTGTATGTAACTCAACTAAAAAGGCTTTGTTGATCCACATAATCCTGATCATGTTTTTCACTTGAAAAAGATTCTTTATGATTTGAAACAAGTTTCTAGAGCATGGTATAAAAAGTTGACTTCTTATTTGTTGCGTAATGATTTTAGGAGAGGGGGAGTTGATAAAACTTTGTTCATAATCTGAAAAGGTAAAAATTTGTTTGTTGCTCAAATTTATGTGGATGATATTATTTTTGGTTCTACCTTTGATAACTTTGTTTATGCTAAAGATATGAGTGATACTTTTGAGATAAGCATGACTGGTGAGCTAAGATTTTTTCTTGGACTCTAGGTGAAGCAATTTGATGATGAAATTTTTATATCTCAAACTAAGTATGTAAAGGAGTTAGTTAAGAATTTTGGTTTGAAAGGTTCCAAGCATGTGCAAACTCCTATGAGTATTTCTTTCAAGTTGGAGAGGAATTCAGATTCTAATATAATTGATCTTTCATTATATTATAAGAGTATGATATGCAGCTCATTGTATTTAACAGCTAGTAGGTCTGACATTGCATTTAGTGAAAGAGTATGTGCTAGATATCAAGCTGATCCTAGGGAACAATATCTCATTGTAGTTAAGCGCATTATTCGTTATATCAATAGTACTTTGAATTATTAATTGCGTTATTTTATATAGTCTAACTCTGAGATTGCAGGTTACATTGATGTTGATTAGGCTGTTAACAAAGATGATAGGAAAAGTACTTCAGGTGATTGTTTTTATGTTGGTACTAATTTCATGGTACAACAAAAACAAAATTGTATTTCTTTATCATCTTGTGAGGCTGAGTAGTATATTGCTGCTGCAAGTTGTTGCACACTATTGCTTTGGATGAAACATATGCTACTGGATTATTGAATTGATCAATGTAGAATGTATAACTTTTGTGATAACAATAGTACAATGAATATCTCAAAGAATTCAGTTTTGCATTATAGGATAAAACACATTGACATTCGACATCATTTTATTCGAAAATTAGTTGAACAAAGGAGAAATTGCATATTGATCATAATTTATCTGATATTCTCACAAAGCCTTTAGATACTTCTAGGTTTCATTACCTTAGGAAATTTATATGTATTTTTTGTTTGAACTAGATTGCATGATGTAAAGAGGTGGTATTAAACATATATTAATAGGGGCACAAGAAGGCATGGGGAGGGTTAAGGGGCAACCTTCCCTCTTGAATATAGTCTTTTAGGCAACGAGAAATTGGGTTGTTGTGGCTTGGTGGCTTGAGAGAAGGGCTCGTTAGTCGTACCCACAAACTAACTAGAAGGAATAATGGACTGGACACATGACGTCATGATAGCTGTCAAGGATTTGTGCCAGGAGCTCTATAAATACCGGAGCACTTGTGGCACAAGAGGATACTCTAATATATCAGGGAGGAGCCCTCCCAGTCTCATATTCCTTTTGCATTCTCTCTTCCAATCCATCCTCACCTCCTAATCTCCTTTTACTATTCTCTAGACCAGCCTTGAGTGTGAATTATTCCTCTGGCATTATCGAACCTTACTATTTACATTTGGTGGCTTCACTGGGGAGGATGACTTGTTCAAAGTAATCTAGATTAGTCATGATGGTCTATGATTAAGAGAAAAAAAATCTCTGTTGAATGAGACTGGAGAGCTTGGTGAGAGAATAAGAGATTCTTGAATCTCTATTCATCATTTTTGACTGAGTCGGCAATCAATGGGCATCTGGTGTCTTGGGATCTCATCTTTTGTATTGATACTCAACGATCTCATGGGATCGTTCATTGACGATCTTATACTTTGAGTTGCAGAATCGTTCTTTGACGATTTCATTTTCCAAAACTTCTGTATTAATACTCAATGATCTCATGGAATCTTCTTTGCCGACATAATATATCATTGGAATTATCTCAGTTCGGCATCATCGATAGCTGGAATCATCCCTGTTTATCATCATCGCCGATCAAGTTTTAGTTCATCATCATCTTCGATTGAGTTTGTGTTCATCATCTTTACTGGAAACATAGATTGCTGAAAGCATCATCACTGGCACCACAGATCGCTGGAATTATATATCGCTAGAAGCATCATCGCCGGCACCACAGATCACTAGAATCTTCATCATTTGAGTCTTAAGATGCCAGAATATTATCATCATCGGAGTCTTCATACTTTTGAGTCATCATCATCGGTGACTTGAAATATAGAGATCTTCATCGTGACCCATGGTTGTCTGATTCTCAGTTCGTCGAATTTGTATTAATCTTCTATTCATCTCGTTTCACTATATTGGTATAAACTTTATGATCTTTTCTCTTTCACACTCACAGGTGCACAATAGTTAGATTAATTATATATGTATGTGCACACTCTCACAAGCGCACTTGTTGGGGCTTACTTGTTGACACATACTCTCACAGGTGCACAACTCTCTGTTTATACATGCTCTGTTCATGATTTTTTGATTTCTAAGATCATGAGTTTGTTTTGATCTCTAAGTTGCTCTTTGTGATCTTGCTGATTTCTATTGTCGTTTGGTGATGAATCTATTGATGTTGCTGAATTTTTTATTATAATACACCGCTCCAATACATGGTATGATATTGTTCGCTTTGAGCCTGAGCCCACACGGTTTTGCTCTTGGATTTTACCCCAAAAGGCCTCATACCATTTGAAGAGAACATACTACATATAAGCACATCCCCTTTTTCACACTCAGGCGATGTGGGATTGAGCACCATGTACCCTGTCAATGTGGTAGCTCAACCCAGTGTCTATTTTTGCACCCGCCACTCACACCCGTCCACAAGGGTTACTACAATCCACCCCCTACGAGGCCCGGTGTTCTCGTCGGCACACTTTCGACTGGGTTCAGGCTCTGATACCAACTGAAATACCCCGCTCCAACACATGGTATGATATTGTCCACTTTGGGCCTGAGCCCGCACGATTTTGCTATTGGATTTTACCCCAAAATGCCTCATCCATTTGAAGAGAACATAGTACATATAAGCACATCCCCTTTTTCACACCCAGACGATGTAGGATTGAGCACCCTGTTCCCTGTCAGTGTGGTAGCTCAGCCCAGTGTCTGTCTTCGCACCCGCCTACTCACACCCGTCCACAAGGGTTACTACATTTATGTTGCTGCATGTCCACAATTCTGTTAAGCTGAAATTTATGTTGTTGTCCATAATTTTTTGTTAAGCTGAAATTTATGTTGCTGTCCACAATTTTCTGTTAAGATGAATTATATATGTTGATGTTCAAAATTGTGTGTTGCTGAATTTTCAATATGTTGATTTGCTTTTCTTAAGATGCTGGTTTGAAATTCTATATTGCTGTTTTGAGGTTCTTAAGTTGCTGATTTGAAAATCTATATTGCTGTTTTGAGATTCTTAAGTTGCTGATTTGAAATCTCATGTTTCTATTTTTGAGGTTTATAAGTTATTGAAATTAAATATATTTTTAAGCTGTATAAGTGCTGAAATTAATTATGTGTTTGAGCTGTATAAGTGCTAAAATTAAAATTTGTCTTTGGTGAGTTTACATGGATGTTTTGGTAAGCTTAATATGTTGAGTTTATCTTGATAATATGTTGGAGTCATATAACTGTTTTGCTAGTTTATCATTATCGATATATAAGTTAAATTGCTGAATTTCTTATTACTAAAATTGCTGATTTTATATGGATGATATACTGATTTTACATGGTTGAAATTGCTGATTTTATATGGATGATATGTTGACTTTACATGGCTGATATTGGTGATTTCATATGGCTAATATGCTGATTTTATATTGCTAAAATTACTGATTTTATATGGCTGATATATTGATTTTATATGGTTGATATTGCTGATTTCATATTTTTGATATGCTAATTTTGATAGCTGATATTGTTGCTTTCATATTGCTCATATGCTGGTTTCTTGTTGCTGATTTTGCTAAACATTAATTATTGGTTTTGCTGAACATTGTTACTGACTTTGTTGAACCTATAATGTTGATTTTGCTGAACCCAAAGTGCTGATATGAGCTGCCATCCGCTATACTTGTTTTCACAGTTTTTGTGCTACTAAATTTCAAATATCTAATGTTGTAGTGTCAAACAGGTACCAAGTAACCATACAATTGATCTTTAACTAGTCCCCATCATGCTGTCAACCGTTGTTAGAAAATGTGAAATAGGTAAAGGTAGGATTTTGCATTCACTCACTCTTAAAAGATCATTGAATGCAAGGGGGCAACTGTAAAGATGTGATATTAAACATATATTAATGGGGGCGCGTGAAGGCATAGGGAGGGTTAAGGGGCAACCTTCCCTTGTGAATATAGTCTTTTAGGTGACGAGAAATTGGGCTGTTGTGGCATGGTGGCTTGAGAGAAGGGTTCGTTAGTTGTACCCGCGAACTGACCAGAAAGAATAATGTACTTAACACATGACGTCATGACAGCTGTCAAGGATCTATGCCAGGAGCTTTATAAATACCGGAGCACTTGTGTCACAAGAGGAGATCCTAAAAGATGATGAAGGAGCCCCTCCCAGTCTTATATTCCTCTTGCCTTCTTTCTCCCCCAATCTATTATTACCTCCCAATCTTCTTTCATTGTTTTCTAGCCTAGCCTTGAGTGTGAATCATTCCTCTAGCACTATCAAACCCTACTATTTACATTAAGCGGTCGTGAGTGTTTTAACTTATGAATGTTAAGGTTAGCGGTCATGGGTGGCTTCAGCGTAGGGGTGTTTTTGATGTTTTCGAGTGATTTTTCTTGTGGCAAGAGTGAATATAAGATATGAATGAATTTTGCAATTGGAGCTCACAAAATTATTGAACGAAGGGATGAGTAGACTCATGAGTGAATTTTTTTAGGACATTATTGTGATTAATCAAATGGTGATTAATGAATTTGGATGGTGAATACACACCTTAGAAAATGTGAAATAGGCAAAGGTAGGATTTTGCATTCACATGCTCTTAAAAGATCATTGAATACAAGTGGGCAACTGTAAAGAGGTGGTATTAAGTATATATTAATAGGGGTGCGCGAAAGCATGGGGAGGGTTAAGGGGCAACCTTCCCTAGTGAATATAGTCTTTTAGGCAATGAGAAATTGGGTTGTTGTGGCATGGTGGCTTGAGAGAATAGCGCGTCAGCAGTACCAGCGGATTAACTAGAATGAATAATGGACTGGACACATGACGTCAGCATGACGTCATGACAGTTGTGAAAGATCTGTGCCAGGAGCTCTATAAATACCAGAGCACTTGTGACATAAGAGGAGATTCTAACAGATGATGGAGGAGCCCCTCCCAGTCTCATATTCCTTTTGCCTTCTCTCTCTCCCAATCCATCCTCACCTCCCAATCTTCTTTCACTGTTCTCTAGCCCAACCTTGAGTGTGAATCATTCCTCTAGCACTATCAAACCCTACTATTTACACATGACATTGACATAATTTAGATAGAAACTTTATATTCATCTTATGATTCTAGATTATGCATTTAACTTTGTAGTTTTAGGTTTTATTTATTTTTATTTTTATTTTTTATGAATTCAAGCAAACCATATTAGGTTGAGTATGTTGAATACAAGGAAATTAATGAGATATAGATTACATGTGTATGACATACTATGACTATGAGTTGAAAAATTTAGTTTTGCTTACTTATTTTGTTTAGTAGATAAATCATGATAACTACATTTACTAAATTATTTTTACGTCATTATTTTGGTCAAAGATAGTATTGATTTGATGGAGCATTATCTTGGGAATTGAATTTTAAATATTGTGCTAGAGACCAAAAAGAGTGATGAGTGAAAAAAAAAAAATCACAATAGCCGGAAAAGAAAAGTAAAAAAAAATATGTGAAAAAATTGCTGTTGAACATATTCTTAAGGAAAAGGCTACCTTTGAAATGTGTTCAACTACCAAGATTACACGATCTTCAATGAGAATCAAAAATAAAAAAAGTTGTCTTAGAAAAATGCTAGCTGCCTCTAAGAGTGAAAGCCGCTGAATATGTATGTTCGAGAAAAACAAAAAGAAAAGTTGTAAGTCTATGCACATGTTGATTGTTTGATTTCTCAGTGAGTGTAATATCATTGAAATATTGTCTTGAAATCTGAACTATTGATAAAAGAAATATTTGGCTTACGAAAATTTATGGCGATTTTACTACACTTAATAAGTGTGTGAAACTGATTGATTGAGCTTTAGTTTTGACTTGTTATGTTCATATAGTCTCGTGGAGTAACTATTTTTTAATGTTTACATATACAAGTTCTATGTGCTTGCTTGCTTGCTTCTTATTTATTTATTTTTTTTTTGCGTCCTTTGTCAATTTATGACAAAAAGGGAGAGAGGTTTGTGCCTTTCAGGGGGAGGATTTTCTAGCCTTTTATCATTGGGGGGGGGGGGGGGATGGGTTTGTTTGTTTGAGGGAGAGAAATTGCATCAGTAGAATGCATTTCATGTGCATTGGCATTTCATGTTTTATTTCTTGATTTGTGGTTATTTTTATTTGTCTTTATTAAACTTTCACAAAGGTATTTTGAGTGTTGTTTTGCAGAGTATCGAGATTCATCATATTTGCATAAAATAAGTGTTCTTCATATTTGCCACAAGCTCAAGTTTAGAGTGAATGCTCAATTTGGCACAGTTGTGTTTTTGAAAACTTATAATTTATCTTTTCTGCTATTAGGTAGATTACATATTGTTTAGGATGGTTTTGTTATGAAATTGCCAAAAGGGGAGATTGTGATGTATATATTTGTAATTGGCAATATTCGATGTCAAACCAAATTAAGTTTGATCAAGTTGTAATCTTTCATTCATATTTTTGAAACTGAGAGCTTGACTAGAGTGTGTTTTTTATCAGTGTATCATCTGAAGCAAGGAATTTGATTGAGTGAAGCACTTAAGTGGCTTCAAGAGAGCATGAACATTGTTGATCATGATTTGAGCATCATTTAGTTCAGGTAAGTTGGTGAGGACATATAAGTTTTGAAAACTTGGTTTCTGGTATTGAAATGTAGAGTTTCAGAGTCACAATTTCATATTTTTTAAAAATGAACCAATTCAAGTCTTACCTGGACTAGTCCAAGAATTCTCAGGACTTCAAAAATAGTCCCCAACATAGTTGGACTGGTCGAAGGTTTAGCTAGACCGGTCCATGAAGTCTCAGTACCTCAAAATGAGGTCTCAGTAAGGCTGGACCAGTCCAAGGCTGCTGACAGCCTTATTTTGCTCTGCAGTGTCTTGTTTTGACCCGAATTTGAGTATGAACTTTTCTAAAACACCAAAATTCTTTTTCTATTCATTTTTAACTTGTTTTTCAATGAAAATTAAGGCTTTATTATCTATATAAACCCTCATATGTTTTCTATCTAATTAATATTTTCAAGGAGCTTTTCATATACATCAAAGAATATATTTTTGGAGAGAGAAAGTAATTGAGATATTTTTCACCAGAGAATTTTATTCTATTGATTATATTTTTGAGAGCACATGCACACAGAGTGTTTAAGTTGTGATACTTTTCTCAATTAGATCAACTGGATTCTCAAAGACATCATCAGTCTATACACAATTTGATTAGAGCAGCAGTTAGGGATCCATGATAATACTTGATTCTATCTAAAAAGGAAGGAGAAATGATCATTACGAAGGGGACAAAGTACTTGAAGAGTACTATACTATAGCCCCCCCAAAACTTTGGAATTCTTTTGGTACTATACTATATCTTTCAAAAATAATATATGTATATGCACTGCTTGGGCCCCCCCCCCCCCCCAAACCCAATTCTTCATTGGCCATTGGGCCTTTAGAAACTCAATACTAATAAATCCCCCAAACCCAATTCTTCATTGGCCATTGGGCCTTTAGAAACTCAATACTAATAAATGCTCCTAAACCTAATTCTTCATTGACCATTGGGCCTTTAGAAACTCAATACTAATATAATAGTATATTATGTCAATTTTGTATCCGAAATCTCAATAGCACATGCACATCATGAATATAAACACACCCACACACTAATCCCTTTTATATCAATTCAGTTCCTAATGTAGTCTTCCACTAAGTCTACTTAGACTACTTTACTTTATATCGATTCTCTCTCTCTCTCTCTCTCTTTCTTATTAAAAAATCCTTAATTATATTTTGTCATTCTTCAAAACCCTAATTTAATGTAGTCTTCCACTAAGTCTACTTAGACTACTTTACTTTTATATCGATTCTCTCTCTCTCTCTCTCTCTCTCTCTCTTTTTCTTATTAAAAAATCCTTAATTCTATTTTGTCATTCTTCAAAACCCTAATTTTTTATTTTTTATTTTTTTTCTAAATGGGTATTGTTTCATTGCATAAGAAAATATAGTACATAGTAAAAACAGGGGCATTCCCATGAATACAGTCAAAGATTAATAGAATAGGCCCACTTCCAATACTCTTATATACATATACCTCCATTATAAGATCATAAATTTTTGTTTCAAGAATTTGGTGAGAGAAGAGAAAGATGTTAATTTCAAGTGTTTGGTTGAATTGGACCCATTAATTGATCGGTTAGCAATCTAAACTGGAACAGATTAATGATTCCAACATTTAATTTCAATCTAGTTCCTTGGATTGGGAAATAATTTTTTATATGGGTTTCAAAAAAAAGAAAATAAGCAGTTGTACTTTATTTGATTAATAAATAGTTATCAAACTAAGCTTATTTTTTTAGGGTGGTTGGAAGTTTCGTATGGGTTCAATCTGAATCAGTGATCAGAGACACTCATATATTAGTGAAAATTGGTATAAAGGACCACTGAATTAGAAGTATTATTTTTGAATTATTTTATTCATACGGTTATACTATTAATTGATAATTGAAAATAATGATAGATTGATACTTGATATGTTTATATGTATGACATGTTTCAGATTTTGCTTAATTATTAACGCTTTATATATTGTATATATACATTTACTCGTATACATTTATACCATACATATATATTATATATACTTTTGTACATATAAATAAAACTAATATTAAACTGATGTAAAAAAAAAAAAAAAAAAATTAGCCTTCCCAAAACCAGAATCCTCGCTCTGCTTCTACCCTTACATATTTTCTCTCTTAACCTTTTTCCTTTAACTCAATCTCTATTTATGATATTAGAAAGCTCTCTCAAACCAGCCAAAAATAGTACAGAAATAATTATTCTATTCCATGGAACCATTTTTCAAATAGAAACCATGTCCCACATGGAAAGAGATAAAAATTATTGACGAGCACTGATGATAAATAAGTTGATTAATTATTAGGAAGTCGATCAAGTGAAATGAAGTGATGAATAACTTCTATTTAAGTTTTTTTTTTTCTTGACATTCGGAGCTGGCATTAGCACATCCATTTAATTAGGGAACATATGATTCTCCTGAGGAAAATGTATGCAGATGTCTACTCATCATAACAATTCATCTGGTAACAAAACTTCATATCAATCATCAACTCTAACTCATATTATAACGTGTTATTGTTGACAAGAGTATCAAACTCATGACTTTGTTTTATAGTTCTTATGAAAATTTTAAAGAAATAGAACCTCGATAAAAATGTACGCAGATGTCTACTTATCGAGTAAATATTGGGTGCGTCCGACGCACCGTACACCACGCACATTCCAGTCATTTGTGAGATACACCCGCGGTGATATCCACCGCACGTGCATTACACGGACGATCAAGACGCGTCGGACGCATGTGCGCCAATCGCAACCAATATTTTCTCCTACTTATCATAGCAATTCATCTGGTAGCAAAACTTCAAATCAAAACATCAACTTTAAGTCATGTTATACTATGTTAATGTCGAGGAGGAGTATCAAACTCTTTGGACTTTGTTTTGTAGCTAAATCTAAGAAAACCTTGAAAGAAAACAGAACCTTCGACCCCACCTCTTTGGACTTTGTTTCGTAGCTAAATCTAAGAAAACCTTGAAAGAAAACAGAACCTTCGACCCCACCTTGAAGATGATCTCACCAATAATTTGATTTCTTGAATCCATTAAATCACAATTATTGAATGTATTTAGTTATTTACAGGAAACCCACATAAATTTTGCAGACAATTGTTGTAGTTTAGTTGGTTCAAGGAGTTGATTACTCCCACTAAAAACAAAAAAAAATGAATCATTTGTCTAGCATAAGTTTATCACTCACTCCGTCACAAAATAAATATCCTTTTAAGAAATTCCAATCCTTTCAGTGTGACGTTCATTGTATCTTTATCACATTTTGAAAATTTAAAAATAACCTTATAAACGGTAAAAATAATGTACATATTTTTGGTAAATAAAAAAAAAAATTGATATTAACACTCCACTACTATTCTTAGACATTACATTTTCATCTTTTCTTAAAGTAAAATTACAAAAAAATTATTACACTATACCAAGTTTGATTCTTATTTTTTTAATATCATAATTGTCCTTCTAAATTAGGACTCAATTCCAATTCTTTTTTAACTTTCTAAGAATTTTTATTCTTTCACGCATTGTCTCACACTTTCGATCTCTCGTACTCTTAGAATTATAATTATTTTTAATCTTGTTTAGAAGTTCAATTCTCTCTCTCTCTCAATTAATTCCTTTTTTACCTTTTTTATTATTATTTTTTATTATTATTATCTTTCATCAGACATGAATACTCCGCCAAAACAATAAGAAATTTTTTCCTTTCCAAGATAACATAGTTGGAAATGTTATGAAATTATGCATCCTGCTGTCATCATATTTAAAATAAGAGCCTATAAAGATTTTGTCTTATCAAGATATTGTTTTACCCTTTGATTTCACCACTTCAATTGAACAATGCAACACGCACGTACAAAATAAACATGACTTGCTTCTCCATATGGCAGCAAAAAGAAGCATTTTCCATCACATAAACATAAGATACTTCTGCCCATGCACAGGATTTGGATTTCCATCCCCTACACAATATGATTACATTTGTATTGACACTTGCCTCTACATTGGTGCTTTGGATTTCCTGCCCCTACACAATATGATTACTTTGTGTTGACACATGTTTCTACGATAAGCCAGACAATGCATCCATGCAATAATATTACCAACCGGTCCCGGGCGGAGCCAAGGGTGGTCATCAAACGGTACGGATATATATATATATATATATATATATATATATATATATAAGACTAAGCATTTGATAGGCTTATTTTTAATTTTCTTCTTTTCTCTCTCTCTCGTTTGCCTTTTCTTATAAATTTTAGACTAAAACATTCATTTATAATTTTACAAAATTAGATATAAAATTTAAATAAAATAAAAAGATTATAATTTATTAAATTTTTTATAGAATATTTATTTTTTGTATATTAAAGTCGTCATGAATTTTACACAAGATTTTTTTAATTAAATTAAAATTAAATTAATTATTATTTAAACTCATGATGCAATATTAATTAATTAACGAAAACCTAAGGGAATATATAAAAAATTGGATTATATATCAAGTTTTAATTACAAAATCTTACTTCTATTTAAAAAGTTATAAATGAATGATTAGAAAATGATACAATCAATCCCTTCAAATTAATCTTTTTGTTAGGATAGTGAGTCAAATATATCAGGTCATTGGCATGCCTGTTGTATGTTCCATCAATGAAAATGCACTATTTAATTTATTGAGAATGATTTTTATGAGAAATTATTAGATAATCTCGGAATTATTGGTGGCCAATGACGACTTGACAAGTAAGCAAACATCTAAAAAAAGCTTACACAATGCTTAACATTTATTTACAAGTCAAGTTATAATCGGCTGAAATTAAAGGTTCCGAAATTATCTAATAATTTTTTTAATTTTTATATATAAGTGAAATCATTTTTATTAAATAATGTATTTTCATTAGCTCGCATATTAATGATGTAATTTGCCAAGCTCACCGAATATCTAGGCTCGAGAGTTGAGACCTGGGTGTCCTCTATGGTCAATAGATGGTTTGTTCATATAAATTGTTACGTTGACAAAACTTCAAATGTTATAGCATGTGAGTCATGTGACTGTTGACAAGGAGTACCAAACTCTCTGTAGTCCGTTTGTTTAGTCTTCGTAAGATTTTTTTTAGTTTGATTTTGCTGTTGCTGAAGGAAGAAAAGATGATCTTGGGCCCACTTTGAAGATAATTTCAGAGTAATGACATATAGTACAAATTTCAATGTAATATTTCTAAAATTTTATATAGAATTTAAAAATATTTTAAGGGCTACATGAGTAATTTTGAGTATATTTATTTATAATATAAATATATATATTTATGTTTGGCAAACAAGATTAGGTATTTAAATTTAAATAGGATCCTAATCTTAATGGAATTATAACTACTAAATTGTTTCTATATAAATTATGCGGCGAAGGTTTAATATCGTATAATATAACCTGAAAATTTTAAAAGCTGGGAAGAGAGAAAATGGAGATAAAGAGAGTTGCTTGGAGAGAATGAAATTTGTATTGAATAATTAAAACAGGCAAGTTGATCTTGCTTTACAATCTTATTGTAGGAGCAAAATTATCACTCGGTCCATTGGGCTGAACATGTACAAAAAAGGACCAGGCCCGAGTTGGCTTGAGCTCATGTATTAGAAGGAGGCCCAAAAGGTTGGGTCGATAATCTCAAAGGGCTAAGTTGCCCCATCTTCAGGCTGAAAATACCAAATCAAATGCAGACTTACAACTCAAAAAGGAATCCAAACTCCTTGAGAGAAAAGTTAGCTGTAAATAAAGGAATTTGAGTCTTAAAAGGATTTGAATTCCAACTTATATAAATATTCATGAAACCATGAATGAAAAGGATTCTCGAATCCACCTATCGCAATTTTTTTTCTCTTTATCTTGAAAAACTTTGTGTTCTTAATTTTTGGGTGTGTGTATCGAATTGTTTGGTAGTGACTAGTTGAACAATTTTTTATACCTAAACTTTGGTGCCGTCTGTGGGACTCGAAAAACTTGCAATCATGGTGGATATGGGGAGAAATACCTACGATGCGGCGGAACGACGCCCTACGTCAACATATTGTAGATCTGCAGTTAAGGGTGAAACGCGTCAACAGTGCAAGAAACCCCGAACGACAATGGAACGAATGGGCCAGCTCGAGCAACTGTTCGCTGAGCGCCTCACACCACAATTGGTCCAGTAACATACAGTATCACCCCGACTGGCCCAGTGAGGATCAAGTCGATCTCCCGCAACCCCTCCCGGAATGGAAGATCCAAATGCAACAAGAGATTGACACGCTTAAAGGCGACTGGTCATGCTATCTAGCCAACCGATTGCTTGCCACCACCAAATTGGCTTCACTTAGAATATAGATAGAACCGAAAGGCCGAGGAGATTCACCCTACCGATGTTCGCTACTTTCGATGACAAAACGAACCCGGTGAAGCATATTTACTAGTACCAATAGAAGATGACACTGAATGTCAAAAATGATGCACTCATGTGCAAAATCTTCCCGTCCAGCCTGGCAGGGCCAACATTACTTTGGTTCAAGCAATAGCTACGCCTTTCAAGTTGATCTCCCACAACCCCTCCTGGAATGGAGGATCCAGATGCAATAGGAGATTGACGCACTTAAGGGCGACCAATCATGCTATCTAGCCAACTGATCGCTTGCCACCACCAGATTGACTTCACTGAGAATATAGTTAGAATCAGAAGGCCGAGGAGATTCACCCTACTGATGTTCATTACTTTCGATGGAAAAATGGACCCGGTGGAACATATTTACCAATACCAATAGAAGTTGAGACTGGACGTCAAAAATGATGCACTCATGTGCAAAATCTTCCCATCCAACTTGGCCGGGCCAGCACTACTCTGGTTTAAGCAACAACCACGCTATTCAATGCCAAACTTCGACAGGCTGTGCGATCTGTTCGTGGCTCAATATGCAAGAAATGAGGAGCACAAAAGGATGATCTCCTTACTGTTCACCATGAGACAAACCAGAAGGGAGACGTTAAAATCTTTCCTAACTCGCTTTAACTTAGAGATGTTTATGGTAGATCAATGTGATCAAACTGCTGCGGTGGAAGCTTTTAAGATAGCAATCTCTCCGGAAGAGGGGTTCCACTGATCCCTGGTATAGAGCGCTCCAAAGGATATGGGTAAACTAAATTTTTGAGCCCAAAAATACCTAAGGATAGATGAGGATGAGGCAGCCAGAAGACAACGATCAACCTTGATCACTATGGCCCAACAAACAAAGAACCAAGTGGCCAAGGCAAGGTCACCTTGGGCTCTTACCTCGTTTGCTCCAAAGGTTGTGAAAAAACAGAAGGTTGAGGAGAAGATCACTCCTCTAAAAACATCTTTTGCCAGACTCTACTATGAAAACAAGGGCAAAGGAATTTTTCGTTCCCTCCGGCTATTAGGCAACCGCTAGAGCAGAGGGACAAGAATAAACACTGTTCCCTCCATAATGACTTCGGCCACACCACCAATGAGTGCAAGAGCCTATGGCAGCAGGTCGAAACTCTGATTGCCAAAGGTGGTTTGTCGGAGTACGTCATTCGGGAAGAACATACGAAAACTTTCAATCAGCCCCAACAAAAAGCAAATAAGCTGCTCAATCTCGTTCTAGTCTGGGTTATCAATGCAATTCATGGTTGACCAGCCTCATACCAAGAGAGTGAGATCGAAAGGCAGTCGAATCTCAGGAATGGCCAGAAATTCCAGAGAATTGGGGAAGTTCGCTCTGTACATGATCGCTCAACCAGTACGCCAATCACCTTCACGGATAAGGACATAAGCAGGATCCAAATGTCTAATGAAGATCCACTCGTGATTAGCTTCATCGTTTCCAACTGTGAGGTAAAAAAGATATTGGGTGATGCAGGGAACAACACCAATGTTTCGAAGTTGTCTGCTTTCCAGCATATGGGACTAGAACCAGAACGTGTTAGGTCTACTGCCGAGCCGTTAGTAAGCTTCGATGGTAAGCAAGTGACTCTAGTAGGGGTGGTAGAGCTCCCAGTTACTGTAGCCTCAAGAACACTAATTGAAGCCTTCATCATTGTCAACTTTAACTCTTCATATAACATAATAATGGGAAGAGGCTGGATACACAGGATGCAAGAAGTCTCTTCCACGCTTCACCAACTTATGAGGAAGATATACAATCGATTGCATAGGAGATCAAGTTGCTACTAAAAAGTGTTATGCCCTTATGCTGAAAGGAAAGGCGATGCAGGAAGGAACGACCAAATAACAAACACATAACTCTTTACCAAAGGGCGTTATTCAGGAATAGGAAAGAGAAAGGCCGACCGAGGTCACTCGAGGAGGTAGAGATCCTTCCTGGCAAGGATCCCACAAATTTAAGGACCTCTTTATGCCAGATAGACAGAGTGCAGTTGATACAACTGCTAAGAAAAAATGTCGACATTTTTGCCTGGGACCACACAGACATGCCTGGCATAAACCCCTAAGTGTCATGCCATGCGCTCAACGTCAATCCCAACTTCCCTCCTATCAAACAGAAGTAGAGACGATTTGCCCTAGAAAAGAATCAGATCATCGCTTAAGAGGTAAATCGATTCTTACAAGCAGGGTTTATCAGAGAAGTTCAATTCCCAGACTGGCTCTCATATGTGGTAGTGGTTCAAAAAAAGAATGGCAAATTTTGTGGTCTGTATAGATTTTACAAATCTAAATAAAGCCTGCCCCAAAGATAGTTTTCCTTTACCAAAGATCGATCAGATGGTCGACGCCACAACCGGGTATGAACGATTGACATTCATTGACGCATACTCAAGATACAACCAGATCCTTATGAATCTGGCTGATCAAGAGAAGACTTCCTTTATTACCGAAAAAGGAACCTATTGTTACAAGGTGATGTCATTTAGACTCAAGAATATAGGAGCAACTTACCAGCGGCTGATCAATAAAGTCTTCAAAAACTTGATGGGCCAAATGGTTGAGGCATATATAGATGACATAGTGGTGAAGAGCTCCAAGAGGGAAGTATTTAACACCCTGAGAAGCCATAACATGAGATTGAATCCGTCAAAGTGTGCATTCGGCGTTTCCTCATAACAGTTCCTAGGGCACTTTGTGAATCAAACAGGGATAGAGGCGAGCCCAATTTAGGTAAAGTCCCTTCTCCAGAATGAGGAGTCAAAGACTCAATGAGATGTTCAGATTCTGACAGGACGCATTGCCACTCTGAGTAGATTCATCTCTCGTTTGTCGGATAAATGTAATCCCTTCTTTGATGCCATCATATCAAAAGGAAATAAGGTATGGGGGGCTGAACAAAATGAGGCCTTGGCAAAGCTGAAGCAGTATTTAATCCAACTGCCAACACTCTCAGTGCCAGAGGTTGGAAAGTTTTTATACTTGTACTTTGTAGTATCCCGAACGACCATCAGTGCCGTCTTGATCAGAGAACTTGATAAAAAGCAGTGCCCGGTGTTCTACTCAAGCAAGATCATGACTGATGCAGAACAGAGATACTCAAAAATGGAAAAGATCGTTCTGGCCATAGTCCAGGCGAAGAGAAAGCTCAGGTATTACTTCGAGGCTCACCTGATCGTTGTCCCAACTAAATTTCCGATAGAGCGATCCTTCATAAACCTATCAATAGGGAAGACTGGCCAAATGGGCAATAGAGTTAGGCATCTATGAAATAACCTATGAACCTCGAACTGCCATAAAGGGGCATGCAGTCACAGATTTCTTGTTGGAATACGAGCCCAAAAGTGAAGAGGAAACAGAGCTTCCGTCTCATCCTGAATGGAGGCTCTTCATTGATGGGTCATCAACACGATCAGGATTAGGTATCAGTGTGGAAATCTAGATCCCTGATGGAACAGCTTTACAACAAACAATCCATCTAGAATTTCGTGCATCAAAAAATAAAGTCGAGTACGAAGCCCTCTTAGCAGGCCTGAGACTCGTACAAACACTTCAGGTAAAGAACTTGCAAGTTTTTAGTGATTCTCATCTAATCATGAAGCAGGTCAGTGGAGACTACCTTTTGAAAAATGATCGAATGAAAGCCTACAAAATTTTGGTGGAAAAATTGTTTAAGGGGTTTGATTAAGTCAAAATCTCTCAGATCTTAAGAGACCTGAACCTAAATACCGATGGGCTAACATGTTCAGCCTCGGCGGCTCAGCCAGATCTAATCAGAATAGCTTCGATCGATTCCATGGAAGAACCTAACATTCATACCCAACAAGAGGTGCTAGTTATACAAAACCAACCCAGTTAGATAGACCCTATCAAAACCTACCTCGTTGACGGGGTATTGCCAAACTCAAAAGAGGAGGCGAGAAGAATTAGAATAAATTTTACCAGATATTCCATGATCGGTGAACATCTCTATAGATGATCATTCTCAGGGCCATACTTAATATGTGTGGCCCCTGCAAAAGCGAGAGAGGTGCTCTCTAGAATCCATGAAGGTGTGTGTGAAAATCACTTGAGGGGACGATCGCTGGCCCATAAAGCTCTTACCCAAGGGTATTTCTGGCCATATATGGCTAGAGAAGTTGAACAGTATGCCAGAAAATGTGATAAATGCCAAAGGCACACCAATATACTGTACTAGCCATCGGAGGAGCTGACAACTATGGCCAGTCCCTGGCCTTTCGCAAAATGGCGGATAGATCAGGTAAGGCCTCTCTCAAAGGCTGTTAACAGTAAAAAATACGTACTCCTAGCCACCGACTACTTCACGAAGTGGGTTAAGGCAGAGGCGTATGTGACAATCACTCATGTTCAAATAAAAAAGTTCATCTGGAACAACATCATTTGCCGATTTGGGTTGCCAGAGTCCATTATCATGGATAATGCCATGAATTTTGATAACTAGCCGATAAATAAGTTCTTCAAGAAGTATGGAATCAACCAGAAGTTCTCTGCTAGATCATACCCATAGGGTAATGGCCAAGCAGAAATAGCTAACCGGACCATCTTCGAATGTGTCTGAAAGAAGTTAGAAGACCGTAAGGGTAAATGGCTGAAAGAACTACCTAAAGTCCTCTGGGCCTACGGAATGACTCTGACATGTTCGACCGGTAAGAGTTCGTTCTGTCTGGAGTACGGATTCGAGGCGATAATACTAACAAAGCTATCCGCCCCAACTACCAGAACAAAGGTACTGGAGAGGGGGCAGAATGACCAGCTGTTGGAACAAAATCTGGACCTCCTAGAAGAGAAGAGGGAGACAACCCAAATAAGACTTATTTCCTACCAAAGAATGGTCAAGAACAACTATAACAAAAAGGAGAGACATGGAGCGTCCAACCTTGGGGACTGGGTGCTACGTAGAGTTACCGACAACACAAAGGAATAAAAAGCCAAAAAATTTGCAGCAAAGTGGGAAGGCCCATACGAAGTTACTGAAGTGATTCGAAATGGCGCATACATGCTTTGCAGAGTTAGCGATGTAGAAGTAATTCGTAAACCCTAGAATGCAACTCATTTAAAAAGGTATTATGTGTAAATTCCAGTATGTTTAGATTACATTTTTTCTTTTTGACAGTCTATCTTTTGATCCTCAAAGAAATATAGAAGAAATTAATAAAGAGTACATCTTTTAAAGAAAGTACATTACTGTCAAAAAGAGAAAGGACACGGTCGCACATCAAACAAAAAACTCCATACTTTATACTAAATAAAGTGTAATATGGAAGCCTTATTGTTGTGGCAAGGCATAGTTGTTATTTAAGATTAAAATACACGGCGGTAATACCTTATCCTCTTTTTGCTTTTATTTCAAGGGTAATTTTAGCCTATTTTTGCCTTTATTTTAAGGGTATCTTTAATCTCTAAGGCAACCATACATGAGTATAGTTCCCAATCTTCTTCAGAGAATTACAAAAAATTTATCATATAAAGAATGTTTGGAATTTAAACACGAGCAATTCAGCCCCCACTATTTTTAAAGGAATGGAATGCACCTTCCTTATGACTGGCCTCAAACATAATGAGAGCGACCTTCTGATTTGGTCAATGAAAAAGAATGTATGGATAAAATCCCACACCGGATAAAAGTCATTGTCTCCTAGCATATAAAAGAGGAAGCAAAAGCCCTTGAGGGTGCGGCGTGGGCATGAAATGACACAGAACAACATGCGCCGTTACATGTCCACGCCTGCTTTTGCACCACCAAAGATGACCAAACCTAAGAGGCCATAGGCCCAAAACAAGCTAAGGTCTTAAATGACCGTTCGCTTATTGAATCTAAGGTTTGGACGATCTATCGCTTAAAATAAAAAGAGGCCTTTGGCCCAAATCAAGCTAAAGTCTTAAACAACCGATCGCTTATTGAAACTAAAGTTTGGATGACCGATCGCTTAAAATAAAAAGAGGCCCTTGGCCCAAATCAAGCTAAAGTCTTAAACGGCAGATCGCTTATTAAAGCTAAGGTCTTAAACGACCGATCATTTATTAAGGCTAAGGTCTGGACAAACGATCGCTTAAAATAAAAAGAGGCCCTTGGCCCAAATCAAGTTAAGGTCTTAAACGACCAATTGATTATTAAAGCTAAGGTCTTAAACGATCGATCGCTTATTGAAGCTAAGGTCTGGACGGACGATCGCTTAAAATAAAAAGAGGCTCTCGGTCTAAATCAAGATAAGGTCTTAAACGACCGATCACTTATTAAAGCTAAGGTCTTAAACGACTAATCGCTTAATGAAGCTAAGGTCTGGACGATCGATCGCTTAAAATAAAAATCGACCATTGGCCAAAATTAAGCTAAGGTCTTAAAAGACTGATCGCTTATTAAAAATAAGGTCTTAAATGACCAATCGCTTATTAAAGCTAAGGTCTAGATGACCGATCGCTTAAAATAAAAAGAGGCTCTTGGCCCAAATCAAGCTAAGGTCTTAAATGACCGATCGCTTATTAAAGATAATGTCTTAAACAATTGATCACTTATTGAAGCTAAGGTCTGAATGATCGATCGCTTAAAATAGAAAGATGCCCTTCACCTAAATCAAACTAAGGTCTTAAATGACCGATCGCTTACTAAAACTACGGTTTGAACGACCTATCGCTCAAATAGAAAGAGGCCTTTGGCCCAAATCAAGTTTAGGTCTGAACGACCAGTCGCCTATAACAAAGTGGAGAAAGAAGGCTGTGGACTCGAAATAAAATGAGATATGAAAGATCAAAAGGCCATAGGCCCCACTCAAGGCAATCTGTAACAAAAGAGAACAATGTTGCATGCCGATCATTTGAGTTTGTCCCCTGCTGAGTTTGCTGAACGATCAATCGCTGATCGCTAGTATGATTAAGATAAAAAAATAAAGGGCACAAGTCTGCCTTTGAAGCAAAAGCTGGCCCTGAGCATTACAAAAAAAAAAAACACAGAATGAAGAAATCAACCCTAAGGAGATGCCCATCTTCTTTACTAAATTTCTGATCAAAGGAATCCACAATCAAAATGCCTTGTTTAATTGGGAGTTGCACCTCTGCAGGAGTCTGATCTATAGAAGTGGGGGTAACAAGAGTGGTGATCAAATGAGCAAAAGGGTCAGTTGGAAGTGACAGTAAAGTAGGGGACTAAGCTTGAACTCTTTAGGAAGTTCGCGAATTGGCATTCAACATCACCAGAAAGGGGAATACTGTATTCGCCAAACGAGTCAATAGCCTGATCGGCATCAAACTCGTCCGGGATAGCATAATCCTGTTTATCTTCAAACTTCTTTCATTGCTCGAAGCTATAACAGAAGTCGTCTGCAAACTTCAAGGCTGGGATCTTTAGAAATCATTGATACATCTCAAGACCCCTAACCTTGCAAACCTGAAGCATGGCCTCAAGTCCAACAACTTTCTCTTTAACCTCCAACGCCCTCCACTCAAAATAACCAATTGCCTTTTGCTTTTCAGCAAGGGACTTGGTCAGGGATTTCACCTTCCCCTTAAAGCTTTCGGCCTTACGTTTGTTCAGACGTTCGACCTCTAGAGCCTTGTAGAGGGAGATGATCATATAGGCCCCCTGCACCATAGAAAGTAGATAAAATTAAAGACGGAGACATCTGGAAGGATAAAAAAATGAAGAAGGGGCAGGACAAACCTCCATGGCATGAAGAGGTGCATTGGCAAGAAGCTCATCTCTATTAGCTCCTTGCTGGCGGAGCTCATCCCTAGGAAGCCAGATCCCATAGGCAAGAGCCCCCATCACTTCACGATAGAGAGTTGCACAATCCCCCACTGTCAAAAAAGAACCATTAGACTTTTTCAAGTCCAAAATCCATTGATCAGAAGAGCCGACGAACGACTCATCAGCCATATCGTTGACAACACCAGGTAAGGTCAGAGAGAAAGAACCCTGACCCTTCATGGCAATTGCTATCTATTTCTGGTGCTTGGAAGATGAAGTAGCACCACAAGAAATCCTCTTTTGAGGTGAAGAAGGAACAAAAAATTTGCCTTTGTGCCCTTCTATATTCCTTGCCTTCCTAGAACCAGAAAAACCCCTTCTAGTCTTGGGCTCCAACAATTCCTTCTCTGTGCCCGAAGCTGGATACAAGTGGGAAGAAGCAATGTGAGCACTGCCGGTGTTAACTTGAACTTGCCCGTGAGATATGTATTTATTCACTGAAGGGCAAAGGCTCCAGACCTTTTCCTTCAAATAAGTGATCCGTTCGTTTGCAAAATAAAAAGAAAAAACACAACAAGACCACAAAGTGCGTAAACTCCTTTCAAAAGGAAGAAGAAATCTTGAAAACTTGCCAGAAAGAGAAAACTGAGGAATCACAGCATTGCCGAAAGCAAGAGGGATAGGGAATTTTTGGGCTGCTATGACATTCCAGGCCCCCTTCACAAGAACCAACTTTTCTTTCCACAACTTATCAGAAGTGGGAGTGTCATAACATAGTTTTCTATCCTTGCTATTAGGGAACAGGTGATAACGATTGTCTTCTGATCTGACCCAATGAAGAGAGTAATAGAACGGAAGATCATTCAAGTTCAAATCAAGCTTGTGAAGGCGGTTCAAAGAGAGCATGCAGAAAATAATTTAGAAGAAATTAGGGTTTAACTAAAGTGGAGCAAACTTCAGTTTGAACAAATCAAAGTTGAAAAGAGGATGAAGGAAAAATCTAAAGGCTTTCAGATGCGAAGCTGAGAAAAGGACTTCCCCATCTTTAACTCCTTCCCCCATGCTATAATTAAAGTCTAAGGGGTAACCCTCTTTGATGATCTCACTAGGTATCCTACATTCTTTCTGATCTTATCAAAGTCAACCAATAGCCTTGTCATGGGAGCGGCGACCACACCCTGGTCAGATGTGACTACTTTTCCAGCCACCCCAGTAGGAGAAGTAGTCTCCGTAATAGGGTGAGAGGAACTGGATATGACGATCTCTAGGTTGTTAGAAAAGGTACGATCGCTATCACTATAAGATATTTTTAGAAGAAAAAAAAGATGAAAGTGAACAGATGGAAACTAACCTGAAGAGACAAATCGACACCAAGAAAGTCAAGGGAAATGAATCTGAAAAACAAGTCAGGCAATTGTAGAAGATTTGTGGCTGAAAAATGACAAGTATGATGACAAAATGCAAAGAGGAAATGTGGATGAGATATTTATGTGCTCTGCGCCGTCGCTAGTACCCATCATTAAATGAGGAACATCGAGGCGCAACAAAGAAATCATGATAAAACCTAGAAATCATGATAGAACCTATACAAATTCCCTCCATTATGACGAATTTCATAGCTAAAGGGATTGGGGGCAATGTGTAGGGGCAAAGTTATCCCTCGATCCAATGGGCTGAACTGGTACAAAAAATGGACCAGGCCTGAGTCAGCTTGAGACCATGTATCAACAGGAGGCCCGAAAGGCTGGGTCGATAATCTCAAAGGGCCAAGTCACTCAATCTTTAGACTGGAAAGCCCAAATCAAATGCAGACTTATAACTCAAAAAGGAATCCAAACTCCTTGAGACAAGTTTTAAAAATATTTGAATTCCAACTTGTATAAATATCCATGAAATCATGAATGAAAAGGATCCTCGAATCCACCTTTCGCAATTTCTTTTCTCTTTATCTCTGAAAACTTTGTGTTCTTAATTTTTGGGTGTGTGCATCGAATTGTTTGACAGTGACTAGTTGAAAATTTTTCTATATCTACACATATATATGATTGTAACTTGCTTAATAAATGACTTAGTTAACTTAAAGAGTTTATGTGTTAGATATTAGAAAATTTGCCTAGTGAGGATAATGTGAAAACATGGAATTTAGGCATTTGAGCAGAGAATGAATTAATCTTGGATTTGTTAACTTTAAGATTTCTTGGGTTTACTTTTGATATGTATGATCTCGTATGCATATATTGGTATGTATGTATATATATATATATATATATATATATATATATTTGTAGGTAAATTTATGAAAACTAAAAGTTCATTGGCCTATGACTTAATATAATTCATGTGGGAAAATCTAATGTAATGAGGGTTGGTTTGGATACACAAAAGTGTGTGTGTGTGTGTGTGTGTGTGTATATATATATATATATATATATATATATATATATAGCCTTAAAGAATCCTACGAAAATTCTTAAAATATTGAATAAATCTTCTACATTAGGGTTTTAAATTTGTAATTTAAAGAATAACCCTATGTTTAATTTACATGCTAATTAGAAGGGTGTGCCTGAGTGAATCCACAGAGATCAAAATCCTTTATATATATGAATTCACTAATGTACTTGAATGTTGATTTGAATCTACTGTTAGGACCTGGCTTAAGCTGTGAACTTTGAATTCTTGTTCTATGTATATATGGATATACATAAATAATATTATGGTTGATTTATATATATATAAATATATATATATATATATATATATATGTATATGACGCAAACTTTATATATTTATAGCAGATTGTATATATGTATGTATAGGTGAGATTGTGTTAGTAGTTGCTGAATTAGCATTGAAACAAAAACATATAGAATAAATTATGTGGTCTTTATATGTGTGTGTATATATATGGTCATGTATATATGAGAATTGTGAGTTTGTGTCTATAGAAAATTTTGTAATAGAGTGAGTAAACCTTAGATTTTATGGGATTTCTATAGATATAATTAGGTTGTGGTTTTAATTGATTTTAGTTACTAATCATTGATTGATGCGCGACCAATTGTTTTACATAGGTTTTTTCATGGATTTGGATGTGTTTAGAAGATTGATTAAAGACCTGAAGTAGGCTGATTGCAAGGGGTGTTGTGGTGCGTGTTCTGGGTCTTTTTGAGGAATATGATGGAATTTTGGATTTCTTTTGCAAAGCTTACTCTCAGTGGGGGAGAGTGAAAGGCCGTGGGGTGGTGGCTCGGCTGCCAAAAAATACTATTGGAGTCCACTCACTGAGGCCAATCTGTTGGGCCCACTCCCGGGTCCAACTGGAATAAAATAATATATTTAATTAATTTTTAAGTAATTTTATGATGGGAAAAATTAGGAAAAGTATTAAATAAATTATGAAAATTATGAAAAATTCCAGAATAATAGAATTTCACATAATGAACCAAAATTGTATTGAAATACGGATATTAGATAATGTCTAAGTAGTTTAATCCAATTAAAACCTAAAAAGTAGTACTTTGTTGCAATTAATTGGAGAGTACGGAGAAACGATGAAAAGTCAGGTTCTGAAATTTTACTGAGACCTATATTTGATGTTAAGGAATTTTCACAAATTTTGTACTCTCATTGGTTGTGTCTTTTATGCCTTGAATGTTAATTAAAGTGTACATAAACACATTGATTATTGATTAAAATTGTTAAATGTTACATATGTTTGATAAATCTGCATAATTGGTAATTAATGGAGGTTATCTGATTAGTCGGAGGTTAGTCCGGTACTAATCCTGTGAGGACTTTGTTAGGCATGGTTCGGGACCAACCTATTTGGAAGTGCACTATCCTTTTGTTATGGCTATTGGGTTGAGCGAACCCTTGTTATGTTGACATTGTCTGGGACTATCTGGGTGAGTGGACGTATAAATTCAGCCACATGTGTGACCTTCGATAGTCTGGGATTATGCGATGCACACCATTTTGTTGACTGAGTTAGCCATTTATTGAAGGGGAGCCTAGGGTTCATGTGAGATATGTGAGAACTTAATAAAAATTAATCAAGATGATTAATTGATTTATGGTTCATAATTGAGATAATTGTGACATAAATTAAATTGTGAGAGCTTTGAGTTTTGATATGGTAATTAGTGCATTATTAATTATTATATGATATTAAGGATGTTAACGTATGAAAATCATATAATGACTTGAAATGAGTTATACGTGATCTATGCATTTATATGAGATTGTGTATTTATTTAATTAATGTTTGTTTAAATATTTTGTCATTGAGGTAATATAATTGGTTGTTGCAAGGTACTTTTATATATGAAAATATAAGATCGAGTCAATTTGTTGAGCAGTGATTGTGTTTAGCAATCCTCTTGCTGAGCTTGTGAGCTCACCCCTTTAACAACTTTCAGGTACTCGTTGATTATGCATGTAGTAGAGACCAATGGTGGAGATGGAGATCATCTAATTTTATTTTCTTATTTCTATTTACTTCAATTACTTTTGTTATTGAGAACTCATGTAAAGAGAATGATGTTAGTTGATGGAATTTTATTAGTGTTGATTTATGGATTTATTTTATATTTAATGACATTATTGAATAGAGATGATTTTATTTAGTGTTTTGAGGTTGATTTAAATATGAAACAAAAGTTTTTTTTTTTTTTTGTGTCATCTTCTTTGTATGAGCGTTGACTTGACATATTTATTATATTTAAAGGTTCAATTGAACAAGAGAGAGTTAATAATAAATAAGTATCATATGAAGAAAAGTTAAAAAAAAAATGTAATAATGGATAAGTAGCATATGAGGGAAAGTTAAAAAAAAAATGAATGATTTGGAGTGATATATAAAATCTAGATTCACCATATTTATATTTTTAGTATTTGATATATATAGTATATGCAAGTGTTTGTATAGGCAATATTTACAGTTGGGGGAGAAAGAGATCGGAATTTTTGTAATTTAGTCTAAAATGGTCACTAAAGAGCAATATAGTTTTAGAATTGGTAACTATTCGTCTTTTTGTAGAGTTATGGTCACTGTAGAACAATTATCTTTAATTTTGGTCACTTAAATCTAATTTTTCCTTTTAAATTCCAAAAACAACATTCTAAACGTGAGAAAATACACATTTTAATTTTGGAATAATTTTCAAAATTTAAGTAAGATTTTAAAAAGAGTAATTCTATCATAAGGTCACTATAGGGACAAAATTAACACTCGGTCCAATTGGCTGAGCTGGTACAGAAAATGAAAAATTAGGCCTATGTCGGCTTGAGCCCATGTATCAGGAGAAAGTCCAAAAGGACTGGGTTGTTAGTTATCAAAGACATAATCGCCCCGCCCCAAGACTGCAAAGTCCAAATCAAAAGCAGACTTATAACTCAAAAATGTATCCAAATTGCTTAAGAGAAAAGTTAGTTATCGACAAGAAAATAAGGATTTGAATTTCTACTTGTATAAATATTTATGAAAATATCAATGAATTTTGTATTTGTTTATAAATTAAAAGTCTAATTAAAAGCTTTTTCAATTTTAACTTAATCTTTTTCTGTCTTTATTAGGAAAGTTTGATATGAAAATTTATTTAAATAACTAATTGATAAATTTTTAGGTTAATTGATTATTTTGCGAAAAAAGAAATTGCTTCGGCAACTGAAGAAGGCCAGAAAACACACCAAACACACCGACAATGGAGTTTACTAAGATATATGGAGATAGGATGGAGAAGAGAGAGGTTGAGAGGAGAAGAGAGAAGAAGAAGGGTGAAAAGTTCAGATGTTCACAGAGTCGGCCATTTAACCAAAATTTCGTTTCGACCAAAACGACATCATTCAGGGTCACAGGGTACATCACTGACCCACCACAGGAGAGGATCCGGACGCTAGATGTTGGGCCCTAGGTCATTCTAGACCACACCAACATAATTTGTAAAGAATTTATAAAATAATCTAATAGTAACTATTGTGACAATTATCAACTGCGTAGGACGTGAGTGTGTAATGCAAATGGATAAATCTACCGTGCAGCCACATTCAAAAAACTTGGAAAAAAAAAAAAAGGAAAAGGAAAACTTAAAACATGCATATGGGTCCATGTTTTTTCTTATTTTCAAAGAAAAAAAGGAGAGCAAAAAAGAAGGTAAAGGGGAGAAAAAAACAGAACAAGAAGAGAAGTAAAAGGTAAAAAAAAAAAAAAAAAAAAAAGATAATTAACTAAGCTGAAGTTAGTCGATTTCAACTACTAAAACTATCAAAATTGGAGCCAGGGCGACTCAATCAAATTTGAAGTCTTAGACGAGAAATATAATAGTGACCTTTTAATGTTTAAAATATAATATCAAAAAATAGTTAATAGTTTTTATTTAAAAATTATTATTCTTAACTTTTTGATGTTAACAGTTAGATGATTTGAGATTATTAGTTGTAACAAATTTATTGAACTATTTTATCTCTTTCAAGAGAGGAGAGAAAAAAAATATGTGTAAGAAGATAAAATTTAGGAATAGATGGAAAATTTTATCAGTTTCCAATACCATTTATCTAATGAAAATAAGATAAAATTAAATTCTAGGAGTGTACTTTAATACATCCTACTTGTTGAGGCCTAAATATAAGAGAATGAAGATTTTTAGAAGCCTAATAAATGAATTCAATTGGTTGGGTCTTGAAAACTTTTACCAATTTTCAATACCATTTATCCAATGAAATAAAGTAGGAGCGTACTTTAATACATCTACTTGTTAAAGTCTAAATACAAGGGAATGAAAACTTTTTAGGACTTAAATAAATTCTATTGGCGGAGACTTTAAGCCACCGCCTAAGCCGCCAGCCGCTCCAATTGGAGCAGTGAGAAAGACGCCATAGAATATTTAAACATGTTAAATATGCAAATGTTAGCTGATACAAATGTTAAACATGCATATGGATAAATCTACCGTGGATTGAAGTGTTGAAACCCACCAGAAAAAAACCCACCGTCTAAATTAGAGTACACAATGGCCTTTGCAAATTTGTAAATATTTTCTTACTTTATACAACTTTAACTTCCGGAAAAAAAAAAAAATTAGAGTACACAAGCATCACCCCCACTTCTCTCTATAAATACACATATGGATTGAAGTGTGTATTTCATAGCCCTTCTTTTAACACTTGGTATCAAGAAAATTTAGTCACATCCTACACATTAAAATGGCCTCCACTGAAGTTCCTAATCCCATGAACTACCAGAGCGACACTTTTCGGCCATCAGCCAACTTCGAGCCTAGTTTATGGGGTGATTGTTTCAGTTCATTCTATCTAGATAACCAGGTAATATTTCTGTTATATATATATATATATATTTTTTTTTTTTTCAGCTAGTGTGTTGTATAATGAATGTCTCTATATAATTACGCAAGTCTGCTTTGAGTATGCAGGAATATGAAATGTATGCTAAAGAGGTTGAAGTGTTGAAAGAAGAAGTGAGAAGTATGCTAATAGATGCAGAAAGTAAAGCAACCGAGAAAATGAATTTGATTAACACACTTGAACGCCTTGGTGTCTCCTATCACTTTGAGAAAGAGATCGAAGAGCAATTGGAACAAACCTTTTATTCCCATGCCCACTTCGAAGATAACGAAGACTACAATGATTTGAGCACAGTTGCTGTTCATTTTAGAGTATTCAGACAACATGGTTATAAAATGTGTTGTGGTAAACCCCTCATCACATATATGCATAAGACACTATAAATCTGTTTATTAAACATATTTGCAGAAGCCATTGATTAATTCTAAAGAAAACTTAAAATATTTTGATCTTCTCCACTCGCTCCACTTTCGCTCACAAATCTGTTCAATGGAGCAATACTAACAGCTTATTGTGGGAGAGTGGAGACCAAGGTTGTATGTAGATAAATATTTCAAATTTTTTACAATGTACACACGTATACAGATATCAATCAGAGAATGCATGCATACACACTTAGGTATACATCTTATAGCAAGAAATCATATATATATATATATATATATATATATATATATATATGCTTAACATTCACATCACTTATCCTCCATAGAGTTGAATGCATGGCCGATACAGTATGATGGCTTATGAAACAGGTGTCTTCAACAAATTTAAAGACGACAATGGAAAATTCAAAGAAAACCTTACTAGGGATGTAATGGGTATGCTAAGCTTGTATGAAGCTGCATACTTGAGGATACGTGGAGAAGATATTCTAGATGAGGCTCTTGCTTTCACGACCACTCACCTGGAGTACTCCATGCTAACTGATGAACTAAGCCCTCTTCTTGCAAAGCAAGTGATGCATGCCCTAAATCAACCCCTCCACAAAGGCCTCCCAAGATCAGAGGCAAGGCATTACATCGCTATATATGAAGAAGACGTTTCAAAGAATGAATTGTTATTGAAACTTGCGAAGTTTGACTTCAATCTGTTACAGTTGATGCACAAGCAAGAACTATGCCACATGTCAAGGTAATGAGTAAAGTAGGTGTATCGTGTGTGTGTGTATTTTTAGTAAATCTAATTTATCTCTTCGATCTGTTGTACATAGGTGGTGGAAAGACCTAGACTTTGAATCAAAACTTCCTTATTCGAGGAGCAGAGTAGTTGAGTGCTACTTCTGGGCTATGACAGCGTTTTTTGAACCTCATTACTCTCGTGGACGGATCATACTCGCTAAAATTATTGCTATGGTATCAATGATTGATGACACATATGACGCATATGGTACATTTGAAGAACTCGAACCTCTTACAGATGCAATCCAAAGGTATACTATTTGCACTCCCAAATTCTTTGTTTCTTTTTTCTTCTCTTTCTTTTTCTTTTATACGTGGATAAGTTGCAACTCTCAAATTCTTTTTTCTTTTTCTTTCTTTCTTTCTTCCTTTTTTAATTTTTAATTTTTTTTGTACTTACTTTGAAATTTTGGACAACCCCTCGAAAATCTATTGCACATTCAAACTATACAAGATTTGTCTTTTCCTATGCATGTTACAAGAGTAACAAAGAGATTTGTTGTCGATGATTATGTTCCATCTTCAATAGAATGAATATAGAATCACATTGTTAACTTTTAGGTGGGATTTGAGCGCCATCGATCAACTCTCATCAGATTACATGAAGATAGGCTATAGAGCGCTGTTGGATCTCTATGAAGAATTGGACAAGGAAATGACAAAGCAAGGAAGATCCTATAGCGTTGATGGATCAAAAAATGCTGTATGGCTTTCATTTTTTTTTTTTTTTCTGTTTATTATCACAAGTAACTCACACACTCACTATTGTTCCTTGGTGGAAGAAAATGTTGTATGGCATGATCTCTCTTCAATTCGTTTCTCAGTTCTACATGTTTATTATTTCCACCTTAACTAGAACTCAAATGTACAGTAACATGGATATATTTTATCTAACTCATTACCAGTTTAAAGAACTAGCAAGGGGTTACTACATAGAGGCCAAGTGGTTCAAAGAAAGATACGTGCCATCTTTTGATGAATACATGGGCAACGCGCTAAACACGGCTGGTTATTACGTGCTCACAGCATCATCCTTTGTGGGCATGGGAGCAATTGCTACGACTGAGGCATTTGGTTGGTTAAAAGATAAGCCTAAAATTCTTGTTGCTTCAAATACAATTGTGAGGCTCATGGATGACATAGCAGACTACGAGGTATAAATATACCATATATAATACCTTCTTTGCTTAGGAAAAAAAAATGGATTATGAAATATTAATGGCATACTATTTGTATAGATACAATTGTTTTGTTATATATTTGTTATAATGTAAACATCTTAACAGTTATAAATCTTTATCCTTTGAAGGAAGATCAAGAGACCGGACATGTTGCTACAGGGATTATATGTTATATGAAGGAGAATGGAGGCATGTCAAAAGAAGAGGTAACTGATGAATTCAATAGAAGGATTGAAAATGCATGGAAGGATATCAATGAGGAAATCCTCACTCCAAACTCCATCTCCATGCATCTCCTAAGGAGAATTGTCAACCTTACAAGATTAATGGATGTCATTTTCAAGAAAAATGATGGATACACTCATCCAAAAAAAGTGTGGAAAGATCACATCATCTCAATGTTCATTGATCCCATACCCATATGAGGATGGATTTGCTGCTAGTGTTTGCATGGAGTTTGGTTTACCAGTATGAAAATTAGTTAATTTGATCTAGCAAATATCTGGGTTGGTGTTTACCTCATAAATTAGTGTATTTCTTCAGCTAATAAATGGTTTGATTTTTACTTTTTATTTTTAATGTAATGTAATGTAATGAGCTACCACCGGACCTCTTGCTCAGGTGGTATGAGATCTTCTACTCAAAGGATGTGAGAATTTTATTTGTGTTGGAAAATTCCATTCCAAATTTATGTTTTGAGTACTAGGGCGAAAAAAATGTTTTGTTGTGTATGGTGGCCTGACCCTTTGCCAAGGTTGGTTAAGGTTGGATACAAGGGGATGGAAGTTACTTCAAAATATCTGTACAAAATGCTGCATGATATTCCGTCACAATATGCAGAGGTAAAAAAGACCTTAGAGACTATAAAATTGAATGCAATTGAATATTGGTTCAAGTTATTCCTTGAAAAATTTCCAAGTCTGAAAACAGTGTTCATTTAGTTACCACGTTTTGTCCCACTACCTATTTCAATTGTTTTTCATCATTTGGGCTTTATAAAGTCCATGAATAGCTACAATCAAGGAATTATAAAAAATTCATCAAAAATAAAAATAAAAATCAAGGAGTTATAAAGACTATTGGGGTTGAATTTAATCATTACCCAACATTTCAAATTGTTACTGGACCGTGGAATTGAGTTTAAATCGAGCATAAATTAGGGCTTTTTGTACCTTAACATAATCATTCATCAAACCAATCAAGTGGTTCAAAAAATTAATCTAAATATTATAATGCATCCAATTGTACCATTGAATTTTGAATCGGCCTATCCGATTGAGTTAATTTTGAGAATAAGGCTTAGAGGGAATAAGGAAGGTCAAAGTGTCACACCCACAAATTTAAATACCAAAAGCTCTAGCCCAGTACCTGTGGTGCGCGACTTAAAATACAACATCCATCAACATTACATACTTCCAAAATTTACATTTAAAGAAAAGATGATCTTCTAGATCATCCATACAAAAACTTTTTATGAAAACTTCATTCCCCATCTTGAGTATCATCTATGTATAATCAAAAAAATTACATGCCAAAAGGATTTACATGTAGATGGTCTCTATTGTCCTGTACCGTGCCTCCAATAACCGGATATTTGAAAATAAAATGGGGTGAACTCACAAGCTCAGCAAGAAAACCATTAAATGATATCATTACTCAGCAAATTGACCTTATCTTATAATTCTATATATAAGAACTCGTAGAACAATCTTTATTGATTAAATTTACAATTTTCTTATGATAATTATACTTTAGTTAATTATCATATCCACAAATTCTTTCACACATGAACCATATCCTCAACAAATCATTATTAAGCTAATCGTCTAGATTAGCTTAAATATTATTTACCTCACATGAGCCCCGGACACTCCTCAAATAAATAGGATGCTTAGTTAACAAGTGGTGTGCATCGCATAGTTCCAGACTAAGGAAGATCGCACATGTGGCTAGACTTGTACGTCTACTCCCTCAGATGGTCTTAGATCACGTCCACACAATAAGGGCATGCTTCGCCCAATGGCTATAAAAAAGGGTAGTGCACACCAATAGGTAGGTCCCTGACCATACCTAAAAATTCTTTAAAAGAGTTAGTCCCAAACTACCTCTCCAATTTTAGATCCCCACAAAACTAGAAAAAATACCTCTATGAAAGACTAAAGACAAACATCCTAATTAAATTTTAAGGGTGTTACAAAAAGAGCCAACAAGTGCGAACAATAATAAAAAAATACTTAATTAGCTCTAATAATTTTGAATAGAAAAACTTGTGAGTTCCCAATTTGCAGCCACCCCTTCCTTGATAGTAGTTTTCATCTAACAACATCCTTTGACAATAATTTACATCTAACAACATCTCTAATAGACTGGAATCTTTGGAAGCATTCTAGTGGGATGCAGCTCATTCGAGAAGTGAACGTTTGCCGAGGGATTAATGTAGATACTAAAAATAGATTGAGTATAACTCTAGTTGACTATGGAGAACTTGCATTTAAAGAATAGATAGGAAGGAGATTCAGCTTACTGAGACACAAAGGGCAATGGTTGGGGATATGAAATAATCTCATAGAAGGTCTGTCCAATGTGTTAATTTTGTTCTATGCTGCCAATCAGGAGAACAAATTTGTGCATTGAGATGCATGATTTATACCAGACAATCTTATGTCAATTGACTTTATGGGGAAGGATGATGAAACTAATGGACATTTTTAGAAATGAAAAAATTAGAAGATGGGCAGGGACTTAGTGTGTTATATCAATAGAGGGATTCCATGTGTTATACTAAAGGCTGTTACCAATTTTGGAACTTAGGTTAGCAGATTGGGAGGGATGGTCCACTATGAATTTTTTATAAGAGAATTGCCATCCAAGATTGGAATTATCAATGCAATCTAAGCTAAAAATATTTACCAAAGGGCTATAGGAATCCAATGGTCAAACCACAAGCTAATGTTAGCTCTATTTCCTATAGAGTGCTTCACCAACTTTTTGGTAATTGCCCTCATACCATTTGAAGAGAACATACTACATATAAGCACATCCCCCTTTTTCACACTCAAGCGATGTGGGATTGAGCACCCTGTACCCTGTTAGTGTGGTAGCTCAGCCTAGTGTCTGTCTTCGCACCCGCCCACTCTCTGTAACAGCCCGCTCCACCACATGGTATGATATTATCCGCTTTGGGCCTAGCCCGCACTGTTTTGCGCTTGAGTTTTACCCCAAAAGGCCTCATACCATTTGAAGAGAACACACTACATATAAGCGCATCCCTTTCTCCACGGCGATGTGGGATAGAGCACCCTGTACCTTGTCAGTGTGGTAGCTCAGCCCAGTGTCTATCTTCGCACCCGCCCACTCACACCGGTCCACAAGGGTTACTACAATCCACCCCCCTACAAGGCCCGACGTGTAATACCCGCTCCAACACATGGTATGATATTGTCTGCTTTGGGCCTCAGCCCACACCGTTTTGCTCTTGGATTTCACCCGAAAAGGCCTCATACCATTTGAAGAGACATACTACATATAAGCACATCCCCTTTTCCACACCCAGGTGATGTGAGATTGAGCAAGCACATCCCCTTTTCCACACCCAGACGATGTGGGATTGAGCACCTTGTACCCTGTCAGTGTGGTAGCTCAGCCCAGTGTCTGTCTATGCACCCGCCCACTCACACCCGTCCACAAGGGTTACTACAATTCACCCCCTACGAGGCCCGACATCCTCGTCGGCACATTTTCGGCTGGGTTCAGGCTTTGATACCAACTGTAATACCTCGCTCCAACACATGGTATGATATTGTCCGCTTTGGGCCTCAGCCCGCACGGTTTTGCTCTTGGGTTTCACCCCCAAAGGCCTCATACCATTTGAAGAGAACATACTACATATAAGCACATCCCCTTTTTCACACTCAGACGATGTGGGATTGAGCAAACACATCCCCTTTTCCACACCCAGGTGATGTGGGATTGAGCACCTTGTACCTTGTCAGTGTGGTAGCTCAGCCCAGTGTCTCTCTATGCACCCACCCACTCACACCCATCCACAAGGGTTACTACACGACGTCCTCGTCGAGACACTTCTGGTTGGGTTCAGGCTTTGATACCATCTGTAATAGCCCGCTCCACCACATGGTATGATATTGTCCACTTTGGGCCCAGCCCCCACGATTTTGCTCTTGGGTTTTACCGCAAAAGGCCTCATACTATTTGAAGAGAACACACTACATATAAGCACATCCCCTTCTCTACACCCAGGCGATGTGGGATAGAGCACCATGTACCCTGTCAGTGTGGTAACTTAGCCTAGTGTTTGTATTCACACCCGCCCACTCACACCCGTCCATATGGGTTACTACATTGATGAATTGATAAAATGAGGTGTATGCATGTATATAATGGTTCTTTTGAGTTATAAACCTTGTGGAGGGTAACTTGAGGCTTGAAAATAGTGAGAAACAGGATTTGGAGAGTTTTAGCTGGCTGAAACATCCTTCAACCGACTGAAATGGTGAGATACCGATTGTTTACGTCTGTAGGCTCTACAGGTACCTGTTTCAGTCGACATAAACAGCCTTTCAGCCGACCAAAATATCTCTTTTAGCTGACCGAAGCTGAGAGGTAGCCAGTCGATGAATTGCCCTAGTTTCAGTCGACTAGTGAACACCCATCAATCGACCGAAACGTGAATATGGGCTTATAGGAGACTTGAAGTGATTTTTGTAAATAAAGACTTCCGCTGTATGTAATGTTTTCGGTGGTCCGAGTAGGAACTGAGGAAGATAATGATACTTGTCATGGTTGTCCAGGTCGTGGTGTGATGATTGAGCGATCATGACACCTCACAAACTAGAGTTCGGGCTCGAACCGGAGAAGTATTGGCTATCCAAATTTTGGGACGTGACACTATTATTTGGAGTAGTGGCTGGATTTATGGAGTTTTTTTTTTTGTCTGGTGGAGTAATTATTGAGTATCTAGATATTCCATATTTATAAAAATTCCACTAATAGTAAATCTTTATTTCACATTATTTTAGGAGATAATATGAAATAGAGAGTTATTAGTGGTAAAATTTTATTTTAGAAGATAATATGAAATAAAGAGTTATTAGTGGTGAAATTTTTTCCATACATAAAGTTCTGGTGGTATGCAATAATTTTTCTAGTGATCGATAATAGAAGTGCATTGAAATGAGAATGCGTCTGATCGATTTAGTTAAACTATGCGAGACTTTACAGGAAAGAGGAAGAGACTCAGAGGGAGGAGAGAAACGCTGGGTGAGATCAGTGAGTGCTATTGAATGTCAATGAGTGCCATTGCATGTCTCAAATTGAGAGGGATTGCAGTGGTGAGATGAGAATCGTGAAATTCAGGACCAATTCATTAAGGCTGCTTAGAGTATAATGTGTGTGTGTATATATATATATTATAAATTATTTGGTTCGTCATGTTTGACCTCAAATAGATAATCGAATTATTAATTGACAGTCCTCTACGTTCAGAATTGAAACTGAACCAAACCATAATATAACTAGAACAAACTTTACAGTCTGCTTTGGTTCGGTCCGGTTCATCAGAAAGTCCCTCTATCAATTCTAAAAAATTTCTCCATGCCTAGGATCAAATTAATTGTGGTGTCTTTGGAATGATTAATGCCCCCACCATGATATGACAATAGTTTTTTTTTATATATAAAACAATGGGATGAATATCCAAAAATTCTAACTAGACCAAACCCACACACGAACAATTAAATGGAACTCATTATAGACGAATATATATATATGTGTGTGTGTGTGTGTGTGGAGGATGCAAACAGTTCTAGTTAAACAAGGAACGAGTACTGTGTTTAGAGCTAAATTACTAGAGACCCCTTATTGCACAAGTAAACCAAACTCCGCATAAACAGAAACAACAAATTCATGCTCATAGGGGTATGGGATCCATGAACATAGAGACGATGTAATCTTTGAACACTTTTTCTGGATGAGTGTATCCGTCATTGCACTTATAAATGACACTTGAGACGCGCGTAAGATTGAGAACTCGCATGAGAAGATGCAGCGAGATGGAGTTGGCTTGATGAGGCATTCCTCATATATTGATATCCTTCCAAGCATTTTCAATCTTTCTGTAGAACTCATCAATTACCTCTTCTTTTGACACTCCATACTGCTTCATGTAGCATTCAATTCCTGTAGCGCCATGTCCCCTCTTTTGTTCTTCCTTCAAATGTTATATATATATATATATATATATTAGAGGATTAATTAATGGTCTATATATATACCATAGAAGATAGTTTCTATTATATAACTTGTGTTTAATTGATGTGCAATGAGTTATACATATATATACCCCTCGTGGGTCATTATGTTGTCTATAAGCCGCATGACTGTATTTGAAGCAACAAGAATTTTAGTTTTGGTTTTTATCCAATCCAATGCCTCAATAGTAGCAATTTCTCCCATGCCCATAAAGGATGATGTTGCAAGCAGGTAGGCCGCGCCTGTGATTAATGCATTGCCCATATATTCATCAAATGAAGGCACATATGGTTCATTGAACCACTTCGACTCAATGTAGTAACTCCTTGCTAATTCTTTAATCTGGTCATGAGTTTAAACAAAATAATTAAACATGAGTTAGTATTAAAATTTATGAGATATAAATTTGGGCTTGTCTGGTTTAGCTTTCTATGACCAGTTGTTATTTGAAGCATTACAGAAATTTGTTAGGTAGCAGTTTTTAGAAGTAGATTTCTCAAAAACTCAGTTAAAAAAGGTCTATTTTTGAAAAATTATCTTTTATACTCATCTGAAACAGTTTTATGTTTTCTGACTTATTGAGAACGGTTTTAAAAAGATTGAACCAAACAGATCCGTTTCCCTTTCCAAAGATTGAAAATTGAAGAAAGAAAAGGAAAACTAAAAATAAAAGCAAAGGAAAAAGAGAATTTATAAATGGAAGAAAAAAGTTTAGTTAAGTCCTACTGCATCTTTAATTTTGAACGATAAACACTATGAGATCTTCCTTGCTTTGTCATTTCCTTTTCTAATTCTTCATAGAGATCTAGGAGAGTCCTGTAGAGTATTTTCATGTAATCCGGGAGCTGGAGCTGATTGATGGCATTGATATCCCACCTAGAAATTATCGAATTACAACATCAAATTATCGAATTACAACAACATCATTATATATATATATATATATATATATATATATATATATATATATAGTAAAAACGAATAGATAGACATTCCTTACTTTTCTTCTTTATTATTGTCATAGAGAAGACAGAAGTAAGGAAAAAATTATGTTCAATGTGAAACTCAAAAATCAAGAAAAGCAAGAATTGCATAAATTATACCTTTGTACTGCAGCTGTAAAAGATTTGAGCTCATCAAATGTACCATATGCATCATATGTATCATCTATAACTGATAACATAACCATATTTTTTGTGAGCATGATCCGCGCAAGGGAATAACGGTTCAAAATATGTTGCCATAGCGCAAAAAATAGCACTCGACAACTCTGTTTCTCGCATAAGAAAGTTCTAATTCAAAGGCCAACTCTTTCCACCACCTATTTACAATACAATAAAAAGATCAGATTTAGGCCAAATCTCTCTCTCTCTCTCTCTCTGTTTATTGGTGGAATTGCAACGGAAGCATAATAAAATGAAAAATTGTTAATTATATATATATATATGTGTGTGTATATATATATATATATATTTGAGAAATCTTACAAAACATGAAACACATTGTCCTTTAAAGAGGACCTTCCTACATAACTACTTTTTATTGGAACTTGTTTCCCAAGTGAGCGGAGGCCATGAAATGGTACATGGTGGGCATGGATATGAAGATATATAGAAATCATGCTGGGAAGTTTATCTTAGATTTTGCAGTAGCACATAATCTTATAATTAGGAACACATTTTCTTTAAAAAGAGATGAATACTTAATAACTTTTAAAAGTGGTTCAAATGTAAGTCAAATTGATTTCTTTTCAACTAGAAATGTAGATAGACTAACAAGCAAGGATTGTAAACCCAATGACTAGGTGGTGGAATTTAAGAGGGGAGAAAATGATTTTGTTTAAAAATAATATGTTAAAAGAAACAGCATAAAATGCAGAAGATGATACAAACTTAATGTGGAATAAGATGGCTATATATATAAAATGAGTGGCAAAAGAAGTTTTAGGAGAATCAAAAGGAATGAGACCGTTGTAGTAACCCTTGTGGACGGGTGTGAGTGGGCGGGTGCATAGACAGACACTGGGTTGAGCTACCACACTGACAGGGTACAAGGTGCTCAATCCCACATCGCCTGGGTGTGGAAAAGGGGATGTGCTTATATGTAGTATGTTCTCTTCAAATGGTATGATGCCTTTTGGGGTAAATCCAATAGCAAAACCGTGCGGGCTATGACCCAAAGCGGACAATATCATACCATGTGTTGGAGCGGGGTATTACAGTTGGTATCAGAGCCTGAACCCAGCCGGAAGTAAGTGTGCCGACGAGGGCGTCGGGCCTCGTAGGGGGGTGGATTGTAGTAACCCTTGTGGACGGGTGTGAGTGGGCGGGTGCATAGACAGACACTGGGCTAAGCTACCACACTGACAGGGTACAAGGTGCTCAATCCCACATCGCCTGGGTGTGGAAAAGGGGATGTGCTTATATGTAGTATGTTCTCTTCAAATGGTATGAGGCCTTTTGGGGTAAACCCAATAGCAAAACCGTGCGGGCTATGACCCAAAGCGGACAATATCATACCATGTGTTGGAGCGGGGTATTACAACCATCATTTAAAAAAACTTGGTGGGGGAATGACGAAGTTCAAAAAATCGTAAAAAAAAACGGGAATGTTATAAAATTTGGCCAAAAATTGGGAATAGTGAAACCTTTAATAAATATAAAATAGCAAATAAAGAAGTTAAGAAAGTTGTAAGTGAGGCAAAACATAGAGCATATGACGAATTCTGTAATACCCCGCTCTAACACATGGTATGATATTGTCTGCTCTGGGTTTGAGCTCGCGCGGTTTTGCTCTTGGGTTTTACCCCAAAAGGCCTCATACCATTTGAAGAGAACATACTACATATAAGCACATCCCCTTTTTCCACACCCAAGCGATGTGAGATAGAGCACCCTATACCCTGTCAGTGTGGTAGCTCAGTCCAGTGTCTGTCTTCGCACCCGCCTCCTACTCACACTCGTCCACAAGGGTTACTACAATCCACCCCCCTACGAGGCCCGACGTCCTCGTCGGCACACTTTCGGCTGGGTTCAGGCTCTGATACCAACTGTAATACCCCACTCCAACACATGGTATGATATTGTCCGCTTTGGGCCTGAGCCCAAACGGTTTTGCTCTTGAGTTTTACCCCAAAAGGCCTCATATCATTTGAAGAGAACATACTACATATAAGCACATCCCTTTTTTCCACACCCAGGCGATGTGGGATAGAGCACCCTGTACCCTGTCAGTGTGGTAACTCAGTCCAGTGTCTGTCTTCGCACCCGCCCACTCACATCCATCCACAAGGGTTACTACAATTTTTATTTTAAACTAGGTACAAAAGATGGAGAGAAGAATATAAATAAACTTGCCAAGTTAAGAGAGAGGAAAACTAGAGACTTTAGTCATATTAAATGTATTAAGAGTGAAGATTCACAGATTTTAGTAAAAGATGATGAAATTAAAGAAAGATGGAAAAGCTATTTTGAGAAATTGCTAAATGAAAATCATATAAGAAGTTTAGGCTTAGAGAAAAATGATAGAGATATTATATTTTTCCACAAGATCAAGAAGTGCGAGGTTAGGAATGCCTTAAGGAGGATGAAATTGAGGAGGGCTTTAGGATCCGATGACATTCATATCAAGGTATGGAAGTGTCTAGAAGAAGTTGGCTTGTCTCGGTTAACAAAATTATTTAATAAAATTATAACAACTAAGAATATGCTAGATGAGTGGCGCCAAACTTTTCTTGTACCTATATATAAAAATAAAGGGGACGTACAAAGTTGTAATAATTATCGTGGTATTAAATTAATGAGTCACACTATGAAACTTTGGGAGAGAGTGATTGAATAACACTTAAGACGAGAAACGGAAGTGTCGGAGAATCAATTTGGATTCATGCCGGGTAGGTCAATGATGGAGACTATTCACTTGTTGAGGAGACTAATGGAAAGATATACAGATAAGAAGAGAGATCTCCATATTATTTTTATTGATTTGGAGAAAGCCTAGAGACCTAATATGGAGGGTTTTAGAAAAGAAATGATTCACAAAGGGATATATCGACACAATAAAGGACATGTATGATGAATATGTAACTATAGTGAGAATGCCTATAGGAGAAACGAACGAATTCCCAATCACTGTAGGCTTACACCAAGGGTCAACATTAAGTCCATACCTCTTTACTTTAGTGATGGATGAGCTGACAAGACACATCCAAGATGATATTTCGTGGTGTATGTTGTTTGTCAATGATATTGTGTTAGTTGATGAGACTAGAGAAGGAGTTAATGCCAAGTTGGAGGTTTGGAGAGAAGCTTTAGAACTAAAAAGATTTAAGATAAGTCGAAATAAAACTAAATACATAGAGTATAACCTTAGTAAATCTAAAAGGACAAATGAGGATGTAGTGAGGATTGAGAATCAAGAGGTACAAAAAAGTGAACACTTTCGCTATTTAGGCTCAATTATTCAAAATGAGGGAGAAATTGGAGATGAAGTTAATCATAGAATCAAGACAAGATGAGTTAAATGAAGGGGTGCATCCAGTATATTGTGTGATAGGCGTATTCCCGTATGATTGAAAGGGGAGTTTTATCGAACAACTATTAGACCAGCCATACTTTATGGTATCGAATGTTGGGCAGCTAGGCAGAAAACATTTGCATAAGGTGAGTGTCGCAGAAATGCGAATATTGAGATGGATGTGCGGGAAGACTAGAAAGGATAGAATTAGAAATGAACACATTCGGGAGATGGTTGTTGTAGCACCAATTGGAGATAAAATGAGAGAAAATAGGTTAAGATGGTTTGGGCATATGCAAAGAAGACATTTAATTGCGCCGGTCAGGAAAAGTGACATAGTCCAAATTGAGGGCAATGCTAGGGAAAGAGGAAGACTAGTGCTAACATGAGTAGAGATAGTAAAGAAAGATATAATAGCATGTGGATTAACTGAGGAGATGACCTTAAATAGAGCGAAAAGGAAACATCGAATTTATATAGTCGACCCCAAGTAATTGAAAAAAGGCTTGGTTTGTTGTTGTTGTATAGATATACTCATGTATTCTCCAAATATGTAACGAATATTGCTTTTGAGGCCTACCATTTTGGTTGAAATGTTGTGCCTATGTGTCATGACTTATATGTTATATGTAACCTATTCTTGAAAATTCTAAATCAAATTTCTAACATATATATATATATATATATATATCTTCATTACCTTGAGATGTGACATAATTCTTGCTTGTACATTGACTGTAACAGATTGAAGTCCAACTTTGCAAGTTTCAGCAGCAATTCGCTCTTAGAAACGTCTTCTTGGTAGACAGAGATGTAATACCTTGCCTCTACTCTTGGGATCCCCTTGTGAAGGGGCTGCTTTACAGCATGCATCACTTGTTTTGCAAAAAAATGGCTTAAATGGGTTGCCATGGACTCAAGGTGAGTGGTTGTGAAAGCAAGAGCCTCATCTAGAATCTCTTCTCCATGTATTCTCAAATGTGCAGCTTCATACAAGCTTAGCGAACCCTTTACATCCATAGTAAAGTTTTCTTTGAATTTACCATTGTTGGCTTTAATTTTGCTGAATATATCTGATTCAAAAGTCATCATACCATATATATCAGTTGTTGTCTTTATGAACAACAAGTGATGTAAATGGGGTGTACATGAAACTCCACCTTTTATATATACATATATGTCTACTTGTTCTAATTTATGTATTTATCACCACCGATAACTAGAAGTACTTTCTCACCTTTCAAAGTTGTGCTGTAATTATTTTTGACCTCATGTGTAAGTCTAAAGATGCACTCGTAGCACACTACTTTTTACATCATAATTGAATGGGAAAATGTATTTTTAGTGAATTATAGTGATTTTTTTATTGAAGTTTTGAAAATCATTTAATACAAGTTGTGAACTATGGCATATATGCATATATTCAACAAGGAACTTACCGAAGGGCATGTAATAACCATGCTGTCTAAATAGTCGAAAGCTTGTAGCAATTGTGCACAAATCATTATATTCCAAGTCTGCATAGGAATACAAGATTCCCTCCAATTGCTCTTCGATCTCTTTCTCAAAGTGATAGGAGATACCAAGGCGATCAATTGTGTTAATCAAATTTATTTTCTCTACTGGTTTACTTTGTGCAGCTACTAGTGTACTTCTCACTTCATCTTTCAACACTTAAATCTCTTTAGCACACCTTTCAAATACTTACATAAGCACATGCATGGAAAATTGATTATAATTCCAATTTTTTTTTTTTGGTTTTTTGGTTTAGGATTATAATTTCATTTATTTCTAAATAAAATTAAAAGAAAATAAAGAAAGTAAAATAAACAACATTGAACTGTCACATGGAACACTTGCGACATAGATGTTACCTGCTTATCTAAAGAGAATGAGAGGAAACGATCATCCCATAAACTAGGGGGGAAGTTTGCTAATGGCCGAGATAGATCGGCTATACAGTTTATAGGATTGCAATCTTTAAAGGAGGCCATTTAAGATGATATAGATTTTTTCTTTTCTTTTGACACTAAAGATCAAGACTGATTGATATAGGCTTTCTATTACAAACATGTATAGAGAGAGAGTTTGGCTAGTGCTTTATATTACCCATGCACACATATATATAGAGAGAGTCTGGTGCATATGCATTGCAAACTTTTAAATTTGTCTATGTATATATTTGGTGAACTTGCTCTATCCACCAATCAATTCATAATGTGTCATATCATAATATATATATATATATATATATATATATATATATATATATTTGAGAAAAAATATCTAGTAAAGGCAACAACTGCTTTTTGATATTGTTCGGTTATAAATTGATTAGCCAAGTAGGCCGATTGCTTGCGGGCGTGCCACAACCATGGTGTCAGCTCAATATAAACAGTTGGTCGAACACAAGTATCTCCTTTAGAGGTTGTCTTGGATCAGACGATTGACTAGGGAGAGAGAATACAAAATTTTCTATTGGGTTCTTTTCTTGTATCAACTAAGAGGACTTTTAATCGTGCGCAAGTAATTACGAGACTAAATCGTAGCAAGAAGGGAGGTAGAAGGAAGGAGATAGGAAGGAGGGAGGTAGAAACTAAGGGAGAAATAGACTGATAGACATATTAGAGGAGGCCGAGTGCAAGAAAGTTGAGGGATGTAGATCGAGTGAGAGATAGAACAATGTTATGAAAAATATTGAGAGAGAAATATAGATTGCAAGTGATGCAATTACTTAGTTGTAGTTGTTGGAACCCTTAATACAAAGCCCTTTTGTATTTATTTATAGTAAAAGAAGTACATCATTGTACTTGGTTAATCAATTTCTCTTTCCATATATATACTGATATTTTATCCATATTAACACCAAAGTGGTAGTCACGTGTCACGCCACTTTTAGGTGTCAACAATTATCTCCCAATTTCAAATGTCTTATGGCTGATCAGGCCAATTTTTTTTTGAAATTTAAAAATATACTAGAAGGAACCTTTCATAACCATGGTTGATCAAACTAAGATTTGCAAGGAAATGACATACAATAGGACTTCAAAACACTGGGCACTTCCTTTATTCTGGATCACCATTGAAATGGTTTTTATTTCAATTCAGCCCTACTATATTGGCTGATCACATTATTCCACCCTTTAAGGTTGATTACGATTCTTGCATAACCTGCCAAAAAGTTAGCTGACAGTCATCGGTAAGCCATATACCCAAATTTATCATAACATAGTTATGATCGGCCGGGATCAAATTAATATACAATGTCATGTTAGTCGATCGAGCTATTTGCAGCATGACATTGCCCCAATATACTTGAATTTCTTCATCTATCGGACAATGAAGTTCAATTCTCAACCGATATATATCTTTGGAAAATTCTGTCAAGTCAGCATCAGCCAAGCTCTTCTTCACACTAGCCGATGCTGGTATTCCAGTCTTACAATTTTTATTATGTAACATGAAATTGGCCATATAAAACTTTGTGTTGATTGGCTGATTCATCTTCTTCTATAAGACCGATTTCACCTTTATCTCATCTTTTTGCTCCTCTAGGTTAGGAGGCTTATGTGGAGGACAAAGTCTTTCATTTTCTAAACCAATTCATGGCTAATCGGCCATGTTTTGTCCCCTTAGACTCATCTTAATTGTTGGTCAAACAATATCTTTCAGTGAGTCTATTGAGTTATCATCAGCCAAGCTCTTTTTTCTACTAGCTGATGCGGATATTCTTATCATTCAATTGTTACCAGGAAGAATGGAATCAACCATATAAAACTGTGTAACTGGCCGATTCATTTTCTTCCATGAGGCTACCTTCGTCTTTAATGAATCTCGTTGCCCCCCCAAGGTTTGGAGGTTTACGTAGAGGACAAAGTTCTTCATTTTTTAAGAAAATACATGGCTATTCGGCAATGCTTTCTCTATCAAAACCCTTACTTGGGTCTTCTTCCATAATTGGAAGAAAATAACTTGGCTGATTTTCTAAATTAGCTAATTGGCCTCTGTCCTATGCTGGCTGATTAGTTTTTCTATTCTCATTTACCACTGGCGGCTGATTAGCCACAGGTGGCTGATAACTCTAAGACCAATCTTCTAGTTAATTGACTGTCAGCTGCCTCCAAGTGTTGGAGGTGGTGGATTATAATCAAACTAACCATAAGGCTTATCTGCCACTGGCAGCTAATTAAGGCTGACTATAAGTAGGTGAACCATATGACTGATATAGTCACTGCTTTGGTGGCTGCCACACTTTAGATGGCTGATGGTCCATTGAAATGGTTAGATATGGTTGATTTTCCATTGGCGGCTGATGTTCCGCTAGTGATAGTTATTGGTACATAGAAGTATTCAGTTGTGGCTGAACTTCTGACCAAATTGTTTGGTTGATCATGATCATGCCACCTAGGTGGCTGATAATTGTCGGCCTGCCCCCTGACTGCTGATGCAATCGGTAGATCTGACATTCTTCTTATATCACCATTGCCCCCTGGGTCGATTACACCTAAGGGGCCATTAAGAGGAATTACTTATTGCCATAAATTCGAATGATCATGCGGTCGTCTATTCGCAGCCTCAATCAGTGGCTGATTTTTTGAATCAGCCAATTGGCTTCTATCCTGGGTTGGCTGATTTTCCATTCCAACTGGCTGAGGGCTGCTCCATAGCAGGCTGACATGTGTAGAAGGCTGAGGCGAAGGTAGTATTAGACCTTTCCGTTCCTTGTCAACTTGTTGAGTATTCGATTAATAAGCCAAATCTTGTGCACTAGAGTTTTGATTAATCAGCCTGTTATGAATGGATGATTGTTTCATTGAAGTACGAATTTCATTAAGATGATCACAAACACGAACACCAACCTGGGTAATTTTCACGTCTAGTTGACCAATGCCGGTATTAATTCTGCCGAGTTGGATGCGCATTGCATATACAACATATATTACGGCTAACAGATCTGTTGGACAGGCTGAGTTTCGTCTGGATCTTACCTTAGGCGGTATATTCTCAATTCTTTAGCACTTTTTGAGTCCTACTGAGTGGGACAAAATATGTTCGATTATAAATTGATCAACCAAGTAAGCCAATTGCTTGTGGGCGTGCCAGAGCCATGGTGTTTGCTTAATATAAGCAGTTGGTTGAACACAAGTATCTCCTTTGGAGGTAGTGTTGGATCATGCGATTGACTAGGGAGAGAGAATAAGAAACTCCCTATTGAGTTCTTTTCTTGCCTTAACTAAGAGGACTTTTAATCGTGTGCAAAGAATTACGAGATTGAATTGTAGCAAGGAGGGAGGTAGAAGGAGGGAGATAGAAAGGAGGGAGATAGAAATTAAGGGAGAAATAGACTGACAGACAAATTAGAGGAGGCTGAGAGCAAGAAAGTTGAGGGAGATGTAGATCGAGTGAGAGATAGAACAATGTTCTTGAGAATATTGAGAGAGAAATACAGATTGCACGTAATGCAATTGCTTAGTTGTGGTAATTGTTTGGAACCCTTAATATAGAGCCTTTTTGTATTTATTTACAGTAAAAGAAATACATCACTGTACTTAATCCTAAATTAAAAGATAGTAATGAAATAAAATAATTACATAAAAGAAAATAAATATAATATATCATAATGCATTGTCTTCAAGTCCCCTTGATTGTAGGGTATTAATGTTAGCCTTTATAGAGTCCAAGTATCACTCTACTTCATCCTTAATGCATCCTTTATTTATACAGAGTCCATGTTCAGCCAAGTCTTCTAAGGTAGCCAAAATTCATAGGAGTCCTTGTTCAATACAAACTAATCCATGCATGTACACAAATTATGTTTATATGTATATTCTGTATAGTCGAGTTTGTAGTTATAACTTGTTTATACGCTCCCCACGAGCAATTTGATCAAATCAGCCTATTGTTTACGGTGATCAACCTTCACAAAATTCTATTTTGAGCTTAACTCTTCACAGCATGCATCCACCCTAGTCTTCCACTTTGTACCAAATTAACTAGAGTCCAAATCATCTTGGACTCCTTGTGTTATATGCGTGACTATATATGTATATATATAGGTGCCAACTACTTTGTTATGACAGCTTGCTAAAAGTCCTCAGCCTTTAGAGTTTCCTTCGTAATGGAATATTTGTCAGCCTATTGTAGCCCTCAGCCTATTTCACAGTCATCAGCCTTCACCTTTCTAGTCTATTGTTCACAGTTGTCAGCCTTCATAAAGTCCAGAATTTAGCAAATACATTCCCAACTGCAATGTAAACTGATCAACTATATATATATATATATATAAAGTCCACACATATCCAAAGTCAATAATAAAACTTCAAGAGTCCAAAATATTTTTCATGTGTATATTGATTTTTTATCCATATCAGTACTAAAGTGACAGTCACGTGTCCCACCACTTTTGGGTGTCAACAATATTTTACCTAATTTTGTCATTCTTTTATGGTGGAGATTTATTCAAAGTACGCCTCTTTCCAAAGACCGCAAATCTGAATTCAAAAGCTCAGTCTGCCCTTTTTCCACGGTCTACTATTCCAGTGTTGAAAACACATACGAAAAATTCTAACACAGGTTGCATTATTCAACATACGTCCTTTTCTTGAAACAAAATTAAGATCAGTGCACCCTTTTTCCACGGTTTACTATTACAGTGATAAAAAGACACTAGCAAAATTCTACAAGTTTTTAGTGAATTAGTTTTTAGAACAAAATAAAATCTAAATATAAGATATTCAACTTATCAAAAATGCCAAAACTATAAAACCAAACTAAACGAAACCAGTCCCTCGCATTTTAGTTTCAATGGTTGCTATGGTCTTGTTTGGTTGCATTATTCATAAAATTGTTGAAATCAATTTGATCGTATTTATGCTAGAACTGGTCCAAACTAGACCTTATGCACCCCTACAAAAATCGTAAGTCGGTTGTGTTTAGTAAATTAGTTTCTGACAATATTGTCATTGATGAAACATACATGTGAATCATATGTTATGCAGTGTTATCCAATCAATTTCCACGGTAAATCATTGTCAATTTCAGTAAAGGTCTTTTTAACATATCATAATACAGCTTCCCTTCTTGTAATTTAGGGGATAATAATATCAAAATTATAATGTTAATGATTTCTTATTAATGTTGTAGAAGGGTTCAAGTCTTCGACGGTGAGGTATTTTTAAGAATAACTTAAAAGTAGAAGAGGTTGAGAGAGTAAGAGAGAGAACTTGGGCAAGAAAATAAATGAAGGAATAGGAAGTGTGCCAGAGTCTCCAGGTGTTGCTAAATGAAGAATAGAAGGTGTGCCCTTGGCACATGTGAGAGTGAGACACATGATAGTGTACGAAAAACTTGTTATGTGGCAACACACTAATGTGCCACGTGTCAAGTACTAGCATCCAACAATTTCCTCCATCATTTCCCTTCCTAGAACGTGAGTGCATCATCCGTCTGAGTCATAGGTCAAAGACTCACCTACGCTCCGCCGAGGCGAGCCCCTTGTTCAAGCTTCCATGACTCAAAAATCTCTTTTCTCACTCGCTCTCCTCATAGCTCGACCCGCGCTCCACTTGGAGCTCCTGAACAATTACATTTTGTGCACACATATTAATACTCTCTCAGATAATGCTTCTACATAAGAGAGTATAATGTGCCGCGAACCACGTTTTTCCTAAGTTACCTAGCACCTTCCTTGCCGTCATGAGTACCATACTTGGGCATGCGTCCTACCAGGATATTGCCTCATTCTTGACCTCACGCCTATGTGATTGTATTAAGTTGGTTACCTCACGCTCACCCATTCAGAGTCATAAACCTGTGGTTCTCCTTAGTACCTCGGGCATTTTACCAAACTCGTACTCAACACTCAGATGTTTTGGAGACTTTTCATTAGGCATCTGCCTGAGACTTGCCTTTTGAAAACGGTGTCCGTGTGGCAAGCTCATGCCTTAAATACCCCAACTACGAAGCTGATACATATACGAAAAATAAAAGCGTTCACTGCTGTGAAGTATAGAACCTGGCTCAAGCTCAATTGCGAGCAGACACTCAAACTATAATACCAATGCCTTCCTTTCATTAATATTTTACAAATAATTATATTTAATGGATTTCTTTAAGAAAGGTAAGCACCCTAACCAAATTAGCTTTTTATTTTTACTTATAATAATTTAGGGTTAATATTTATTAATTTATTTTAAAATGTAAAAAATATAAACCTTAATTGTAGTAACCCTTGTGGACGGGTGTGAGTGGGCGGGTGCAAAGACAGACACTGGGCTGAGCTACCACACTGACAGGGTGCTAAATCCCTCATCGTCTGGGTGTGAAAATGGGGATGTGCTTATATGTAGTATGTTCTCTTCAAATGGTATCAGGCCTTTTGGGGTAAAACCCAAAAGCAAAACCGTGCGAACTTTGGCCCAAAACGGATAATATCATACCATGTGCTGGAGCAGTGTATTACACAGACCTTAAGGAGATCGAATTAAAAGAATTTATCTTTCTTTTGTAATAATCTACAGAGATTTGTAACCCATGTTTATTAAAATTAATATAGTTGATTTATTTGTTCATGTGTTTTGATCTTATTTTTAGACTCAAAATTTGTGGGTACACTTATCATTATAGAATTTAAAATCTACCCTAACTCAATAACTTAGAATTCAAATTAAATTTTCTATATGTGCCATCCTTTTGAAAGGCCATTTCCATTAAATTTTCAAATAATTGAGACTAAAAACTATAAAATTTTTTCATGATTTCTTTAACATAACTTTGGGACTCTTTCTATTAAATAAGAATCCCAATTTTCTCCACTATCTACATGTATGAATAATTAAATAAATACATAATATACCTAAACTTTTTATAATTATATTTTTATTTGGTATTTTCGATCACATATGAATTTTAAAGAGAGAACCAGAAAGGATGAATAGAAGTTGAAGGAGTGCAAAAGAGAATTAATATATATCTATATTACATTTAAGCTCTACATTTGAATTTCCCATAAAAAAATTTATCATCTAACGGTAAAAATGCTTAAAAAACAAATCTTACGGTTCAAAATATCTATGTTTATCTATGGTCTAAAATCATTCTCTTTATCTACGATCTAACGACACGATTCACTCCCACCTAAATTAACATTCACATAATCTTTTATTTTATTTTGTTTATTTTCTCTCTCCACTCATCACCATCTCTTTTTTTTTTTGGTACCCGGTATCTCTCTCTTTTCTTTCTTTCCATTATCTATTTCTTCATTCCCAACAAGTGGTTGTCCAGTTGGAGAGCAGCAATGGTGTGTAGTTGGTTCATGCTGTGGCTTCGGTTGCTGGTGGACATGGATGGTTCAAAAATAGAATATCTATCTATTATTATCTATTATACTATTTAGCTAGTACGTTTACTCACTACTTATATAGATCTCTAACCTTCTATCCTTCTCCGTCGTTCAAATTCTCTATTTTATTGCTCTCTCTCTCTAGAAATCAACACCTTTATCTCTCTAGAATCAACAAAGATTAGAAAAAATGTGTATGAGCTGTAATAGATGTAGAGTCCTTCGCAAGGGCTGTAGCAAAAATTATAGTATCAAACCTTATCTTCAATTGATCGAAAGCCTAGAGTCCCAAGCCCATGCCACCATCTTCCTCGCCAAGTTTTACAGTCGGGTAATCCCTCGAGGAGGCTTTCTCTTAGTATGGCGATGTTGTCGACTTGAAGGCTCGTTTGGACGCGTCGCAAAGATCAGAATTTACTTGATTCGACTTTGTTGACCATTGATATGTTGTTCTTTCATTGATACTCTCTCTGGTTTTTGTGTTGATCTGTTCTCTGTCATATCTTTCTACTCCTTTCATCCCATAATTTTAGTCCACTATTCCTTTTTGGGATGTCCCAAAATACATGTCCATTTCCTAAAATGGATTATATGATTCCTAAACTACCCTTTCCAAACTCTACTATCCTAAAAATGGGACCCACCATATAATAATAATACTAACTTTTAAACAAGGACTAATATGTAAATTCATACATTATTACACTAAAAAGTGGGTCCCACCATAAAAAGTTGGAATCCCTAAACATGCCAAGAATTATGGGACGGAGGTAGTATATGTTACTTTATTTGATCCCCTGAAATGGTACTTTCAATCGAATTTCAGTTGTATATATTTTATGTTTATTTATGATAGTAGTAATCAGATTTGATTTATTTTTGTTGTTTTGGTTTAGATCATCAACGATCGCGAAATTGACATATCTAGGGGTTTCGAATTCATGACGTTCAAAGATGAGCAGTCAATGATGGACCCAATCGAGGGGATGAACGGTCAATATTTTGATGGTCGCAGCATTATCATCAACGAAGCGTAGTCACGTGGAAGCGGTGGCAGAGGCAGCGGTGGATTTTGCAACAACGGTCGATGAGGATGTTGTGATTGTGGTGGCTACAATCACAGCGGTGGTGGGGGATATGGTGACAGCGATGGTTATGGTGGAGGCCGTTAACAAGGGTATGTTAGTGGTAGTTGTGGTGGTGAAAGTGGTGATTCCCGTTACTCCAGGGAAGGTGGTGCTTCAGATCATAGTTGGAGGAGTTAGGTTATAAATTTGGGTTAGTTTGTTTGGATTCTAGTTCTGTGTTTTATGGTTACGGTTCTATGCGATTCCAAGTGTTTTTGTCTTTTTTGACCAGTGGTTTTACATTTTAATCGTATTTGTCTTTGGTTTAGAATATAATATGAATTAAATGTTAGTTTTGAAATGATGATGTTGATTGATTTATGTGCTCAGTTTAATTGTTTTGTGAGATCTTCTATGATTGAAATGTATTTGAGCATAATTCAAAAAAATAAGACAATCTTATTCACCTATAAGAAAACAAAATAAAGTATCTCAGCAAAAGGAAGAGACAGTTACATCATTCGAAGATATTTTTTTATTAGGCAGCAAAGAGAGATACTATAATCTTTGTTCACAAGGTTCTGTTTGTGATTGTTAGCTCGGTTAAAGTTAATTAAAATAAAATAAAAAACCAAAATGTTATGGTAGCTAAATTACAAAAATATCCCCATACCCCTATTAACTTCTTCAACACATAGCCGGCTAAAGCTTCTTACTGTTTTCATGGACTACACATATTATTTTATTAACTTTATATATTAATTTTGGTATATATATATATATATATATATATATATATATATATAACCAAAAAATAAAGATGTGGAAAGATAAAGAAACAAAAAAAAAAAAACAGTAGTACAAAAAGTTTTCTCCTATAATCATTGTCACCCCTCTAATTATTGATTAACTTTAGTAGACCCACTTTTAATTAATATATACTACTGCTACTTTTCTAATAATATATTCTGAATTTTTGTTGTTTTGCTTAGTTGCGGAGTAAAGGAAATTTTTTATGTAGTTGTATAATTATCGCCCTTAAGAATTTGATAACTCCCAACAGTTTAATCAAAATTTAAAATTAATTATTTCTTTTTGTCCTAAAGTGACCCCACATGTAAAAGAAGTCGAACTAATCATGCCGGATGACTTTTGTGGGAGAGTCCGAGAGTGTGTCGGTGTGTGTGTGTGTATATATATATATATCTATATATATAACTTTTTTGTGGGAAAGATAGAGTGGGCCAACAAGAATATTTTATTTAATATAAAATGTTATATTAAGATTCTGCGTTGTCTTTTCGGTTAGAGATATGCTACCATGCCTATTACAACTTTTTTTGATTTTTTAACCGGAGCTCATACCTATACCTGGACATGAAGTTTTTTACTTTTCAACAAAAGAATACAACCAAAATTAAATTTGGGTCTTTCACAAAGGAATGGGGAGAGATAAATTAAAAAAAGTCATAGACAATGACAAAAATAAAAAGTCATCAACAAAGAAAGAGAGAAGAGGAGGACTGGTTATCTAATTTATTTTGTATTATTTAATTTTGTAATTTTAATTAAAAAGTAATTAGTATTAAGATTTTTTTTTTGCAGCCCCAGAAACCTTTTTTTTTTATATTTTATTTTAACTTTTTAATATATAGTAATTTTTTCTTATGAGTAGTTATTAAGAATGTTTGTCATCCTGGTTATTATTTAGATGCATATATTATTTTGGAATGAAGTATGTACTGAATAGAAATATTATAAATTAATGTTTTGATTTTTTCATTTATTGTTTAGGTTTAATTCAAGTTAAGCCTAAATGTCCCTCACTGATCCATATTTTTTTTAGAAAAAGACTTGGTTTTAATTTGAATATTTCTGAAATTATTTTTTACATGCGAACTATGTTTTAAAGCATTGGTCATTGTTTATTTTTTTAAGATGCCCATTGTTTTTTTATTTTTTATGTTAAACAGGAGTTAATTCAAATGGTGTCTTGTAAACATTTGTTTATTGGTACGTTGATTATATGAAATTGACATTTATTTCTGTTCAATAATTTTTTATTTTATTTATAGTTCCATAAGCACGAGCAATACGCTAGTGTGTGTGTGTATATATATATCTGTATGTATATATATAATAAAATATATAAAAAAGAGAATAAAATTAGAGAGAGAAACCCAGTTTGATTGCAGTTCTCACTTACTCCTTCAATGGACAATTTGTTTAATTTGCTAGAATATGAGAACTTATGAAAAGTGTAATATGTAATTGGTGTAGTTTGTTAGAATATGAAACTTTAGTGTAATATGTGTCAAAGTAGAGGATATTTATGTCTTTTTTATATCGCCAAGTCATATTTGAGATTTATAGCACTGCTCGGTCCTAAAATATGATTGAGATGTTGTAATATGTATCAAAGTAGCGGATATATATATATATATATATATATATATATATATATATATATATATTATGATCAAGTCATATTCGAGATGTGTAGCACTGCTCAATCCTCAAGTATGATTGAGATGATGATATCCTTAAAATATTAGTATATTGAATAAGGTATTTGCCTCCTTAATGAACCACACATACCATGCAAAAAATTGCCTTATTAAATAATTATATTGTGGACAATATTGAAGTACTCACCAATGAGTAGCTAGTAGCTCTTGATTACTGATGTGGTTCAGTAACTGATGGAGTGTTTGACTCCAAATGTGACATGTATAACGTGAACGTTGAAGACTACGTGACATGGACAAAGAGTATAATTTGACCAGGAATTTTCTCTCTCCAAATAAGTCTGGGGAATTGATGAGTCAGTCCTCTGCTAGGACACGCTCACAATTGATTGCTATAAATGCAAAGACGGTCCATATACCAGATACACAAATAATATCCTTTGAGATACGCAAATAATATCCTTTGATGCCTTTACAACTTAAGAAAGCCTTTCGATATCTAACTTGATCGTTGGAGCACAGTCGGCCAGCACCACGTTGGTGACCTTCCGATTACCATTGTTTTGTCCCTTTCACAGGTTGGCGTTTGACTAGTTCGAGGTGGATTTTTTGCTTCATTAGTTGGCGCCATCTGTGGGAAATCTTCCTACTGAACAGGACCCTCTTGCCGAACAGGATCCACTTGCCAACCCAGACCTATTTAGTCACAATTTTTCAGTAACTAGAGAAGGAGGCATGCATCCCCCTGGTCAAGGAGATTTTCCTAGGGCACACCCTGGAGTCCCAAATGACTAGGAGCGTGTCGCAATATTGGAATATCAGGCCAAAATTTGAATCAGAGTTTGGCCCAGTTAATCAAGCAAAATGCGGCAATCTTGTAGTGTCTTCCTCCTATGGCACCGGTACCATCACGGAGTCACCTTAGGCAGGTTGACCCAGAAGGAGATGAGGTGGGGCAAGGCAGTGGAGTACCGTTAGACGACGCAGTCGAGAGCCGAGTTAGAAGCAATCAAGAAAGGACCAATCCCGTTCATCTAGCCCTCCTAGAGAGAGCTCGAGCCTAGTGGGATTTGAAGTTTAGGACTCGTACTCACGGGGAATCGGGGTACCTAGGAGAAGGTGCCTACTATGATACGGAGATGCAGGACCTCAAAGCTAAGGCAGAGAGCATGGCTCACACCATAAAGGGAAAATGCCTAACTATAGTGGATGATCTAGTCCAACAAACCAACCTCCCTTTCTCCGTTAGGGTAATAAAATGTCCTCTACCTAACAAGTTCAAGATGCCCACTCTTGAAAGCCTTGAAAGGACCAAGGACCCACTAGATTATTTGAAGACCTACAAAGCTCTGATGCACTTTCAAAAAGTACCAGATGAAATCATGTGCATAGCCTTTCCTACTACGTTGAAAAGTTTAGTCCAGTCATGGTTTAACATCATGAAGTTGGCATCTATACGCACCTTCAAAGAATTGAGCCAATTGTTCATAAGTAATTTTATTGCCGCTTGAAGGCACAAGAAGCCCCCCATCTATCTCCTGAACGTGAGACAGATTGAAGGGGAGTCATTACGAGACTATATGAACTGGTTTAATAAGGAGATGTTGCAGGTCAATGCTCTGGCTGACAAGGTGGCAGTTACTGCATTTAGGGGGGCTTGATGCCTTCAAAATTCTTATACTCAATTTCTAAACACCCCCCAGAAAATATGTTTGAGTTACTCATGAAGGCCTAAAAATACATGAACGCAGAGGATGCCTTTGATGCAAGGAGGGAGAAAGGAGATGGTGACAAAAAAATGGACAAAAAAAAGGGGAGGAAAGTCCACCAAAGAGAAGACAGATCCCAAGTATGACAGGACATCATGGGAACAGAGCCATAATGCGTCGCGTCGTGATCGGGGATCCAACACCTTTACCCCTTTAAACACGTCAATAAGCGAAATCCTCCTCCACATCCAAGATAACTCAGTTGTGGCATTACCTCCAAAACTAAGAACCGATCCCTCAAGAGGTCTCGTGACAAGTATTATAGGTTCCATCACGACCATGAGCACCATACAAATGAGTGCATAGACCTAAAAAAATATATTGAAAGTCTGATTCGTAGGGGCCAACTGTGGAGATTTGTGACCAGCGATAAGAGGAGAGCACGGAACCACCCACGGGACGGTAAAGAAGACAACACTAGAAGAAATCCTCCATTGGGAGAAATCAAAGTTATCTCCGGGGGACTTGGAGGCGATGGAGAATCCAATGTGGCTCATAAAGTTCATACAAGGAAAGTCAGAAGTTTTTCTGAAGTAAGCAACGTGACCCAATCACCTGCCAAATGCCCTTGACCAGATGATCAGATCATCCCTTTCTCGAAAGCTGATGGAATGAGAGTTTAGTAACCGCATTATGAGGCCCTTGTAGTCATACTGATTATCGCTAATTTCATAATTAGGCTAGTGTTGATTAACAATGACAGTTATGCTCATATCCTATTTGTAGGAGCCTTTAACCAGATGAGGATTGGAAGAGAGAGATTCAAGCCTACCAAATATCCACTTGTTGGGTTCTCTGGTGAGAAGCTTCTTCCAATCGGTACCGTTGTCCTCCTGGTCAGTACTAGTACAAATCCTAAGCAAGTCACTAAGATGGTGACTTTCTTCATTGTTGACTGTCTAACTACATACAATGTCATCCTAGGAAGGGCCATGTTAAATGCCATGAGAGCAGTGACCTCCACCTATTATTTCCTTATTCGGTTCCCCACTAACTGTGGCATTGGGGAGCTAAGAGGAGATCAGGCCACTGCCCGAGAGTGTTATGTTATTTTCCTGAAAGAAAAGAAGGTACTAGAAACCTTGAGTATAGAGGGCCTAGTGATGGAAGAGAAGGAGGAAGTCCACCATGCGGAACCAATGGAGGAGCTGGTTGAGGTTAACTTATATGAATAAGATGCAGGAAAAAAGGTGAGCGTGGGGTCGTCACTCTCACCCATTGCTCGAAAAGAGCTTGTTCAATTCCTCAGTATGAATAGGGATGTATTTACTTGGTTCCACAAGGACATGCCCAGAATTGACCCCACCATTGCCATGCATCAATTGAACGTCGACCTAGTCGTCAAGCTTGTTAGACAAAAGAGGAGAACCTTTGTCCCAGAAAGAAATTTGATAATCTCTAACGAGGAGGATAAACTATTGAATGCCAACTTCATACATGAAGCCCACTACCTATACTTGTTAGCAAATGTAATCCTGGTAAAAAATTCCAACGACTAGTGCCGACTATACGAATATCACCGATTTGAATAAAGCATGTCCAAATGATAATTTCCCCTTTCACGAATTGATATGCTAGTGGAAGGAACGACTGGGTGCCAGCGACTTAGTTTCATGGATACTTACCTAGGGAATAATCAAATTCCAATGTTGTCATTAAACCAAGAAAATACGTCTTTCATAATAGAAAAAGGGGGTTGTACTACAACACAATAATGTCATTCGGCTTGAAAAATGTTGGCACGACCTATCAGAGGCTAGTGAACATGTCCAAAGAGCAAATCGGCAGAAACATGGAAATGTACGTCGATGACATGTTTGTCAAAAACAAGAGAGCCACAAGCCATTTGGATGATTTACAGGAAGCCTTCGATATCCTTCGAAGGTACAAAATGAAACCTAACCCTAGTAAGTGCACTTTTGAGGTTTCATTTAGAAAGTTATTGGGCTACTTAGTCAACAAAAGGGGAATTGAAGTCAACCCACAGAAGGTGCAGGCTATCCTAGATACAAAATCACCCAGAACAGTTAAGGAAGTCCAAAAGTTGACAGGAGACAGGAAAGATGGCAGCATTGAGCAGACTGATCTCCTGTGCCACAGAAAAGTGTGTCCCATTTTTTCAGGTCCCCAAGTAGGCCTTTAAGTGGACACCAGAGTGTGAATAAGCCTTAATTGAGCTATAGCAGTATCTCTGTTCACCCCCGCTTCTATCTGGTGCTAAGGCAGGGGAGGAATTGTACTTATACTTGGCTGTCTCCCCCACAGCAGTTAGCTCTGCATTAGTGCGAGAAGAGAAAGGGCTACAAAAGCCAGTTTACTATGCCAGCAGAGTGCTTTGAGGGGCAGAAGAGAGATATCACTCGATAGAAAAGCTAGCATTTGCCCTGGTCATGTCAGCCAGGAAACTGAGGCCATACTTCCAAGCACATACAATAGTGGTACTCATTGATCAACCACTCTAGCAAGTCTTTTTCAAGCCCGAAACCTCTAGACGATTTGTGAAATGGTCTATGGAGCTGGAAAATTTGACATTCGGTACAAGCCAAGGATGGCGATAAAAGTACTGGCAGACTTTATAGTTGAATTCACCTATCTCCCAAAAGAGAGGCAAGTTTGACGGGAAGAGGAGGAAAGCCCAGTCCAATAGAACGAAAAGGACCTAATGGACCCAGACTACACATGAGAATTATTTATGGACAGATTATTGAATGCATGGGCCAATGGCGTAGGAATATTGACCATATCCTAGAAGGGAAATCTTCAAATATACATTACAATTTGGGTTTAAGGCAACGAACAATGAGGCTGAGTATGAAGCCTTGATTGTAGGGCTAAAGATAGTTGAAATCCTTAAAGTACAATAGTTAAAAGCCTACACTGACTCCTAATTGGTTGTCCGGCAAGTTCGCACAGAATATGAAGCAACGGGAGATAAGATGAACTCCTACTTACAAAAAGTGCAAGAGTTGGTTACTCGCTTTCAAAAGTTTTTCATCACACAAGTCCCTTGCAATGAGAATTCTAATGTTGATGCTCTTGCTCGATTGGAAACAACATAGGAAGCCGCTAATGGGGCAGTGTTTGTGGAATGCATGGACAGATCAAGTATAATAGAATAAATGCTATGTAGGGTGAACTAGGTCACCCAAGCCATAGAATGGGCAGATGCGGTTGTCAGGTACATTGGGGATGACGAGCTACCACTTGACAAGGGAGAGGCACGTAGAATAAGGATCATGGCGTCCAAATATACCTTGATCGATGGAATCCTCTATAAAAGAGAAGTCTCCTTGCAATACCTACGATGTATATCGACAGAAGAGGCTCAACATATTATGAAAGAAATCCATATAGGGGAGTACGGTAATCATGCAAAGGGCAGGTCCTTGTCTTATAAGGCTATCAGACAGGGATACTATTGGCCCACTATGCAGCAGGATACACTGGACTTTTTCAAAAAGTGTGAAAAGTGCCAACGCTTTGCCAACATCCCGATGTAGCCTCGGAGGAGTTGATTCCAATAGTTGCCCCATTGCCTTTCGTCCAATGGGGGATAGACTTGATCGGCCTTTAACCTATGGGAAGGGGCAAACAAAGTTTACAATTGTGGTAATTGACTACTTCATCAAATGGGTGGAAGCAAAACCTTTGGCTACGATTAAGGAAAAGAATGTTATCAATTTCGTATGGAAGTCAATTATATACAAATTTGGCATCCCGAGGGTCATTATCATAGATAATGGAAAGCAGTTCGAAAGCTGACTTTTCGAGAAATTTTGTGCCGAGCAATGCATAAGCAGTCATTACTCCTCACCTAGCCACCCATAGGCGAGCCGAAGTGGCTAAGAGAACTATACTTAAGATGATCAAAACACGTTTGAAAAAACCTAAGGGCGCATGGCTAAAGCTACTGCTAAGCGTCCTATCGACTTACAGGACCACTGCTAAAGTCCCCATAGGGGAAATACCCTACCTTTTGGCCTTCAAAAGCGAAACGGTCCTCCTAGTTGAAGGACAGGTAGCAAGTCATCGAGCTAAGCACTATGACCCTAGTCACAATGAAAATGAATTGAGGGTTAGTGCCAATTTCATTGAAGAAAAAAGAAAACAGAAGCGAGTATGGGTAGCGGCATTTCAACAGGCCATGTCCCGGTACTACAATGTTCAGTTCAAGTAGAAGAGTTTTTAACCTGGAGACCTAGTCCTTTATCTGGTCACTCAGGCCACCAGACCTCTAGGCATAGGGAAATTGGCTCCTAACTGGGAGGTCCCTTATTAGAATATTAATAAAAGTGAAATTCATTCCAAAATGCATTGTCATGGTACAAAACTAAAAACTGTCAATTAACAACCCTACGGGGCACACCTCTAAAGAGGGCCTTTAATGAAAAAGGCAAGATAAATTAATTCTGGGAACATTGTATAAATGACCGTACGATGACATAGCTCTAAAAAGGGCCTTTAATGAAAAAGGTGAGATGAATTAATTTTAAGAACATTGTATAAATGACCTTATGAGGGCACACCTCTAAAGAGGGCTTTTAATGAAAAAATGCGGGATGAATTAATTCTGAAAACATTGTATAAACAATCCTACGAGGGCACACCTCTAAAGATGGCCTTTAATGAAAAATGCATGATGAATTAATTCTGAAAACATTGTATAAATGACCCTATAGGGACACACTTCAAAAGAGGGCCTTTAATGAAAAAGGCGAGCTGAATTAATTCTGAGAACATTGTATAAAGGACCCTACGAGGGCACGCCTCTAAAGAGGGTCTTTAATGAAAATGGCGGGATAAATTAATTTTGAGAACATTGAATAAATGACCCTATGGGGGCACACCTCAAAAGAGGGCCTTTAATAAAAAAGGTAGGATGAATTAATTCTGAGAACATTGTCAAAGAACCCCATAGAGGGGCGCCTCCAAAAGGATCTTTTTTAAATAAAGAGAAAGAGAGAGAGGCAGAATGAATTAATTCCAAGAACATGGTCAATTGACCCTATGGGGAACAGCCCATTGAGGGAAATGTTACCTGATAAGAAGATTCTCTTGTAGGATTATGACATAAAGGTCTTTTCTCATAAAACAAAGGGCACCTGGTAAGAAAGCATGTAACTCTTCATTAATTGACAAAAGGGATTACAATATCGTAAGCAAAAAACTGCTACAATAAAAAAAAGGGTGAATCAAGAGTCAGCTCCTCGTCCTTGTCCCCTTTCAGCTGCAAACGGGAAAGGTCCGTCTTTGGCCACTCGCCCTATGCTATAATGCGGAAATACTCGAAGCCTTCAATATAGGACTCGTCACACATCTTGTTAAAATCAGACGAGTCCTTAAATTTTTCAACAACCGCTACTTTGAGCCCTGGTAAGTCGATATTCCAACGCACCATCTCCTCCTGGTCATGGTAGATCTACGAGTTAAGAACGTCATTCTCCTCAACTTGAGAGGCATGGGAGGTGCGGAGAGACTCTATCTTCGAGTTCAGTATAGAACACTGAGTGTTGAAAGAGGCGTGCTAGGTAGCAAAGGAAACCTCCTGTTTCTCTAGTTCATTCGTCGTCCACATAAAATGGTTAGAAATAGAGTGGGCGAATGTCACGCACTGTTGAACAACATTAAAATATGTATAAACATATAGAAGATGAAATTGACAGAACAAAGTAGGAAACAAATTCAAACCTTGGCCATATTGGCTAGGAGGTGTCTAGTGGAAGCACGAAACTTAACCTTATCCACCTGGTTAAGATCACTTTGAATGATATATTCAGTGGTTCAACGAATGACGAATGACAAAACCAGGTCATTTAGCATCGACCCACTGTTATCATCAGATGAGAAGGATGCCTGGGAGCCACCACTCCCAAAAAGTTGGGTCGTAGGTACCCTAAAAGAACTCGGGTTCGGAGCGCTGCCACAAAATAGCTGAGTCTACGGCACCCTAAAGAAGCCCGGGTCTGGAATGGTCCCAGGGGTAATAACTGTGGCACGAGGAAGAAGAAGAGACAATACCTTTACCCTTGAGAAGGGCTTTTCCCAACCGCCTTTGTGAACCCCCTGCGTGTTTGAGTCACAAAGATACATGAGCACAATCTTTCAAAGTGGAAAGGTATACAAGAATAAAGAAAGGACATACCCCTTCTGATGATGTCGACACGGGGAGGGTAGCCTAATAAAAGTAGCCCTTCATTAAGAGTTAAGGTTTGGGCATCCCTCACCCTGGCATTACTAGCTTCCTCCAGTCTTTCTTCCCTTGCCTCACTCACTGGTGGCGCGACCTTCCAAGCTGAGTATAAAAGAGATTGTGTAAAAATGAAGAAGAAAAAATAATCAAAAAAGAGAAAGAGAATAAGCTTACCAGAAGCATTCCCGAGAACCCACAAGCAAGGGATAATATGGGGGGTAGCCTCCTAACATCCAGAAACAAAGAAGAAATTGTTCCTCTATGACTTGAGGCAGTTATTGTGGTCGACAATAACCAAGCCTTTGTTAAGATGGTTTTCGCCCGAGCGACTATAAATGTAATACCCCACTCCAACACATGGTATGATATTGTCCACTTTGAGCCTGAGCCCGCACGATTTTGGTCTTGGGTTTTACCCCAAAAGGCCTCATAGCATTTGAAGAGAACATACTACATATAAGCACATCCCCTTTTCCACACCCAGGCGATGTGGGATTGAGCACCTTGTACCCTGTTAGTGTGGTAGCTCAACACAGTGTCTGTCTTCGCACCCACCCACTCACAGTCGTCCACAAGGGTTACTACAATAAACGTGATGCCAATCGCCGGTCTTGAAAATTCCATAGCGAGAAAAAACATGTTTGCTGACAACGGGATGTCAAAACCGCAAGACTTCCACAAAATAAGAGAAGTTATGATAATACGCCAAAAAATTGGCGTGAGTTAAGAAGGGTAGAGGTTCGTTGTGTTAAGGAGTTCCTGTACGAATACCAGAATAGGGAACTAGAGACCACAGGCAAAAGCACCCTTATAAACATATGTCTCCCCTAGGTAAACTGAGTAAACCCTATCTACTAGGGAGGGGGCTCGGACTACAACTCTGTTGGGAAATGAGTAACTAGTGGACAACTCCTCCACATCTTGATTAGTCATGGTAGAGGTGATATCCTGGCACTAAGGTAGTTAGCCATGGAAAAAATAAAGAAGTTGAACTTTGCACCATAAAGTAAAGTTGAACTTTGATCCTCAAAGTAATGCTGGAGGGAACATAGAAATCGGGAGAGAGGAAAGAATATGGTGCACAGAGCACAAAGAAGGATTCTTGCACAAAGTGGGATTCTTGATTTGAAAGAGTGAATGAAGAGGGAAGATGTCAAGGGATTTTATGGAGTTCAAGAAGACCAACGACTACAAAGCAACGTTCACAAAGTAATGTTCAAAAAGCAACGTTCATAAACTAACGTTCAAAAACCAATATTTAAGAAAACTCCAACGAATCGATTCCAACGTTCATGAAGACAACGCTTGAAGGAGATGAGCTGGTCAAGGCCATCCTTCAAGGCCGACCAAGACCGGCCCTCAAGAGCGGCCAAGGCTGCCCTCATGGGTGGCCAAGGCCGGCCCTCAAGGACGACAAAAGCCACCCCACAAAGGCAGCCAAGGCTGCCCCTCAAGGGTGGCCAAATGTTGCCCCTCATTGGCAGACCAAGGCTACTCCTCAAGGGGGGCCAAAGCTGCCCTCATGGATTGTCAAAAGGCTGCCCTCAAGGGTGGCCAAGGCAGCCCTCATGGGCGGCTAAAGGCTATTCTCAAGGGTTGCCCAAGGCAGCCCCTCATGGGCAGCCAAAGGCTGCCACTCAAGGGGAGTCTAGCAGTCCCCCCACCCCCCCCCCCCCCCAAAAAAAAAAAAATAAAAGAAAAAAAAGGGACTTACAGCAATTTAAAATCTACAGCCCATGAATCAAGTCGGGTACAACACGTTTCACATTCTGTTTCAGTTCTCTCTCTTTTATGCCACCATCATTCAATTCTCTCTACTTCCTTCTTCCTCTCAAGCTCTCTCTCTCTCTTCCGTCTCCTCCTTCTTCTCTCTCTCTCTCTAATGTACAAACTCTTGCAAAACTCTATCTCTGTCTCTCCAATAGTTTAAATAAAATCTTAATCTTTTAAATCGTTATGCAAAACTCTATCTCTCTCTCTCCAATAGTTTAAATAAAATCTCAATGTTTTAAATCATTACTGATTTTACTACATTGAGGCAATTGAAAATCAAATGTAGCATTGAACCCATAATGTACTTAGGTTTGTATGGTTGTTAGAGTCAGTTTCTTTAATATTAAATATTTATGATAGTTAACAAACTATAGTCTCCTAGGATAAGTGTTAGAAGGTCTAACTTTGTCCCACAACGGATCCGGATGGGGAAAGACTTGGGCATATAAAGATGGGTATGCAGCACTACCTAGCAGCTTAGGCTTTTAGGTAAAAGGCAAGCGCCTGATTCATTACATTTGGTATCAGAGCCAAACCTAGTCTTTGGTCCAATGTCACACCAAGTGCCCGACCAAAAGGAGTTTGGGTCAGTCCCGGGTAGGCAGGGTGGCCCTATTGTAACGAGGGCATTGTGAGTTCGGATGGGAGAGAATTTTAGAGGGGCTAACTTTGTCCTACATTGGATCCAGATGGGGAAAGATTTGGGCATATAAGGGTGGGTTTGCAGCATTACCTAATAGCTTAGCCTTTTAGGTAGAGGTCAAGTGCCTAACCCTTACTTGAAATTTTAATGTTAGGATTTCCTTATCCATGAAATTGTTTTCTTTCTCTTGTTTCTAGCTAGGTAATTTATTTTCATTATTTTCTATTTCTCTCTTCTACATCTCTACTTTTGTTTCTGGCTTTGGCTAGGCCCTGAGACTGCCCACCACCTGTTTGATATATTTTCTCCATTGGATATCATAACCAGAGAGAGGAAGCTACATGCCATAAATTGATTATATTAACATTATTATGCTCTATATTCAAAAGAAAACAAAAATTAAGGGAAGAGAAAAAGGACTTTTAATCTTCCATGAAATCATGTAAGAAAAATCTTCCATGAAAAGCCCTTTTCTAGAGAAAGAAGAACCCTAAATATGTAAAACAAGAAATATATCATAACTCAACTACAAGGATAAATCAAACCCACAACTCTTTGATTATATACAAGAGCTTGCTTATTGAGTGAGTGATCTCATGGACCTTGAGAGAAAGAAGGAAGTGGAGAGGGCTGAATGATGGTGGAGTGAAAGAGAGGGAATTGAAAATGAATGTGAAATGTGTTTTACCGACTTGATTAGGGTCAATCTGGATTTAATCTCTTTATTTCTTTCTTTTTATGATTTTGTAATCCAAGATGGTATGTCTATTTGTGAGTGACCACATCAAAGAGCTACTAGGTACTAACCAGTAAGTACCTTATATTATTATATATGTATGGTAACATATATTAGGTCAATATATTTTTTTTAGTATATATATTATATATTGATATGTGACATATGCCTTGGTATACAATATTTATATAACATATATATTATATGGTAGCTAATATTGGCGTTCCATCAGGAGCAAACCCAGGATTTTAGTTTGCGGAGGCATAATGTACTTGGTGAGAAAAAAAAAATTAGTGTAACAAATATAAGTTTTTCACATAAAAATGCAAACAAGAAACAAAAAACATATCAAAATCACTATCTTTCAATGATAATGTAGTATTCTTAATCTAGTTTCATATCAATACTCATTTGAAGTGGAACAAAAATTACCTAAATACTAGTTGAACTATGAGCCATGCCAAAGAAATTATTCAAAATTGAAATTAACTATCTCTAAATGGCCTAATTTCCTAAATAATCAAAGCTTTACCAAATGCAGTAAATCAAATGTCCTAGTTTGAGATGTACTTCTCAAACATTAAGAATATTTAAGAAATACCCAATTGAAAGTTGAAAGTCAAAATCCATTACTAATTAACTTTTTAAGTCAGAAGCAGAATAAGATATCAATATCAAAATATCATTACATTTGGACAAAAGAAAGAAGAAAAGCAAAAGAAAAAAAAGAGAGAAATTAATAATTGCATGAGGTTCATATTTGGGTTAAGAGAGAAGAAAAGAAAAGATCAAAAGATAGAAACTTTGAGTTAGGAGAGAAGAGGGGAGAGGATTTGATACACACGTTTGTGAAAGAGGAACGTTTGTGTTACTCCAACGGAGCAAGGGCTTGTTGCGTTATATCTTGCCCCCGTTTTTTTTTTTTTTCCCGTTTTCTAAAACGTATTGGGCTCCAAGAGAATTGGAGCTTTCTATTTAAAAGAAGTGTATAAACTCAATAGATAAAACATATTAGGCTCCAAGACAATTGGGTCTTCCTATTTAAAAGAAGTGTATAAACCCAATAGATGAAACAATCCATCTAATTTGTATGGTAAAAAATAAATTTGGGGGGGGGGGTTGTATTTTTTAAATTTTTTTAAAAAACTATACATATGTAAGTAAAGAAATTCTTTTTTCCAGGGGAGCATGTGCCCCTACCGGCCACATGCTAGGTCTGGCCCCTGCATTCCACCAATATCCTTTGGCACTTCGCTCACATCATTTTTTATAATAAAATTACAAAAGTATCCTTGTGCTATATAATTTTTTATTCTTATGTTTTTAATACTCTAATTGTCGTTGTCTAATAACGTTATGATTCTTAGCACCAAAGTGCAACTCTCGCACGTTCTCTCTCACATTTCCTCTCCCCTCTCTCTCTCTCCAAAAATGTAAAATACAATATATGAGTTAGAGGAAGTCATTGATATTGTTAAGACAAGCATTATTGAAGAAATTTTAAAAATCTATGAATCACTCAACCTAATGTTCATGGTAATGTGATTTTTTTTGTTCTACTTTATTCTTTAATATATGTTTTTTTAATTGGTTTTGAAAATATTATTTTTATTTGTTGAATCAATTTATCAATATTTATTTTAGAAGTAGAAAAGTATAGGATTCTATAATGATTAGAGAGCATCAATCAAATATATGTGATTAGGATAACAAAATTTATGTGATTAGATTAAAAAGTATTTGAGTTGAAAGCAAAGAGTATATCAATGAAGAAAACCTGTCTCGAAAAAAAATTAATTGTATTTAAAATCAAAGGAAAGTTTAGTTTTACTTAAATAAAAATTATGATGTATAATTTTTTAAGGAAACCAAGGAAAGCTTTTTTTCATTTTAGAACACTTTTAGAAATTAAGAAATGAAAAGAGAAATGTGATTCTCTGGAATCCTTTTCCAATTGTAATTGTCATAATTTAGCTAAGAAGCCTTTGCAGCAAAATTTTAATAAAATAATAATAATAAATTGATAGAATATTTTTCCTCCTTTTCTTTTTATTTTTTCCCCTTCCTTTCAATTTTGTTTGTTCACAAATTTATCATATGTTTGTAATCTTTAATTTGTATTTGTTTATAGAAAAGGTAAGAAAGGAATTAGAAAGAGTTAAGTAAAAGGGAGAGAATATGAGACAACGTTATTGAAATGGAATTTTAAGAAAGATAAAAAAAAGGAATTGGAACTAAGTAGAAGGGCAATTAGGGTATTAAAAATATAAAAATGAAAGATTGTATGGTATAGAGACACTTTTATAATTTTATTATAAAAATAGATATGAGTAGAGTGTGAGATGATATTAATGGAGGGGCAATATCAGCTGCGTATTATATATGTATATGTATGTGGCATTCGGCTAAGTATTCAAATAGGTAAGGCAGATGCCTTTAGCTCTCAATATGCCATGCCTTGTATAAGTCATTTTGAATAAGGCAATAACCAAGCCATCTACGCATGGATGCCTATTTATATTATATACATAAGGTATGCATATAAGATATGCATACATACCAATGTTGAGCTAAAATTCAGAATCAACTCATAGAAATAAAAATAAATAAAGCAATTAATTGAAGGAAAATGTTAACAATCAAACCGGATCAGAGCAATAATCTTCTTTTTGGAAATCACTTATTTTAATTTCATAGATGGCATCAACTGTTGATAAAGAAATTCCCACGACCGATTCGGACCTTCATTCCTACAAAAAAGAACTTTTTAGGATTTCGACTTTGAAAATGCATTCAATAAAAAGAATTTAAAAGAAAAAAGTTGTTTGGTGGATGCATTTTTTGAAATTCCTTCCACAATTAACACAATTTTAACTTGACAAATTTATCCTTAATAATTACTCCTTCCAAAAGCAAGTTTTTCTGGAACGAACTTTTTAGGATTTCGACTTTCATTAAAAGTCCATTTTCCTTATTTTACCAAACACTAACATTTTTTTGGAAGGACTTTTTGGGTTTAGAAGCCCGTTTCAATCTCATAGGAAGCTCTCCCAAACGGCCCCGTATCAGCAGTGTGTCGGCCAGGTACACTTTAACAAATCACATACATTTTAATGTTATCCTAACTATCCTTTTTATAGGAGAGTATTTTTAGTGGTGTAAGAGACCCATTCGGTTACTTTCTTTAATTCAACTAGGAAAGATATTATAAGATAAAGTAGTTATCCTTATCTTCAAACTATAGCTCCTCTCATCCCATTGCTTCTTTTGCCTTATGAACTTCTTATCCTGTAAATTTCTCGTATCAATCGCAGCCCAGACCATTATCATGATTTCCACAAATCATTTTGAAGAGTCGATTAGGCTATTTTTGAGTCAACCCAATAACCAAAATATGTCTCGATCGAACCCATTATCTCGATTGAACCCACTAGCGAATCTACCGGAGAACTCAAATCCAAGTTCGGAGAAAAACTAATCAATTTAAGTGTCGATCATTAGTTACCTGAGTTAGGACAAGGATCCTCTCCAAACAAATCTTTCCCTTGAACTCTGTAGAATCCTAATAATGTGGTTCAAATTTAGCAACATCATCATCTTGTTGATTCAAATTTAAATTTTTATTACAGTTAAATTGGTAAGTGATAAAATTAAATAAGATGATAAAGTAACTGAATTTGAATTACAAGATTGATGTCTCTGAAATTCAGGAGAGATAATTTAAAAGTATACTTATTTTATCCTTTTCACCTTAATTTCTATTTTTTTATTTTTTGCCTTTCGAATTCTCTTAATGTGATATGATATTCTTAACTGATGGGTTAATCGTATCTTAAATTCTATTTTTATTATTATGAATTTATATTAAGAGTTGTATTATAAATAAAATATATTATAAATTTATTCAATTTTTTAGTTTTTCCTCATAAAATTAAATTTCACCCCGAAATAAAACTTACTCAGCCCGGCCTGCTTTTGGTGGGCAACTATCCAAAGGATTGGAGTGTTTTTGTATGGAGAAGATGAACTAGCTGGCTAAATGGGCCTAGGCAGGGAAGGGGCTGGACAAAGAAAATGCTTAAGGGTGTGAGAAATTGATAATTTTTTGATTGGTATTTTGGTGTGTAGGGTATGTAAAGGTGGTTGTTATATGGTCTCTGATAATTTGAGAGGCATGGAGTGAGGCCAACTCTAATGGTTGGAGTTAGTCTCTGGTTTTGTTTGATCTGGTTCTGGAATAATCAGTTAATCGGTCTTAGCGGTTCCAAAAGTTCTCTAAACGGAATCAAACCGTTGAAACTACAAAACTAAACCAGACCAAACCCTAAAAAATTGACCATACCAAACTGTAAAAAATGTTTCGGTTCGATTCCACTCTGCAGAGCCTTATATAATTCAGCCCAATAACTTGCAAGTTACAACTTATGTAGGAATAGCTAGCCCAAGTCAGTCTTTGTTCAACCCTAATGCAATTATAGTATCAAGCTTCCCCCAGCAGGAAGACCATCGCCTTCCTCAGTGACTGAATAAACACTATCGTTTGGAGTAAGGGTTGGATTTATGGAGTTGGTTGTTTTTTTCTTCTTTCTGGTGATCGTTAATAGAAGTGCATTGAAATGAGAGTGCGTCTGATCGATCTAGTTAAACTATGCGAGACTTAACAGAGAAGAGAAAAAGACTCGAAGGGAGGAGAGAAATGCTGGGTGTCTCAAATTGAGAGATATTGCAGTGGTGAGATGAGAATCGTGATATTCAAGACAAATTCATTTATTAAGGCTGCTTACGGTATAAATGCGTGTTTATATGTATAAAGGGTAATGCTACTCAGGCAGAATATTTAGGCAGAATTCGTAGACAGAAACATTTATATCCATTGGATGCATGTGGTAGGCCCCACCACATACACTCACCACATGCATCCAATGGATGTAAATATTTCTGCTTACGAATTTTGCCTAAGAATTCTGCCTGAGTAGCATTACCCATGTATATAAATCATTTGGTTCGTGCTGTTGGACCTAGGGAACCGAATCATTAAGTAATGGTCTTCTATTTTCAGAATTGGTTCGGTCTGGTTGTACCGAGTTTTTATACACCCCTAGGTTAGAGGGTATAAAGTAGGCTTTGGTATGCTTGAGAAGGTCGGATGGAGGGGTTAATGTGTTGAATGAGAGGACCAGATGGAATTCAGCCAAAAGGTGGTGTTTGGACCATATATTTCCCATATTATGGTTGATGGAAGGCTTGGAAAAGTCCCTCGATCAATTCCAAAAATATTCTCCATGCCTAGCTAAGATTAGTTTTGTTGTATCTTAGGTATGAGTAATGCCTCCATCATGGAGTGGTTTTACAATACCCGAAATTTTTTAAATGTAGGAATTCTAGTAGTGAAAAAATAAAATTTTTTATTATTATAGTAAATCATAACAAATGGAGTCATACTAGTGGTGGGATTCTCCGATATACAGAATTTTTGTGGCAATTAATAATTTCTCCCGAGCACCGCGATGATTAATTGCTTAAATATAACAATTCCATCACTGATAAAACACCATTTTCTATTGTTATAGGAAATCATAACAAATAAAGTCTTAATGTAGTGGGATTCTCTAATCTACGAAATACCTGCGATAATTAATAATTTCTCCCCGAGCAGTTTTACAATACCTCATGATGAAGCAAAAATCCACCCCGAACTGATCAAGCGCCAACCTGTAAAAAAGGATAAGAGAAGGGTAATCGAGAGGGCACTGGCGTGGTGCCGGCCGACTACGCTCCGACGATCAAGTCAAAAATCGAAAGAGCTTTTTTAGCTATAAAGGAACTCAGGGGGTATTAATTGCGTACCTAGTATACGGACCGTCTCTGTATTTATAGCAGTCAAGTGAGGCTACATCCTACTAGGAGACTGGCTCTTGGAGACAAAGAAGTCCTCTTAACGTAGACTTCTTATCCATGTCAGCTTGAACCCAATCCCCACGTAGTACGTTTCATAATTGGACTCAAATACTCTATCAGATGCCCCCTGTTCGTGAGGATCAATTACTGGGCCTTATGAACATTTTGGACTGCTTACCGAGCTTCATCTGTTATACAAATAAACACCTTCTTTTTTTTCTTTTCTTTTCTTTCCTTTCCTTTCCTTTCCTTTCTTTTCTTTCCTTCCTTTCCTTTTCTTTCCTTCCCTTTCTTTCCTTTCTTTTCGCGCATGGGCCCGGTGGGCCCGGCCGCGCCCAGCCAGGCAGCGCCCGGCCAAGGCCGGCTAGGTAGCTCCCGGCCGGGCCCGGCCGGGGCAGCGCCCGACGCTTGGCCAGGTCGCGCCCGGCCCGGCCCGGCCAGGCGCTCGGCCAGGCCCGTCGCCCGGCCCGGCGCTTAGCCTGGCCTGCCCGGTGGGCCCGATCGCGTCTGGTCCGGTGGGCCCGTCCTTAGTCGGGCCGGTTTCTTCCTGGGCTTGGTTTTTGGTCGGGCGGTTTATTCTTGGGTCCGGCCTTTGGCCGGTATATAAGAACCCGGTTTATATGTATATATAAAAAATGATTGTCAGTTTGAAGAATCGAACCTTAGCTAATAAGCTCTGATGGTCTCACCCTAACCATTATGCCAATAACTCACTTGGTTAATAAAATCTAATTAATAAGCTTAATAGCGCGACTCTTGATAAAGCCATGTGACCACCTTGGTGGGACTTACCTGCCTTTTGCTAGAATCTCTTTTAACAGGTTGTGCCCCCGTAGGGTAGGTTAACAATGTTTTTGGATTAAAAGGCCCTTGAAAAAGTGTGGTCGTGTCTCCTTAGTAAGGCTAGGCCCCTGTAGGGCTGAGTTTGTGCCCCCTTAGGGCTGTCTGGATTCATCCATCCCGCCTTTTTAGTTAAAGGCCCTCCTCTGAGGTGTATCCCCGTAAGGTGGCCCTCGTAGGGCTGTGCCCCCATAGGGCTGTGACCCCGTAGGGCTGTTTAAACAATGTTCTCGGGATTCATCCATCCCGCCTTTTTCATTAAAAGCCCTCCTTGGAGGTGTATCCCCGTAGGGTGGCCCTCGTAGGGCTGTGCCCCCGTAGGGCTATGACCCCGCAGGGCTGTGCCCCCGTAGGGCTGTTTAAACAATATTCTCGGGATTTATCCATCCCGCTTTTTTCATTAAAGGCCCTCCTTGGAGGTGTACTTTTTGTTTTAGTTATAACAACAAATTTTGAAACAAAAGGATTGCTATTGATACTTAAGTAACAAACAGAGAATTATTCGTGCAAAAACTTCAGAGCTATCGCCCTGAGGCTCGATATTAAATTGAGCTTCAACTAGAATAATTAAAGTAGATGCAACTTTTAAAAAAAAAGTCTTACTGGTGGCGCTTCCACAAACGCTCAGCAATCCAAGGATGGGCCAACTGCCTCCACTTTTAATGTCTCTAGTCAATATGCCACATGCCTCCCTGCTCATGACGTGATGCTTTACCGGTCTGCCCCCGTGACATTTTGCCATGCTTGGGGTCTCTATCTTCCTCACTGGAATGTCCCCCCCTTTTCCTGTCTGCCTTTCTCGCATTAATGACATCCTCTGCGTTCATGTACTTTTGGGCTTTCATAAGTAGCTCGGACATACTTTCTGGAGGGTGCTTGAAAATTGAGTACAAGAATTTTGAAGGCAGTTGCCCCCCCATGAATGCGGTAACTGCCACCTTATCGTCCAGAGAATCGACCTGCAACATCTCCCTGTTAAACCGGTAAATGTAGTCTCGCAATGACTCCCCTTTATTCTGTCTTACGTTCAGGAGATAGGTGGCTGGCTTTCTGTGCCTTTGGGCGGTAATAAAATTGCCTACGAACAATTGACTCAGTTCTTTGAAGGAACGTATAGATGTCGGTTTCAGGTTGTTGAACCATGACCGGGCAGAACCCTTCAATGTAGTAGGAAAAGCTCTACATAGGATTTCATCTGGTATTCCTTGGAGGTGCATCAGAGCTTTGTAGGTCTCCAGATGATCTAGCGGGTCATTGGTCCCATCAAAGCTTTCAAGGGTGGGCATTTTGAACTTGTTGGGCAAAGGACAACTCATTATCCCCGCGGAGAAAGGGAGGTTGGTTTGCTGGACCAGCTCCTTTACTGTAGCAGGGCCCTTCCCCCTTATGGCGTGGGCCATGCTTTCTACCCTAGCTCTGAGGTCCTGCATCTCCATGTCATAATAGATAGTTTTCCCTGGGTGCCCTGAGTCTCCATGGGGTTGGTTTTTTCCGAGTGGGACTAGGTAACTGGGATTCGTCCCACCTCTTACTCGGTTCTGAGCTGCGTCGTCCGTTGGGACTTCACTGTCTCGCCCAACACCATCCCCTTCTGGATCAACAGGGTGACCCGGCGATGGTACTGGCTCCACAGGAGGGAGGCGCTGCAGAATTGCCGCATTCTGTTAGAGTATCTGGGCCAGACTTTGATTCAAGTTTCGGACTTGGCATTCCAACGCTGCGATCCGTCCTTGGTCATTTGGGATTTCGGGGCGTGCCCCAAGGAAGTCCATCTGTCCAGGGGGTTGCATGCCTCCTTGTCCAATTGGAGGGCCCTGTCCGCCAGGAAGGTCATGGCCTACAGGAGGATCCTGGGCGGCTGGAGGATTGTGACCGGCAGGAAGGTCCTGCGCTGGGGGATTATGGCCGGCAGGAGGGCCCTGTACAGTGGTAGTCTCTAACCCAGATCGTAGGTGCATCATGCTTCGTATATGATTCGTGTAGAACAATCAAGTTTGTGATTGTTTCCCACAGACGGCGCCAACTGATGAAGCAAAAATTCACCCCGAACTGATCAAGCGCCAACCTGTAAAAAAGGATAAGAGAAGGGTAATCGAGAGGGCACCGGCGTGGTGCCGGCCGACTACGCTCCGACGATCAAGTCAGAAATCGAAAGAGCTTTTTTAGCTATAAAGGAACTCAGGGGGTATTAATTGCGTACCTGGTATACGGACCGTCTCTGTATTTATAGCGGTCAAGTGAGGCTACATCCTACTAGGAGACTGGCTCTTGGAGACAAAGAAGTCCTCTTAACGTAGACTTCTTATCCATGTCAGCTTGAACCCAATCCCCACGTAGTACGTTTCATAATTGGACTCAAATACTCTATCACTTTAGAATTCTCTAAATGTAGCAATTTCACCATTGATAAAACATTATTTTTTTTATTATTATAGAAAATCATAACAAATGAAGTCTGGTGAGATTCTCCCACCATGACAATAGTTTTTACATATAAATCAAAAGGAATGAGTATCCGAAAATTCTACCTAGACCAAACCCATTCATGAACAATAAATTGAAACGCATTAGAGGTTGCAAACAGTTCTAATTATACAAGGAATGGGGATCCCTTATTCGGTTCATTATATATATATATATATATGTGTGTGCGCGCGCTCTCCCATGGGATGAACACCAACCAAAACACTAACTAGACTAAATCCATGCACGCACAAGTAAACCAAACTTCGCATAAACAGAAACAACAAATTCATGCTCATAGGGGTATGGGATCAATGAACATAGAGACGATGTAATCTTTAAACACTTTTTCTGGATGAGTGTATCCGTCATTGCACTGGTATATGACACTTAAGACACGGGTAAGATTGAGAACGCGCATGAGAAGTTGCAGTGAGATGGAGTTTGGCTTGACGAGGCATTCCTCATTAATATCCTTCCAAGCACTTTCAATCTTTCTGTAGAACTCATCAATTACCTCTTCTTTCGACACTCCATGATGCTTCATGTAGCATTCAATCCCCGTAGCGCTGTGTCCCCTCTTTTGTTCTTCCTTCAAATGTTAAATATTCATCACTATATATATATATACACATATAAATATATATATATATATATATAGCATTAATTAATGTTCTATATATATAGCATAGATCAGATGTTTTTATTATATAACTTGCGTTTAATCAAAGTGCAATGAGTTATATGCCTTAATTAAGTATGATCATATATATATATATATATATATACCTCGTGGGTCATTATGTCGTCTATAAGCCGCCCGACTGTATTTGAAGCAACAAGAATTTTAGAATTGGTTTTTATCCAATCAAATGCCTCAATGGTAGCAATTTCTCCCATGCCCATAAAGGATGATGTTGCATGCAGGTAGGCAGCGCCAGTGATTAATGCATTGCTCATATATTCATCAAATGATGGCACATATCCTTCATTGAACCACTTTGCCTCAATGTAGTAACTCCTTGCTAATTCTTTAAACTGGTCATGAGTTAAAACATAATAATTAAACACGAGTTACTATTAAAATTTATGAGATATAATGGACTTGTTTGGTTTAGCTTTCTAAAAACAGTTTTCTATTTGGAAACTTTACAAAAACTTGTTTGGGTGAATTTTCTAAAAATTGGCTTTTAAAAATTCAGTTAAAAAATGTCTGTTTTTAAATAATTGTCTTTTATAGTTGTCTAAAAACGGTTTTTTGATTTCTGACTTGTTGTTCCCTTTTCAAAGATCAAAAAATTGAAGAAAGAAAAGAAAACTAAAAATAAAAGCAAAGGAAAAAGAGAATTTATAAATGAAATAAAAAAGCTTAGATAACCCTTACTGCATCTTTCGAATGATAAACACCATAAGATCTTCCTTGCTTTGTCAGTTCCTTTTCCAATTCTTCATAGAGACCTAAGAGTGTCCTGTAGAATATTTTCATGTAATCTGGAAGCTGGAGCTGATGGATGGCATTGATATCCCACCTAGAAATTATCGAATTATTCAACACCATTATATATGTGTGTATATTTATATAGTAAAAATGAGCAGAATTCTTTACTTTTCTTCTTTGTTATTCTCGTAGAGAAGACAAAGTAAGAAAAAAATATGAAAACTTGGATTGTGCAAAAATAGCGATATGCATCATATGTATCATCCATAATTGATATCTAGCTAGATTTGGGAGGGCTTTATAAATTATGGCTCCAAGTTAGTTTTCTTGCTAATTCTGCAATTATCTTCAATGTGAAACTCAAAAAAAGAAAGAAAGCAAGAATTGGATAAATTATATATACCTTTGTACTGCAGCTGTAAAAGATTTGAGTTCATCAAGTGTACCATATGCATCATATGTATCATCCATAATTGAAAACAGAACCATAATTTTTGTGAGCATGATCCGCGCAAGAGAATAATGGGGTTCAAAATATGTTGCCATAGCCGAAAAATAGCACTCAACGATTCTGTTTCTCGCATAAGGAAGTTTTGATCCAAAGTCCAACTCTTTCCACCACCTATAACCAATACAACGGAAACATCAGATTTAGCCCAAATCTCTCTCTCTCTCTCTCTCTCTATATATATATATATATATATATGTGTGTGTGTGTGTTTTTTGTTTATTGGTAGAATTGCAGCGGAAGTATAATAAAATGAAAATTTGTTAATTATACATGAAGAGTGCTAGTGACAATCTCTCCAGTGAGTGTTCCATCACAGTTGCCTTTTTAATAGAATAATATAATAATTAATGAATGTTTCTTATTTTAATGAATGCTAAAAATATAAATTTTTAAGACAAAATTATCCTTGTAGCTCTTTCTCCCCTTACTCAAGTAGATCATGTGTGTGTGTGTGTATATATATATAAAAACAGTAATGTTCCTTTTTTTTTCTTGTTTTTCTTCTCACTTGATCCATATGTGTATGTATAGTGTATATATAATCAACTACTTTAATTTTCTTCTTTCCTCTTCAATTGTTTTTCGTTTCCTTTTTGGAAAAATTAGATTTTGGTGACCAAAATTAAAAAATTTTGATTTACAGTAACTTTAAACTCAATAAAAGGTAAATAGTGACCAATATTGAAAAATAATGGTCATGAGTGACTATTTAACTTTAATGTCCAAAATACCCTCCATTTTATTTAGAGATTCATAATCCCTTATTCGTCTTCTTCAATCTCAATCCTACATATCAAAACTTTAAAAGACATATAAGAATTCTAAAAAAGAAAGTATATATATAGACTCTCTCTCTATATATATATATATTTAAACATATATGTTCATCTTACAATTAATGCATGTGCATATATGAATTTATTTTTCTTTGGTGGATTTTAGAGTTCCAAAGATGCAGCAAGCGTTATAACTTGAAATGAATTAATTATTTGAGATCGATATGATACAAGAAAAGAAAGATTTAGAGAATAAGTTGATAATCAACCGTCATGAGCAACATGCGATAGGTTTATTAGCCAAGTCTATTCATATCGTCTAATATTCCTTATTAATAATTAATTGCACCCAAATTAGATTTTTTTTAATAATATATATATAATTATATCTTCTTTAGAATGTATATATATTCAGATATTATATACAAGTTATTGGATTATTTGAAGTTTCTGATATCTGGGTTTAAAAAAAACGAAGAAATGATGGGAGATACATGAAGAGAAGGAATGGTATTTTGTGATTTAAGATTAAATAGTCACTCATTAGCAATTATGTTTTAAGTTTGATTACTATTCACCTTTTATTGAATTTAAGGTTACTAAAAAGCAATATTTTTTCAATTTAGATCACTAAAATCTAATTTTTCCTTTATTTTTTTTTCAAGCACTATGTTGCGCGGTATACTTATATAGTGCTATGGTGCAGTAATATATATATATATATATATATATATATATATATATATATTCTGATGGAAAAAGAAAAACACAGACACCAAAGGAGCGTATTGACGTTCAAAGTTAAGTAAATAGAGAGAAAAAAAAGGTTTTTAGTGTTCTAAACATGTATTAATTATTGTATTATTCTAAGAATTTAGACAATAAAAGAAGAATGTGCAGGACAGTCCTCATTATACAGGAGTTTTCTGGTATCCCTACATAACTACTTTTTATTGAAACTTGTTCCCCAAGAATGATTTTCCATATTTATAGATAAATTCATGCATATATTCTCATATATCTAAAGGAAAATGCTTTTCAGGCCTGCCACTTCGGTTGAAATGCTAGCCTGTGTGTCATGAGTCATATAAAACATATTCTAGAAAATTATATATATATATATATATATATATATATATATATATATATATCTTCATTACCTTGAGATGTGACATAATTCTTGCTTGTACTTTGACTGTAACAGATTGAAGTCCAACTTTGCAAGTTTCAGCAGCGATTCGTTCTTAGAAACGTCTTCCTGGTAGATAGAGATGTAATACCTTGCCTCTACTCTTGGGATCCCCTTGTGAAGCGGCTGCTTTAGGGCATGCATCACTTGTTTTGCAAGAAAAGGGCTTAAATGGGTTGCCATGGACTCAAGGTGAGTGGTTGTGAAAGCAAGGGCCTCATCTAGAATGTCTTCTCCATGTATCCTCAAATGTGCAGCTTCATACAAGCTTAGCATACCCTTTACATCCATAGAAAAGTTTTCCTTGAATTTACCATTGTTGGCTTTAATTTTGTTGAATATATCTGATTCAGAAGCCATCATACCATATATATCAGTCGTTGTCTTTATGAACAACAAGTGATGTGAATGGGGTGTCCATGAAACTCCACCTTTTATATATATACATATATGTTTACATGTTCAAATTTATGTATTTATCATGCACCACCGATAACCAAGTAATACTTTCTCACCTTCCAGGGTTGTTGCACTGTCATTATTTTCAACCTCATGTATAAGTCCGAAGATGTACTCGTTGCACACTACTTTTTACATCATAATTCATAATTCAATAGAAAAATGAGTTTTTAGTGGATTATATATAGTGATTTTTTTATCGAAGTTTTGAAAACCATTTAATACAAGTTGTGAACAATGGCATATATGTATATATTCAATGAGGACTTACCGGAGGGCATGTTATAACCATGCTGTCTGAATAGTCGAAAGCTTGTAGCAGTTGTGCACAAATCATTATATTCCAAGTCTGCATGGGAATAAAAGATTTCCTCCAACTGCTCTTCGATCTCTTTCTCAAAGTGATAGGAGATACCAAGGCGATCAATTGTGTTAATCAAATTTATTTTCTCTACTGGTTTACTTTGTGCAGCTACTAGTGTACTTCTCACTTCATCTTTCAACACTTCAATCTCTTTAGCACCCCTTTCAAATACCTGCATAAGCACATGCATGAAAAACTGATTATAATTTCAATTTTTTTGTTTTTGTTTCTTGGGTTAGGATTATAATTTCATTTATTTCAAAATAAAATTAAAAGAAAATAAAGAAAGTAAAATAAACAACATTGAACTGTCACATGGAACACTTAAGACAGAGATATTACCTGCTTATCTAAAGAGAATGAGAGGAAACGATCACCCCATAAACTAGGGGGGAAGTTTGCTAATGGCCGAGATATATCGGCCATACAGTTAATAGGATTGCAAGCTTTAAAGGAGGCCATTTAAGATGATATAGGTTTTTCTTTTGACACTAAAGATCCAAACTGATTGATATAGGCTTTATATTACAAACACGTATAGAGAGAGAGAGTCTGGCTGGTGCTTTTTATTACACATTACACACATATATATAGAGAGAGTCTGGTGCATATGTACTGCAAACTTTTAAACTTGTATACGTATATAGTAGGTGAACTTGCTAAATCCACCAATCAATTCAAAATGTGTCACATGACTCATATATATCTATCTCTGAAAAAATATATATAGTACTGGCAACGACTGCTTTTTTATTTTTACCAATGAATGGATCGTTGATTTTTCTACAGTCAAGAAATGGGGATCAGAAGTCTTGGAGGAGTTTCTTTTCTTGTCACGTGCATGTAGGTTGCAGTTTTCTAAGTAAGCCTCTTTTCAAAGACTAATCCACGGGCTGGCCCTGAGAATCCTAAAATAATAATAAGGGTTCCAAAGCAATTTTTCAAACAAAGGGACATTTTTTATATACAATAGATTTAAAAAAATACATACATAACATGCATGAATTTGCAGATAAGAAGAATAATAGCATATGTCTTTGTTCCCGTCCTCATTTCTTTCTGTCAACAATAGTCAACAGAGGGTATATTTGAGTTTCTTTTTTATTCCTCTTTTGCTACTTTTTTCTTTCTTTTTTCATACTAACATTTATTTCTTTAATATAACTCTCTCTTTCTCTCTCCTCCCATCATTCTTTTATTTTGTCTTCCACTCATGATTATATATATATATATATATATATATATATATATCCTCCCATCATTATTTATTCTACTTCTATTTCTCATTCTTTTTCTCTTTTCAAAAAGAAAAATGTGTCTCTGATTCATACTGTATACATATATTTATATATATATAAATTATTTTTTTGTCCTCATACATACATACACATATATATATTATAATTTGGAGATCCGACATATATATGTATATATATATAATTTTTTTTGGTCATTAGATATATATATATATATAATTGAGATTTCTTTAAATATGGGGTCCAAAGCGGCCTCCTAGATGGCATATAGCAAGGGCCAGCCCTCACTAATCAAAAGCTCAATGTGCCCTTTTTCCACGGTCTACTATTCTAGTGACAAAAGTGCACAAAAAAAATTCTACGACAGGCGTTACATTATTCAACATAACGTCTCTCTATTCAAACATAATTAAGATCAGTAAACCCTTTCTTCATGGTTTACTATTCTATTCTACAAACTATTCCAAGCCAGACTATTTGCACCCGTACAAAAACCTTAAGTCGGCTTTGTAAATTTCAATAAAGGTCTTTTTCACATATCCTAATACAACTTCCCCACTTGTAATTTAGTGGATAATAATATCAAAATTATAATGTTAGTGATTGAATTTCTTATTAATGTTGCAGAAGGATTCAAGTCTTTCGGAGGTGAGGCATTTCAAGTATAACTTAAAGTAGAAGAAGGAAAAGAAGAGGTTAAGAGGGTAGGAGAGAGAACTTAGACGAGAAAATAAATGAAGAAATGGGAAGTGTGCCAGAATCTCCGGGTGTTGCTAAATGAAGGAATAGGAAGCGTGCCCTTGGCACATGTGAAACACATGATAGTGTACGAAAACTTGTCATGTGTCAACACACTAATGTGCCACGTGTTAAGTACTAGCATGCCACAATTTCCTCCACATATATTATTTCTCATATTAAAACTTGAGTACGTCATCCGCCTGAGTCATGGGCCAAAACGAGCCCCTTGTCCAAGCCTCTATGGCTAAAAAATCCCTTTTCCTGCCCGCTCTCCTCGTGGCTTGATCGGCACCAAACTCGTACTCAATACTGAGTACATTATCTAGCTCTTCGCATGGCTTGCTCATATACCCGGACATATACTCCAAATGAGATGTTTTGGAGAATTTTCCTTGAGCATCCGTCTGAGACTTGCCTTTTGAAAATGGTGTCCGTGTGGCAAACCCATGCCTTAAATAATGATGGCATGCCTTTAAAAAATAAAAAAAATAGAATAGCATCTGTCGGAGGTGGATGCCTTTTTAAAATTAAATTACATTAAAGATGGCATCCGTTTGGTAGGCGGATGCCTTGCACAATTAAATTTAAATGGCATCCGGATGCTTTAGTAAATTTGAGTAAGTATCTGCCTAAGGCAGATGCCTTTGCTGCACAAGCCATAGTAATTTAAATAAATATTATTATATTACAATAACTATATATAGCATCCTAACTTGAGTAAGTAGTAATACTTTATATATAGTATATATATTTTAGGAAAATGGTAAACTTCACAAATATGATATAATATTTTGAATTAGGTGGCAGATTATTTGACATTACGTGGTCATTTATTTGACAATTTTATATATTTTAAAAATAATTATTTTGAGAGAATACGCGAGAAGAAAAAGAGAAAAAATAGCAAAACTTATTGTAGAAATTAAAAGGTTGCAGGGTTGGTCCAAAATTCAATTTGGGCTTACTCTCAATTTGACCCACTTTGAAATATAGTCTAATGAGTCAAATAATTCAAGGGTCCAGACCCACCACAAATAAATGGGTCATGGGGTCAACCCAAATTATTCAAAAAGTCCAAACTGACTTGAAAATGGGTAAGAGGAAAATTATATATATATAATTATCATCAAAGATAATTATATGTATATATTGGATAATTATCAAAAGTAAAAGAAGTTATTATAGTTTGTCACTCCAAGAAGTTTATCAATAGAGGCAGTGGGGTGGAGGAAAGAAACAACAAGAAAACTCTTAGAGGACAAATTCTTCACTCAACATCCAAAGTATCCCAAACTTCAAAACATCTAAAGCTTTGAAGGAGAAAAATAACAAGCACATCATTTATGTGTCGTTCTTCATCAAAGTTTCAATCCAGTTCAAGATTAAGCTCTAGTAGCCCTTGAATATGAATCATCAAGGAGATTGAATCAGAGGAATTTATCTTTCGTTTGTAAAGATGTACAGAGATTTGTAACCCATATTTATTGAAATTAATAAAGTTGATTTATTTGTCCATGTGTTTTGATCTTATTTCTAAACTCAAAATTTGTGTGAACAAATTTCTAGCACGCCAGGTAGAACCTCCTCTACCTCTTATATCTTTCTCCTACGTCAAATCTTCAAGAATCTCGTCATCATAATTTATGACTTCTCGCAAGGTTCAGACTGAAAGCAAGAATAATACCACCACGAACATCACAGTTGTGATGGACAAAGTCAACACCACCACAAAAACTAGTATAAAGGTTGCAACTGTGAGTTGCGCGTGTAAGATATAAATTTGTAATTGCCATATTTCGGTGATCAAAACTTGAAAGATCGAGTTGTAATTTTCATATTATTTTATGTAACCGATCATCGAAAACTTCGAGCTGATATTCAAGTGCATGAATGCAGACAAATCAGTTAGAATACCATATAGTACAGGTAAGTATGGTGAGGACACTTTGCACTTTTTATTTCCGAGCCTATTTTGAAAAACTAGGGTTTAATGAAAATTTTAGAATTTTTCAAAGTAGGACCGGTCCCCAATATTTAGGACCGGTCCAACTTTTCTCAGCAGTTTGGTTTCTGCAAGTTTTACAAAAGTCCCACCTGTCCTAATTATTTGGCACCAATCCCACTTAACTTGTTCCAAATAGGAAATAGATTTTGACAGAAATTCTGATTCTTATTGGGTTTGAAACTTCTAGGAGAATTCTATTTTGGTATTCAACTTCTTTTTCAAGTAGGATTAGAACTTCATTACCTATATATATGTATCTATATTTTCTCTACAAATGTGCCCTGGAAAATTAATATTTTTAGGGAAAGAAAGTATATACAAGATTATTAGGGCTTTATATTTTTAAGAACACACATTCATACTTCACGAGTGATATTTAGGATATTGTTCTAGTTTTGATTAGCTGCTCAGAGATTGCATCAAATCTATTTGATGATCAGAACATTGGATTGATGGTTCTTCGCTTGCTTGCTTGCTGAGGAAGAAAGGTAACCAGATTGCACTACGAAGGGAACAAAATATTTGCTGAGTATTTTGGTTCTTCCAGCAACCTTTTTGTAAAGATGGTGACATTAGCCAGAAGTCTACAGCAGTTAGACGTGTTATCGCAATCATAAGCCTGATGTGTTCCACATCAGATCCTTGACAGAGTGAAGAGGGGTGTGAGATTGAGACAGAGTCTGTTGTACTTTGCTTCATCATAGTGAATTGGTTTCCCGTCTTGAATTTTCACGTATATCTGGTGCATTCTTTCCTTTACTTGCACTTTATTTATTTGCTTGCTTTAATTGTTTAATTAATTGGACTTAAAATTGAATTAATTAAAAATTAAGCAAACGAGCAAGTGATCCTATTCACCCCCCTCTAGGTTCTAAAATACTTTTTGCAACTGTTTCCGCACCGCGCAACTCACAGCGCGGTGCAGAAGCGTCTACGAAAATTAGATTTAAAACTTAGAGGGGAGTGATTAGGTTTACTCATTTTTTGCTTAATCTTTCAAATTCTTCAATTTTAAATCTAATTAAAATCTAAGCAATCTTATAAAGCAAGTAAATAAATAAAGTGCAGTAAAGTAAATAAATGCACTAGATATACATGGAAAACCTAGACCAGAAAAAAAATCACATGTGAGGCTTTGTAGCCCTGAAGAACCAAATTCACTATCGTCGAAGCAAAGTACAACAAACTCTGTACCAGACTCACACCTACTCCACTTTGACAAGAACTTGATGCAGAACACCTTATGCTTACTATCGCGACTCCCTCATCTAATTGTTGCAGACTCCCAGCTAACATCAAAATTCTTGTGGAAAGGAAACTGGAAGAACACGAACACTCAACAAGTATTTTATTCCCTTTGTAGTGTGATCTTCTTCTCTTTCCTCACCAACGAATAGTTGTAGAAGAAACCAAATAATCCAATAGTTTGATCTAGAAGAAATCTTTGAAGCAGTCTTCGAACAATTGATCAAACAAAGAGAAACATCATAAATCACTTATTGAATATGTGTGTGCTCTCAAAAATATAAACAAAAAATTAAAGTTCTTTGTTGAAAAATATCTCAATGTTTTCTCTATTTAGAATATAAATTTCTTGTCTATTGAAAGAATTGTGAAAATCGGTGGTAACGCCCATCCATTAAGCCCTAACGGACCGTTTTAACCTCTCTAACACTTGGGAAGCTTAAATCTCATGCATATACGTAAACCTAACTCTAAACTGTCTTAAAAGACTTAATTCACCTTTCTGGAATTTTCTAGAATTTTTCATAATTTTAAAATATTTTTTGAAACAAATGAAAATAAAAATCCAATTTTAAAGCATACTTTTTGTACTAATTCTAAAACAAAGGAAACTTATTTCGTCTTGAAATTTAAAACCTAGGTGTATTTTGCCCCTAAAAGATTATTTTAAATTTTTGAAAATTTTTTGGAATTTTTTTATATTTTTAAAAATATTTTTCCTAATTTTCTATATTTAAAAATGATTTAAAATATTTTTAAAAAATTGTTAAAATATTTCGGATTGGGCCCAGTGAGTGGGCCCGGTGAGTGGGACCCAAAGGAAAATTTCCCCGTCCAAGGGTGGCATACAGGGCGCACATGCCCCCACGCGCCACCCTTTTTTTTTTTCTTCCTTCTTTTTCTCTTTTCTCTACAACTCCTCCCAATTACATGCACACCAATTACTGCCACTTTCCCGGCCTTCTCCGGCCACCAAAACTCATGTGTGAATATATCATTCAACTCCTCTAGGTCTAAGCTACGCATTGGTACCAAAATCACCACCAATTATCGCCTAAATCAAAAGGTCCTAATTTTAAGTTTTAGGGTTCTAAAATTTCAAACCCAAATAACCGTAAAAGCACCCAACGATTTTCCACCAAACTTACAGGGACTATTTGGGAGAGCAAGATCAACAGTTTAATCGAAACAAAAATTTTCAAAAACGATGTTTATATTCAACCAAAATATCATGTGTATATATATACACACATATTTATATCTGTCTATGTACTCATATATACAATTATATATATATCAAAATTTGCACCATAAAACTTCAAATTCGCAGATTAATTATGTTTATTCATACAAAAATTCTTTACATGAAATCAAGCAAAGATCCCAAATTATTAACCTTAATCATGCATAAACCTATATATATATCCATGAAATCAAACAATTTAATTAATTATCTATGTTTACAAGTTCAAAGGGGAAGTGAAGAGATTGAACTTGCCTTGTGATTTTGAGCGAAATCACCTTTTCTCCCTTTTCCTAACGTCTACTATTTTCTCCCGGTCTGTGCGTAAAAACCCTATATGCGTAGAAATTACTGAACCCTAATTTCTTTTCTCTTCTTTAATTTTCTTTCTAAAAAACTAAAAAAAAAATCCTAAATAATTAAACTAATAAGTATAAAATATTTAGCCCACCTATATATAAATATATATTGAGCCCAACCCAACAGTTTAGCCCAACCTGCTAAAAATTAAAAATAAAAGAACATGCAGCCCAAAACCTACCTATTTTTTATTTAAAATAAAAACTACATTAAATCAAATAATTCATACATAACTAAAATAAATAAATCAACATTTAGTAACAACTCAAACATCCATGTTAAACAATTAAAAACAAGCATTGACTAAATTAACTAAAACATTTAAAAATAAATAAAAACCCAATTTAAATATCCTCAAATTACGGGGTATTACACGAATACTCTCCATCACACTGTCATGCCTTTGCTCCTCAACCACTCTACTTACTAGAGTTGGTTATGCAATAAACGTGAACAAAATAGCTAGTTCGCTGCCCTCACTAAAGCATAATTCCATTTCTGAGATGTCTTCCATCATCTTCCACTCTCGGATGGTAATATTAGTTTTCCTCGGGTGATACTGAAGATCAAAGTTATAGTCTTCCATGTACTCCACCCACCTTCTTTGCTTTATGTTCAAGTCCCTTTGTGTGAAAAAGTACTTTAAGCTCTTGTGATCAGAGAAGACCTCAAACTTCTCCCCATACAAATAATGCCTCCACATTTTCAAAGTAAAAATTACCGCCGCTAACTTCAAGTCGTGAGTCGGGTAATTCTGCTCGTGTGTCTTTAACTATCTGGAATCATATGCAACAACCCTCTTGGTTTGCATTAATACACATCCCAATCCGTCTCGTGAAACATTATAGTACATAACATAACCCAAACTACATTCGAGAATAATCAATATAGGAGCACTAGTCAATCTACTCTTCAACTCCATAAAGGAATGCTCGTAAGCATCATTTCACACAAACTTAAATCCTTACGAGTAAGCTTAGTCATTGGCACTGTTAACTTTAAAAAGTCTTTCACAAAACGCCGATAATATCCCGTCAATTCCAAAAAGCTACGTATCGCAAATATGTTCTTTGGACTTTCCTAATTCATTACTGCTTCATTTTTTTAAGGGTCCACAGAAACTCCTCATTCCGACACCATGTGTCCTAAGAACTTCACCTCCATTAGCCAAAACTCACATTTCTCGTATTTGGCATACAAACAGTGCTCCCTCAAAATCTGCAATACAGTCCTCATGTGGATCTTATGCTCTTCCATAGAAGGAGAATACACAAGGATATCATCTACGAATACCACCACAAATCTGTCAAAGTACACACTGAAGACTCAGGTCATTAAGTCCATAAACGGCGCTGGTGTGTTCGTCAAACCAAATGGCATCACTAGAAACTCGTAGTGGCTATATCTAGTCCGAAAAGCTGTCTTCAGAATATCCTCGTCCCTTACCCTCAGCTGGTAATACCCCGATCTCAAGTCGATCTTTGAAAAGCAAGTTGACCCATTTAATTGATCAAATAAGTCATCTATCCTTGACAAATGATACTTGTTCTTAATTGTTACTTGGTTCAACTTTTGATAGTCTATGCATAACTGCAAGGATCCGTCTTTCTTCATAGCAAAAAGGACCGGAGCTCCCTAAGGTGATATACTAGGTCGTACGAACCATTTGTCTAATAACTCTTGCAACTGATCTTTCAGTTCCTTTAATTCTGCCGAAACCATTCGGTACGGTGCCATAGAGATAAGCATGGTACTGGGAGCAAAATTAATACTAAACTCCACATCCCTCATCAGAGGTAACTCTGTCAAGTTTCCCAGAAACACATCTAAAAATTCACAAACTACCAGTGGAAACCCTCCACGAATCACCACCTCATCATCCTCAGCTAACAAGCTAGATGGGAAACAACCAATCCTGTTCTGAGCACCGAAACTAAGTAATGATAGTATTTAGAAGTCATCACGCTCTCTTACGAAGTAGAACCAATCACCCTCAAGTGTGCACATTGTCACTATCCTACGGAGACAATTAATCATGGCTCCAAGCATAAACAACCAATCCAAACCTAGAATAACATCGAATGTGGTTATGCCTAGTAATAAAAAGTCGAACACTAGTCGACGTCCCACAACCTTAATCTCGCAAGACCGACACACTCTACCAAGGGTAACTTTACCTCCAATAAGCGTATCAATAGATAATAGTGACTCTAGTGATGACACCTCTAGCCCCAAGGCACAAGCAAATGCAGTAGATATGAATGAATGAGATACACTTGAATCTATCAACACATTAGCCCACAAGCTAGAAACCATAAAAATACCTCTGACCACTAACGGTCCTGGTACCTCCTCCACTTGAGCAAGTGTAAAAACACAGCCCTGTGTCTGCTGACCTCTGTAACCAGCCCCCTGAAATTTCAACTGCTGACTAGAAGCAGACATAGACACTCTTGCTGACCGAGACCCATGTACTAATTGAGCATGCTAAGGCTGTGGTAATGTCTTAAAGCCTGACTGAACTGCAGCTGTTTGTCTAGCCCTCTGCTGAGACCCTATACCACTCTATGCCCCCTGCCTCTGTGGGTAGTTTGCCCTAACGTATTTGAGCTGCTTGCAATGAAAGCATGCCCTCTCCCCTTTGGATACTACCTGCACTGGTGCCACGACTTGCCTTTGAGGGCACTCATATTAGTAACAGTCAGACTGTTGGCAATGGTAGTACATTACCGTGGATCATGAAGATTCGGTAGGCAAAGTCAATGAAGGTACAGGGCGAGCCTGCTGCAGCCCTTGAGAAACTGACTCTCTGTGCCTTTTCTTTCCCTGATTACCCGAAGTTTTCCTATTTTCTACATTTTAAAAAAGTTTTAAAAATATAAAAAAATACTTTTAAAGACTAGACTAGGCCGAAACAGGGCCCAGGGGTTGGGCTCGGTGAGTGGGACAGACCACCATTTTTTCGGTCCCGACAGGTCACTGGAACAGGGCACACGTGCCCCCACACACCGGCGACATGCGTGGGCGTTGCACTGAGCTGGGTCACTTTCTTCCCCAGCGCCCCCTGTTATGCAGCGCGCACCAGCCCCTCAGGCCACTTTCCGGGCACTTTCCGCCCATCCTTTTATACACTAAACTTCTCATCTTCATCTAAGTTTCCTATTGGCACAAAAATCTCCTCCATCCATGGCCTAAATAAAAAATCCTCAATTTCAAGTTTCTAAGGTTCTTCCTCTAAAACTTTAAATTTCGTCAAATTTCACAATAATTCATAACCCAATGATCAAGGATTATTTGAGAGGACAAGATAAACACTTTAATCGGATTAGAATCCTTCAAAATACAGAATTTTATACTCATATATGATTATGAATTCTTATATATATATATATATATATATCTATATACATAAACTAGGGGTGACAATATTTGACACGACACGCTAACACGACATGAACACGACACGAAATAAGCGGGTATGGGTTTGGGCTTATCGTGTTCGTGTCCTTATCGTGTCTATACGATAGACCTGATAAGAAATCGTGTTGTGTTCGTGTTTGACCCGCTAACACGAAACTGACACGGTTGACCCGATTAAATATTCGTGTCGTGTCGTTTTACCCGTTTACATTAACGTGTCGTTTCGTGTCAACACGACCCGTTAACCCGCATAACTCATTAATTTATTAATTTGTTTTAAAATGTAAAAAATATAAAGCTTAATATTATAAATTTGTTTTAAAATGTTAAAAACATGTAAACTTATATTTTTAATAAATATAAAAAATTTGTGATAAATATAAAAAAAATTAAAATAAAATAAAGTAAATAAAGTAAAATATCTAGAATGCTTGAAATAGGGCACACACACTCCATAGAAACTTGACACAGTGTTTTATAAAAGAAAATTCTTTATTTTAATCAATCATGTCGTTCATTAACCAACCTTCTCATAAGATTAACATATACAAAATGATTAGAAATTTGATGTAAAGTTATTAATGTCCCCCAAGCACCAAGGCTTACAAGTTACAAATGGGTGCATTGCTGCATTAACTAACTAATATGTTAGTCATCATCAACTAAACCACCCATTATATATATATGTGTGTGTGTGTGTGTGTTTGTGTCTCCACCATTACATAAAAATATTAATACCCGATCAAAATAAACCGATTTCTACAATCTAATTAATAACATTTCAAGATAGTAAAATTGTGTCACTGATTTAATTACTTAGTTAATATAATTAGCAACATTTGTTCGTTATATTAAAAATGAGAGGGAAATATTATTGTAATTTAATTAATGTTCAAAATTTATTAAGTTCAAATTTTCATTATTATAGATTAAATATTATTGTTATGACATTTATAAACAAAAAATATTGGTGGATTAGTGGTAGGAGTGTTTGGCTGGTTTAGGTTTAGTCTTAGGTTTGATTCCTTGCAAGGGCAATCTTTTTGATAAAAAAACTCAAGTTACACGGATCGTGTCGTGTCACTTATCGGGTCGTGTCGTGTCACCCGTTTAATAAATGGGTCGTGTTCGTATTCAAATTATGTGACACGATTAGTAATCGTGTTCGTATTGACCCATTTATCCAAATACCCGTGTGTCGACACGACACGAACACGACCCGATGACACGATTTGCCACCCCTAACATAAACTTCCACAACTTATACATACGATTTTTCCTCTGTAATCCAACAAAAAATAATTCACAATATTTTCATATTCATCCAAAAATAAGTATAAATATACAAATATGCATACTATCAAACAACAAAATATTAATATATGTTTATAAGCACAAAGAGGAAGTGTAGAGCATGAACTTGCCTTTCGATTTGAATAAGAACTCGCACAAGAAATTGCTCATTCTCTCCCTCCTCTCTTGCGTCGATTGTTCTCTCCTTCTCTGTGCGTGAAAGCGACAAAAATCATATTCCCCTTTTCTCTCTTTTATTTTCTTTTTAGAAAAACAAATAAAATACTGACAAGAAAATAAAAGAGAAATAATAATAAATATATACTTAACCCAAACCTAAAAATTTATAATACAATGTAATTCAGCCCAAACTTCAATAATCCAACCCAACCTCCTCCTAGCCCAACATGAAGAGAAATAAAAATAATAAAGGAAAATTACATTTAATATGGTCCAACAAAATAATAAAACACCCACATATTTACTCATATGTAAAAATAAATTTACAACAAAGATTGCACGCTTGTTAAAGCAACCAACCACTTAGTATCACATAAATTGAACATCTACATTAACAGTAAAGAACAAACATTGACAAAATTTAACTAAAGCGTTTAAACACTCACAAAATAAATAATTTAAATAAATAAAAAACTTAAATTAAATAGCTTCAAAATTACAGAATATTACATTTTTTTCTCCCTAAAAAAAAAAATTTTGTCTTCAGAATTCACTCCATGAAGCAAAAAATGACCACCGTAAATAGATAAATTTTCCTTTGTTGTTAAATGAAAGACCGTAAAATTTGAAAACAAACAGTGATTGCAATGACTTTGACGTCAAATAGATAGTAGTTGACATCAACTAATTTCAGGTTAGTTATCCGTGTTTTGTATTAGCTTTTACGATTCTAGTCCTTTTTTTTTTCTCTTACATTCGGTTTTGGTCTCCTTTTTTCTTTGAAAATAAAGAGGAGAAACTAGACATGGACCCTCAATGGCCAATGCTACTTTTTAGTGGTTTAGGCTTTTAGGCCCCGAAATGACTCTTTTTTTGGTTTTTATGGGAAACTGTGAAATATTTTAAAATTTTCGTTAGAGCTCTAAATCCATATGAATTTTGCCGAAGTTCGGTAGTTATCTTGGTTTAATAATTAAGAACTTGTTTTTATTTTTAGAGACAATTTCAAATTGAACTATTTTTAGGATTCCTTCTGCTTTTAGGATTTATTTACTAGTTTAAATACATGTACTGCAAGAGCATAATCAAATTTTTATTCATTCATCAATAATATATCATAACTAATTTTTCTTAATTTTGTGAATTCAATGTTATTTATTGTACATCATTGAACACTTGCAGCTTCTACTTCCTCACTCATTGAAGATTCTTTCTGAATAGCTAGTTTTAAGTGTCACATTAGATACTCTTTCGATACTTGCACAATGTGAGCGGTTCCTGAGAGACACTTTACATTGATTTTTTGGATGGAGGCATTTATTTTGAAATAATAAACATAACAAAGTATACATTTTAATTTTTGGTTACTTTTCAATATTTAATTGTAATTTCAAATGTTATAACCTATTTGTTCACCACTAAATCGGTTGAGCTAATCGATTAGAATCAGTTTGTGTGCAGATGTACCAAAGTCGTTCAATCAGTACAAGATAGAATGGTACTTGATCGAACACTGTATCTTCTTTGGGAAGATGTAATATCAGGCAATTGTGTGGTAAGAGAGAAATAAACTTCTAAGAATTACGAGACTGAGTGGTAGAGAGGAGGGAGATAGGAGAGAGATAAAAATTGAGAGAGATATAGCTAGATGGACTGATAAGAAACGATAGGGAGCAAGAAAGTATGAAGGAGAAGTAAAATTTGTTGACACCCAAAAGTGGCACCAAGTGACTGCCACTTTGGTGATAGTTGAGGAGATTATTTTGACACATGAATATTAATCCTAATAATGTGTTATACGTAATAATTGTGTCACCTACATGGAAGGAGCTAAAGTTTGGTTTAAGTATATACTCAAGTGCATGACTTAATTGGGACTCTTGCAAAGGAATATTAAAGGTTTATTGGGAGTTGACTCCTGAAGATAGATAAAAATAGACTTTAGAAGGATAATGTAGTGAGGACTCTTATCATCAGGATATTACATTGGAATTGTTTATATATATATATATATATATATATATATATATGCAGGTGGATGTGTTTTACTATACAAGCTTGTGTAATGTTACATTGATGGGAGGATTTTTACTAAGCCGAAGACTCTTAAAAACTAAAGCAACCAAAATTGCATCTAAGTTATCATTTACAAAATCAGTTGAACAGAAGAGTTTGAGTATGATTGGAATTCTAGAAGGCTTAAGTTAGAAAGTAGAGTGATGCGAATTGAAGACACATTGCATGACATTATTTCACGTTCAAATGTTTTAAGGCGCACCTAGTACTGTTATTTGAAGTTTAGTTTGTCTTTCAACTTCAATTTCAATATCGTACTAATAATTGGCTGATGGTTGTCAAGATAATAATAATACTGTAATAAATAAAAAGAGAAGCTTAAATGCCAACAAATATTTGATTGCCACTATAAATGACGTGGTGTAATGGAGTCCCTGAGTAGTAAATCCATTGCATGTTGTTTAAAATATGCAAGGGATTTAAATTAAAAAATGAAGGAATTTAAATTAAATTATTTGACAAGTATTATAGTTTTAATTTAGTGAAAAATTAAAAGAATTATATGTGTAAATTCCAAATAATAAGATACAAGTAATTATATAAGGTCCTCTTTTGGGGTGTGTCCCAATAATGGTTTTTTTTTTTTTTTTTTAAATTTCAAACAAGTATATAAATGAAAGTAAATAATTACAGAAATCCAAGCCCAAAGCCAAACAGAAATCCTGGGCCCAAACATATATTCAAAAGCCTCAATGAGAGGCCCATCAATTTAAATTTGCAAATCGATAAACCCACATGAGATTATTCCGAAATGAGCTCCAAATTCGTATCTGGTGACCACATTCAGTTATCAATTGCTGCTACGATGGTGCAGTAGCAGATGGGTGGATGTCAGAAGGGCGAGGTGGTGGGTCAAGGGATGAAGATGGGAGGTCCCAAGTAACTTGAAATCTTCTTGTCGAGGCTGAGTGAATCATTATAGCCTTTTATATTTAAAAGAACAAATTTTAGTTTTTATCAAAACAAGGACAAAGTTGGTATTAACAAAATTTTATTAAAAAATGTAGTCTTTTCTTTTCTTTTCTTCCATTTCTTTTCATTTTTTAAAGGATAACAAAAGTTACGATTCACCCTTAATTTATCCCTCCAAATCCTTTCATTTTCTTTCGATTTCTTTAAAAATTTCATACCAAACACACAACACCATAGCCCTTTAAATCATTTATTTTCTTTTCCTTCTATTTCTTTCCTACCAAACGGACGCTCGATGTGTCGATAATTCTTGAGAGAACTTGATCTTATGATAAACAGTTATCACTAAAATATTCGTTTGTTCCTTTCGTCTCAATTGTGATAAACAAATGCGAAGAAACAGAGTTTATTGATGGAATGTGAGTAGTTCTTGAGCTTTTAGTGATGGGACATTCAAGCAATAAGATCAGGTCAGTTCCACTGCTCGATATGAAACCCACTTTGTGTTTGAATGAAGTCCCAGATGAATTTTACAAACGAGCCGATGAAGAAAAGATAAAATGTATTTTCAGCAGTGGAGTGGCAGAGGCAACACATATTTGAAATATGCTTGTACGTTGAATTTGTGCTTTGAAATTAACAGGCTATTTCGAACAAGATGGTTCCACGGTACAGTGTGGTAGCCGGAGAGATGGCAAGAACTGTGCTTAACTATGAAAGAACCAGACGGTGAGACTGTCCATGTGAAAGAATCGTAAAGCTTTTTGTTTGTTTTCGTTTTCGAAGAAAAGACAAAAATCAGACATGTATTATTGATTTATATATCTTTAGTACATGCATACTCAGTGAGTTTTCAAGTTAACTTTCACAATTTTAGCAATTAATCAGGCACTGAGATCGAGATACACAACACATATTCAACATTATATATATATATATATATATATATATATATATAACTTCAAGGTTAAAGTGAATAAATCTTCCTAAACTATTTCATACCTATTTCTGTTATGCGAATCCAATTTTTAACCAAAGATCAATGGGTCTAGCGGTATAAGTTTTGGCTTTTTAAATTGGAGGTTCAGGTTTAAGTCTCAGTGAATATAACGTGTGTGAGTATTGCTTTAATTTTAAAAAAAAAAAATCCAAGTAAATTCAATTTTTTTAGCATATATTTCCTGCATTGGCAAGTCAGATACATCAACTTATGTTATATTTCAAATATATAACTTCTCTTACTTTCAGCTTTGTCAACTAAAGCTCATGCTTGATAGGACTACCAATTACTAAGTACGTCCTAGTGATGATCTTCAATAAAACATTCGAGAAAATTAAGAAACCTCCTGAATACAAATTAAGGAAGAAATTAAACAGTATATAAAACTTTTTAAAAAAAAAAAAAAACATTTAAAAATGTCCTGGTTGAAATTTTTTATTTAAAGTCGCTCTCACCCGTACAATTTTCTGGAGCACATGCAAATTTCCGTATTACCATTTTTCGAAACTTTGGACAAGTCACTCTTTCTCACACACACTCAGTGAATGTATATACTATAAAAATGTTACCTGGTTGTCTATAGCCTATAGGGACCTGGATCCTGGCAAAGATAACAAAGATCAATTTTTTTGATACCATATAATATAATGACTATTTTTAGAGAGAGCATTTTATTTTAAAATAATTATTTGCTGTCCAAACTCGGAAAGAGAGAGAGGATGTGACCACAACACTGGTGGGACCCACAACCCACAGTCCATCTATACTGTGTTTGGGCAGAGCGTATTATGCCTCTTTGTTTTAGGGAGCTGATATTGGCACTCCACCAATATCCTCTGGCACTCCACTTCCACCTTTTTGTAAAGTACAATTACAAAGGTGTCCTTCTACTATATAATATTTGATTCTTATATTTTTAATATCCTAATTGCCCTTATTTGATAATGTTAGAATTCTTAACTCCAAATTGCAACTTCTCTCTCACGTTCTTTTTTGGTGTGAAATTACTTCTTCGTTGATTTTAAAAATATTATTTTTTCATGTTGAATCAATTTATCAATATTTATTTGAGAAGTAAAAAAGTTTAGGATTCAATATAATGATTTAGAGAGTATTAATCAAATGTATGTGATTTGGATAATAAAAATTACATGATTAGATAAGTTGGGTAGAAATTGTTAATAATAGATTACCTAGAGAAATATTACAAATGTATTTGAGTTGGAAACAAACATTATATCAATGAATAAAACCTATTTGAAAAAAAAATTAATTATATTTAAAATCGAAAGAAAGTTTAATTTCACTTGAATAAAAATTATGATATATAGTTCTTTAAGAAAACTAAGAAAATCTTTTTTATTTTAATAGAGAACTTTTAGAAATTAAAGATGAAAAGAGAAAAGCATGACTCTATGAAATATTTTTTCAATTGTAGTTGTCTTCATTTAACTAAGGAGCCTTTGCACCAAAATTTCAAAAGATAAAAATAAAAAAATTAATATGATATTTTTCTTCATTTGCTTTTTATTTTCTCCTCATTCCTTTCTATTTTGTTTGTTCACAAATTGATGGTATGTTTCAAAATTTTAATTTATGTTATTTTATAAATAAGACACATGAAAAATAAATTACACGTTTGGTGAGTAAAAATATAATATTTCAAATTTTAGATTCTTTGAGTTATATAAGATAGGGACACGAACAACAAGTTTTAATTAAAAAATGTCTAAACTATAGTATTTGAGTGGTAATAAATGGATTGTTATATTGTAAGCCTAAAGTAAAAAAGTTAAAAAAACTTTTTTTTAAGAAAAATAAAATAAAATTAAAATTGAGTCTTGAATTAGAAGGGCAATTAGAGTACTAAAAATATAAGAATCTAAAATGGTATAACATATAACCACTTTTGTAATTTTACTTTACAAAAATATAAGAGTGGAGTGCCAGAGGATATTGGTGGAGTGCCAATATCAGCTCCTTTGTTTTATTGAAAAATTTAAAAGTTCAACGACTTTTGGAGCCAACGTTTACCAGAAATATCTACTATATCATTTTACAACTTTTCAAAACTTATTATAAACCTGCACTTTTTAATGTTAATTTTTTGTATGGACCAAAATGCCCTCTCAATCCAATTCGATCTCGTTTTGAAACATTTTGGAATTGAACTACTATACGATCCAATTCTATTAAAAAGAAAATCGAACCAAACTATTTTAAGTAATAGAACCGAACCAAACTAAACGCTGTGGAGCTTGTTTAGTTCTGCAGTTCAGCATATTTTTTCTCTTAAAAGACAAGAAAGCAATTGAACCAGCCACAAATTAGAAGACACAATGCACATTCAAAAAAAAAATTCCAAAATACCAACAGCCACGAAAGAAAACATAGAAAACGTTTAGAAAATTATGTTCGAGAATGAGAATCAAACCTACCTATTTTTTATTTCCAACAGGAGCAAGACCGGTAACATGTACAGACTCAACACTCACAACCTGATTATTAATTATTAACACAACATTAATATATAGATCCATTCTTGAAACAAATACTTCAAATTTGCGAAAAACAATATAAAATCCAAAAGTTCGTAATTTCATGATGTATAAACGAAATCACACATTACACATTAACATCATCAAATAAAAACAAATTCATAACATAAATATATGGGGAGAGAGAGAGAGAGAGAGGAGGAGGAAAGAGACGTGCCCAAATGAGGATGGACAATTGGTGGTGCGAGAGAGAGAGAGAGAGAGAGGAGACTTAGTGTTGAGTGGCGTGTTTTAAAATGAAGACCAAAGAAAATGATGTGAAGGTAGTTAGATACTAGGGTTACTAAGTTTAATAATATTATATAATTGATTACATATATATAAGCTGTCCGGTCCGGTTCCCAAGGGATATAAAATTGGAACCGGATTGTATATTTACAGTTCTAAGATTTTGAAACCATATTCAAATTGAACCGTAAAAAAATCAAACTAAATTGTTCGATCTGGTCTGATTTCATGGATCAGACGGCTTTTTGTACACCCCTACTTTCAATTATTTAATTACGCTGCCAAAATGCCTTCAATACATTCAAATGACAAAGAACCATGTAATGATGAAAATACCCTCTATGTGAACTTACGAAAGAAATACCATCCTCTTAATAAAAGACAAACCACATCTCTTCCTTATGGATGCATTTGTACGCCCAATCGACCTTTTTAAATAATTCAACACACACTTCTCCTAATTGTATTTTGGAACCGCCTTCACACCATCAATAACGCAAAACAACTTCTTACTTGCTTCATATCTCAAATTAAGAAAAATAAAAAAATCGTGGTGCAGACATATATGAAAATACACCTTGGTAGTCTGAGTCGTAGTGTTCTTGCTTTCTTAGTTTTCCACTAATTTCATTTGTACTGGAAATGGTCTTTTTCGATTTTATGTAATTATTTTTTTCATCCACTGTACTAAATGTTGATTCTTGTTTAATGGAATTCACCTCAATTACGAGAAGAAAAAGAAAAAGAAAATACACGTTTTGAAATTGTCATATGTGGAGAGATGCATTTATCTCTTGATCCTAGTGTTTCACGTTTAAAGGCTTCTTGACTTTAAATCCCCCATTTGTCAACCATAATCTAATCAATTACTTGTTGGGTCACGTGCATCCCGTGATTTCCAACAACCAATATTTTTCTGTTGAAGTTTTACTTGCTACAAATGAATTCCAATTTGACAAATCGAAACTTTTGAAAGTTCATGAAAGAATAACTTTCTCTACAAAATTTAGAAAAAGGAAAAAAATAAATATTTTTATTGATGAATAATAATAATCTGCTTATTACTACGACCACTATTTATATAGATAATAAAATTCTAAAAAATTTCAAATTTAGCGATGTCTCTAAAAATTTTGAAAAAAATAGGAATAAGTTTCTAATGATTAAACTAAGATACTATAAAAAAATAAAAAAAAAAAAAAAAAAAAATTGAAGAATAAGAGTGTTTCCACCTCCAACAAAAATTTTAAAAGAAAAATCAATAATCTTCCTATAACATTAAAAAAACGCACACACGTGAGGCCCTGATTAATATTTGATTGAAAAGCAACATATATCACTAGCAAAACTCTAAGCATTGATCATTGGAATGTTTTCGATTGAAAATAGGTCTCTATTAGTCAAAACGAGCTCATCATACTGTACCAGAGAATGTGTTTGCATGCCCATTCACAATATAATATATATCAAGAACAATAATTGTCTCCTTACACATGAGGAGGAACCTCCTCCTTACGGTTGATCTGACCTAATATGATTGGACCATGTACCTTTTTATAATATTACAAAATAAATAAATAAAACAATCTACATCCCCACTACCACCAGGTGGCATGATATAATCAAATCATATCATGACACATTAGCGGTAAGGAGGAGGTTCGTCCTTATTGGAAATGAGTTTTTAAATGGGAATCATGATGGGTAACTTGTGTTGTATTGATCCATGGAGTTCAAAATTTTAGAATGTATGTAGATGCACAGAAGAGATTTAGAATTCACTTCCTAAAAGTAAGTATATCCTTCTAGTTTCCAAATCTTGAAATAGAAGACCCTTGATCCTTGATCTACAAATTCTTCCTCCTTCTCTTTGTTCCTTCCTTTAAGAATGCCCCAAAGAATCACCTATATGACCATAGTGATGTAATCTCTAAGCCATGACTTGTGGGAACTCAAGAAAAATAAGTCACCATTAAAGAAAGCTTGAGAAATTAGAGTTTTTCAAGGAAGAAGATGAAGTCTCTAAATTACATGTGAGGACTCTTTTAATTGTCTTCACAAGACAATAATATAAATAACTTCAATTAGGTACCCTTAGCACTCCCACTAAGAATGGGTGCCCCTAACATCCTAATTATCTCCTCTTTAATGGGTGCCCCAAGCACTCCCATCTCTTAACACATGGGTGTACTTAGCAATCCTAACCACTTAAGAGTGCCTATAACACCCTTTTAACAAAATAATAAGAAGTGCACTAATCAATTCCTACAATTTATTTATTTCTTGTACTTCCTTGGGCTTAACTTCCATCTTAGTGGGCTATAGATGAGGATTTTATTTGGGCCCAATCTCTCTTTGGCTTCAATGGATTAATAATTGACCCGGTCTTCTAAGACCACAATTCAATTAATCCTTTAATCAAACATAGTACCACTATAAATAGATGGTTGCACTCTAATTTGAGAAAGATAAAAACTACTGTCTTAATTTTATGAAATTATCCCTAGCTCGAAGCACAATTGGGTCGGATAAATTACCATCAATTTGATACAACAATTTAAATTCTTTAAGCCACTTAATTATTGCCCGAATGATCACAAATCCCTTTTGATAAAAAGATTAAAATATATATTTGCAAAATATATATTAATTGTCATTATCAAAACATAATAAGAATTTGGTTTCACATGATCAAACTAATCAAGCATAACAAATTACCTAGCATAGATGCAATATTGAAAGTAAGTTCCAAAGTTAATAATTAATGAATACCCAAAATACCCAGATCTTAGACCGTAAGGCATACTCAAATAAATCAAAGCATCCACTAACCATTACCAAGGCTCATAACTATTTCATGCTTAAGAGTTATATTGCCATAACACTAACAATGACCAATCGTTATGATGGCTACTACAATTTCTTTCACTCATCGTCAATCAAGTTCTATTCTTAACCTTGATAGAGAGTTTATCCTCTATCACTGAATATGAACCATTTATGGTTATGTACGTGGTCTGTGATTTATATAATCTCCGCATGAACACCTATCATACACATATATTAAATCACTACATAATCAAAGGGACAATCTCGATTGGGTCGTGAATTGATCAATGCATAGCATTCACAATATATATATGTACAATATTTTAAACATATATTTCATACAAAAAAATCTTTATAGCCCAAATGGTTGTTGGAATGTGTTTCAAAATTATATATATTTTAAACTTTCAGTTGTAAATTTTCACTTCCTTTCATCAGTTACAAAATTAAATCGTCATAATTGGTTGATTACATGATTAAATATATCATTTAATCATCCATGAATAAAGAGACTCTTGGATTCTTTGTCACTTAATGATCAATAAGAAGATCACACAAGAAAGTTTATTGCTTTGGCTAAATACAAGTGGTCATTGTTGAAATTAGAGCATCTCTCCATATCACGATTACTTGAAAAATCATTCAAAATCTACGAATTAGCAGGGGATCAAATGTCAATAAAAGAGCAGCACTCTTCAAATTCTAAAGTGGCATGCTTTGGCATAGTTTTCGATAATGTGATCTCACTTAAGGATATCTTGAGATATCTGAAGTTCTTTTTGCTAAGTATGGCTTTGAGGTTAGTTTTGAATTGATCTTTTATTCATCCTAAAGCGACATGTTTGTCGAAATGAGCCACTCTATTAAGGTATGTTTACAATTATTAAATAATTTTCATTGCAAAGTTTCTTGGTTCATGGTAATTCATAAACTTGGTTGCATGAAGCAAAAACCATTAATATGAGGGATAGCCAATGGCTAATAAAAAATACCAAGGTAAGGCTTGTGTGGATCAATGTATTATATGTAACATGTGTATCTTATTGAAATGTCACTAATGTTAGAGAATTGATCCATATTGACAATCTTAAAATATGCTAATTACTTTCGTGAAGGAAAGTACTATATTATTATTTTTTATTGATGATACTAAGTTTTAATCATTGAAAGCTCCTAAATAGAGGCATGATAAATTTATGAAGGAAATGATTGCAATTGTGTTTCAAATTATGATATAAGCTTTAGTGGATTTCAAAAGAATTGTGACATCATTATTTGCCTATAAAGTTCCTAACTAGAAATTAAAATTTTAAGATCCAAACATAATTTAGCAATTTCATAGCCTAACTATATCGAGATCATTATGAACAAGTTTAATCACTTTTCATATATTACAATTCTACTCCAACTGACCTAATTATGAAGTTAATTTTTAATTCAGACATAATTTCTGTTTTTATTCCTCTTAATACTAGTGTGGAGCTAGTTCGCAATCAAGGCAATGTGGTGAATTAATTTGAAGTGTCGGATTAGTGGTGGTGTTCATAATGCAATGTAATGCATGAAGACAGACATAACCTTCGTAGTGGGTATTTTGAGCAAGTACATAAGTTATCTAAGAAAAGACCATTGGATTTCTTTTGTGAGAATCTTGGGGTACAATGAGTTATGGGTTGCATTATGACAAAAACTCATCCTTCTTGGAGACTACAGTGATGTTACTTGGAATTCTAAAAAGGAGGATTATTTATCTGTGACAGTTTGGATCTTCATATTAAATGGAGTTGCAATCTTATAAAAATTAGAAAGGAAAACTTGTTTAACTCATTCCATGATAAAATCAAAATTTATTGTCCTCTACCAGTGAGGAAATTGAGTGGCTAAGAAGCATATTAGAGGACATTCCAATATTGAGTAATCTCATAATATCCTTGATAATATTTTGTGACAATACGGATACAATGTTTCAAGCTAAAAATGAGTGTTACAATGAAAAATCCAGCAAGATAAGTTTAAAGCACAATCATGTGAGAGGGATCCTCAGTGATGAAATTATCACTACTTAGTATATAAAGACGAAACCTAATTTGGTAGATCCATTGTCTGTAAGGGATTTTATCTTAAGGAAAATTGTTAGAATATAGTTTTCAATATAATATGTATTGTTGTTTTAATATTCCTAGGTTGGCAAATTTCATATGTCAAAACTTACTCTATAAATTGTAATTAGATTTATATTTTGAGAGTGTAGAAATAGAATTAGGTTATTTAGATGGTCTGACAGTGAAGACTATAACACTTGGTGAAGATATCAACATCAATGATATAATTGTCAAATTTTTGATGATATGAATGTTATCATCTCAAGCTGAAGGGTATAAAGATAAATATCACTTATATATAATCTATCACCATTAGGTTCATGCAATAGGTGTCACGATCTCACATCGTCTGGCAGTGTAGTAACCCTTGTGGACGGGTGTGAGTGGGCGGGTGCATAGACAGACACTGGGCTGAGCTACCACACTGATAGGGTACAGGGTGCTCAATCCCACATCGCCTGGGTGTGGAAAAGGGGATGTGCTTATATGTAGTATGTTCTCTTCAAATGGTATGAGGCCTTTTGGGGTAAATCCAAGAGCAAAACCGTGCAGGCTCAGGCCCAAAGCGGACAATATCATACCATGTGTTGGAGCGGGGTATTACAGTTGGTATCAGAGCCTGAACCCAGCCGGAAGTAAGTGTGCCGACGAGGACGTCGGGCCTCGTAGGGGGGTGGATTGTAGTAACCCTTGTGGACGGGTGTGAGTGGGCGGGTGCATAGACAGACACTGGGCTGAGCTACCACACTGACAGGGTACAGGGTGCTCAATCCCACATCGCCTGGGTGTGGAAAAGGGGATGTGCTTATATGTAGTATGTTCTCTTCAAATGGTATGAGGCCTTTTGGGGTAAATCCAAGAGCAAAACCGTGCGGGCTCAGGCCCAAAGCGGACAATATCATACCATGTGTTGGAGCGGGGTATTACAGGCAGGTGAAGGTGAAGTGTTATTTGTATGTTCATCACCCTTCTATGACACAACGCGTTTTAAAACCGTGATGGCCGTAAATCCATTAAAACTCCGCAGTTAAACATGTTTAACTGGAAGTAGTATCAGGATGAGTGATCCACTGGGAAGTCTCTGGTCCAAAAAGGGCCAAAAATGGACAATATTGTGTCAGGTAGTGTAAGAATCATAACCATTTTTGACCAATTTTCTTGTATTTTTATTTAATTTGCATATTAATATTTTAAATAATTATATATGTGTTTTAAATGTAAAATAAATGTTTAGATAATTTATTTAAGGTTTGGAGAAATTTTCAGAGCGTTTAACAAAAGTTAACTTTTTCAAGTCCAGTCAACTCAGGGGCGTGGGCGCAGAAAATTTGAAAGTGTCGAAATGACTTTAAATTCGAAGGGTAGTTTAAATAAAATATTTGACGCGCAACAGAATCGATTTCGTGTCAATCGGAGTTACGAAACTTCAAAAATGATCCCGGGAATGTTTAATGAAAAGGTTGTGTCATACTTAAATAAGTGTAGGTCATTTTGGTATAAATAACAAAGAGAAATTAGTCATTCTTATTCTTTTCTCTCAGCAACTGTATGAGCATGTGTACATATATATATATACAAACTTCATCTTCTTCACTACTCCATTGAATTGGAATATCTTTGAGTGATAATTAGAGTTTACCGAAGAAGAGAAAAATGGTCTACGCGTCGAGGGCTCGAGATTGATTAGTCTAAAATTAATTTTGGAGAAGGTTGATCTTTTGGGTGAGATTTGGGGAATTCAATTAGAAGCTCTTCCAATTTGAGGTAAGGATACCTAACCTATATAATTTAGAGTTTTTTGTGAATATATTGGTTATTAAGGTAACCAATTGATTATGTGGGATAATTAGATATTTTTTAATAGTAAACACATGCTTAATTATGCTAATTGATGAATTTATTATGCTAGAGTTGCTAATTACATGTTTATAATTGCCATGATTGATTATAAAACATGTTGGGATTGAATTGGGGAAGAATTGAGCAAATTTTTATTTATGTGTGAAAGTGACACTTAGGTGTTTGATGATTTGCTTTAAAGATATATTTGATGAAAAACATGATTTATTGTTAACATATGAATAATGTGAATTGTGGAAACTGTGAATTGTATGAAATGTGAAAAATGCGATGCATGTTCAATATAAATACATGGGACGTTTGAAATGGGAAATTGTGCATGTATGACAATTGAATGCTGTTTTGATCATTAATTGTAAATGCACATTAATTTGAACATGTCGGTGCATCTTCATTGGCATGGTGAGGGTGGTGAGCTCAATTAGACGGTAATGTCCTCTTGACGAATGATGAGGTGATCCAGTAAAGGAAAACCCTCATGAAGTGGACTTGTTATAGAGCTCCGTTAGAAATGAAGAAGATACTCCCTACCAAGGTGAGTCCTATGATGAGGTGGCATTGTTATAGAGCCTCAAATAGGTGGGATTGGTCTATCAAGGGAATTAGAGACCAATGGATGTGTGGAGATGATGAGGGAGTCATGCACATCATGTTGCATTATACGTTGCTTATGATATGATTTCGATATGTAGGTATTTACTTAATATGGTTAAATGCAAATTTATGCTTATGTAGTATTCATGGAACTTACGAAATTATGTTTTAGATATTCCTACTGAGCGTGTGGTTTCTCATTCCATGAGAATTAATATTTTTCAAGAAATGGAAAGGAAGTTATGGAGTCTCCCCAATAGAGGATTGGCGTGGAGTGGATCTTGACTTCAATTTAAAGACTTATATTACTTTATTTGAATACATGTCCGGATTGTGGACTATATGCGTGAGATGAACATGTAAAGACCATTCGTATTCTGAGAGCATGTATTGTTTATGCTTTACGATGATATGCACTTAAATATGAATTTCGGTGTATGTGGTTCATGAATTATGATTTTAAACATTATAAGTATGATTTTGAACATGATATTATGCTAAATGTTTTAGAATGATGATCTTTCCTTTATGTTTATTTATACATGCATAAAGTGTGAAAATGATTTTGTTGATGAGTTAATGGCATTGATGGATGTTTTTATTATAAATTGGAATATGTTTATAATGGAGAACGACCCATATTCATGTATGATTTTGTTCAGGATCTGAATCCAGCTTAAAATGATGTATATGTTTATGATGGAGAACGACCCATATTGATGTATAATTTTGTTCAGGATCTGAATCCAGCTTAGAATGATGTATAACGATGTTTTTAGCATTTGTTCATGTTATGGATGATACTTGATGATTTTTATGATTTTTAGAGAAGTTTTGGAGCTTATAAGTTGGGAATTTCGACCATTAAATAGTAGGTTTCGATACTTGCATCAATACATGTTCGATGCATTGAAATTTCGATGGATCGAAGTTGCCACTTTGATGGATCGAAGTCAATATTCACAGCATGCTCTGAAACTTCAATCAGATATAACTTCTTCGTCTTAAATCAAAATTTAGCGTAGTTTGTTTTGAAATTAAGTATTTTTGGATTCTATATCCAATGGTGTAGGTTTCAGCTTCATATTCCAAACACATGAAGTGTTGAGTCTTAGAAGTGAATGATTTATGAGAGTGCGAATGAATTAAACTGCCCGCTAAGGTGATACGATTTGGTGTAGGGCCTGTTATGGGTGGATAATGTAGAGTTATGCACATCTATGTGCAGGAATAGAGTTAAGCTTCCGCGATGTTTGAAGGTAAAGATGACCCATTGGGGCATAATGGACGGTTGTCACCTCCAGTTCTCCAGGAGTCAAAAATCAGGGCGTGACAAAATGATATTAGAGCTTGATACTATCGCATGAGTGTGGTTAAGGTCATTCATGGGGTTGAGTGAACGGGTTCACACTCGGGATTCAGGTTAGTCCAGGGAGTCCTGGTGGTCTAGATTTCGGGCATGATAGAATGGTATCAGAGCTCTAGGTCGAATACCTAGCGACGAAGGGTAATGGATGGGTCATGTATAGTTTCATGATAGGTTAGAACCTTGAGTTTGTTAATCTAAAAATGCATGTGGACATGACATAGTTGATATGAGAATTTAGGTTCATGTGAGATGTGTTTACATGATAACATGATGAGTGCTTATATGATAACATGTGTAGTATGTTATGTGTTGAAATAAAAACGTGCTATATGATAACATGCATATATGTTACGTGTTGACTTGAGAACATGTTTATGTGATTAAATGTGTGTTGAAAAGTATGTCTATATGATACGTGCAAAGATGATAGCATGTTATATATTGTGTAGTTATTTAATCATGTTGAATATAAAACATGTGATAACTTGTTATGTTGAATCATACCTTGAATTGATAGAAATATGCCACCTAAACGTTGTGGAGGAAGAGTTGGGGGTGTAGTTCCTGAGGGAGACCGTTTGATTGCTAACATGATTGCAACACTCCGTGATTTTGTTAGGACAGCCGCCACGGAGGTGCAACAACCGGTAGTACAACTGGTAGAAACTAAGTTTGAAAGGAAGTTCAAGTTGATTACTCGCTTTAAGAAGTTGATGCCTCCTGGCTTTGAGGGATGTTTAGATCCATTGATAGCGAAAAATTGGTTGGAGCAAGTGGAGAAACATTTAAAAATGATGTCTACTCCCGATGATGGCATGAAAGTAACTCTTGCTAGCTACTTGTTCTCGGGTGGAGTTGAACTTTGGTGGAAGTCGGTGAGTGACTGATATAATGTTGAGACAATGCCATAGGAAGATTTCAAGACTCTATTCCTTGAGCATTACTTTCCTAGGCCAAAGAGAAGGGCTTTGAGGAAGGAGTTTGAGGAGTTTATTCATTATAGAATAACTATCACTGGGTATGAAAATAAGTTCATTTCTCTTTTACGCTTTGCACCCGAAGTAGTGAGAGATAAGGAGGAAAAGACGTGAAGGTTCATTAATGGCCTTCATCATTCAATTATGCCATACGTATCTATTTTGATCTTGAAGGTATATGCCGAGGCAGTTGAGAATGCATTGATGGCTGAGGCGAAAACAAGGGATAGGCAAGAGAAGAGAGAGGCATTGAGGCAAAGCAAGGCTTTGACCGTGGCTTTAGAGGGGCACGTAAGGAAGGAGTTCAAGGGTGGTTCTTCTCATATAGTGGGTGGTTTAGTGATTCTTGATGGGGTATGTCGGGGATGTGTTATTGAGATAGCCGGGAGGACACTTGTGTTTGATTTCATTCTCCTAGATATGAACAATTTTGATATCATCCTAGGGATGGATTAGTTGTCTGAGTTTCATGCTACGATAAACTATTTTAGAGGGAGAGTGATGCTTTGTACGCCCAAGGGCAATTGCTTTTGTTTTGTGAAAGATTGGAGTGACTCTTACACTTCACCATGTTATGGCATTAGCAGTCGTGAGCAACATAATTTTATTTTGGCTAATCTTTTGGCTAAGAGAGAGGAGATTTCGATAGAGGTATACCCAGCAGTGGCGTGTGAATATCTAAATATCTTTTCGGAGGATTTAATAGATTTGCTTCCAAAGAGAGATGTAGAGTTTGTGATTGATCTTATATCCGGTATGACGCCCATTTCTATGACACCATATCGGATGGCACCAGCGGACTTGGTGGAGTTGAAGCGTCAATTAGATGATTTGAAAACTAAGGGCTTCATTAAACCGAATGTATCACCATGGGAGCACTGGTGTTGTTTGCCAAGAAGAAAGATGGTGCTTTGAGATTGTGCATGGATTACCGAAAGTTGAATTATGTGACAATCAAGAATAAGTATCCGTTGCCAAGGATAGACGACCTATTCGATCAATTGAATGGAGCCCACTACTTCTCAAAAATGATTTAAGGTCAGGTTATTACCAATTGAGGGTGAAGGATGAGGATATCCATAAAACGGCTTTTCGTATACGGTATGGACATTATGAGCTCCTTGTAATTCCATTTGGTTTGACTAATGCACTAGTGGCATTTATGGACTTAATGAACTGCGCATCATAAGTTACATTTGAGGGAGGTTTTGCAAATTCTTAGGGAGCACCAATTGTACGCTAAGTATGAAAAGTGTGAGTTTTGGCTATAATAGGTGAAATTCCTTGGGCATGTTGTTTCCAGAGGTGGAGTCTCAGTTGATCCATCTAAGATTGAGGCTGTGATGAGTTGAGAGAGTCCGAAGAGTGTTTTCAAGATTCAAAGTTTTCTTGGGTTGGCGGCAGGCTGTTATAGGAGGTTTATGAAAGACTTCTTTAGTATTGTTGCACCTATTACACAACTCACTCGTAAGGGTGTAGAATTTATGTGGAATGAAGCATGTGAGTTGATTTTCTGTGAATTGAAGAAGCGGTTGACTACAGCTCCTATTTTGGTGATACCCGAGTGTAGCTTGGGATATATGATTTATTGTGATGCTTCGGGGAGCAGACTAGGTTGTGTGTTGATGCAATGTGATGGAGTAGTTGCTTACGGGTCTAGACAATTAAAGACTCATGAGTATAACTATCTTACGTATCACCTAGAGATAGCAGCGGTGATCTTTGCCTTGAAAGGGTGGAGACATTACTTGTATGGTGAGAGATTTGAAGTGTATTAGGATCACAAAAGTCTCAATTACTTTTTCTTCCAAAAGGACTTGAACATGAGGCATCGGAGATGGGTTGAGTACATGGAGGATTACAATTTTGATTTACAATACCATCCGGGTAAAGCAAATGTAGTGGCAGATGCGTTGAGCAGGAACTCTCACCAAACTCTAGTTAGCATAACCATTCAGGAATGGAAAATGATGGAAGATTTCTCAGAGTTGGGATTGTATTTCAGTGATGACAGTGAACCAACTACGTTGTTTAACTTGGTAGGTCAATCTATGCTTGTGAACAAGGTGATTGAGGCATAGAAGAGGGATAACTAGTTGGAGTCTATTCACTCACATATTACTAGTTATACGACAGTGACGGGTTGGACCTTGCATTCCGATGGGGGTCTACAATTCAGAGGATTGATGGTGGTTCATTTGGATTATCGTGATGATGTTATTACGAGAATTTCATCATTCTCGTTTTGCAGTTCATCCTGGTGGTACCAAAATATAGCATAATATGAGATGCCAATATTGGTGGTGGGGAATGAAAAATGATATAACACAGTTTGTTGCTAGATACCTTACTTGTCAACAAGTGAAGGCAGAACATCAAAAGCCAGCGGGGTTGTTGCAACCATTACAAGTGTCAGAATGAAAATGAGAACACATTACCATGGATTTTGTTTTGAGTCTACCGAGATCAAACAAGGGCAACAATATAGTTTGGGTTATTATGGACAGATTGACCAAAATAATTCACTTCTTGTCTATGAGATTCAATGATGATGTGAGGAGGCTCAGTATGCACTATGTGGAGCAAATTGTGAGGTTACATGGGGTTCCGGTATCCATTGTATTGGATAAGGATCCATAGTTCACTTTGAGATTCTGGCAGGGATTCCAGATGATGTTGGACACTGAGTTGTATTTTAGCACAACATTTTATCCTCAGATTGAGAGACAGTCGTAGCGTACTATTCAGATATTGGAGGATATGTTTCGTGCCTGTATCCTTGATTTTGGTGGTGGTTGGGAGGAATATTTTTCACTTGTGGAATTTACGTACAACAACAGTTATCAGGCTAATATTGAGATGACACTATTTGAGGCGTTGTATGACAGACCTTGTAGATCTCTAGTTTGTTGGACTGAGGTGGGCAAGATCGTAGCCTTAGGGCCAGATATTGTGCATAAGATTATTGAAAAGATTAAGTTAATTAAGCAGTGATTGTTGATAGCTCAAAGTCGACAAAAGAACTATGTTGATCGGAGGAGGAGGCCGTTATCCTTTGAGGTGGGAGACCATGTGTTTCTAAAGATTTCACCATAGAAGGGATTTATGCATTTTGGGCGGAGTGGTAAGTTATCGCCGAGATACATTGAACCATTTGAGATCCTTGAGTGTGCTGGTGAAGTGACCTATAAATTGGCTTTGCCACCACAGTTGGAGAAGGTTCACAACGTATTCTATGTTTTGATGTTGAGAAAATATGAACCTGATCCATCACATGTCTTAAGTTGGGTAGACGTTGAGGTTGATGAGGATGTCACCTATGAGGAAAGACCAGTCTAGATTCTTAATGCTAAAGAGCAAGTTCTGAGGGATAAGACCATTCCCTTGGTCAAGGTCTTGTGGCATCATCACAATGTTGAGGAAGTTACTTGGGAGTGAGAGCAAGTGTAATACCCCACTCCAACACATGGTATGATATTATTCACTTTGGGCCTAAGCCCACACAGTTTTGCTCTTGGATTTTACCCCAAAAGTCCTCATACCATTTGAAGAGAACACACTACATACAAGCATATCCCCTTCTCCACACCCAGGTGATGTGGGATTGAGCACCATGTACCCCGTTAGTGTGGTAGCTCAGCCTAGTGTCTGTCTTTGCACTCGCCCACTCATACCCGTCCACAAGGGTTACGATAATCCACCCCCGTACGAGGCCCGACGTTTTCGTCGGCACACTTCCAACTGGGTCAAGCTCTGATACCAACAGTAATACCCCGCTCCAACACATGGTATGATATTGTCTGCTTTGAGCCCAAGCCCGCACGGTTTTGCTTATGGGTTTTACCCTAAAAGGCCTCATACCATTTGGAGAGAACACACTACATATAAGCATATCCCCTTCTCCACACCTAGGCAATGTGGGATTGAGCACCATACACCCTGTCAGTGTGGTAGCTCAGCCTAGTGTCTGTCTTCGCACCCACCCACTCACACCCGTCCACAAGGGTTACTACACTAACCATAGCTCTGATACCAATTGTTGAAATTTAATCCATACTCAACTTGTAGAAATCAAGAATATAATAATTAATTATAGAGGATATTTTAATTGACATATCTGAATGAAGATTAAGCTGTAGAATACCTTTGCGTTTCTGTAAGAAATCCTTAGAGAACTCTATCCCCTTCTGAGAGTTGTTCTTCGATAGGATTGAATAAGAGTTATGAAACCCTTATTTATAACAACAACAAGGGGTGGCTTCTCTACAAATAAAATACCTAAGTCTCCTTTTCTATCATGGAAACCTAGATATTAACGGTTAGGATTAAATCCCACCAAATAAAGTTGAAAAATCATAGTCCAACGGAGTAAATATTATACTGTCAATTAGACCACAATTGACAAGTATAACTCCAACCCATCAAGTAACAATAATTACATTGCAATTCAACTTTAGAAATAGTGCATAGGACCACAAATAAAAAATACCCCTCTTCCCCTTTGGATGTGCATGGTAGTCAGCTCTACAGTGTTTTCCACTATATATATCTAAGCAGTCTTTCAATCATAAAATATGTATTTCAGCTTTCAGATACATGAACAAGGACCATGAGGGAGTAAATAACCTTATGTGTTAGACCAGCTAATAGAAGTCTATATATATATATATATATATAAATAAGTGAGAGAGTCTGTTAAGTTTCCTTCACTAAAAAGTCATTTATGTATGCCTTCTAGTATTATTGCCTGAAAAACTCCTGTAACATGATGTTCAACCATCATAATACTGATAATTAAACTTAATTTTGTGTTCGATCTCTTATTTTTACTAAAAAGTCAGACAAACAGAATGTTAAAAAACAGAGCCGCACAACGGCGCAAGACATATTATTATCCATAGCTGGCCCTGCTTGTCGTCAAATCTTAAGGCTTGATGCTAAGGGATCGATTACAACAGTGTCCAATAAATGCCTCTGTGGCTGAAGCTTTAGCCTTTGGATGTGCTCGATCGATGTCATAGTGGCTGAAAATTATTGAATCGGACTTGCATGCGCAAGTTATTTTCCAGCTCCATGTCAAACAATTAATTGTTGATCATGTTTTTCATCTTAATTTTTGTCGGAATCAGGTTGTGGAAGATATTCAAACTTGGCTGCTTCTGTTGCGAGGTAACTTCTTCAGTCAATGCCCAAGTTAGCTCGTTGTGGCTTAACTATGAAATGTAATGCAAGGATTGTTGTGGTATGTAACTATTACTTGTTCTCTTCTCTTGCCTTTGGAAAAATATATATTGATGTTCATAGCTATACAGTCAATATACAACTTCGTTGATAACAATATTGAAACGATATTGGTACTGATTGCATTACCTATCTATGTCTCATTGCTCACTTTTGTACTCAACGAGATAGTGGGTGAACTTGGTCAATCCATCAATCAATTTATACTCTCGTTTATATATATATATATATATATATATATATATATATAATATGGATCCTTGTCTTTTCTACAATTTGGATGCCGTCTCTTCCCTCTTAAGTACCGTTTCAAACAAATTTTCCTCCTACTATTTTGAATGTCAAAAAAGCATTCCATTTTATGCAGAAGTATCTTCTGTTTATGAGTACGCGTTGCATTATTCCACGCACACCTCTTTACTAAATGAAGACACTCAAACCTTTTGTCTTTTTATTTGAGAGAGAATAATATACCATTAAACGATAAGTCTTGCTGTGAAATTTATGTCATCCTTATTAATGTAGTGAGTGAAATTTGATATCACCCGATCGCTAATGGTGGTGAAAGTGGAAGTATATAGTGAAATTTAACAATTAAAGTGATCAAAATTAAAATATAAAATTATATCAATTAAATAAGTGGGATTTAGGTTCCACAAATCTTGGCACAAAAATTTCAAGTCAATTTTGCTTAGTGCATTATATAGTTCTTGCAATTCTTTCTTTTCCTTGCATATAACACATTCTCACATTTCGACTGTACTTTTTTGACAGAAAAAAAACATTTTCCCTATAGGGAGACTTGAAATTTCAATCAAACTTTTTTTTTTAAAAAAAAAAAAGTTAAAAAAATACCATTAAGTTTAAAGTCCTTGCTAAGGTTATTTGAAAATTAACGGTGTATATTTTCTTACTTACGAAAAAATGTATATTTTGTAACGTTTAGAAGCCACACATATAATGAATATCACATTAAAAAAAAAAATTTGATTGTTTTAAAAAGGAAGTTTGTTTTGGGATAGAGGAAGCTGTTAAGTGTTAACTTATCCTAGAAAAATGATACATCTTTTTTTATGAGAGTAACTCTTCAAACCAATTAATTAAATAAACTACAACCATTTGCTTGATTTGTATAGGCTCGGTGTATATAATTCTTTTTTTAGTACCTGATAATTAATGGGTTTGAAAAATCAGCCAATTTAAAAGTTTAAAATATTTTTCTTTTATTTGTAAAAAATAAAAATAAATAACACAGTGAAATTATATTCAAGGTAAAATCATTTTTCTACCGACATGAAAATCATACCAAAAACCTTTTCAGAAATTTCGACAGAGTCCAGATACATTGGTATTCTGAAGTTCTTGCCGATATAGGGAAATACTAGTAGACCAGTAGATGGGCCTTCAAACATTTGAACACGTGTAATATAAGTTGACGGCAATTCAACACACGTCTTTGTGTCGAGTTTAGAAAATAAAAAGTTCAACAAATGTCTAAGCTAAGGTCTATTTAATATTCAACTGCGTGTGTAAAAAGAAACTGTCTGTAATTTATCTTTTATGCTGTATGTATATATATATATAGATACATATATATTCTTTCAGTTAAAACTCACATGCTCATTTACTCGAACCCTCCCATTTTACTCTGAAAGATCAAAGAAATATTACTGGATCACAATATTTGGTGGTATGAATGGAATATTAATACAGATAAAATGTGAAAAAAAAAATATTGAATTAATACTCTGGAATGCTTACTATAGTAGTCCCATCAATGAATACTTACTATTTTTCAATAATAAGAAATATCTACCGACAATTCACCAGAGAATTATTGTTATTTACCAATCTACCAACTTCTTTAAACTATTTGGATTGAAATAAATATCTATTAGTGATGCCTTGTAGACACTAGAGTTCAAGAACTCTCTCGGGGGTAAAGATAATGGTTAGAGAGAGAGACAAACTTCCATTGTTATTGGAGTAAGAGTAAGAATGGTTAGAGAGAGATGAAGTATTTCTCTAAATTAATTTTAGAGAAAATGAGAGGTAAATTTATTTCTGACCTGTTTTGGATGAGTTGGGGTATTTTCGGTAAATGTTGTTGTGGCGGGTAATTACATGAAAAAAAAGCATAGGAACACTTCGGACAAGAGAGAGTCTGAAGAGTGATTTTAAACAGTTTATTAATTAATTTAGAAAACATGTTGATAAATTCAAATACTTTTAACAAGTTGTAAGATTAGTATACGGCAAGTATTGACTACTGATTTTTAAATTTTCATGTTAGATTTCAGATTCAAATATCACCCCCATTCCTCTCTATAAATATGCACGTACATAGAAGTGTACTGCATTGCATAGCCCATATACTTGACTATTGATATAAGAAAAATTGAGTCACCTTGCACACATCTTGAAATGGCATCCACCGTAGTTGGTAATCCGAACTGCCATCCCGAGACTGTTCGCCCTGTAGCAAACTTCAAACCTAGTTTATGGGGTGATCGTTTCAGTTCATTCAATTTCGATAAGCAGGTACCGTTTTTGTGATATACATATGTGTGTGTATATATATATATTTCAGCGAGTTTCTGTGACACCCATAATGATGGCAAAATGGACGTTAGTTATCATATGGATATTACGCAGTGTTTTCACTGATGTTCCGTGAGATAATGCATTCCAAGATCACTGTTTTTATTTATTTATTATTATTTTTTAATTTTTCATTTTCCATGCAGTGTTTTCACTGTTCACTTTATGTGTTCATTCATTGGGATACAGAAACCTATTGGTTATTGTAAACTAACTGCTCAAGCTTTAATTTCTTACGCTTTTTCTTTACGGGGGTTATGGAATCTCTTTCTAACGTACTCTTCAATATGTATATGTTGATTTCAGCAAGCCCACCAATTAATTTAACTTCAAAACCATTGAAAGGCTCATTTATGTCAAATCTCTCTCCTAAATTCTAGGCCTCAAGATTCAAACACTTGATCACCTTGTTCAATTTTAGCATTTACCAATTTAGTTGTAATAAAAATTAAAAAATTTAATTTAAGAAGATAATGATGTGACTTATTCTAAACAATAGACTGAATTGAGATCTATAGAATTTAAGAGAACAATTTGACTAGAGAGAATTCTTGTCCATTCTATATTTTGGCTACACTTTTAATACTTACCATAATCATTTCTAGTTTTCCCAAAATTGCACTTAGGTCTGCATCAACACAACCGATCAAATTAACCAGACTATCCAACCATTCAATCTCTTAGATAGACTTCTTTGTATACTCATCAATGGTCATTGTTTGATATCTGTGTGTATATATATATATATCTTACTTTTTCTTTTTCTTTTTTTTTCCTTTTTTCAGAAGAGCCTGAAAACGAGCTCTATACTATTTTCTTCCCTTTTTTACTTCTCTAGCTTTCTATATACTATTGAAGAACCTCACTTGGACAAGTAACTGGTAGTATGTACATCAAGAGAACTTATAATGAATGCCTCCAGATCAGTATAATTAAATCTGCTTGGTTTTGAAAGAACTTATAATGAATGCAGGCATATGAAAGGTGTTCTAAAGAGATTGAAGTGTTGAAAGAAGAAGTGAGAAGTATGCTGGTAAATGCAGAAAGTAAAGCTGCAGAGAAAATGAATTTGATCAACACACTCGAACGCCTTGGTATCTTCTATCACTTTGAGAAAGAGATTGAAGAGCAGTTGGAACAAATCTTTCACTCCCATGCCCACTACGAAAATAATGAAGGCTGCAATGATTTGTTCACATCAGCTGTTCATTTTCGAGTATTCAGACAACATGGTTATAACTTGTCTTGTGGTAAGCCCCTCATCAATCACACACACACATATATATATATATATACATGAATTCAAATATAACGGCATGCATGAGTGCATAGACATGTTTATATAAAAGTATGCAATTCACATACTTTCCATAGAGATGGCTGATATAGTCTTGTGGGTTGTGATGAAACAGATGTCTTCAACAAATTTAGAGACAGCAATGGTAAATTCAATGAAGACCTAACAAGGGATGTAATGGGTATGCTAAGCTTGTATGAAGCTGCACATGTGAGGATACATGGAGAAGATATTCTAGATGAGGCTCTTGCTTTCACAACCACTCACTTCGAATCCATGGCAACTGATGAATTAAGCTCTATTCTTGCAAAGCAAGTGAAACATGCCCTAAAGCAAGCCCTCCACAAAGGCATCCCAAGATTAGAGTCAAGGCATTACATCTCAGTCTATGAAGAAGACTCTTCTAAGAATGAATTGTTACTGAAATTTGCAAAACTAGACTTCAACCTGTTACAATTGATACACAAGCAAGAACTATGCGACATCTCAAGGTACGTGTCTGTGTGTGCCTATATATATATATATATAGAAAGAGAGAGAGAGAAAGGAAGTAATTATTTAAAATTTAATTTCTCTTTTGTATCATACATATGAAGGTGGTGGAAACAATTGGATTTTGAGTCCAAACTTCCTTATGCGAGGAGCAGAGTGGTTGAGTGCTATTTATGGGCTATGGGAACATTTTCTGAACCTCAGTACTCCGTTGGACGGGTCATGCTCACAAAGATTATTCAGATGGCATCAACCATGGATGACACATATGATGAATATGGTACACATGAAGAACTCAAACTTTTTACAAGTGCAGTTCAGAGGTATACTTTCTTAGCCCTTGCAATAATCTTGTTTTCAAAGTTTCATGTTAAAATTAGTAATTGAAAATAAAACGTACTTCAAATATTTAACAATCCAAGTATTCAACTTTGTTTTTTCCTATGTATATATTCTGGCTTTATCAAAGTGTGCAACTAAAATTTTTTTTTTTTTGGAAGGAATTCCATTTCAATCTTCTTTTCATTGTCACTAAATAAGTTGCACAATTGGATGAATTTGGAATTGACGTGCTTAAATTTTAGGTGGGAAACAAGTGCGATTGATCAGCTTCCAGATTATATGAAGATGTTCTATAGAGCTCTCCTAAATCTCTACAAAGAATTCGATAAGGAAATGACAAAGCAAGGAAGATCGTACAGTGTCCATCCTTCAAAAGACGCGGTATGGCTCACGTAATTTCTTTCAGTTCAAAATTAATAAAAAAAGAGTTTTGATTATGCAAATTATTAAAATTAGTGACGTAGACTCCATTTATCTTATCATATTAAACATGCACGAGGAGATGAAGGAGGTTTATCATATTAGAATTCTGAAATTCACATTATTTTTTGCTATGTTCGGTAGCATGGAATTTTATAATTAGAATTAGAGAAAATTTAATTTAAAGTTTGAACTCATTTTTCTTTAATATATTTTAATTTTAATTTCAATTTCAAGACACCAATATTTCTATGTTACCGAACATAAGTAAAGTATTTGGTCACTTGAATCACAAAAATTATGTGCCACGATATCAATATATTATAGTGCTACTCTTTTAGGTTTTAAAAGGGACCGTTAATTTCAATTCAATTCATATTCATTTTTATGTGGTGTAATAAATAACGTGAGATGTTCTTTTGTTGTATCTTATTACAGTTTCAAGAACTTTCTAGGAGTTACTATCTTGAGGCCAAGTGGTTGAATGAAGGATACATGCCATCATTTGATGAGTACATATCCAACGCGCTAGTCAGTAGTGGTTATTACCTTCTTGCAACAACATCATTTATGGGCATGGGAGCAATTGCTACGACTGAGGCATTTGAATGGCTACAAAAGAAACCAAAAATTATTGTAGCTATAACTACAATTGCTCGGCTAATGGACAACATAGTAGACCATGAGGTATAACCCACATAAACATATATTACCAAAGCACAAATTCATGCTTGCATACATATTATCATTTAAGGCTAATGTATATAGACTAACTGTTTCAAATAACCAGTTTTCATAAAATGTTATCAAACGTGTTAACATTTATAAATCCTTTAATATTTGAAGGAAGAAAAGACGAAGGGACTCACTGCTACAGGGATTGAATGTTACATGAAGCAATATGGCATGTCGAAGAAAGAGGTAATTGATGAGTTCTATAAAAAGGTTGAAAATGCGTGGAAGGATATCAATGAGGAATGCCTCAAGCCAAATCCCGTCTCGATGCTTCTCCTCACCAGCATTCTCAACCTTGCTCGTGTAATGGATGTCTTTTATAAGTTTGAAGATGGGTACACTCATCCGGAAACAGGGTTGAAAGATGACATTGTGTCACTGTTCATCGATCCCATACCCATATGAGTATGTAGACTTGCAATTTGTATTTGCATGGAGTTTGGTTTACTTGTATGAATAAGCCTGAATTTGGTCTACTTATCTAATCCATTTGAACTTCATTTTATGAATGGTTTGTCAATGTTAGTTTATTATTGTAATGAAATGGTTTAGTTTGTTAATGTAATGAAACGATCAGCAAGGCTTTCCTTGTATTCTTCAAATGCCCTCTATAAAGTTGTTTGAGGGTGTTATATTGTGATTTGAGATTAGGATGGTGGACATGTACATGTCTTCTTTCTAGCTCTCTTTTTCCTAGCTTCTTTACATCTACACACCTTACTTTCTTCTCGCAAGTTCATCATTTGCACCACAATGATTCAGACCCCTTACCGGCCATTTAGTGTAATAATTTCATTAGAATTTGAGTTCCACATGGAGAGGATTCATTCTAAAAATTAAAATTTTGTAAAGGGAGATAATATTGAAACTTTTTTTTTTTAATTGAAAAAGTGGTTTTTTTTTTTTTTTTGGAAATTTAAACAGTGTATATAAATTAAAAGATAATTACATTGGGCTTCAGCCAATAGCTGAATAGTTGAGAACCCAAACTTAATTAAGCCTCACCAATTGGGCCATTAGGCCGAAGGAAAACAACACTTCTACGGGCTAATCCCTAGGGCATCTAAAACTTGATCGAAAAATCCAATCAACCATCTGAGTGTGAGACTCAAAATCCAATCAAGTGGTATTGAAACCTCAAATAGGACAAAATAATTACCTTGAAATGATTTACCAAAAAAAAATTAATTACCTTGAAATGGAGTAAGTTTCACTATGGCTCCGATTGGTTATATGAAAGTAGTAGGAAAAGAAAAGATACGAACTTTTTTTAACATCTTTGGATAGCATGAAAAATAAAATTCATTACATCTGATGTGGCTAAACTTGATTGTAATTGTAAGCTTATTTTTGCCATTTTTCCAAATATAATTTAACCACTCGTAAGAGCACGAATCTTTGTAGATACGGTTCTATATAAAGGGTATCGATCCCAAGAGGACTAGTTGTTAATTGTCTTGAAGAAAGATTAATTCCACTTTAATTTTAAAAACAAGGTTTTGATTTTTATTTTAAAACTATTGCATGAAATGTAAAAAACACTAAATTTAAAGAGTTGTAAGTTGGGAGTGAGAACTCGGGGTGGTTTCCACCTCTAGCCATTCACATTTTCATAGATGTAGTGTAGTAACCCTTGTGGACGGGTGTGAGTGGGCGGGTGCGAAGATAGATACTGGGCTGAGCTACCACACTGACAGGGTGCAGGGTGCTCAGTCCCACATCGCCTGGGTGTGGAAAAGGGGATGTGCTTATATGTAGTATGTTCTCTTCAAATGGTATGAGGCCTTTTGGGGTAAACCCAAGAGCAAAACCGTGCGGGCTCAGGCCCTAAGCGGACAATATCATACCATGTGTTGGAGCGGGGTATTACAGTTGGTATCAGAGCCTGAACCCAGCCGGAAGAAGTGTGCCGACGAGGATGTCGGGCCTCGTAGGGGGGTGGATTGTAGTAACCCTTGTGGACGGGTGTGAGTGGGCGGGTGCGAAGATAGACACTGGGCTGAGCTACCACACTGACAGGGTGCAGGGTGCTCAATCCCACATCGCCTGGGTGTGAAAAAGGGGATGTGCTTATATGTAATATGTTCTCTTCAAATGGTATGAGGCCTTTTGGGGTAAACCCAAGAGCAAAACCGTACGGGCTCAGGCCCAAAGCGGACAATATCATACCATGTGTTGGAGTGGGGTATTACATGTAGCAAGTTTGGAATTTATAAAATTAAATGTCTAACAATGTCATTAGGCTTGTGACCTCAATAACATATCAAAAGATCAATGTGTGTGCAAACCTATCATAATCTATATTCAACAAGCATAGTTCTTCAACCTAACTAATTACCCTACTCTCTAAGTGAACCTAAATGCATCCAAACTACCTCATCTTGGCATGGTTTATACAAGCAAGAACAACACATTCAATTTAAATGCCATTACCTAGCCATCATTTGCATTTCTTGTGGAAGATGCAAGTGTTGTGCATTCATAAGATCAATTCTACTCTAAGACAAGAATAAAAATATCATATGAATATATATAAGAAATGTATAAGTGTACATCATCACTAGACTAAGTAATCAACATTTAAATACAAATCCCAAATAATGCTATAAAAATGAACAAGTTTACATGACTAGGGGTTTCACCCACACCCTAGTAGAGAAGTTAGTTGATCATGGCAGCCTTGCACTCTTCCATTGATGGAGAAAATGAAGCTTCAAGGTCTGGTTCGGCTTCTCCGTCTCCTCTCCCGAAAGTCTCTAATGTATGGTATGTGATATATGAGAGAAATGGCTCCTTTTGTGCATATTTGGCTACTTTTCATCCTTGGGACCCACCATGTATATATGTATAGCAATATATATATACCAACTAAATCAATAATATCTCCATGTGTCTTCTTCAAGTCAGAAAATTCATCCAAGTCGTGCAAAAAGGTGGATTTTGTTGCAAGTGGAAGAACAGGTGAGCAAGTGATCAAGTGGGCAAGTGGGTCTGCAGAATCTCGATTAATCGAGATTGGAATATCGATTGATCGAGATTTCGATTAATCGAAATGCATGTCTCGATCAATCGAGATCTCGATTGATCGAGATGCCTTAGCTTCATTTCTGAATTCTGCTCTTCAATTGCAAACGGCCTCAAACATTGCTCCTTTTGGTACAAAACCTGTAATATATCAAAAATACAAAAAAACCGTAAATGTACCTCGGTAAACGTAATAACGGGACTAACATATGCAATAAAGAGGGTTCAAATACATAGTATTGAACACTTATCAACATCATTTCATTACATTTTGTTCATAACCTTGCTCTTTGCTCAACAATATACTATATATGGATGAAAATAAAATTCATTATATTTTGTTCATAACCTTGCTCTTTGCTCAACAATATACTATATATGGATGAAAGGAATGCAACACCTCCGTTAGGAATTGTATCTCAAATTCTTATATATTGTAATTAAGTTTGTATTTTAGAGTTGTAATTTATTTGATATTTTTGGTTGGACAAGTATTGGGCTTCAAGTAATTGTAGTCCTTATCCAACAAGGAATTGGGTTTGAAGACTCTATAAATAGATGTGAGGTTGAGAAGAAAAGGTAGAGAAGAAAAGTATAAAAAGAGAGATAATTGTAAGATAGTTAGAGTTGAATTTGTGTGAGAATGGAAGAAAGAGAGTGTGTAATCTTTAAATTGAAATAAAGACAGTCGCTCTTCACCCTTAGATTAAGCGATTTGCTGGACCACGTAAATCTAGTCTTAATTGCTTATGTGTGTGTTTGTTTTTTATTTAGTTCCACTATGCCGAATCAAAGAGATTAATTCCCAACACGTGGTATCACAGTTATGGCGACAACTGTTACAAATGTAAAGTATTCAGTTGAAAGGTTTGATGGAAGAAAAGATTTCAGTTTGTGGCAAGTTCGGATACGAGATATATTGATTTAGCATGGTATGGAAGAGGCATTGCTTGACAAATCAAAAGAGATGGATGGTGCAAAGTGGGGGAAGATCAATTCAAGGGTGATGAGTGCGATTCGATTAGCGTTGACACATGATGTTGTGTACAATGTGATAGAAGAAACTTCGGCAGTAGGTATGTGGAATAAAATACCTCCTACAAAATTCACGCATGAGGTGGCCAGTCTCACGCATAAAACATAAGGGATATCTACAACTGGTAGCAAACAAACATATAATGCAATGAGAAAAGAAAAAAAAAGAATTTTAAATGCTTAGTGGAAAATCTAACTAAAATAAATAATACTGTTAAATATACAAAATGCCAGTCTGAACTATACAACTTGAAAGTCCCATAACTCAAGGACCTCTTAACCAAAAATTATAAAAGTAAATACTTTATGACTGCCACGCTCTTGAACTTCATGCTTTAACCTCAAGATAGAAACTGTCTGGGATCTGAAATATCAACAAAGTGGGTTAAACCCACGAGCGAGTAAGTTTCCTCTACTACCACCCAATCAGAGAACCAGTAAACATACCCTCTATATGAGGATAGTAAAAATATATAGATATAATTATACCATTTAGTCATTTAATCTCATGTCTCAGAAATAATTAGAACTATGTTCTGAATCAACCCATTCATTATCACAATAAAGGTAGAATAAATTTCTAAGTTCAAACCATAGGCAATTCTAATATGCCTGACACACTAAGTTTTATCTAATTAGATACTAAGCAATCCTACCATACCTTCTTCCATATTTTATAAATACCTACTAAGTATTAGGCAAACATAACATGCTTCCACCAATCATCCTTCTACAAAACCCCAAACTTATATTTATATCCAATTAAGTATAACTCACCAGCTCATAAACATATCCCCAATTAACCCTATGACCCAAGAATAGAGCAACCCCATACACTACACTAACCCATCTGTTATCTCAATGCAAGTGCAGACTAGTCTTAAGTTTATACAAGAGGCAATCCTAACATGACAAATATAATGTATGTATAGATACCTTATTAGGTATTAAACAATCCTGACATGCCAAATATAATAAATAAATACCTTATTAGGTATTAGGCAATCCTGACATACCTAAATAATAGATTTAAATAATAATCTAACACACTTAAAAGCATGCTAATTAAAATTCGAAAAAATCCTATCGTCACATTTATTATCTAAACAATTTAAAATGACACTGCATATCATGCATGTAATCGGAGTTCAACATAATCTCATAAGCTGATCTAAACATCATATAATTTATTACGAACATTTATGGATGCAAAGAAAATAATTAAAGGAATTTAAACAATTAATTAAAAGAAAACCCCACAATGAGGCCAACACCTCAATTTAAATATCAAGTATCTATACCTAACTCTAATCCTAGGTTCCCATGCAAAAACTATTTTTAAAAGTCTTAATTTATATATCTGAAATTTTCTGGAATTTTTCGGTAATTTAAAAAAATATTCCAAAACAAAAGAAAAATAAAAATGTCATTTTGAAGCATACTTTTTGTACTGATTCTACAACAAGGGGAACTCATTTCATCTTGAAATTTAAAACCCAAGTGTATTATGCCCCTAAAAGATTACTTTAAATTTTTGGAAATCTTTTAGAATTTTTTGATATTTTTAAAAATATTTTTTTCCTAATTTTTCTATATTTAAAAATGATTTAAAATTTAAAAAAATACTAAAATATTTTGGACTGGGCCCAAACTGGGCCTAGTGCGTGGGCCAAATGAGTGGGACCCAATGGGACCTTTCCCTGTCCCTAGCTGGCGACGCACGCGCCCCACGCGCTGACGATGCGCGTGGGCACATGGACTCGACCCTTTTTTTTTCTCTCTTCCTTCTTCTTCCTTTTTTCCCCTGTAACTTTCCAACAATGTGCTTCATACGGCTGCCATTTTTCTAAGTCTTCTTCCCATCCTTCTCCAACCACCAAAACTTACGTGTGAATATACCATTCAACTCCTCTTAGTCTAAGCTACGCATTGGTATCAAAATCACCAAAAATTATCTCCTAAATCAAAAAGCCCAAATTTCAAGTTTTAGGGTTCTGAAATTTTAAACTTAAATTCCCGTCAAACTCCTTAACGATTTTCCACCAAACTTACAGGGACTATTCGGGAGAGCAAAATCAATTTAATCGGAACAAAAACCTTCAAAAACTACGTTTACAATCAACCCAAATCTCATATATATATATATATATACACACACTGTAATACCCCAAAAAATTTAGGTGTCAATTATTTTAAAGAAATTTGATCTCTTTATATTATTACTCCATTCTATTAATTCATGTGAAATGTTTTCTTTTATATAAATTATCATGGTAGGTGAGTTGCTTGTCTTTTATATATGCATCTTATCATTTTATGTGGATTGCTTAGATTTTATAGATTCAATTCATTTCATTTAAATGTCTCTGTTTATATTTTTATCATTTTATGTGAATTGTTATTAATTGCGTGTTATTTTATTTAAATGTTTTGGTTTGGGCTAGGGAGGAATTTGGGATAGAATGAGTGGGCTAAGGTTATGTTTAAAAAAGGATGGGCCTAGGGTTATATTTATATTATTATTTCTATTATTATTATTATTATTTTGATTTTATTTAGTTTTAAGAAAATCAATAATAGAATAATAATTAAGACAAAAAGGAAAAAGAAGAAATTAGGGTTTTTGCCGTTACTTTATGCACAGAACTGAGGGAGTAAACGAAAGAGAGAAGGGAGTGACGATCGGGTGAACAAGTTAATTCGTCAAAGAGGCAAGTTTGATTCTTCTCTTCCCCTTTGAATCCGTATGCATAGTCTAGGTTTAAGAATTTGGTTTATATTGAAAATCTGTTTATAAATGTATTTTTTTGTTTTGTTGCTTCTTATGGATAAATTTCGTGGAAATTTATTATGCTAAATTGTATATAGGAATATAGATATATATATGTAAGAATATATGCATATATATTTCATGTATGTGTAAATTGTATAGGAATCAGTTTATACATCAATTTAGGATGAGAAAAGATGTTAATTCGTAAGCATTCTCTGTTGTGATTGTCTACAAAATAACCTTTGATCTTTAATAAAATAGATCGTGAGAAATTTGAGTTGAAAATTTTAAATTTTAAATTTTGCGAAGAACCCTAGAACTTGTGAATTAGGGGTTTTTGATTCGGACAATTTTTTATAGGGCTTTTTGTACCAATGGGTAGAGGGGATCAAGAGGAGAAGAACGGTACAAAAATCAGGCTGAACGGAGGTCGGACGAAGCCGGAATCAGCGCCGAAAAATCCCCCAGCGCGCTGGGGAAGACAACCCAGCTGGCGCGTGACCCCCACGCGCGCCGCCGGCGAGTGGGGGCGCGTCCGGCCGGCGCCGGCCCCGGCCGGTGGCCGAAAAATTATTTTCGGGCCCCACTCGCGGGGCCCTACCTCTGGGTCCAATATGGGTCCATTCCGAATTGTTTTGATATTTATTTTGTATTTTTGAAACTTTTGGGAAAACTTGAAAATCTGGAAAAATCATTTTTTAAAAATACTTTTATAATTCTAAAATTCCGAAAATTTAATGTCAACTTCCTGGGAGCTTGAGGAGCTTGGGGTTTAAATTTCATGTCGAAATAATTTACCATTCTCTTTAAATAAAATTTTAAAGTGTCTAAAAACTATTTTTTTTTAGTCTCTTTAATTTTAGAAAATGGTTAGAAATTTCCAAAAATTCTGAAATTTTTACTGTAACTCTCTGGAGGCTAAATAGACTTGGGTTTAAATTTTGAACTCAAACTAATCTTTCCTTGTTGTTCAATTGATTTTTAAAGTGTCTAAAAGTTGGATTTTTTTTCACTTTTTGTAATTTTAGAAAATACTTTTACAACTCCAAAAATTCCCAAATTTTTACTATAACTCTCTGGAGGTTAAATACACTTGGGTTTAAAGTTTCAACTCAAAATGAGCTTCCCTTTGTGTTCAATTGATTTTTAAAGTGTCTAAAAGTTGGATTTTTCACTTTCTGTAATTTTAGAAAATACTTTTATAATTCCAAAAATTCCCAAATTTTCTCTGTAACTTTCTGGAGGTTAGATAAACTTGGGTTTAAATTTTCATCTCAAAATGAGCTTCCCTTGGTGTTTAATTAATTTTTAAAGTGTCTAAAAATTGGATTTTCACCTTCTTTTATTTGTTGAAAATATTTCAAAATTTCTAAAAAAATTCCAGAATAATTTAATAGGGTTCTGAGAAGTGGAATAGGCCCAGAAACCTAGATAAAAGTTAGGTTTAGACTCCCTCGTAGAATTGAGTGCATTGGAGGTTGAGTTGAGAAATTTCTTCTATAATGGATGCTTGGGTTATTTGGTTGATTTGAATATATTTTCCTTTAAGGATATAAATGCCCATCAAATACGTGATTATAGTTTACTTATAAATGATTTGTCTTATGGTAATAATTTCATGTGGATAAATTGAAATAATGGTTTGTGCAAATTTAAATCATAATGCACCTTGTTTATTTTATGTTTCATATTGGAATGCATCTATACGTTTTTAATTGGCATGTAAGGATTGCCCGGCGTGTCAGGATCGCCCATACCTAATAAGGTATCTATGAATTATATTTTGGCATGTAAGGATTGCCCGGTGTGTCAGGATCGCTCATACCTAATAAGGTATCTATGCATTTTATTTTGGCATGTAAGGATTGCCCGGCGTGTCAGGATCGCCTATACCTAATAAGGTATCTATACATTTTATTTGGCATGTCAGGATTGCCCGGCGTGTCAGGATCGCCTATACCTAATCAGGTATTTATACATTATATTTGCTTTGTCATGATTGTCGAGATTTAATAAAATGCATGCATATGTTTCTTTACTTTGAACTTAAAGAAGGTGTTCATTGTTGAGTGATAAGGGTTCGTTGGGATAACGTATAAGATGATTTTGATTTCTGAAAACATGAACTAGGTAGGGAATGACCAGTATGTATATATACCTATACCTATTAAGGTATCAAAGGATAAAATGGTGACATGTTAGGATTTCTTAAACTTGATAGCATTGTATGTTATGTTTATTTCTGCTGAACGTAAGGAATGTGTTCACGTATGCATAATAAAAGTTTAGGTGGAATATTATAAATGTTGACTATTATTTTGGAAACATGAAACTGGATAAAAGAATAACTTGTATGTTAAATCTATGAACTTATTTTGTGTCCCTTATATTGAGGGTATGTATATTGGTTCTCTGATTGGGATGTAGTAGATAGAACTTGCTCGTGGGTTTAACCCACTTTGTTGATATATCAGGTTTCAGACAGGTTCCATCGCGAGGATAGAGTTATAGGGTTTGGTTGTAGCAGACGTCTCATCTCATCAGTTACAGGATAGGAACTTGTCTTCTTCAAGAGTCATACTATGAACTTTTAAGACTTTGATTGTTGGTATTAATTTTAGAATTTAAAAACTTTTGTTCATTCTGGTTAAGGGGACCTTGGGTTAGAGGACTTCCAAATTGTATTACCGGACATATACTTGTTTAGTTAGCGGTTATTTTAATTCAGAGGAACTTTCTTTTCTGCTTTTAGAAAATTGTTCATTATATCTTTTGTATTCTATGCTTGTTGCTACCAGTTGTATGTATCTTCCAGGTTTTGTGTATGAGACTGGCCACCTCATGTGCGAAATTTTCTGGGGGGTATTTCATACACACACCTAAATACTCATATATACAAGTATATGCATGTAAGAATTTATACTTTAACAATACTGAGACCCCATATTACTCATAATTAATCAAATACAAATCCCTTACTATGCATAATCATATTAATACATAATTATATACAAAGATATACATGTATATACGTACTATCAAGCAACACAAAAATTAATCTATGTTTACAAGTTCAAAGGGAAAGGGAAGAGATTGAACTTGCCTTATAATTTTGAACAAAATCACATTCTCTCCCTTTTTTCAATGTCTACCGTTCTCTCATTGTCTGAGCGTAAAAACTCTCTGTGTGTAGGAACTACTAAACCCTAATTTTTATTCTTTTTATTTTAATTTTCTTTCTAGAAAATTAAAAAATATAATTCCTAAATATCAAACTAATAAATATAAAATATTTAGCCCACCTATATTTAAATATATATAGCCCAGCCCGGCACTCTAGCCCAACCTAATAATAATGAAAAGTAAAAAAGAAATGCAACCCAAACCCACATATTTTTATTTAAAAAAATAAAAAGTACATTTAAAATAAATAATTCACACACAATTAAAATCAATCAACACTTAGCAACAATTCAAACATCTACATTAAACACATAAAAACAGGCATTGACAAAATTAATTAAAAAATTTAAATAATTAAAAACCCAATTAAATAAATAAAAATCTAATTTAAATATCCTCAAATTATAGGGTATTACATGGAAGAAATTGGCGGATCTTTACATGAGAAAGAATCTCACCAAATGACTAGTCTTGAAAGAAAAGTTGTACTCCTTCTGTAAGAAAAAAAGTGTCAGTTTGCAGAAACATCTCGCTGAGTTTAATAAGATTGTTTATAACTTATCTAATGTTGATATTAAGTTGAGTGATGAGGATAAAGCTATTATATTATTGACATCAGTACACTATGCTCATAAGCATTTATTTAATACTTTGTTTTGTAGGAGAGATATAATCACGATGGAACAAGTTAAGAGTGTGTTATTCTCCAATGAAAAGTTGAATAGTGAATATCAACATGATCAATCTCAAGCTTTCCTTGTACAAAAGAGGAAGAGGTTCGGAGTTTCAGGGAAAGTTATAATGAAGCCATTGTTAGAAAGAAGGTGCTACAATTGTGGGAAAAAAAAGACATCTTCAGTTGTCATGTCTAAAAGGAAAGGGGAATGCGTCTACTTTTGTTGTTGTGTCTGAGGCTATGAATGAAGAAAGTAATATATGTTGAAGAAGTGTTATCAATCATCGATAACAAAGGAGAATCTAAGGAGTGGATACTTGATTCTACTTGTTCCTTTCATGTGTGTCCTCATAAAGAATGGTTTGCTACGTACAAACTGTAAGTGGTAAGATATTTATGGAAAATATTATTTCTTGTGATATTATGAGAATTGGAACAATCAAAATCAAGACAATAAATGATTTAGTAAGAACTCTAATGAATGTACGTCATATTCCAAGTGTTAGAAGAAATGTGATCTCTCTGGAGCTTTGAATTCGAAGAGTTGTTGGTGTGAAATGAATAATGGGTTAATGAAAATTAAAAGAGGGCCACGTATCATGCTTTATGTTTTTTTGGAGACTATTTGTAATACCCCAGAAATTTGGATGTCAATTATTTCTTTTAAAATTTGAATTGCTTTATTTATATAAATATTTTTAATTCATGTGAAATGCCTTGTCTCTATATTTTATCATTTTATGTGAGTTGCTTTTCCTTTATATACATTTTATCATTTCATGTGAATTGATAAGTTTGATTTTGTTTATCATTTTATGTGGATTGTTTTTGTCTTTATAGATTTCAATTATTTCATGTGAATTTCTCTGCTTTATATTTCTATCATTTTATATGAATTGTTTATTAATTATGTATTGTCTTATTTAAATCTTTTAAATGCGTTAGATTGGGTTAGGGAGGAATCTGGGCTGAAATAGTTGGGCTAGGGACATGCTTAAGTTGATGGGCCATGGTTATAATTAGATTATTTTATTTTCTTTAGTTTTTGGTTTTTTGAAAAAACAATATATAGAATAATAATAATTAAGACAAAAGAAAATAAGAGACTAGGGTTTCTGCTATTTGCTTTACGCACAAAAACCAAGAGAGTAAACGAAAAAGAGAAGGGAGTGAAGGAACGATGGGGTGAACGAGTTGTTGAATCGTCAAAGAGGTAAGTTTGATTATTCTTTTCCCCTTTGAATCCGTATGCATAGTCTAGGTTTGAGGATTAAGTTTATATTGAAAATTTGTATATAATTGTATGGTTATTTTCTATTGTTTCCTGTTGATAAATTTCGTGAGAATTGATTATGCTAACTGTATATAGGAGTATAGATTTATATATGAAAGAATATATGCATATATATTTCATGTATGTGTATATTGTATAGAAATTGTGCATGCATGAATTTGGGATGGAAAGAGATGTTAATTCGTAAAACTTCTGTGTTGTGATTGTCTTTTAAACGACCATTGATCTTCAGGAAAACAAATTGTTAAGAAATTTGACTTTAATTTTTGAAATCTTGCGAAGAACCCTAGAACTTGTGAATTGGGAGTTTTTTATTCGGGGGCCATTTCAGAAGGGGCTTTTTACACTAATAGGTAGTTGACGTCGAGAGGAGAAGAATGGCGCAAAAGTGGAGGTGAATGGTGGCCGAATCATTGTCAGAAAACCCCTAGCAGCGCATTATGCACGTTGCTAGGCGTGCTAGGGAAGAAGCCCAGTGCAACCCCTTTCCTCATGTGCCTGGCTGGCACCGGGGATGTTATTTTTGGGCCCCACTCTCGGGAGCCCACCTCTGGGTCTAATATGGGCCCGTTCCGAATAGTTTTGATTTTTTTTTTGAGTTTTTGAATTTTTGGAAAACTTGAAAATTCAAAATATCTTTTTTAAAAATACTTTTATAATTCCAAAAATTTCCAAAATTTTATGTCAACTTCCTCGTGGTTTAAGGAGCTTGGGTTTTAAATTTCATGTCGAATTGATTTGCCCTTGTTTTTAAAGTGTCTAAAAATTGGATTTTTCACCTTATTTTATTTTAGAAAATACTTAAAATTTTCCAATAATTCCCAAATTGTTATTGTAAGTTTCTGGAGGTGAAGTTCACTTGGGTTTAAATTTTCATCTCGAAATGAGCTTCCCTTGGAGTTCATTTGATTTTTAAAGTGTCTAAAAGTTGGGTTTTCACCTTCTTTTATTTTTAGAAAATATTTTAAAATTCCAAAAAATTCTAAAAAACTTCAGGTAACTTTATAGGGATGAAATACACCTGGATTTTAAATTTCAAGTGAAAATGAGTTTCCTTTGTGGTGGTATCAGTTTTAAAAGCATGCCTCAACACTATGTTTTATTTTCTTTTACTTGAAAAATATTTTTAAAATTTCTGAAAATTTTCAGACAATTTCAGAATAGTTAAACATGGTTTTTGGAATAGAATAGGCCCGAAAACCTAGATTAGAGTTAGGTTTTGACTCCCTCAAAGGTTTCGATACATTGGAGGTTGGTTGGGTTTTTTTATCCTATAATGGATGCTTGTGTTATTTTATTGTCTTAACTATTTTTTTCTTGAAGTTATAATTATCCATGATACACTTGGTATAGTTGATTTGTGAACGAGTTATCTCTTTGTGATGATTGGATATCCAATAATTTAAATCCTTATGTTTTGTGCATTTTTAATAATTGTCCACCTTTTTCTTATTCATGTTGTAAGTTGATTTGGGGAGGCATGTAAGGATTGCCCGGTGCGTTAGGATCGCCAATACCTAATAAGGTATCTATACGTTATATGTGGCATGTAAGGATTGCTCAGGTGTGTCAGGATTGTCAATACCTAATAAGGTATCTATACATTATATGTGGCATGTCAAGATTGTCAAGCGTGTCAGGATCACCAATAGTTAATAAGGTATCTATATATTATATTTGGCATGTTATGATTGTCAGGCGTGTCAGGATCTCCAATACCTAATAAGGTAACTATACATTACATTTGGCATGTCAGGATTGCCTAAATTTAATAAAATGCATACATATATTTTTTTATTTTGAACTTAAAGAATGTGTTCATTGCTTTATGATAAGGGTTTTAATGGAACATGGTAGAAGATGAATTTTATTTTGAAAACATGAACTAGGGAGGGAATGACCAGTATCTTTATACCTATACCTATTAAGGTGTCAAAAGATAAAAATGGTGGCATGTTAGGATTGCTTAAACTTGATATTGTTTCATGTTATGTTTATTTCTACTGAACTTAAGTGATCGGCGTTGAATGTTACGCATTCTAGCCTCTTAACTTATATATTTTATTCTATTAGTGATAGATTATTTTGTGATTTTACTTCGTTTTAGTGTTTTCTGTATTTTCAGGGCCTTAATAATTATGTCAATTAAACCATGATTTTGGATTTTTAAAGATGACATGCAAGAGGGTTAGATGAAATCTACATCAATGGATTTATTCAAAACCATATTTTAACTCAAATTAGCCCAGAGAAGAGGTCCAAGAGAATTACAATTAGTTAAAGAGGTTACGGGCCTAAAGCCCAATTCTGTGCTTAATACAGTTTTAATCCCTTTTTGGAAAAGGGGCCAGAAGTGTTATTTTTGAGCCTCAAATCGACTTAATTTCTACTTAAAATAAACAAAATTCGATTCTGCACACTTTTGTATTTCACGAAAACTCCATGAATCGGACTTCTGGTGGGTCAAAAGTTAGGCCGAATGCCAGTAGGAAAAACCCACCTGATTAGTGCTATGGAAAAACCTAATTAATTCGTAATTGGATTAAGAATTTGGTGTATTCCCTTGGTGCATAAAGTGGTGAATTGAAGGCTATTTTGAGAGAGTTTTTAGAGAGTTTTAGAGAGCTTGGAGAGCCTCTGGACAGATTAAAAGACATACTTTGCAGAACCATTGGAGAATGAAGTCTTACGCATAATTCATAAAGATGATGCCTTCTTCCTCAACCATTGAAGCTTCTTCTTCTACCGTGAGTGGCTAGTTCATCCACTAGGGTTTTGATGTAACCCTAACTAAGTATCAATGATTTGATTATTTTAATTATTGGGGACCTTTATATACATGCATAGATTTTGTAATTTAGAGGATTTTTATTATAGAATTGAGCTATAAAAGTCTTATAAATTCAGTTTCAATGATTTCCTATTTTGTGTTAGATATTTAGTTGTTGTTATTGAACTCAATTTCTCTTATTTTCTATGATTATGAGAGCGATTATTACGCAATGGTAATCACTGAATATATCATTATACACTTTGATGGAGTATGCCTAGAGAAGATAGACCATATTGCACCCTAGAGTAGAGTAGTTAGGCAAATGGCCCATGCCAATCGAAGATAGTCCATGACTTAGCCTTAATCATATGTTATCTTCTTGATGGATGAAGGTGAGCTTGTAGCCACTGACACCACTTATGCATGATATAATTTCCCATAGTTAATTCAATTGATCATTGATTGTGGAGTTAGTGGTGAAGTCAATTACCCTAGATTTATCTCATATATTTTCTACACTCTCTATTTTCCTTTATTTTTTTTTTGTTTCTTAATTAGTTTAAATATTAAAATCAGAATTCTTTTCTTTCTAGATTTAATTAGAATTAATTCCGTATACCAACTCATTCAAACCATAATCCTTGAGGTTCGACACCCCTTTCGATAGCTTTATTCTGCAAGAAATTCATTTTATTGCGAAGTGTGGTAATTTTAATTGATACACTCACAATACACGATCAATTTTTGGCACTGTTGCCAGAGATTATCTATTTGATTGATTAGATTTTACAGAATTAATTTTAATTGGATTTTTAGTTTAGGAATTTTATATTTTGTTTTTAATTTTATTTTTGTTTTCTTTTTAGGTACTTTTTATTAATATATGCAAGGTCATCGTTCTGTGGCTGATCCTTTGATACCTCTTGATCTTGAGCCTGAACGTACTCTTAGACAACAGAGGAACATCCCTGTTGATACCATTGTGCAAGAGGAAAAAATCATTAAAGATATGGCAGAAGAAAGTAATAACAACCTTGTTCCTAATGCTATTGGGGAGAGGGCTAGATTGCTTAAGGACTACTATGTTCTTGAGACATACACTTCACTAGCTGGTTTTCAACTGCCCAATGTCACAGCACAGAATTATGAGATCAAGTCCAGCATTATTTAGATGCTACCATCCTATTTTGGGTTGACTCAAGAGGACCCTTACAAGCATCTAGATGATTTCATTGAAGTGTGCTCAACTACCAAAATCCACAACTTCTCTGAAGATGCTTTCAGAATGAGATTTTTTCTATTCTCCCTGAAGGATAAAGCAAATTATTGGTTCAATTCTCTACCGACAGGTTCTATCATGACTTGGACTCAAATGTAATATAAGTTTCTCAAGAAGTATTTTCCGATAGGGAAGACCAATCAGTTCAGATGTGCTATCATTGGTTTCTCCCAATATGAGGGGGAACAATTTTATGAGACATGGGAAAGATTCAAGGACCTTCTTAGGAAGTGTCCTCATCATTAAGTTCCTAAGTGGCAACTACTGTAGAGTTTTCATGAAGGGCTGACAGAAGCCAACAGACAAATGGTTGATGCATCCATTGGAGGTACTTTTATGTTGAAGAGTGAAGAAGAAACATGGACCTTATTTGAAAATCTTAATGACAACTCTCTACAACATGTATCATCTACTCGTTCTAGCAGACCTGCCACTATAAGGGAAGACTGATGGGATTTTTGAGGTTGGTGCTTCAGAAGCTATGCCAACCGACATTGATTTAATTGTACAGAAGGTAGCAGCTATTATGGATGCCAATCAAGCTCCTTTTACTTCAAATTCTTCATTGCTAGGCCCTTGTGAATTTTGCTCTAGTCCTATGCATAATGTGAACAATTGTCCTTCAATTAGATAATTTTCTGATCTCCAACATGAGCAAGTCCAAGCTGCATTCACTGGACTAATGAATCCTCCATGAGGTAATACTTACAATCCTACATGGAGGAATCATCCTGGTTTTTCCTACAGTAATCAAGGGGTAACAATGCAACCAGCATATCAGCTTAGGAATTTTGTATCTCAACAGCAATATCAGACACAAGTACCTATGGCACAAAAAATTTCTACTATTGAAGACAAGCTGACACTTACCCTAGCAAAGTTTAAGAAGCTTGATTCCATTATAGAGACAATATAAGCTACTGCAGCAATAGTACAATCTATAGTTCAGCTAGTACACTCTCATTCTCAATCTATTGCCAAACTGGAATCTCAGTTTGGACAGCTTGCTAATTCATTGAGTAGAAGAGAAGAAGGGAAACTCCTTAGTCAACCAGTTGATAATCCAAGGGGGATGCAAGCTTCCATAAGCAACCCACACCATGAGCAGGTTCAAGTTATTACCATTTTGCGGAGTAGGAAAATAATTGATAACAAGGTGGGGGAAAAGAAAGAAGAAGAAAAAGTGACCACAAGTCCAAGTGCTGAAAATTCTTATAAGCCCAAGGCTCCTTTCCCACAACGTTTTCTTAAAGCATCTAAATTGGGAAAGCAAGGGGACAAGATGCATGACATGATAAAGTGTTTCCACAAGTGAAGATTAATTTACCACTCCTTGATGCCATCAAGCAAATTCCTCCTTATGCCAAAATTTTGAAGGATTTGTGCACTCAAAAGAGGCATTCTAAAAGTCATGTGCCAAAGAAGGTGATGCTGCCATAACAAGTGAGTTCTATAATTCAGTAGTGCACTCTTCCCAAGTTCAAAGATCTTGGTGCTCCAACTATTTCATGCATCATTGGGGAGCACCATGTTGATAAAGCTCTTCTTGATTTGGGTGCAAGTGTGAATTTGCTACCCTATTCAGTTTACTTACAATTGGGCTTGGGAGAATTGAAGCCTACCTCGGTGGTGTTGTAATTTGCAAATAGATCAACAAAGCAACCCCGTGGGATCATTGAAGATGTGCTCATTGAAGTGGACAAGTTCTACTTTTTAGTTGATTTTATTGTACTTGACACTGAGCCAGTTCATAACCCAATGAGGCATATTTCGGTCATCCTTGGTCGACCTTTCTTAGCTACTGCGGATGCTTGTATAAATTATAGGTCGGGGATCATGGATATTTCATTTGGCAACGTGAATGTCAAGCCTAATGTTTTCAATGCTATCCAGCACCCTCCAGATCAGAGTGATGTGTTCTGCATGGATGATATTGATAAATGTGTAGAGGAATTTGTTTCATCCTCTGTATCTCAAAACTTCTTGGAGGTATGTAAGTCTCTTTGTGATTATGAGACAATTTATAAAGAAGAGTTGTGCGAAGAGGTAAATTTTATGCTAGAAGTGGATGTTATTCAGAATACTCCACCATGGAGAATTCCAGTTGAGACATTGCCTCCCCAATCGAGCACTCCACTAGTACCTTCATTGGAGTCCCCTTCGTAATTAGAGTTAAAGCCTTTGCCTAACAAGTTGAAGTATGTATTTTTGGGGGCACAGAGAACTCTTCCTGTTATCATTGCCTCTGATCTGATAGAAACTCAAGAGAAACGCTTAGTAGAGGTCTTATATCAACATCGTGAAGCAATTGGGTGGAGGGTGGCTGATCTTAAAGGTATTGATCCTTCGATTTGCATGCACAAAATCCATTTGGAAGAAGGATGTAAGCCGTTTAGAGAAGCACAGAGGTGGCTAAATCCCAACATGAAGGAGGTGGTAAAGAAAGAGGTTGTCAAGTTACTTGATGCAGGTATCATTTATCCAATTTTTGACAGCACATGGGTGAGCCCAACGCAAGTTATTCCTAAGAAGTCTGGTCTTACTATTGTCCCCAACTCTATGGGAGAGCTCGTTCCATAACGTACTGCCACGGGTTGGCGTGTTTGCATTGACTACAGAAAGCTTAACTCCATGACAAGGAAGGATCACTTCCCTCTCCCATTCATTGATCAAATACTTGAAATGTTAGCTGGTCAGAGCTATTATTGCTTTCTAGATGGCTACTCTAGTTATAACCAAGTGGCTACGGATACAGAAGATCAAGAGAAGACTACTTTCACATGTCCCTTTGGTACTTTTGTTTATCGTCGTATGCCCTTTGGGTTATGTAATGCTCCGGTGACGTTCCAGAGGAGTATGATGGCCATCTTTTCTGACATGGTAGAAAAATTATTGGAGGTGTTCATGGATGACTTCTCTATTTTTGGATCATCCTTTGAAGATTATCTGAACAATTTATCACTTGTGCTTCAAAGGTGCCGATAACGAAATTTGGTACTTAGTTGGGAAAAGAGCCATTTCATGGTGAAGGAGGGCATTGTGTTGGGGCATATTGTTTCAAAGATGGGCATTGAAGTTGATAAAGCAAAGATTGATCTGATTGCTACTCTGCCTCCTCCAACTTCGGTAAAGCAAGTCCGTTCTTTCTTAGGCCATGCTAGATTCTATGAAGATTCATTAAAGACTTCAGTAAAATTGCTCGACCTTTGTGCCACTTATTGTCTGAATAATTGGTTGAGATTTTTGATGAAAAAGTTAATGGGCAAAGGTTGAAGCATTGTGTAGAAGGATTTGTGCCGACAAGAGATGTGGAGTCCGTTGACCTGACGGATCCCATCTATCCTACTTAATCCCTTCAAAGAGTGATCGTCGCCTAAGGAGGTTAAATTGTAGGATTTGTATGTATTTATATCCTTTAATATTTTTAGTTTTCTTTGATTTTAATTCTTAGTTTAAGTTTTCTTAATTTTCCTTTCAATTATAGTTGCTTTTTAATGTGTTTTCTTTGAGTTTTTGATGTATAAGTTGCTTCTAGAGGATGCCAAGAGGTGTACCGAGATATTTGGATTTAAAATTGGTGAAAAAAAAGCTCTTGATCGACCTTGGGTGATAGATACTTCAAAAATACCCTTCCCTGTTAACCCTTAGCGATAGATGCAAAATAGGCCAGCAGAAGGGGGATTGATCACACCTTTGGAGGGGGATCGATCGCCCCATTAATTTTTCAACTTGATCCCACCAGCAGGGGGGTGATCAATTGCCCCATCCTAGGTGGATCAATCGCCCCAGCCCAATTAGGGGCTGCCTGAATTTTTGTGTTATATATGACCCCCCTCTCTCACGTAGTTGCTAAAACTTGCTTCCTTGAAGACTTTGTGATCCAATTTGACTCCTATATCAACTAGGACTATAATTTCTTCAATTGGTGATTCTCATACAAGTATTTATCATTGATCAACATTAAAACCGGATTGATCATCACTAGTTCTTAAGAAAACTCTTACTTTCTCAAGTTCTTCATTAAAGCAAGTAGAGTTTTTATTTTGCAAAATTGTGTCAATATTTTTTAGGGCTTTTGAAGACCAAGTTTGGGGGACATTATTGGTGAATTGAATTGTTCAAATTGAGATGAAAAAGTTGCCAAAAGAAGAGGTTGAAGGAGGTACTCTAATTGTGCACACCAAGTGTTTGTTTAAATTCCTCAACCAAACTTTTTATTTTTATTTTAGGGCACCAAAGAGAGCAAGTAACCAAGGTGCTTCAAGCTCGCGTAATCCTCGCCGAGCATAACATGATCCAACACCCATTTTCTCAAGATCTCACCGAGACAGGATACATGACAGATGGCATCCAAAAGCCTTGAATTTTGAAGTGACGTTTGATATCACTGAACTGTATGCTATGTTTTCTAAGACACGATGGGGGATTTCTAACATCCATCATCATCGGTCTACTTTAATTTTTGTTCCATTATCTATTACTATATACCCGAGGCTCGTCAAAGTCTTTTATCAGAACTTAATGCGAAAACCTAACAAGTGGGGCGCATTTATTTCTTTGATGGATGGAACACAAGTTCAGGTTGATATGTCCTCGATTGCTATTGCCATGGGCTATCCTAATGAATGCCCAGCTGATTTAACTAATATTTACACTCCTTTACCCGAGGATTTGTCGGTGGGTAATGTGGTTGCACGGTTGTGTGCTAACCAATTCTTCGGGCCAAAGCATAATGCAACTTCAAAGTCTTCTATGCCAAGTCATCTATGGTTCCTTGATGCTGTTTTGTATAAGAATGTGTGTCCCATTGGGCACAAAATCGAGAGGTGTCAAGAGTTCCTTCGAGCTTTATATGCCATACACTTTGGGCATTAGCTATCATTCCCACAGATTGTCTGGGGCCAAATTGAGAATTTTATTCAAAGGTCGTGGCCGAAGCACCAAACACTGCAAGTGACTGGGAGTTTCCATTCCCTACTATTATTCATCAGTTACTCAATGTACAGTGATATACAGTTGAGGAGGATGAGCTTGCTTTTCCACGAGACATTCACTATAGCACACATGACTGGAACATGAGCCAATCTCATATGCATCAAAGAGTCATTATTGCACTAGGTGAAATATCTAGATTGGCCCAGGGAGGGAAAGTTGTAGACATACCACCACCGGTGGAGGATCCAGAGGAGATGGAAGTAGAAGAAGAGAATGTCCATGCACAAGTTGGTGGATATGATTATCATTATTTGGAAGGGCAGATTGCTTGGTTGACTGCCCAATTTGGCACCTTACAGATTGAGCTTTGCACACAGTTTAGAGCTATGTGGATAGAGATGGCGAATCACTTTCGTGAGACTCGCCAGGATCAGCTAGAGATGAGGAAGATGCTGCATGCTTGATAGGCGTTGAATGTTACGCATTCTAGGCTCTTAACTTATGTATTTTATTCTCTTAGTAGTAGATTATTTTGTTATTTTACTTTGTTTTAGTATTTTCTGTATTTGTAGGGCCTTAATGATTATTTCAGTTAGAACCATGATTTTGGGCTTTTAAAGAAGACATCTAAGATGGTTAGATGAAGCCTACATCAAGGAGATTCATTCAACTATTTATTTCAACTCAAATCAGTCAAAGGAAGAGGTCCAATAAAATTACAGCTGTTTAAGAGGTTTCGAGCCTGAAGCCCAAATCTGCGCATAATACAGTCTTAATCCCATTTTGGAAAATGGATCAGAAGTCTTATTTCCAAGCCTCAAATCAACTTAATTTTTACGTGAGTTGAACGAAATTCAATTCTGGACACTTTAGTATTTCACATAAATTTCGTCAATCGGACTTCTACTGGGTCAAACTTTGGGCCGAAAGTCAGCAGAAAAACTCACCTGATTAGGGGCTGCGGGAAACCCTAATTGTCTCCTAACTAGGTTGGGACTCTTCATATTCTCTTGGCTATTAATAGTGATGAATTGGGGCTGTATGGAGAAGGATTGGCAGCAGCTTTGAAGAGCTTTTGGAGTAGAGAATCATTGGAGAACAAGGCGTATCATGAGCGGCTAGTTCAGCCACCAGGGTTTTGATGTAGCCTTAACTAAACATCACTGGTTTGATTGTTTTAATTATTGGGAATTTTTGTATTCATTCATAGATTGTGTAATTTAGAGGATTCTTCTTATAGAATTGAGCAATAAAAGTCTTATAAATTCAGTTTCAATAATTTCTTATCTTATTTTAGATACTTGATTGTTGTTATTGAACTCGTCCCTCTTATTTTTTGTGATCATGAGAGTGATTATTACACAATAGTTTTCACTGAATATATCATTAAAAGCTTTGATGAATTATGCCTAGAGAAGATGGACCATACTACACCCTAGATTAGAGTAGTTAGGCAGATGGCCCATGCCAATCGAAGATAGTTCATGACTTAGCCTTAATCATATGTTATCTTCTTGACAGATAGAGGTGAGCTTGTAGCCACCGACACCACTTATGCATGATATGATTCCCCATAGTTAGTTCAATTGGCCATTGATTGTGAAGTTAGTGGTGAAATCAATTACCCTAGATTTATCTTATATTCTCTACACTCCTTAGTTTTTCTTACTTTTGTTCAATTGCTTCATTAGTTAATTTAGAATTAAAAATCAGAATTTATTTCTTTTAAATTTAATTAGAATTAGTCCTAACAATTCAACTCAGTCAGACCACAGTCCCTGAGGTTTGACACCCCTTTCGATAGCCCTATTCTACAAGGAATTCATTATATTGCGAAGTGTGGTAATTTCAATTGATACACTTATTGAGACACTCACAACACACGAATCAATTTTTGGCGCCATTGCCGGGGACTGTCTATTTGATTGTTTGGATTTTAGAATTAGTTCTAATTGAATTTTTAGTTTAGGAATTTTTTTATTTATTTATTTTTATATGTTGCATTTATTTTATTTTATTTTAGTACTAATTTGTTTTTTTTTATTTTTTTTATTTGTTTTATTTTTTTTTAGTTTAGAATTTTTATTTTTGCAACTAATCTAATTTATATTTTTTTATTATTTTATTTTTTATTTTTTCGGTACTTCAATCACCATACCATTGAGCGAGAGAAGAGAATATTGATGCCATGGCTTGTGTGCGTAATGCTAATACTGAGGACAACAATATTGTGCCTAATGATGTTGTGGAAAGAGCGAGATTGCTCAGAGACTACTATGTCTCAAAGACTTATAACTCACCAGCTGATTTTCAATTACCTAATGTCACAGCACAGAACTATGAGATCAAGCCCAGTATTATTCAGATGTTGCCATCCTACTTTGGGCTGACTCATGAGGATCCGTACAAGCACTTGGATGAATTTATAGAAGTTTGCTCATTAACGAAAATTCACAACTTCTCTGAAGATACTTTTTGGATGCGACTCTTTCCATTCCCTCTAAAGGAGAAGGCCAAGTATTGGTTCAGATCTCTACCGGCGAGTTCTATCACTACATAGACTCAAATGCAAAATGAGTTTTTGAAGAAATATTTTCTGATAGGGAGGACCAATCAATTCAGACGAGCTATCACTGGTTTCTCTCAATTTGAGTGGGAACAATTTTTTGAGACATGGGAGAGATTCAAGGACCTTCTTAGGAAGTGTCCTCATCAACAAGTTCCAATGTGGCAGTTAGTGCAATGTTTCTATGAGGGGCTGACAGAAGGTAATAGACAGATGGTGGATGCATCATGTGGGGGTACTTTTATATTAAAAAGTGAAGATGAAGTATGGACTTTGTTCGAGAATCTCAGTGACAACTTTTTGCAATATGTGTCTTTATCTCGTTCGAGCAGACCATCCAATACAAGGAAGGTTGATAGTATTTTTGAGATTGGTTCTGCAGATGCTATGTGTACCATTGTGGATGCTGTGGCACAGAGAGTGGTGCAACTACTGGCGGTTGGTCAAGTGTCTAATCAATCTTCATACCCTCCTATATTTGAGCCATGTGATTTTTGCTCGAGTCCTATACACCATGTGAATAATTGTCCTTCACTTGGGCACTTTGTCGATCTTCCACAAGGATAAGGGGCAGCAATTCAGCCCATTTTTCAACCTCAGAACTATGTGCCTTCACAATCATATGAAGAATAAGTTCCTATGACACAAAGAATTTCTGCTATTGAAGACAAGATGACGATTGTCCTAGCAAAACTTGAGAAGCTTGACTCTATTATAGAGACAGTGCAAGTTACTGCAGCAACAGTTCAATCCACTGCCCAACTGGTTCACTCTCACTCTCAATCAATTGCCAAACTAGAATCTCAGTTTGGACAACTTGTCAATGCCGTGAGTAGAAGAGAAGAGGGGAAAATACTAAGCCAACTAGTTGCCAACCCAAGAGGGGTTCATGTTCTGGACAATATTTCTTCTTTGAGCAACCCACACCATGAACAATTTCAAGCCATCACCACTCTTAGAAGTGGAGAAATAAGTGACAACAAGGTGGGGGAGAAGAAGTTTGATGAAGAAGAGGTGACAAAGAGTCCTAATGATAAAATTTCTCATGAGGCTAAAGTGCAATTGAATACTTTTAATGCCATTCAACATCCTCTAGATGAGAGTGATTGTTTCTTCATGGATGGCTTTGATGATTATGTTGAAGAAGTTGATCCACTTGCTCTATCACATGATGTTGAGAAGTCCATTGAGGGGGTAAATTATTTACTTGATGTAGTGGTCATGAAAAATACTCCACCTTGGAGGATTCCGATTGAACCATTGCCTATTCTTTCTAGCACTCCTCCGATGCCATCATTAGAGTCTCCTCCATGGGTAAAATTGAAACATGTTCTATCAAGGCAGAGAGATGTGTTTTTCGAAGCCAATGAGACCATTCCAGTCACTTTGAGTTCGACACAAGGAGGTGAGGATCATATAGGGGGGACAATGCTAAATCTCATCAAGAGATGTGGCATTGGGTGAACTTTCAATTCAAGTTGATGACCATCACCTACGGATGTTAAATTGTAGGATTTGTATGTATTTCTATCCTTTAATTTCTTTAGTTTTCTTTTATTTTTATTTTATTTTATTTATTTTATTTTATTTTATTTTATTTTTTTAGTTTTTAGTTTATGTTTTTCTTTATTTTTCTTCCATTATTAGGGTTGTTTTAATGTGTTTTCTTTGAGTTTTTAATGTATAAGTTGCTTCCAGGGGATGTTAAGAGGTGTACCGAGGTATTTGGACTCAAAATGGGTGAAAAGAGAGGTCTCGGTCGACCTTGGGCGATAGAGACTTCAAAAATACCCTTCCCGGTCGACCTTGGGCGATAGAGACTTCAAAAATACCCTTCCCGATCGACCTTGGGCGATAGAGGCCCGAAGAGCACCCAGCAGGGGGGATCGATCGCCCCTTTGAAGGGGGATCAATCGCCCCATTAATTTTTAAGTTGTAGCTCCCAAGCAGCTAGGCGATCGATCGCCCAGCCAAGGGGGGATCGATCACCCCAGCCCCTGAAGGCCAATCTGACCTATTTTGCTATTTTTGCTCCCTCATGATGCCTTATATGCTCCCACTTGAAAATGCATCACTTTGATGTTTATTTGTGCCTCTCCAACATCCATATACACTCTCAAATCTTTTACTTTTATTACCATACACCTACTTGATCATGATCATTCATCACCATCATCATCAATTCCAACTTTTTCTTCTCTATTATCATTAAAATCTCAACCTTTTCATATTTCCATCTTCACAAGAGGTGTGAATTAATTGTTTGAAAAATTGGTTCGATTTCTTTGCGGGGTTTTGGGCTACAAGTTTGGGGGAGGACATTGCGAGTTGATTGTGGACTGTGTGGTTGATTTTGATGCTCCATTTCGGCCATGACTTAGATGCTTCGGCACCACCTTTTCCTTGATTTTTCGGAGGTAACTATCTTTTGTATTTTTAGTTTTATTTTTCTTTTTCTTTTCTTTATTTTATTTTTCATATTGTTTTTTTTTCTTCTTCAGTAAAAAAAAAAAAAAAAAATTCTATTTCATATTTATTTTCACCCATATTATTTCACTTGGTCTTTGGGGTATAGTGGTTTGTTTTGACAGGTTGTTGCATCCAAGTTTGGGGGTGTTCTCGCATTGCCTTCATATAACTGGTTTGTTATATTTTCTTGCCATTACTTCTCTGAATTCCTGGTATTCTCGTTCTTACTCTTCTCTATGCTTTGATTGGATGTACATTGAGGACAATGTACAGTTTAAGTTTAGGGGTGAAGCGATGCCTATTTTTGTGCTTTATTTCATATGGGGGAAATTTTTGTGAAATTCTTCTTGTTTTAGGATTTTTGTTATTTTATTTTTTTTAGTTTATTTATTTATTTTATTTTATTTTGTTTTGTTTTTAGATAGAATGTTTTGACATTATTCAAGGGATTAGTACCTTATGTAGGTGCGTAACTTGCAATTTTTGGGTACGTTTTAAATTTTTGGAAACTATAGTTTAAATTATGTGATTTTAATCATGGTTTACATTAACATGCTTTGGGGTGACTAGTTTTAGTTTTCTCACATGCACAAACACACTAGCATAATCTTGTGAGGTATAAACTTTGGTTTTGAGTTATTGAGTTACATATGCTTGATATTAATTAGTATCTATTGAGAATGAGTACCGATGATGTGTTTACTTGACTTCAATGAAAAAAAAAAGAAAAGAAAAGAAGAAAAAGAATATGTTGAATAGCAAATCAATTTGATCCTTTTCATGAGTAACCAGGCCTCTATGCCTCAGGAAGCACGGAGTGTTCGCGTCAAAAGTGAAAGGGTGAGAAAAGATAAGCATTGGTTATCTTGATATGTAGCCTGATTGATTCAAGTAATTAGGTTCTTCGGGGTATCTTTAAGCCTAGTGCACTAAAGCCATCTGGTTTGGGAGTCACTGACTGAAAGCTTACTACATGAATCTTTCAGAAAGCTTAATAAATCAAGACATTGCACAACCAATAAGGTAATTGAAAAAAAAAAGAATGAAAAAAATGAAAAAGTCATGTATTCATGTTTGGAAGTATGATTTCAATAAGGGGAGCTAGTGAGTTGGAGGGGTATGTGCCTTAATATATTCAGAGCTGGGTTATACTACATGAGATGACTGCTAGTTCACTTTTCACGAGGGGACTAGAGTTGATTATTTTGAGATATGTTGATATGAATTATGCATAGGGACCATTGATTTGAATTATAGAATTTGAAAGTTTGAAATTATTCTTGAATGCAAGTTTGTAACTATGTATTATAATCTTCTTCTTGAATTAATGTTGAAATAAAATTTTGAATGTTTGTGGGTAACATTTCTGGAAACCCTCACGAGATTATACTCGTTCACTAGGGGGAACCTAGGGGTTTAAAGGCTTGTTGCATATGCTAAATGCAATCGTTTCTCCCACAAAAGTGGAGTTGGGTAGTTTAGTTAGTATTTATTAGTTTCATTTGTTTTAGTTTTGTTTTATTCTATTGCTAAAGGACTAGCAATATATAAGTTTGGGGGTGTGATAGGCGTTAAATGTTACGCATTCTAGCCTCTTAACTTATGTATTACTCTCTTAGTAGTAGATTATTTTGTTATTTTACTTTGTTTTAGTGTTTTCTGTATTTACAGGGCCTTAATGATTATTTCAGTTAAAACCACGATTTTGGGCTTTAAAGAAGACATCCAAGATGGTTAGATGAAGCTTACATCAAGGATATTCATTTAACTATTTATTTGAACTCAAATCAGCCTAAGGAAAAGGTCCAAGAGAATTACAGCTGCTTAAGAGGTTTCGGGCCTGAAGCCCAAATCTACGCACAATACAGTCTTAATCCTGTTTTGGAAAATGGATCAGAAGTCTTATTTTCGAGCCTCAAATCGACTTAATTTTTGCATAAGTTAAACGAAATTCGATTCTGGACACTTTTGTATTTCACGTAAATTTCGTCAATCGGACTTCTACTGGGTCAAAATTTGGACCGAAAGTCAACAAAAAAACCCACCTGATTAGGGGCTGTGGGAAACCCTAATTGTCTTCTAACTAGGTGGGGACTCTTCATATTCTCTTGGCTATTAATAGTGACGAATTAGGGCTGTATGGAGAAGGATTGGCAGCAGCTTTGAAGAGCTTTTAGAGTATAACTACACCATTGGGAGTTAGTACGGTATTACAGGAACGCTGTAGTCAAGTGGCTATAGGTGTTAGCAGACTCAGGTTCTTGGCAAACCTATTGGTCCTAGACATAAATTCATATGATGTTATACTCAGGATGAATTGGTTATCGTATTATCATGCCCATGTCAATTGCCATGATCAGGCAATTCTTTTTTTGTTATACCGGGTCAGGAGGTGTATTTGGTTGTTATACCACAATCAAATGAAAGGTTTAGAACTCGCCTATTCTTTATTAGTGAGAAGTCTCCGGAGGGAAATGTAATTTCTATGGATCCCATTCCAGTGGTACGAGACTTTCAGAATATATTTTAGGGAATTCCAGGACTACCACCGAGTCGTGTGATAGACTTTGTAATCTACGTAGCTTCAGGCACCAGGCCTACTTCTAAATCAGAGAAAAATCATGCCAGACATCTTTGTATCATTTCGTAGACACTGAGAGATAACCAGTTGTATGCAAAGTTTGAGAAGTGTGATTTTTGGCAGAGGGATGTGAAGTTCTTGGGTCATATAGTATCTGAGAAGGGATAACGATTGATCCAAGCAGGGTGTCCACGGTATTGGAGTGGGGGCAACCTACCTCACCCATAAAGATTTATAGTTTTTTGGGGTTAGTTGGTTATTGTTTTAGGTTCATTCAGGGCTTCTTTAAGATTGTTAGCCCTCTCACCCATTTAACTAAAAAGGGTGTGTCTTTCATTTGGGATGATTCGTCAGGCAGCGTTTGATAAGATGAAGAGCAGGTTGATAGTTGCACCTGTCCTAGCTACTCATTAGAGTGGCATTGAGTACTTGGTTTATACTGATGCATCATTACAGGGTTAAGATGTGTATTGATGCGGGAGGAGAGGCCGATATCATATGCATCACATAAGCTCAAGTCTCACGAGCTTAATTACCCGACGCATGATCTGGAGTTAGTAGCTATGGTGTTTGCTTTGAGGATTTGGAGACATTACCTTCTGGGTGAGACTTTTAGATTATTCAGTGATCATAAGACAATATCTATTTTCATAGAAGGAACTGAATATGAGACATCGAAGGTGGTTGGAATTTGTAAAAGACTATCATTTTTCCATCCAGTATCACCCAGGAAAAGCGAATGTGGTAGCTGATGCGCTTAGTCGCCGACCCGATGTTAGCTAGTCTATCTGCCCTATTGGAAGCAGAGTGGAATGATGTGGGCACTGTTGATGCCTTAGCTGATGCCTTTGTAGCGTGTGTGGTGGTTACACCTGCGATCATACGAAGGGTAGTTACAGAACAACTTACTGACCCGCAGTGTGTAGAGAAGGTGACCGAGTTGAAATCTGGGGAGGTACCATTTTATACAGTGGGTAGAGATAGAGGATTGAGGTACAAGGGTGATTAGTAGTTCCTTACAATGATGATTTGAGAAGGGCAGTGATGGGTGAGGCTCACAGTTCTCAATTCTTGGTACACCTGGGAGGGGATAAAATGTACCAAGATATGAAATGGCAGTTTTGGTGGGCAGGTATGAAGAGGGACATAGCTGTATTTGTCTCTGAATGTAACACTTGTCAAATGATCAAGATTGATCACCAGAGACCGTCGGAAACAACCACTGCCTATACCGAAGTGGAAGTGGGAGAGCATCTCTATAGATTTCATTGTGGGACTTCCCACCTCACAGTAAAATCATGATGCTATTTGGCTGATAGTAGATAGGTTGATGTAATCAGCACATTTCTTGCCAGTTCGCTCAAGTTACACCTCAGAGCAAGACACGAAGCTTTACATTGCAGAGATAGTGAAGCTTCATGGTGTGCCTTTGTCCATTATATCGGATAGAGATCCGAGTTTTATTTTAGAGTTTTGGGAGAGTTTTCAGTAGGCAATAGGTACAACTATGCACCTCAGTATAGCCTATCACCCTCAGACCGATGGTCAGACTGAGAGGGTTAATCAGATTCTGGAGGATATGTTGCGAGCATGTGTACTCGACTTCAAGGGAAATTGGGACAGTTACGTGCCACTGGTTGAGTCTGCCTCTAATAATAGTTATCAAAAGACTATTGGTATGGCACCATTTGAGGCTCTGCATGGACGACCATGTAGATTACCGGTTTGTTGGTTGGAAGTTGAAGAGAATAGGTTTTTGGGCCCTAAGGATACATCAAAAAAAGTTATTAGAGACCATATACGGACTGTGCAAAGTAGGCAGAAGAGTTATGCTAACAGAAGAACTCATGCACTAGAGTTCAAGGTGGGGGATCAAGTTCTACTCAAGATTTCCACCATGAAGGGAGTTATACAGTTTGGAAGGAAAGGGAAGCTGGCACCTCATTTTGTAGGTCCCTTTATGATTACCGACAGAGTTGGAGCGGTAGTGTATAGACTGGCGTTACCAGACACAATGCACAGGGTGCACAATGTTTTTCATGTTTCTATGCTACGGAAGTTCTTTAGAGATGAGGATACTTACCAGCACATTGAGGTAGGAGAGATTGAGTTGCAACTAGATGCAATGTATGTGGAGTAGCCTTATTGTATTCTTGACTGGAGGGATCAGGTCCTTCATTCTAAGACCATTCCATTAGTTCGAGCTCAGTGGAGCCACCACAATGAGGTAGACTCCACTTGGGAAAGGGAGGATAAAATAAAAGTAAAGTATGCAAAACTTTTTTTCTTAGGTATGGGTTGAATTTCGAGGATGGAATTCCTCTTTTTAAGGGGGAAAAATATAATACCCCAGAAATTTGGATGTCAATTATTTCTTTTAAAATTTGAATTGCTTTATTTATATATTTTTTCAATTCATGTGAAATGCCTTGGCTCTATATTTTATCATTTTATATGAGTTGCTTTTTCTTTATATGCATTTTATCATTCCATGTGAATTGATAAGTTTGATTTTGTTTATCATTTTATGTGGATTGTTTTTGTCTTTATAGATTCCAATTATTTCATGTAAATTTCTCTGCTTTATATTTCTATCATTTTATGTGAATTATTTATTGATTATGTATTGTCTTATTTAAATCTTTTAAATGCGTTTGATTGGGCTAGGGAAGAATCTGGGCTGAAATGGTTGGGCTAGGGACATGCTTAAGTTGATGGGCCATGGTTATATTTAGATTATTTTATTTTCTTTAGTTTTTGGTTTGTAGAAAAAAAATATATAGAATAATAATAATTAAGACAAAAGAAAATAAGAGACTAGGGTTTCTGCCGTTTGCTTTACGCACAAAAACCAAGAGAGTAAACGAAAGAGAGAAGGGAGTGAAGGAACGATCGGGTGAACGAGTTGTTGAATCGTCAAAGAGGCAAGTTTGATTATTCTCTTCCCCATTGAATCTGTATGCATAGTCTAGGTTTGAAGATTAAGTTTATATTGGAAATTTGTATATAATTGTACGATTTTTTTCTGTTGCTTCCTGTTGATAAATTTAATGAGAATTGATGATGCTAACTGTATATAGGAGTATAGATTTATATATGAAAGAATATATGCATATATATTTCATGTATGTGTATATTGTATAAAAATTGTTTATGCATGAATTTGGGATGGAAAGAGATGTTAATTCGTAAATCTTCACTGTTGCGATTATCTTTTAAACGACCATTGATCTTTAGGAAAACAGATCGTTGCAAAATTTGACTTTAATTTTTGAAATTTTGCAAAGAACCCTAGAACTTATGAATTGGGGGTTTTTGATTCGAGTAGTTTTAGAAGGGGCTTTTTACACCAATAGGTAGCCGACGTCGAGAGGAGGAGAATGGCGCAAAAATGGAGGCGAACGGTGGCCAGACCGTTGCCAGAAAACCCCCAGCAGCGCGCTCTGTTGGGCATGCTTGAGAAGAAGCCCACTGCAGCCCCTTTCCCATGTGTTTGGCCGGCGTCGGGGAAGTTATTGTTGGGCCCCACTCGTGAGGGCCCACCTTTGGGTCCAATTTGGGCCCGTTCTGAATAGTTTTGATATTTTTTTTTGAGTGTTTGAATTTTTGGAAAACTTGAAAATTCGAAAAATCTTTTTTAAAAATACTTTTGTAGTTCCAAAAATTCCCAAATTTTATGTCAACTTCCTCGGGGTTTAAGGTGATTGGGTTTTAAATTTCATGTCGAAATGATGTGCCCTTGTTTTTAAATTGAATTTTAAAGTGTCTAAAAATTGGGTTTTTAAGTTTATTCTATTTTAGAAAATACTTAAAAATTTCTGAAAATTCCCAAATTGTTATTGTAAGTTTCTGGCGGTGAAGGTCACTTGGGTTTAAATTTTCATCTCGAAATGAGCTTCCCTTGGAGTTCATTTGATTTTTAAAGTGTCTAAAAGTTGGGTTTTCACCTTCTTTTATTTTTAGAAAATATTTTAAAATTCTAGAAAATTCTAAAAAAATTCAGGTAACTTTATAGGGATGAAATACACCTGAGTTTTAAATTTCAAGTGAAAATGAGTTTCATTTGTGATGGTATCGAATTTAAGAGCATGCCTCAACACTATGTTTTATTTTCCTTTACTTGAAAAATATTTTTAAACTTTCTGAAAATTTTCAGACAATTCCAGAATAGTTAAACATGGTTTTTGGAATAGAATAGGCCCGAAAACCTTGATTAGAGTTAGGTTTTGGCTATCTCAAAGGTTTAGATACATTGGAGGTTTGGTTGGGTATTTTATCCTATAATGGATGCTTGTGTTATTTTATTATCTTAACTGTTTTCATCTTGAAGTTGTAATTATCCATGATACACTTGGTATAGTTTATTTATGAACAAGTTATCTCTTTGTGATAATTGGATATCCAATAATTTAAATCCTTATGTCTTGTGCATTTTCAATAATTGCGCACCTTTTTCTTATTCATGTTGTAAGTTGGTTTGGGAGGCATGTAAGGATTACCTAGGCGTGTCAGGATCGCCAATACCTAATAAGGTATCTATACATTATATGTGGCATGTAAATATTGCCCAAGCATGTCAGGATCACCAATACCTAAGAAGGTATCTATACATTATATGTGGCATGTAAGGATTGCCCAGGCGTGTCAGGATTGCCAATACCTAATAAAGTAACTATACATTATATTTGGCATGTCAGGATTGCCAGGCATGTCAGGATCGCCAATACTTAATAAGGTATCTATAAATTATATTTTGCATGTCAGGATTGTCAAGTGTGTCAGGATCACTAATACCTAATAAGGTAACTATACATTATATTTCGTATGTCAGGATTGCCTAAATTTAATAAAATGCATGCATATGTTTTATTTATTTTAAACTTAAAGATTGTCTTCATTGCTTTATGATGAGGGTTTTAATGGAACATGGTACAAGATGAATTTTATTTTGAAAACATGAACTAGGTAGGGAATGACCAGTATGTTTATACCTATACCTATTAAGGTATCAAAGGATAAAAATGGTGGCATGTTTGGATTGCTTAAACTTGATATTATTTCATGTTATGTTTATTTCTACTGAACTTAAGGAATGTGTTCACTTTTACATAATAAGGGTTTGAGTGGAACATTATAAATAATGACTGTTGTTTTGGAAACATGAAACTGGATAAAAGAATGACTTGTATGTTAAATCTATGAATTTCTTTTGTGTCCCTTATACTGAGGGAATGTATATTGGTTCTCTGATTGGGATGTAGTAGATAGAACTTGCTCGTGGGTTTAACCCACTTTGTTGACATTTTAGGTCCCAAGCAGGTTCCAACGCGAGGATAGAGTTTTAGGGTTTGGTTGTAGCAGACACCTCAACTCATCAATTACAGGGCAGGAACTTATCTTCTTCACGAGTCAGACTATGAACTTTTGAGACTCTGATTGTTAGTATTAATTTAGAATTAAAAAACTCTTGGTCTTTGTGGTTAAAGGTCCTTGGGTTACGGGACTTCCAAATTGTATTACTAGACATATACTTGTTTACTTAATGGTTATTTTAATTTAGAGGAACTTTCTATTCTGGTTTTAAAAAATTGTTCATTCTATCTTTTGTATTCTATGCTTGTTGCTATCAATTGTTAATATCCCTCAAGTTTTGGTTATGAGACTAGCCACCTCATGCGCGAAATTTTGTGGGGGTATTTTACTACTCTGCTAGGCAGAGCAGTTGCAAAAATAGAATGGAAGCATGTTTCTAGATCTACTAGAGTGATAGATGATCAAGAGTGATAAGGGAAGGAAAAAGTCTTGGCAATTGCAACAACACTAACTTTCATCCCAGAAGCAAGAAAAATTCAATTCAATGATGTGAGAGTAGATTCCAAGTTTGACTATTTAAACTTGGAGTTTGCTCACAATAGATGAGTGTGATGGAACGTCAAAGAATGACATGAAAAAAGATGTTAGGTTCGAGGTGGAGGGATTTATTCAGTCAAGGTGGAGTTATAGAGGAACGTGTGAAGATCAAATTTAAGCCATTGTAAAGATTGTTAGGAATTGTGTCTCAAATTCCTATTGTAATTAGGTTTCTATTTTAGAGTTGTAATTTATTTGGTAATTTTTGTTAGGTACATATCGGGATTCAAGTAATTGTAGTCCTTATCCAACAAGGAATTGGGTTGGAAGACTCTATAAATAGAGGTAAGGTCCAGAAGAGAAAGTAAAGAAGAAAAGTGTGAAGAGAGAGTTGAGTTGAATTCGTGTGAGAGAGAGAAAGAGAGTGTGTGATCTTTATATTGAAATAAAGACTATCGTTCTTCGCCCGCAGATTAAGTAATTTGCTGCACTATGTAAATTTCATCTTGCGCAGGTATATGGAAGAAATTTAACAGTGAGGATCAATTGATATTGTGTACGATGTGATAGAAGAAACTCCAGCAACATGTATGTGGAAGAAATTGGTGGATCTAATTTGTGTGTGTTTATTTTTTATTTACCTCCGCTTTGCCGAATCAAGGGGATTAATTCCCAACAACCTCATAACAACAAATCAAGATTTTTGTGACCAAATTATTTGTGACCAAACAAAAGTAACTGAACTAACTAGAAATAAGAAAATAAAACTAGATGATCTCCATCTCCACCAAAGGTTTTTACCACGTATTTAATTAACGAGTATCTGCAAAATATTAATGGGGTAAGCTCAAAAGCTCAGCAACAGCTAAAATCAATTAAACAACTACCTACGCATTAATCTATGATTAAGAACTAAAATCAAGTAAAATCACAATCTAATTATATCTATTGAAATCCCTGAAAATATAAGGTTTACGCACTCTATTACAAAATTTTCCATAAACACAATGACTCAGAATACTCACATATGCATAATCATATGTGTAGACATATATATACATATAAAAACTACATAATTTATGCTATATGTTTTTGTTTCAAGTTCTAATTCAATAACTAGACTAATCCAATCTCACCAATACATATATATAATTTGTGGCAAATATATATATACACGCATATCAACCACAATATTATTTATGTATATGCACATATATATATAACAAGAATTCAAAGTTTACTATGACGTATATTTTTGTAATTGGTTATCTGTGGTGTCAAAACTAGAATGATCGAGTTGTAATTTTCAATCTATTATTTGTAATCGATCATGCAAAATAAAATCGAAAGCAAGTTTAGTTTTCTTCACCAATACAAGTGTATGCTCTGACCATCAATGATCTAGACAAAGAACTTGATCATCTAAAGCATTCAATAGGTTACAAATGTGCATGGACATTGTTGATCAAGTATGAGAGTCACGTAATCTAGTTAAGTTGGTGAGGACACATAATTTTTTAAAGAAAAAAGTCCAACTTTGAAAATTAGGGTTTTGACTGTAATTTTTTAAAATTTTCAAAGTTAGACCAGTCCAAACATTCCTTGGACCGGTCCAAGAAGTCTTGGGATCTCAAACTTGGATTTTGGCCACAATGGACTAGTCGAGAATTTCCCTAGATCAGTCCAAATCAACTCATCTAGTTGAACTAATCCAGATGAGTCCTAGATCGGTCTATCTATGCTGATTGGCCTATATTGATATGGAAAGTCCCATTTGTGAGATATATAATTGTAATTGGCAATTTTTGGTGTCAAAACTTGTTGATCGAGTTGTAATTGTTGTTTGATCTGGTGTTGCGATCTTCAGAGCTGAACGGAAGGTGTCTCGATACCATGGATTTGATGAGAACATGACTTAGTATAGGTATGTGAGTGAGGACACTATGTTTTGAATTTGTGGGCTTATGACTTAGAAAATGTGCTTTAAACTTGAAAAATGAAAATTTCATAAGTCCTACCAGTCCCCATTTATGAGGACCAGTCCAACTTTTCTCGGGACTTTTGATTTTCAAGATTTATGAAAAGTCCCACTGGTCCCTAAAAATCAGGACCTGTATGACTTTTCTCAGGACTTTGGAATTTTTATGGATCTACAAAAGTTCCACCGGTCCCCAAATATTAGGACCGGTTCAACTTAGCTTATGCGCGCGAAAATTTTCTATTTGATCCTAATTGGTTTTCCAAGTATTCTAAGGACTCTAAACCTTATAAATACCTATTTATGCTTCAACTTAAAAAGAGACTCAATGATTTAGTTGTTATACAGAGAGATATATTTTTAGAGCTAAAAGAGAGATTAAGTTGTTATGTTCTTCTTAATCTAATCAATAAATTCTTCAAGACATTATCAATCTACACAATTTAATCACAGCAGCAGGGGCGGTTCCTTGAAAGTACAAGTTTTTATCTGAAGAGGAGGGGAAATGATCACTATGAAGGGAAAAAAATATTTGTAAAGTATTTTTGTTCTTTCAGCTACCCTTCTGAAAGAATCGTGCCATTAGTCGGGAGTCTGCAGCTATTAGACCAAGAGTTGCAAAAGTAAGCCTAAGTCATTCCGCATCAAGTTCTTATCAGAGTGGAGTGGGTGTGAGTCTGGGACAGAGTTTGTTTTACTTTGCTTCAAGATAGTGGATTGGTTTTTCTAGGGTCTTCTACCTCACCTCCGTGGGTTTTCCCTTCCTAGGGTTTTTGCGTAAAATTCCTAGTGTCATCTCTAACTTTCCTTACTTGTTTTATTTATTTTATGTTTGATTGGGATGCTTAATTGGTAATCATTGTGGCTAATTAATCAATCATAAAATTAGGCAAGAAGACCTATTCACCCCCCTCTAGGTCTAAGAATTAGCATCTCACTCTAAATTAACTGAACCATTTCTGTACCGCATAACTCACATTGGGTATCAAAGTGGATTGCTCAGTTTTGAGTTATATTTTGTTTGGTTAATTTAGTTGTGAATTCCAAGATGTCTCATAATATGTCTTCTAGCGATAAAATTATTTTACCTCAATTTTTTGCTTCTATAACTGGTCTGCATCTGGAGTGGTCTAAGCTGAAAAGTAATTATGAAAATTTGTTAGAGAAATTGAAACTTGCTGAACTTGATAGAGATATTTATAAATTGGAAGTTTCTGTTACCAATAAAAATTTAGAGGAACTTAGACATGATAAGAAGAATCTTATTGATAACGTTGAATTTCTGAAATAGGAAGTTAAACAGATTAAATGATTTAATAATTCACTTGAGCATAAGATTGATAACTTGAATAGTGAACATGTTAAATTTAATCAGTCTTTCTAGAAATTTAACTGTGAGACTTGCAAATTTAGTAAGTTGGATTTTTCTAAAAACTTGAGCAATAAATAATAGTTGGTTTCGACTTTAAAGGATTTGTCACTTCTAAAAATAAAAAATATTTTTGTGAAAGTTGAGACTAATCCTTCTGTTATTAATCATGCTCCAAAACTTACTCCAACATGCCATTTTTGTGGAGAAAAATGTCACATAAAGTATAAGTGTCAGAAGAGAAAAATTGAACTAAAAAAGCATTAAGACCTTAGACAGTTCAAGAGTTTTTCTTAATGAGATGAAAGAACTTGAAAAGAAGCAACAAGAATTGAAAGAAAATTTTGATAAATTGAATTACTTTAATTATGTTCTAAATTCTCATAAAGGGAAAGAGAAGATCAAGAAGAAAGAGCCCCTTGAGATTGATATTTCTGATTCTAAAATAGTTAGGAAACTATTTGATCATAAATTTGAAACTATTTGGATGAAAAAGGATAATCTAAAATGTTGTCATGCACACTGCACTTAGAGTACTTGGTCCTAGAGGTTGGTACTTTGATAGTGGTTGCTCTAGGCATATAACAAGGGATAGAACATTATTTACCATTTTTAAGGATTATACTGTGGGTCTGTTACTTTTGGTAATGACAATGCATCTAAAGTGAGTGATAAATGTAAAACTAATTTTCTTGCTTTTGGTGAATTGAAAAATGTTTTATATGTTAAAGGTTTAGCTGCAAACTTGTTGAGTATTAGTCATATATATGAGAACGGTTTTCAAGTTAATTTTACTCAACATGGATCTTTTGTAACTAATAAGTAGAGTTATTGTGTTTTGAAAGGGGCTAGAACTTCTGATAATTGTTATATGATATTTTCAGATCCTTCACATATGTGTTTTTCTGCTGTTACTGATGAAGCTATTTTGTGACATAGGACACTTGGTCATGTGAATTATAACGATTTGGTAAGTCTGTTTAATTATAAACAAGTTTGAGGTTTGCCAAAGTTGAAAAGGCCAATAGATGAGGTATGTGGACCATGTCAATTAGGTAAGCAAACTAGAGTGTCACATAAAAGACTTAAGTAAGATTTACTTTTATTGCTTTCTTGAGAGAAAAGTCTGATGTTTTTGTTTTCTTCAGGTTAATTTGCCAAAGGATCTAGAATGAGAAGGGATATGCAATAACTCGCGTAAGGAGTAATAAAGGAGGTAAGTTTGAACCTAGACCTTATATTGAGTATTGTGATACTCTTGGCATAAGTCATGAATTGACTACACCCAAAACACTTCAGCAAAATGGTGTAGTAGAAAGAATAGGACAATTGTAGAGATGGCACATACTACGCTTCATGAGAGTAAGTTAGCTAAATATTTTTGGGCTGAAGCTATTAGTACTGCTTGTCATATTTTATATGAAATGTGGTATGGAAAGACGCCCAACGTTAAACACTTTAGAATTTTTTGAAGTAAATGTTCTATCCTTAAATAATGGGAAAATTTGGAAAAAACTGACTCTAGAAGTGATGAAAGATACTTTTTGGGGTATATATTGAATAGTCGGGCTTATAGGGTGTATAATCATTGCACTAAAGTTGTAATGGAGTCAATTAATGTTCTGATTGATGAATCAAGGCCTAAGGAGGTACATGATATAACACCTCACTCTATCCAGACACAATATTCTCATCTTTTGGTTTACCTGGACCAGAGACTTCCCAGGGGGTCACCCATCCTGGTACTACTCTAAACTGATCACACTTAACTATGGCGTTCTAGTGGGTTCACAACCATCACAGCTTTAAAACGCGTTGTGTCATAAAAGGGTGATAAACATATATATAACACTTCCCATTCCATACCCAAGCGATGTGGGATTGAGCACCCTGTAGCATGCCAGTGTGGTAGCTCACCCAGTGTCTCGCACCTGCCCACATCACACCCGCCCACAAGGGTCACCACAATCCACCCCCCTAGGAGGCCTGACATCCTCATCGACACACTTTCGGCTGGGTCAAGTACTAATACCATTTGTAACAGTCCATTCCACCTGATGGTATGTTATTGTTCGCTTTGGGCCCAGCCTATATGGTTTTGCTCTTGGGTTTTACCCTAAAAGGCCTCATACCATTTAGAAAGAACACACTACATATAGGCACATCCCCTTCTCCACACCTAGGCCATGTGGGATTGAGCACCCTGTAGCCTGCCAATGTGGTAGCTTACCCCGTGTCTCTTGCACCTGCCCACATCATACCCGTCCACACGGATCATTACAATCCACCCCCTAGGAGGCCCGACGTCCTAGTCGGCCCACTTCCGGCTAGGTCCGGCTCTGATACCATTTCTAACGGCCCGCTTCGCACCTTACGATTTTGCTCTTGGGTTTTACTCCAAAAGGTCTCACACTATTTGGAGAGAACACACTACATATAAGTACATCCCCTTCTCCACACACAGGCGATGTGGAATTGAGCACCCCTGTAGCCTACCAGTATGGCAGCTCACCCAATGTCTCTCACACCCACTCATAAGGGTCACCATAATCATCTGTAACAACCCGCTCTATCACATGGTATGATATTATCTTCTTTGGGCCTAAGCCCACATGATTTTTTCAAAGTTGACTGGACCTATGAAGTTACTACGAGAATGTACCTTTTGCTGCTCAAGCAACTGTCTGTTCGCGACTTTGGTTGATAACTGATTTTTCGCTTCACTAGTTGAGAACTAGTAAACAGTAGGTTACTTTATGCCGAAGGCTAAGGCAAAGGTAATATTGGATCTTTTTGTTTTTTGTCAGTCTGATGAGGATTTGGCTGATAAGCCGAATCTTGGGTGACGGAACTATGAATGATTCGCCTGTTCTGAATGATTGATTGTTTTATCAAAGTCTGAACTTCTTTAAAAATGATCATTAAAACGAGCATTATTATGGATCATCCTTTCATCTAATTGACCAATGCTGGTCTGAAACTCACCGAGTTGGATGCGCATTGCATGTATAACATCCATTAGGATTGTTAGATCTGACGTGTTGACAGTGGGGCCTCCAACATGCTGAGGAATTTTTTTCTCTTGTACATCATCGCCAGCGGCTGAATTCCTCGTGGTTCTTGGTTTAGGCAGCATATTCTTAATTCTTAACGCTTTTCAGGTCTCACCAGATATGCCAAAATATTTTTGATCAATTAATTAGCCAGGCAGACCGATTGAATTGTCAGCATGTATGTGGGTGTGCTACAGCCGTGAAGTCAGCTTGATAAAATCAGTTGGACGAACATAAGTATCTAATTTGAAGGTTGTGTTAGATTAGACGATTGACTAGGGAGAGAGAATACCAAACTCCCTATTGAGTTTTTTTCTTGCCACAATAAAGAGGACTTTTAATGTGCACAAAGAATTGCGAGACTGAGTCGTAGCAAGAAGGGAGATAGTAATGTGGGAGATAGAAAGTGAGAGAGATGTAGACAGATAAACTGATAAGAGGAGGTAGGGAGCAAGAAATTTATGAGGGAGATGTAGAATAAGTAGAAACGAGAGCAATATTCTAAAAGAATATTGTGTTTGAGAAGAATTGCACGTGATGCAATGTTTATGAATTGGTTGTGGAACCCTTAATACATAGTTCCCTGCATTTATTTATAAAAAACTTACATCACTAACATTAGCCCTAAGTTACAAGATAATTAACGAAATAGAAATAATTACAAAAGAGAAATAAATAAAAAAAAATGCATCTAATTGGTCATCGACCTCAAACCTCCACCAATACAGCACATATCCTCAAGCTCCCAAAGTCCCGATATACTTGGACTTCATGCTAGAATAATCCTTTACTCAGTCTGCCACATCCTTCATAGAGTCCCTTTCAAGCCCAACCTTATCATGTACCACAGCCTTCATATGTATCAAGTCCAGTCTTCTACTCTGTATCAAACTTAATTAGAATTCAGAATATAATGAACCCTTCAATTCAGGCTTGTAAGAAACATTACTTATATATATAAATATATATGTATATATATATGTGTGTGTGCGTGTGTGTGTGGAATCATCCAAGCGCCAGCCAAATTCTTCAAGGCAACTCCCAAGAGTCCCTCCACTTCTGTCCACTCAACCTTCAGAGTCACCTTAAAATGGACACTTGTTTAACACCAGCTAACTCCAGCATTGGCTGCCAAGTGGCGCTATATTTGAGTGTCAACACCTTGTAAAACCAAAAAAAAAAAATAGTAATTTCAGAGCCTAAAAGCCTAAACCACTAAAAAGTAGCATTGGCCACTGAGGGTCCATGTCTAGCTTCTCCTCCCTTTTATTTTCAAATAAAAAAGGAGACCAAAACAGAAGGGAAGGGAGTAGAAAAGTAAAAGCTAATACAAAACATGGATGACTAACTTGAAATTAGTTGATGTCAACTACTATCTATTTCACGTCAAATTCATTGCAATCACTGTTTGTCCATCAAGTTTTACAGACTTTCATTCAACAACGAAGGAAAATTTACCCATTTATCGTCCTCATTTTTTCCTATTATTTCAAAAGTTAAATTTTATAACTCACAATGATTTAAAGATAAAAACAACAAATTATTGCACAAGTTCTTACAAAGTGAAGGCAAAAAAAGTAGGCACACAAAAAGCATGCAGGCAAAAAACATTAAAAGGGCAACAAATAGTGCCACAAAAACCCAAAGGCCACTATTACAAAGTGAAGGCACAAAAAGTAGGCACACAAAAAGCATGCACACAAAAAACATTAAAAGGGCAACAAATAGTGCCACAAAAATCCAAAGGCCCCTATTTGAAGTTCTTCGTGTGAGACGGCACAAAAGGAAAAATAAATAAATAAATAATCAAATTTGTGGCTGGCCATTAGGCGTAAGTGTTTTAAATCATGGCCACCAGAAATGGGCTTGTGATGTATGTGTTTTAAATCATGGTGACCAGAAAGTGGGTTTGTCATTATATAGCTCTTGGAACTCATTAAGTTAGACGTTACCAGGAAGCATTGATACGGATATGGGACACGAGTTCGATACGATATAGGTACGGCGATACAACAAATTTCAAAAAGCAGGATACATCAATATAAAGATAATAAATTATATTTTTCTCTATGCAAAAAATGAGTTATTAACATTTATTTATAAAATATTATCATTAACAAACAAAATAAGAGTTAAGAGTCATTATATAATTAACATGGATGAATTTTGTGTGAGATATAAATTTGCAATTGGCATATTTCGGTGATCAAAACCTGATTGATCGAGTTGTAATTTTTGATTTATTCTATGTATCGATCGTCGATAACTTCGAGTTGATACTCAAGTGCATGGAAGCAGATAAATCAGTAAGAACACCATATAGTACAGGTTAGTGAGGATACTCTGCACTTTTTATTTTTGAGCCTATATTGAAAAACTAGGGTTTAAATGCAAAAATTAGGGTTTTTCAAAGTAGGATTGGTCTCCAATATTTAGGACCGGTCCAAATTTTTTTGGCAGTATAGTTTCTGTAGGTTTTTACAAAGTCCCACCGGTCTTGATTATTTGGCACCGGTCCCACTTAGCCTGTTCCAAATAGGAAATAACTTTTGACGAAAATTTTGATTCCTATTAGGTTTGAAACTTTTAGAAGAGTTTTATTTTGGTATTCAACTTCTTTTTCAAGTAGAATTAGAACTTCCTTGCTTATATATATGTATCTATATTTTCTCTACAAATTGGTAAAGAAAATAGGCCTAAAAATTTAATATTTTTAGAGAGAGAAAGTATATATAGTATAATTAGGGCTTTATATTTTAAGAACACACATCCATATTTCACGAGTGATATTTAGGATGTTGTTCTACTTCTGATTAGCTACTCAAAGACTGCATCAAATCTATTTGCTGATCAGAACATTGGATTGATGGTTCTTCGCTTGCTTGCTTGCTGAGGAAGAAAGGTGACTAGATTGCACTACGAAGGGAACGAAATACTTGCTGAGTATTTTGGTTCTTCCAGCAACTTTCTGTAAGGATTGTGATGTTAGCCGGAAGTCTACAGCAGTTAGACGTGCTGTCGCAATCATAAGCCTGAGGTGTTCTGCATCAAATTCTTGACAGAGTGAAGAGGGGTGTGACACTGAGACAGAGTCTATTGTACTTTGCTTCATCATAGTGGATTGATTTCCTGAGGCTTGCCGCCTCCCTCCATGGTTTTTCCCGCCTTGAGTTTCTACGTATATCTGGTGCATTCTTTTCTTTACTTGCACTTTATTTATTTACTTACTTTAATTGTTTGGTTAATTGGACTTAAAATTGAGTTAATTAAAAATTAAGCAAACGAGCAAGTGATCCTATTCGCCACCCTTTAGGTTCTAACATACTTTTCGCAACCACTTCCGCACCGCGTAACTCACAATTGGTATCAGAGCTGTGTTCTCTAATTTGTGAGTAGTTCCTTGCGAAGTATTTTTAAAATTAAAATTTATTTTTGTTTTCAAAAATTTTCATGGAATCTAGTATGAAAGAGGGTGGATCGATTCAGCGAACTCCTTTGTTTGATGGTTCAAATTATACTTTCTGGAAGTCTCACATGAAAGCCTTTTTGAAATCTCAAGGAGAGAGAGTTTGGATGACTGTAGAGATTGGTTATAAAATTTCTACCACTACCACTAGTGATGGTGATGCTGCTATGACTGTAGAGAAGGATAAAACAACATGGTCTAATGTTGAGCATGAAGATGCTAAAAATAACAACAAGGGTTTATATGCAATATTTAATTCTGTTGTTCCTTCTGAATTTGCTAAAAAAATTTCTTGTTCCAGTTCAAAAGAAACATGGGATATTTTACAGGTAACTCATGAGGGTACCACCAAGGTAAGGAGATCCAAGTTAGAAATGATTGCCACTAAATTTGAAACGATCAAAATGGATGAAGATGAGATGTTTTCTGAGTTTTATTCTAGGCTCAATGACATTGTTCAAAGTAGTGCTAACCTTGGTGAGAAAATTTCATCTTTTCAGATTATTAGAAAAATCATGAGATCATTGCCTGAAAGCTTCCAAGAAAAATTGGAAGCCTTAGATGAGAGCAGAGATGTAGATTCAATGGAGGTGGCTGAGTTAGTTGGATCAATTCAAACTTTTGAGATGAAATATCCAAAGCTTCAAAAATAAAAAAATTTGGCTTTAAAAACCTCAAAGACTTCAAAGTTTTCAAGTTTGTCAAATGGTTCAAATTCTTCAAAATCTGAAGTTGAAAAAATTAAAAATTTTGAATATGATTCAGATAATGATGTTGCACTCCTTGCTAGGAAATTTAGAAAGATTCTTAAATATGAAGAAGGTAGAAATTTGAGAAAAGAAAATTATTCTAAATTCTAGAATCAAAGCTCATCATCCAAAGGTAAGGAAAGGAAAAAGAAAAAAGATGACTATAGAGAGACTGAACTTACTTGTTGAACATGTGGTGGTAAAGGTCATACGTCTAATCAATGTCCAAGTCCTAAGAAAAATAACTTTAGTGCAAAGAAAAGCACAAACAAGAAAGTCATGAAACCTATTATTTTTGAGTCTGAATCTTCTAACTCTGATAGTGATTCTTCTATTGAGAATGATTCTCTTACTTTTGTTGCTTTATTAAATGGTGATACTGCTAATGATTCTTCTTCTGATGTAGGTGAAATAGAGATATACACTACTCTCAGTCAAGTAGGGTTTGATGATTCAGAAGTTTAGCAGTCTGATGTAGAACCATGTGAAAGCAAGCTGCCAGAATTCTTTGAGAAACTGCTAGAAGCTTATAATAAAAAATCTGAGAAGCTGAAGTAAGAAAAATCTGAGAAAGAAACTTTGACGAAAAAGATTGAAGATCAAGTGAAGTTGATTGAAGAAAGTAAAACAGAAATTCTGAATCTTCAAGACAAAGTCAAGTTTCTCGAAAGCGAGGTAAGTCAAGCTATTTCTGCTAAAGATGTTCTTATTGCTAGAATTAATTTTCTTGAGCCTGAATTGAGAAAATCACAAGAGAATTTAATTGCTTTTACTTCTGGGCAAATTAAGCTTGATAGCATGATTAGTGTTGGTAAGCCTGTAGGAGATAAAACTGGATTAGGTTTTGTTGGGTCATCATCTAAGGAAAAACTATTTTTGTTAAACCCAAGAACTTGATTGTGTCTGAACCCAAACCTAAGTCTCAAGTTGAGTCTGTACATGCTAATGTTGTGTCCAATATGCTTTATTGTTCTTTTTGAGGTAAGAACGGACATAGTCAATACTATTGCTATAAAAAGAGAAAACATTCTAATTCTAATTTTCATTTGCATAATTCTTTTGCTAAGAATAGGATTCATACTAAAAGCCACATTATTGGAACAAACTCAAAAATTCTCAAGGTAAAAAGAATTCAAATAAAAAGAAGAATATTTTTGTTTCTCCACAATTCTTTCCCGATAAATTGCATGTTAAAACTATCTGGATGAAAAAGGAAGATTTGGAGAAGTTTGTGCCTGTTGATACTATGGGATTTATTCCTAATAGGTCTTTGGGTGCAAAACCTCCTAACTAGGTCACTAGGAATTTTTATGGTCATGGACTGAGCTTATGTTCATTATTTGTTTTCCATTGGACCATATCTTTTAGTTTAGGATAGGTTTTGTTTATTTTTAGTAATATTCATATGAGATTATTAGAATCATATTTTTCTGAAAAATAATGTGAATTCTTTATATTTCTTTTTAATTTCACTTCGATTTGTGAATGCATAATTGGGACACTTCGTTTGTCAATGAATGAAGTACTTGATTTTATGATCTAAACATTGATAACCAATGTGCTATATTTATTTCTTTTTAGAGGTAAATCTTCTGAGTCCATACAAATTGTGCACTAGTCCAACTCTGAGAGAATTGATTGAAAATTAATGTGAAGTTGACTAGAATATATTGTATGAGTAGTATTGAAAGCTTAAGTGATTAATGAAAAAAATGAAAAAAGAATTTATATTTTTATTCAGCGTGAAAAAAAAATAAAAATTTATTGAATATCTAAGACAAAAGGAAAAGGCTACATTCGGAATGTGTTCGTACCTTCCACTACAATGTAAATCTCCAATGAGATATCTTTAAAAAATTAAAGAGTTATTATGAGGAAAATAGCTGGCAGCTCGTAAGCGTGAAAGCCACCGTCTTAGAAATAATAAAAAATATTGATGATGAAATTCAATGAAAAAAAAATGTTTGATCATGTGTAGTTATATTTTCTTATTATCCAATATGTTCAAAGGAATTTGATTAATTTTTGATGAAATTGGATTGCACACACACACATGAATTTATTAGATGAATTCCTAAATTTTTATAAATATTTGTGTGTTAGAAGTTATGTCATGATCATGAATTTGAGAATGAATTTTATAGATAAATTATGGGTTTTAAAATTCTGCATTTATAAATGTCTGAAATTTTTTAAAAATTTTAGAACTCATGTTATTCTCTAAAAAATGTGCTTTGATTATTCTCATGAGATTATTCATGTCTTATTTTTTATTTTTTCTTGAAAAATTCTCAAAAATCCAAAAATATGTTTTTATTTTGGTTCTATGTTTATTTTTCATACTTTGTGTGCTTAATTGTTAAATCAAGTTGAAATGAGGTGTATTTGGTGAATTAGGGTCCAAAATTGTAATTTTTCATAATTCACAAAGTTGGACCGGTCCCAAATTTTGAGCACTGGTCGCACTTCTGCAGGTTCTGAGGAACCGAAAGAAGTTGGACCGGTCCCCAAATATTAGGACTGGTCACACTTAGTGGATGCCCAATTTTTATGGAATCCGCTCGCGCGCCTTGTTGTTTTAAGTTGCATTCCTCATCTATGCGCTCACACACTCTCATAGCACTCTATCTCAAGTCTCTTATACTCTTAAGTATTCTTAAAACACTCCAATTCACTTACATTATCTTCATTTATATTTCTCTTGATTTGTGATTATTGGAGGTTGGAATTGAACTTTTGAAGCTTGTTGATTGATTGCTTGTTGATTTGGCTGATATTGTGCAAACAAATATCTTTGAAATTTAAGGTTTATAGAGTTGCACACTAAGTGTTTGATAAAAAGTCTCAAAGGAACTTTTTGACTCTATTTTTCTTCAAATTGCATCAATCTTCAACCTATTTTGTGCTACATAATCTACATCATTTTGGTTGATATTTGTGATTGATTTTGAATTGAAATTGGTGGAAGGGATTATCTTTGCAGAATTTGAGTTGGTTTTGAAGTAATTGATCAAACAAGTTTTGCTCAATATTTTTAAATCTTGCACTCCAAGTGTTTGATAGAATTCTTTAATGGAGCTTGTGATTTTGTTTATGCTTCCATTTGGTGTAGCTCTAATGAATAGATTAAAGAGTTAGGTTAGTATTTTTTTTTTGGACAAGAATGTTAATTTGAAAGACTTTGGTTCGGAGTCCTTGTGTGATTTGGATGACATATTTCTATTTGGATGTTTATCTTTTACAATCAAAGTGTTTTTCATTATCATTGAGGTGAATACAATTGTTATGACTCAATTGTTGATGTTCTTGATCTAAATAAGTAATATTATTTTATAATATTTGAGGGCAAATCTTGATAAGATCATCTATAAAGGATAATGATTTGAGCTTTATGAGTACCCAATGTATCTTTGCTAATGGACATCATTCATTCTCCGACATCACTGATGATAACTAGTTTTTAGGATTTGATGCTTTGATGATTCAGACTAGTTTATCTATTTGCTAGGATTATGACTTAGACTTGGTTATTTTTGGATACTCATGGTGTCTTTGATTAAGTTGAATGTCTATTCTATGGATACTATACTTGTGCTTGGATCATACTTTTGTGGTTTTTGATGCAAATTTCAATGGATGAAGTTACATGTTCAATGATATCTTTTTGAGAGAACTTGATATCTAGTTTTTGGAGCTCATGATGGTGATGAGAATTAGGTCTTGATGATAGACTTTGTTATGTTTTGTTAGACTTTGAATAGTTAACTCTATTTTGTCTAGGTTTAATGCTTGATCTTGTTATGTTTTGTTTATTTCATCAACTGACATGTTTTGGATATTTATTTGATCAATGATGATGATGATTTTTGCTTCCTTATTTTCTTAATCTCTCTATGGGCTTATTTTATTATCTGGTTCTTACTTTATCAATTTGTTCCAAAAAGGGGGAGAAATGATATTGTTATATGATATTTATGAGATTCTTTGACAAAGGAGGAGATATATTTATCAGAATCATATATTTTTGCTTCGTAGATTAAGGGGGAGATATTGATATATGATTATATTTCATTATTAAGGTTTTTATAGGTTGTGTTGTTTAAGGGATGTGTAGGTACAACAGATTTTTATTCTAAACATTTTAAACACACAAGTGAAGCTTCTGTTGATCATTTCTTTATTTCTATGTATTTTTGGGCCACATTGTAATCTAGTTTTTTCAATGGGTTAGGTTATAATTGTCTAGGTGGTTTTGTCACGAAATTGCCAAAGGGAGAGATTGTGAGATATAAATTTGTAATTGGCATATTTCGGTGATCAAAACCTGATTGATCGAGTTGTAATTTTCGATTTATTCTTTGTATCGATCGTTGACAACTTCGAGTTGATACTCAAGTGAGTGGAGGCAGATAAATCAGTAAGAACACCATATAGTACAGGTAAGTAAGGTGAGGACACTCTGCACTTTTTATTTCCAAGCCTATTTTGAAAAACTATGGTTTAAGTGCAAAAATTAGGCTTTTTCAAAATAGGACCGGTCCAACTTTTCTCGGCAGTTTAGTTTCTGCAGGTTTTTACAAAGTCCCACCAGTCCTGAATATTTGGCACCGGTCCCACTTAGTCTGTTCCAAATAGGAAACAACTTTTGACGGAAATTCTGATTCCTATTGAGTTTGAAACTTCTAGGAGAGTTTTATTTTGGTATTCAACTTCTTTTCCAAGTAGAATTAAAACTTCCTTACCTATATATATGTATCTATATTTTCTCTACAAATTGGTGAAGAAAAGATACCTAAAAATTTAATATTTTTAGAGAGAGAAAGTATATACAGTATAATTAGGGCTTTATATTTTTAAGAACACACATCTATACTTCACGAGTGATATTTAAGATGGTGTTCTAGTTCTGATTAGCTGCTTAGAGACTGCATCAAATATATTTGCTCATCAAAACATTGGATTGATAGTTTATCGCTTGCTTGCTTGCTGAGGAAGAAAGGTGACCAGATCGTACTACGAAGGGAACGAAATACTTGCTGAGTATTTTGATTTTTCCAGCAACCTTTCTGTAAGGATCGTGACGTTAGCCGGAAGTCTACAGTAGTTGGACGTGTTGTCGCAATCATAAACCTGAGGTGTTCTGCATCAGATTCTTGACAGAGTGGAGAGGGGTGTGAGACTGAGACATAGTCTGTTGTACTTTGCTTCATCATAGTGGATTGGTTTCCTAAGGCTTACCGCCTCCCTCCATAGTTTTTTCCGCCTTGGGTTTCCACGTATATCTGGTGCATTCTTTTCTTTACTTGCACTTTATTTATTTACTTGCTTTAATTGTTTGGTTAATTGGACTTAAAATTGAGTTAATTAAAAATTAAGCAAACGAGCAACTGATCCTATTCACCCCCCTCTAGATTCTAAAATACTTTTCGCAACCGCTTCCGTGCCGCGCAACTCATATTTTGTACTAAGTCATAACATGTATCTCAACACTTCTTTTTTAAATGAATTTTAAACTTTTCTTAACAATTATAATATGATATTATTGTTGGAAAAACTACATTTTCATTTCAACAACGTAAGAGGTGAACGTTTGTAACCAATAAACAAATTATCAGACAATTTAAATTTTAAGAGTTCTAACTCGGCAAGTGATTCAAATTGAAATAGTGAATTGAGATTCAAAGAATCAAAACAGTCAAATAAAATGAGAGTAGGGTACCACGCCTTTATAAATGAGAGATATTTTATATATTTGATTACTTTCTTGAACTTGAGAAGGTTTTTGACCAACCGACACTAATCTCCTCTGTTTTGCAGAAGTGTCTCGTCGAATCGGCTCATAAAGGACTATACATAAAATTGCTTTATAAATATACATATGGATTAATTATAGTTTACATAGCCCTTCTTTTGTAACTCTTGGTGTCAACAAAAGTTAGTTACATCCTACATCTAAAAATGGCCTCCACCGAAGTGGGTAATCCCAATCCCGTGAACTGTGGGTCCGAAACTCAGCACCCTTTAGGAAACTTCAAGCCTAGTTTATGGGTGATCATTTCAATTCATTCAATCTAGATAACCAGGTAACATTTATGTGGTGTGTATATATATATACACACTAGTTTAAAGCATGTACGATGCACGTGAATAAAAAATAAATTAAAATTTTATTATGACACTCAAAATATTCAAAACTATTATAACATGTCCAAACACATTAATTAAAATACCAAAAATTATTTCCATTATGTAACTTTGGTAATATAAATTCACTTGCCGATAAAAATAGAACTATAAGTTAACTATTATTCACATGAAATGAATCAAGTATAAATTATAAGAAATCAAAAGGTACAATTTTAACAATTCTTAAACAATTTATTACTATTTTTTAAAAAATTCTCAACACTTTATTCTTTTTATATTTGTGAGTTCTTATTCAAATAAATCATTTTCACGTGAAACTTCTTTGATAGCTGTCATCACAACACTATTTTTGACTACGTCATTTTTACTATTGTCTATCTTGATCATAAAAGAAATGATTTTCCTTTGCAGCTTGTTACTTTGTCATAAAATTCATTCTTCTCCTCGTCCTACAAAAAGAACAAATTTATTTTAGTAATATTGACACATTTCAAATGAATTGTTTTATCCATAAATTTTATGAGTGAGGAAAAAAGTATTACCTGACTTTTTAATTGTATTAGTTCATCTAGTGAACAATTTATTAATGATTGAAAATCATCAAATATTGTTAGATATGCATTATTTGTTATATCTTTGACTCAAAATTGCATCATAAATCTGCATAAATGAGTATAGTTCATTGATACATAATAATAAAGAATGACATATTTCTCATATTGCAAAATTTTTTTTTAAAAAATAATGTTTAAAGATATAATAATTCATTTGAAAGCATTTAACGTCTTTTGTTTTGCAATCATTACAACTGAGTCTATCATTTTGTACTTCAACCTTTTTCTTGCATTGCTTACATGCATTGTACTATGGTTTAGAAGCATTTTTAATCTCTAGAATTCTTGCTTCAAAAAAGTAATGTGTTTTCTGCAAATTGAGTGGCAAAATATATATTTTTGAACAAAAATTAATTATAATCATGTGATATAATAAAGAAAACTTAAATGAATATATATTAAAAAAATAATAATAATTTAATACCTTGAATGCCATTGCGGATTTTCCAATTATGTCTTCAAGTGAAAGTTTTTCAGCCTCTTTGAATAATTGATATTTTGAACTTAAAATGAGAGCATTTATGTCTTTGTCATTTACGTTTTCTTCAAACCTGACAAAGTATAATAAATTATTGGAATAATATGTTGTTGATATGTACAAATACACTGACACACAATCATTAATTAGACCTTATTATAGGTTTCATGAACAAAGAAAGTTATAATTTTTGTTTATTTTCTGTTTGATTGTTTAACTATGGATAGTGGATTAGCTTCCACCAACCATGTCCTACCGATCATGATATTTTTTAAGTAAAATAAATAATTAAAACCTAATGTAAGTAAGAAGAAATAAATAACCAACCAATATCGTAATGTTTTGACTCTTTCAATTTCCATATTAATTTGTAATGTCGGTTGGGTTTGAAGACCCAAACCTGAAATATAATATTATTTTTTATTTATGTTCATTTAAATATAATAAAAAATATAAAGTGAATAATCTCAATGTTGTGTGATAAGTTACCTTTGAATGTGTTGATTAACAAATATGTAATTGTGATAATAGGTCTTTCGTTTATTAGCTTCATTATCAAATTTCCTTCATTCTCAGGAAGATTGTCCCACAATGTCAAACTCTTGAAATGCTATAAAAAATAATTAGTTCAATAATTTATAATGGTAATTATGAGCATTTATGTAGTGTTGTAATGATACACCTCATATCCGTTATAATGATGTCTCGCAATTTTGATGTCCCTCCTCCATTGTTCTTCTTAGCCATGAATGCAGGATACACTTCAATAACGATTCCCAAAGCATCTAGTGAGAGTAAAAATTAAACTAATAGTTTTATATATAAGAGAAAGTATATATAAGGAGAGAAAAGAGTTAAAAGAAAACAAACCTAAAATTTTTTTTTCATTAGGAGTGAAATGTAAGAGAAATAATAAATAAAATTAGAAAATTTATAAATTATTTTTATTTCTTTTCTGAAATAAAAAGAGCTTTTGTTATGGATGAGTTTGAATCACAATATTTCATTAAATTACAAAATCTAATCGACATTCACACCTACATCAACTTCCATATATATGGCTAAAATTTTATACTCCCATAATTAATTTTTTTTCATTCTTAGTCATATCATATGATAAAAGTATTCTATCAAATATTTTCAACCTACAATTTTTTCATTTTCAAATTTAAAAACTCAGTCGGAATACTTGCACAAAAAAGGGGGAAAAACATAGGACAAAGAGATGCATATTATATATAACTTCATTGTCTTGCCACAAATTCAAAAGTCCAAAAGCAGAGGGCAAAGAGCAATAACACAAATTTAAGTACTTTAAAAAAAACCATTATAAACTTATGTTTACAATTAAAAGAAATAAATCTAAACTCTCTAGGTTTGCATTAGGATTATATACTGATGAACACATAAGGAGTTACATAATCTTCGAAGTACAGAGATGGTACAAACAACTAACCAAATTGGTTCTATTCATCCTAAAAGTTTGAATCAAGACCAAAACCCTTCCACCAATAATTAGTTACAGTTCTTCAAATTTGTCCAAGTGAAATTGGTACCACCAAATTAGAACTCAAGCCTATGAAAAACAGTAAAACACAAACAGTTCTTTAATTTTGAGTAATAGGGATGGTATAGGCATGAATTAATTTCCAAAAAGAAACAAAAAATAATAGAAATCAAAGCACCCATAGTAACCTTCTCAAAAAAAAAAAAGTAGTCATAAATAACGTGTTTGTGCTGGTGGTTGCTTACTGTTTGCTATATATTACAATTATTCAGAAATTGATCTCATATATTAAACAAATTGGATTCTTACCGTCTGATCAAATTCGATGAGTATTTATGATTAAATTTGCGTTCGATTTATTAATCAGATATTCAATTCGATAACATGACTCATGACAGACGTAATTTTTTATTAAAAAATTCTGATTTCAAAAGCTAATAGCAAACAATGAGTAGAAAAAAAAAAGCCAAAGAAAAGAACTCACATGTAAGCCGAGGAAAAGCTGAATCGAATGGTTATTGATGAGATCCAAGAGGAAGCTGAGAGCCGTGTTGCTTGGGAAAGGGTTTTGCATGGGTAATTCTATTTTAGGGTTTTGCTTAGGAAAGGGTTTTGCTGAGGAAATACTATTTTTTTAATTTAAAAATAAAAAGGAAAGGGTTTTGCTTTTTTAAATTTAGAAATAAAAGGAAAAGGTTTTGCTTGGGTAATTCTATTTTTTTAATTTCAAAATAAAAAAGGAAAGGGTTTTGCTTGTGTAATTCTATTTTTTTTTAAGAGAAATGCTAAACGTCATAATTTTATTTCACGAATTTTAACTCGAATCTATGTGGCAGGTGATAATACCATAGGGACTCCGTGTATAGGGGGAATCCCACCAATAATAACTTACCATTTAATTTTATCTCCTAAAATAATGGACTATATCACCTACCACATAGATTCGAGTTAAAATTCGTGATATTTATTCGAGACGTGTAGCATTGCTCTTTTTTTAATTTGAAAATAAAAAAGGAAAGGGTTTTCCCTGGGTAATTCTATTTTTTTAATTTAAAAATAAAAAAATAGTGTACTGAAACTAAAAAACCCCTTTGTACTTTTAATAGTAGTATAGATATATAGTTTTTGCTGGTGTATGTGTTTGAGAGAGATTCCCGAAATGATGGGGAATTGATTATATTATATCGCTACAGACAATGATTGCCTCAAGCCATATAAGAAGGAGTTCATTCTCTAAGGTGATGTGGCTCAACCAAATGTTAACACATGTCTCAAATATATAAATAAAAATATAAATCAATTTTAAGGGAAGAATTTGGTTTTAGACATATATGTATATATACACCTACAAATCTACATCTCCATCTCCTATATACATATGCATATATATGTATACTAGAAAATCTACATCTCAATCTCCCATATATATATATATATTAGTACTTGACATATCTTAAACTTGACAATTGGATGTTGTTGCAATTGAGTGTTAAATTTCAAACAAATCTCTTGTTTAAATAAGTATGGTTAGTTACTGCTTGGATGTTTGTTATTATTGGTTTTATAAGATGTATAAGGTTACTTGGGTTTGTATTTCTCATGATGTTAGGAGCCTTGTTATGGCTATGGTGGACTTCAGGATTCATAGAAAATGCTCACTTGATAATTCTTGATAATTGTCTGATTTATGAACAGGTTAAATTCCAAAACAAATAGTTTTATTTAATGCTAAGAAAATTTCCAAAAAAAATAAAAATTAGTACCAGCGTTTATAAATGCTGCAGATAATCTTGTAATTCCATTGCCAGCATTTCAAAAGTGCTGGTAAAAATTTAAACTATCACTGGCGTTTAGAAAATGCTGATAAATATCGGAAGTATAACAATTAATTCAGTCTACACCAGCATTTAGAACCGATGCTAAAGTAAACTATTACTAGCATTTGGTATACAATTGCTGGTAATTGGTTTATACCAGCGTACATGGTAAAACACTGGTAATGGCCTTGCAACGCAGGAAACACCAGCGGACTTTCGAGACCGCTAGGATACTGCTGGTAAAAAATTTACCAGCGTTTTTCCTTACTTTTAAGGTTTTTGACCATTTAATTTATTCAATCAAATAAATTAATTGAAGGTTTTATAAATTAAAAAATTTTAGTTTGAATGGTATCTCTTCTACAATTCTACGAAATTTTTTTACCTTGAATTGTATTTATAATGGATGAAGAAATTTTAACTTGAATGCCAATTTTTCATATGCGGGCATTCTCATATTCAATTTTTCTTTCAATATGTGTTGTTTCTCAGTTATATGTCAACTAGTATTCCCTTATGCTACATTTGGTTTGCGAGAATTTAATGTAATGCAGTTGGAAATGGAATGAGAATGGAAATGGAATAGAATGATTATTCTCATTCTAGTATTTGGTTGCAAATATGAAATGAGATAAGAATGAAATAAATTTTAAATCAAATTCTTCAAAATAACCCTCCTAGTGACAAATAAATTAAACCAACAAATGTATGGGGGTGGAGGAAAGTGGTTGTAAGACCCCGTAATTTGAGAATATTTAATTTGAGTTTTTAATTATTTAAATTTCATTTTGTGGTGTTTTAAATGCTTTTGTTAATGTTTGTGAATGTCTGTTCTTTGTATTGGTTTAATATAGATGGTATATTAATTGGTGATAAGTGTTGATTTACCTTAAATGTTTGTGAAATATTTTCTTTTAATGTAGATTATTCTTTTGAATAAAATATGTGAATTTTTGGGCTACATTTCCTTTTATTTTAATTATTTTCAGGTTGGGCAAGACTTTTGGGTTGTGCCATATATATATTTGTATATATTTATTTATAGGTGGGCTAAATATATGTTTAATTATTTAGGAATTATTCTAGTAATTCTAGAAAAGAAAATATTTGAATAAAGAGAAAATAAAAATTATGGTTCAGACACTGAAAAAAGGGAGAGAATGCGATTTTGCTCAAAATCATTAGACAAGTTCAATCTCTTCACTTCCCCTTTGAACTTGTAAACATAGATAAATATTTGTATTGCTTGATTGTACGTATATTCATGTATATATTTATGTGTTAATATGATTATGCATGTTAAGGGATTTTTGTTTGATTAAACATGAATAATCTGTGGATTTGGTACAGCTATGGTGTTAATACTCAAATATATATACGTGTATATATGGGTATATATGCAAATATATATATATATATATATATATGAACATGAAATTCGTAGATGAATTAAACTCTATTTTTGATGGATTCTAATCTGATTAAATTGTTTATCTTGCTCCCCGGAATAGTCCTTGTAAGTTTGGTTGTGAATCGTTGGGTAATTTGATGGGAATTTGAGTTTGAAGTTGAAGAACCCTAGAAACTTGAATTTGGGCCTTTTTGATTTAGGCTATGAGAGGTGGGGATTTTTTTACCAAATGAAAGTAGAGATTGAGGGAAGCATTTTGGTATAAAAAAATACATGTTTTGATGGCTGGAAGTGGCCGGAATAGGGCCAAGAAGATGGTTGGCCGCAACTGTTGAAGCTACTGGAGAAAAACGCAGAGAAAAAAAGAAGAAGGAAGAAGATGAACAGTCCCACATGCACCGTCGGAGCGTGGGGGCACGTGGGGCTGTCTCCAGCCACCGGTGGGGACCAGAAAAATTTCAGTCTGGTCCCACTCGCCGAGCCAAGGCGCCCAATTTGGGCCCAATCCGAAATATTTAAATATATTTTTTTAAATTTGAAATCATTTAAAAATGTATAAAATTAGGAAAAATATTGTGTATTACCAAAAAATTCTAGAAAATTCTCAGAAATTTTAATAAGACTTTTAAAGATAGATTATGCATAGAAACCTAGGCTAGAGCTAGGTTTAGATACCCTTGATGTTTAAATTGTTAGGTAGGCTTTGTTGTGTGGGTCCGTTTTAAATTATTCATTTCTTTTTTTTATTATTTTTTTGCCATCATAGAGGTGCTTGGTTATTTGTTTGATGTTTAAATCAATTTATGGGAGTGTGTTAAATTGGTTTACTATCATGTTAGGTTTGTGTTATTTTATTTATTAAGTTAATTCATGTGACAGTATATTAAATAGCATGCTTATAAGTATGTTAATTTTTATTTAAAGGATCATGGGAGGCATGTCATGGTTGCCTAATACCTAATAAAGTATCTATACATTATATTTTGTGGAATGTTAGGATTGCCAAGCATGTCAAGATTGCCTAATACCTAATAAGGTATCTATACATTATATTTTGTGGCATATCAAGATTGTCAGGCATATCAGGGTTGCCTAATACTTAATAAGGTATCTGTACATTATATTTGGGCATGTCAGGATTGCCCAATACCTAATAAGATTTTCATAAAATACGAGTATAGGCATGTCAGGATTGCCTAATAATTAATAAGAAATTTAGTTATGTGTTCAGTCATGTTGGGATTGCCGCTTGTTCGAACTTAGAAACTTGTTCTACCTTTATTGTGCTAATGGATGGGTTGGTTCAGAACATAGTTCTAATTATTTATGAGACAGGAGATTATCATTATGGTATAGTCATATCTATATGTTATTTCTGTCCTCATATAGAGGGTATGTTTTCTAGTTCTCTGATTGGGTGGTAGTAGAGGAAACTTGCTTGTGGGTTTAACCCACTTTGTTGATATTTTAGGTCTCAGGCTGATTCTACCACGAGGATAGAGTCTTGAGTTCGTAGATTGTGGCAGTCATATTCTCTTATCAATTTTTAGAGTAGGGACATATTTTGTTTCATTATGTTTAGGATATGAACTTTGTTGGAATGCTGTTTGAGTTTAGGGGTCCTTGAGTTACAGGGCTTCTAAGCTGTATTGTTCAGACTCTAAATTTTATTTTATTTTATTCATCCTCTCAGTTAAATTTTTCTTTTCACGCTTATTTATTTTATTCTGTTATCTTTGTATTATGTGCTTGCATGCTATCAATTGTAGGTATTCCTTATATTTTGTGTATGAGACTGGCTACCTCATGCGTGAGAATGTAGAGAATATTTCAGTGGCAATGTGGAGGTTGTGGCGATGTGAGGTGGTGGGGTGGTGGTGCAGGAAGGTGGCGATGTGGAGTTGGTGTTGTGGTGGTGGAGGAAGATGGCGATGCAGAGGTGGTGAAGTGGTGTGGTTGGGGTGGCGGTGGAGGTGGTGGTAAAGGAAGGTGGAGGTGGTGGAGGAAAGTGGTGGTGGTGGTGGTGATGTAGAGGTGGTGGAGGTTACAGTGGAGGTGGTTGTGTGGTGGTGGTGGAAGGTGACGATGGTGGCGGTGGCAATGCGATGTGGCGGCGACAACAGTGGTGGTGGAGAAAGGTGGCGAAATTGAGGTGGTGGTATTGTGGAGTAGGATGGTGGCGATGTGGAGGCGGTGGTGGCGGTGGTGGTAGAGCCAGTGGTAATGGTGGTAGAGCCAGTGTGATGGTGGAAGTGAATGATTTTTTGATAATTTGATTTTTTTTTAATCTTATTGCAAATGGAATGCACATTTCATAGGTTTAATTATGAAATGAATTTTCATGCCGAGTAGGTGACCATTCTCACCTTAAAATCCATACCAAAAAAAGAAATAGTTGAAATGAGCATTTCATTCCATGGTTGAGTCTTCTTTTTGCTCTCAAGTTTCATCTTCTTCTTCTTCTTCTTCTGCCTTCTTCTTTTTTTGTTTAATCAAATTCTTGTAGTAGTACTTCTGTTATGTTTATTCGTTTGTGAAAAAAGCCCTTGAATGCTTTGTTTTGGGTGTGGGCTTAGTGTAATGTGTTAAGCCCACGTTACTTGGCGACCTGCACTTGTATTCTTTCCTCCCGTTCTTGATATACTTTGCTTTGACTTCGAACCCAAAACATCTCTTTACAGTTTTTTTTTTTTTTTTGGGTCTATAACAAAACTTGAACTAAATATTTGATAATTTGATTTCTGTAGATGACATGCCCTCATTATCTTCTCCCATTTAAATATACTCTTATTTTAAAAATATTTACAATTAGTGCCATCAATTTAAATTAGAAAGATTTAGATGTTAAATTTTTAACCACATTAAATAGTAAAATTTCCAAAGATGAGGGTAAATTAAAAGTGGGAGGGTGACACACCTATAGTCATATCTGGTGGCGACTTGCAGCGAGCACTTCTCTAATATTTCTGTTTCTTTTATTTTGGTGGATCTCACTAGAAAGTAGAAATACTCTCTACTATTCTCTCTCTACAACTACAATTTTGACCAACTTTCAATAGTATTTTCAATTTGTTTCTCTTTCTTCTTGGCCCATTTTTTGTGCACCCTTCACAAAAAAAAAAAAAAAAAAATCCCAAAAGAAATCCTTTTCGGCAAAACTACTGTGAAATCCTCTCTCTTTATCCGTATACAAAGAAAATAAATAGAAAACCTCTGGGATGAAATCCATTCCGGTCAGGCACGGATCTACATGAGGCTTAGTGGGGGCGGATGCCCCAACTAAGATTGTTTTTTAAAGTATATACCTATAATTTTATTATAGGTATATATAACTTACCTCACAAATTATAAATGTACTCAATCGAATTATAAATGAAAGTTACGATTCTTTTGCTTATTACGATGATTTGATTTTTTTCTTTCTTTTTGTTATTAATGGCCACTCCTCCTATATAATTTTTTTGGATCCATCAGTGATTTCGGTTAAAGACCCAAGAGAGAAGAAACCTCTTACTTACAATTTTCTTTCCCTTCTTGGATAAAATCCTTTTACCATGGATTCAAAGACATTTCAGTAATAAAAGAGTACAAAGATATGATTTGACATTCTCACTTCTCGCCGCCTTCTTCTTGATGAAACCCCCCTAACCATGGCATCAACACAATTTTATATAGAGAGAGAGTACAAAAGATTGATTCTGACCTTCTCTTTTAAGATCCACCAAAAAGATAGCTGGGATGCACGATTTTTTTCTCTTACTTTTATTTCACCGTTATTAGACCAAATGGTTATGTTAAAAATTACCAAAATTATGAAGTTTTGGACGCAATTAAAGAACAGATTTTTGATCCCCAATGTAATACATAAACTATATCTTTCAATAAGTTCCTTTTAAAGAATTTATGGTAAAGTATTTAGTTTAAAAATAATCATCATTTAATTTAGGCACAAAGAGGGACGGACCCATGTTGGGCCCAATGGCGGCATTATGCTCCCACTGAATTTTTTTTCCCTCTTATATACTCTTATTTTTTAACTTATATACTTATACATAATACCTTGCCCTCCCTAAAATTACAAAAAAAAACCCACTAGGTCCCCCCTAATTTTTTTTTTAATCTTTCTCTCTCCCCAATATTTCTCTCATTATCCCTCTCTTTCTTTCTCTCTCTCTTTTTCCCTTTTTTTTCTCTTTTTGTCCTCTCTCTCTATCTGATCTCTCTCTATCCCTCTATGTTTCTCTTTTTTAATATTTCTCTCTTTTTTACCCTCTCTCTCTCTCTTTGAGTCTTTGTCCTCTCTCTCTCTATATCTATAAAAACAATATAAATTAATATATTCATTTAATTTTTAATAGAAAATTTTTAAAAATAATAAAGTAAATATTTATTTTGAAATTTTTTAATAATAAAGTAAATATTATCGATGAACAATGATAAATTTGTTCAATAGAATTATTACAATGACTTGAAAAAAAAATTAGTGTTAAAGGTTGCCCTCTCACAAAAATTCCTAGGTACGTCACTAGGCACGCATGTGAGGCTTTCACCAATATTTTTTATGTTTGTGAATCAGCAGCAATGCCCTGAAAGAAAACAGTCTAAGTCATTTGTAAAAGTATGGAAGCATATTTTAGAGAAAGCATGCCCCTTAAAGAAAATAAAATTAAGGGTAAATTACTCTGACATCCCTGAGGTATGGCTGAATTACTCTCAAATTAAAGTTTTTACAAAATTACTCTAACACCCTTGTCAGGCTAACGATCCGTTAAACAAAATCACATTTAATGTACAATTACAAAAGTACCCTTAAGTTATAATGCTTTTGTATAAAAATAACCTCAATTTCTAATCATTTGATTGGGATTAACATGTTTTATATATGTATTTTTTCCACCATTGTCATACCAGTACTACCACCACTGAGTGTAGTTTTGGCATTTTGATTTTTTATGTTAATTGATTTTAACAGAGTTGACAGTCAATTAAAAGTAGGGGTACTCAGAGTAAAGTCAACCAAATCTCAAGCGAGTTTAACTATTATATTTTAAAAACTTTAATATGAGGGTAATTCGGCAAAACCTCAAGGGAGGTCAGAGTAATTTACCCTAAAATTAAACATTCAAATGTTATTAGTGTTGGTTTTTTATTTAAAAAATTACCAACTTCAGTGATGATGTGATTGTAAAAAAAAAATGACAAACTGGTACCATTTATTACTTTGTCAGGTTAATAAAGGTCAAATTCTGAGGTGGTTTCAAGTGAGATTTTTGTTAAAGCTGATTTCAACACCTTTATTCCTAATAGTTACTAAGTAAGACAAGTCTCCACAATCCACCAGTTTTATTCCTAATAATTTGATAACCATGTAGATAATTACAGCAATTTCACATTATATGACAAAAGAAACATGTAAATTCAAACCCACAAAGGATATAGCAGCACAAAGTTCTGATTACTCATTTGTTCTTCAATCATAAAGATAGGTAGCAAGCATTTCATGCCAAAGAAAGAGTTGTGCCAAAAGTCTAAAAGTGTTTTTGTGTGGGTCTATATATATACACACACATATATATCTATATAATGGCTAATAGTAACTAAAAACTTGTAAATTCAAACTCAAAAAGTGTAAAGTAGTATAAAGTTCTAATTAATGATTTGTTCCTCAATCAGATAGAATGTGACTCGATTTGGCCAATTTTTTGGTTTTCAATTTGGCAAATCAAGGGTTCATTACAAAAATCAACCCTAATACACTTGGTAAATAACAAATGAGGATGATAGAGATCTGTGATGGACCCTATTTGCCCCAATTTCCAAGGTTTCATTGCATAAAAAATATTCTAGGGTTTTATATATATTACCTTTTGTGAATTTGAGGACACGGCCTTCTATAAGATCGACGATGAGGGCTATTTTGGATGTCGGTAGGCGCGCTGTACACACAAATTTTGAGTCTGGAATAAGATCAAAACACATGGACAAATATATTAATTACAAGAAATACGGGCTACAAATCTCTTTAGATCTTTACAAAAGAAAGATAAATTCCTCTAATTCGATATCCTTGGTAATCCGAATTCAAGGGCTGCTAACGTGCTTGTTGTTCTTCTCTTTCGAGGTTTGGATACTTTGGAACTTTAGATTTATAGCAAAGAATCCTCCAGAGTTTCAGCTTTCTTTGAGAGCCTCCTAGTCTTCTGGTTTTTTCATTTTCCTTCACCCTCTGCCTCTATTTATAGATTCCTTGAAGAGGCAAACTAGTAACTTTTTTTACTTTTGATAATTATCTTCGATGATAATTATCTAATTAATATATATATATATATATATATATAATTATCTTTGGTGATAAATATTTATACATATATATCAATTATCCTTTGACCCTTTTCTACTGGGCTTGGACTTCTTAGACAATTTGGACCAACCTATGACCTATTTATTTGTGGTGAGTTTGGACTTTGAATTAGCTGACTCATTGGGCCATATTCCAAAGTGGGCTAAACTGAAGATAAGCCCAATTTTATTTTGGGTCCATCATATATTTTTTTAATGTCTACAAATTGCCCCCACTTCAAGTCTTGCGCTATATCGAGCTTGTCATGTATCTAAAGCTTCTCTCCTTGTTTGTTTTTTTTCTTTTTCTCTCTGCAAGGATTGTTGTGCTGCTTGCTGGTTTAGAACTTAAGACCTCGTGAAGAGTTATTACAACACTACACCATCTCTCCTACACTGCTCCATATATTACAAATCTTTGAAATATAGTATAGTATGCGGTTGAACTTCGAAAAGAACACTTTTTTTTCATGATAATTTGGCAGCGCGCAAAATTTCTCTCTTTTTTTTCAGTAACAACTTTGTCTTCTGTAATCGCTATTAACCAATTTTTTTTTTCATATCGGTTTCTACTTGTGGGCTCTATTCGAGTTTTGTGTTGCTTCTGGAACAACGTAAAAATCTATTGGACTCATCGATGAAGACAACTTCACGTGAATTAGTCAACTCTTTTCCAAGCAAGTTTCAATTTTTTTTTTCCTTTGTCAATTCGTGCAAGTCAAATCGCTTCTCTCAGAATATGGAGTTCCGAACGCCATTCATTAGTCCCTTCAGGGTCACTTAGTTCCTTTGGAACACTTTATAATCCCTTCGGAGTCTCTTAGTTCCATTGAAACACTTTATTGTCCCTTAATTCCGTTGGAATACTTTATCGCTCTTTCGGGTTCCTTAGTTCCTTTGGAACACTTTTTTGTTCCCTTGGGGTCCCTTAGTTCCATTGGAACACTTTATTGTTCCTTTGGGGTTGCTTAGTTCCTTTGGAACACTTTATCGTCCCTTTGAGGTCCTTCTTTTTTTTAAGTGTTAAAATTTCTCTCACACTTTTTTTTGTTTGTTTTGTTAGATAAACAACATTTGACTTTTGTCAATCATGGTTATCTTTAAAAGCTTCAAGGCAAAGACAATAACCATTTTAGAACGAAAGAAGGATGTCATGGAGAAAAGAACTACAAGGAATGTAACAACCCCATTGATTGGTCGTTTTGTTCCATGGGCCAAATTAACACAGCACAACGGGTGCTTTCAATATCTTGGCAGCAAGTCAAGTTACCATAGTGCGACAAACACCTTTTAACATATTTTGACGATGAGCCAAGTCGTCACCATGGTGCAGCAGATATTGTCAACATCTTGGCGTCAGGCCAAGTCACCACGGTACGGTAGACATTGTTAATATATCGTCATAATTTTTTTTTTCTTGTGTCGATTGAACTTGGAACAATCCTCCAAGATGCCTATGTACCCTGAATAGAGATCAAGTCATCACATAGTTCAAAATAAATTTTTTTTTTTGTGAAGATAGTTTATACTCATATCATGGAGTGCTTATTTTTTTTTCTATACAGACAATTTATACTCATATCAAGGAGTATTTGATTATTTTTTTCATGAAGACAGTTTATACTCGTGCTAATGAGTGTTTGATTTTTCTTTCTAAGACAGTTTAAACTCATATCAAAGAGTTCTTGAATTATTTTCCTTGCAGAAAATTTATACTCATGTCAGGAGTTTTTGTTTTTTTTGTAGACAGTTTATACTCATGTCAAGGAGTTCTTTTTTTAGACAATTTATACTCGTATCATAAAGTATCATCGACAGTTTAGGCTCGTATCAGGGAGCACTTTAGCTTTCATTATTCTTCAACTCTACAAGATTTAGTAGACAGTCCAAGCTTGGGTTGAAAAGTGTGAATCAGCTCGGCATCAATTTTAAGATTTCCTTCATTCTTTATTTTTTCATTGTACTCTTCTTGTACTTGAGAAAAAATACCTCCTTCGAACTCGTCACCCCACCTAGAAGGAAGAGGTATTTCATTCATTATGATCCATGTAAGAGGATTAAATTTTATCGAGTATGCTTTCATTCCTCTATGAGATTCGATCCAAACAGCATCTTTAGGCTTTGGTCCCCACACTTTTTCTTTCTTCAGTCTTTCAATTTCCAAAGCTTCTTGTTCTATTTGGAATTAGAGATGACTTTGTTCTTCATTTTCTTATTTGAGACATTTGTTTAGCTACTTGTTAGAGATAGTTCAAGAAAGTGACTCTTGAGACATCACTCGTGTGTTTTTGGGTAATAATTCTTGCGAGATCCTTGCAATGTTATTCCTATCTTGAACTTTTTTTTTTGTCCTCCATGTGAGCACAATTTTTTAATCCTTTCTACTTGAAGTTGTTTGAGGAGAACTTGAAGAATTACATTTATAATGCTTCTTTGATTAAAATTCTTGCGATTTGTCACTTTGGTTTTTCTTGTTCCTTTCTTGAGACTTCTTTCGTATTTTGAGGTTTGAGAAAATGTGTAGGCCTTTTTAAAGGACAGACGTGAATCTTGCCCCCTTGCTAAGGGTATTTCATATAAGAGAGCTGAGAATAAGCTTCATATGGAGGGTCTTCTCCCTATTTGTCCAATCTTCTTTTAAGGTTTTCTTGACTCAATGCCTTATGTAACTAAGAACCTTCAGATGAAATCACTGAAGGACCATGATATGTTTCTTGATATAAGTCTTTAGAGACATCCTAGTTGAGAAGGATTTTTTCTTGCTCTTCGGACTGAACTCCTTCATCTTTAAGACAATTATCAGACATGCATATTGGAAATACAAAAGCCTTTGCACCACGACTTGTTATACTGAGCTCCATATCATGGGCATGAGTAACCAGTTCTTTAAATATACGAGGCTTGATTCCTTGTAGAATGTAGAGAAGCTCCCAATGCATGTCTTGCATACACATTTCGACTACTGAGGACGATCTTTGTAATCAAGACTTAGAGTTCGTCAGCAGTCAATATAGTCGACCATAAGCTCGTTCTTCATTTGTTTAGTCTTAGTGAGTTTTAAATGTTTACTATTCTGCGAGTAATGTATAAGCAGTTGAGAAACTCTCGCTCCATCTGCTCCCAACAGTTAATACTTCTAGTTTTGAGGTCTGTGTATTAATCAAATACATTCCCTTTGAGGGAATGAACAAATTGCTTGACTAAAAGGTCCCCTTCGATGCCAGCATTATTGTGGGTCTCTAAAAAGTATGCAACATGTTGTTTAGGATTGGTTCTTCCATTAAATTGTTGGAACTTTGACGGTTGATACCCCACTTGTGTTTTTAAACTGTCAATTATTTTGGTATAGGGTTTGAATACACAAGTGATTTGAGGGGCGCTGCTATACTGTGCTCGGATTGTGTTCGTTATTATATCCTGCAATTGTTAGACAGATAGTAAAGCGACCGGCAAAGCACAATTAGTCTCGTCAACCACATGCCCTGACGCAAATGTGTGATGATGATCTTTTGATTGGGCACCTTGCAGGGCTGAATTTGAAGTACTCGTAGGCAGTTGTGTTGACTCGTCAGAATTTTAGATTTCAAGCTTACTCATTTGTGTGATGATTTGCAAGTCCTTCTCTTCAACAGTTTTTATGAGGTTTTCAATTGCGTGCACCATCACTGCTAGTTGGTCGTCTACCGAGGTTGTTCCAGTCATCATAGTTGCGACAACATTCGAATAGGAAAGCTCTTGAAAGCCAACAATTCTTGAAGTGACCGATTGTTCTGAAATTTCAAGTAATGACTCTAAGAGTGAACCAATGCTAGAGTTGGCATCAGAAACGAAGTGGGGTGAATGTGGTGGCGTCGAATTTTTTGAAACAATGTCATAACATGCTTAGTTTTCACATCCATTGGTTTAGCAAGATTGGTTTTCATTAAATCTTGCTAATTCTTGAGCGAAGCAACTACTTTGGTCTTGCTACGCGTCATAGGACCTACTGAGGTGCTGTTACCATTAGACAGGTTCCTAGTGTTCTTGCCACTGCTTGCAGCAGCTTTGATGTTGGCCAATGCAGCAACTGTGTATTTTGAATTTTTCTTGTTTATAGTCGGAACCTTGGGAAGAGCCATAGATTCTGATAAACAGAGTTTTGAATGTATGATGTAGGAGACAGAGATGAGGGGGGCAGAGATTGTCCCACCGGGCGTGCCAGGAATTTGTACACACAAATTTTGAGTCTAGAATAAGATCAAAACACGTGGACAAATATATCAAATATATTAATTTCAAAAAATATGGGTTACAAATCTCTTTAGATCTTTACAAAAGAAATATAAATTTCTCTAATTCGATCTCCTTGTTGAACTGAATTCAAGGGCTGCTGGAGCTTGATCTTGAATTGGATTATACTGGTGGATCTGTTACCTTTGGTGATGGCAATGCATCTAAAGTAAGTGGTAAAGGTAAAATTGATTTTCCTGCTTTTGGTGAATTGAAAAATGTTCTATATGTTAAAAGTTTAGCTGCAAACTTGTTGAGTATCAGTCAAATATGTGATAGTGGTTTTCAAGTTAATTTTACTCAACATGGATGTTTTGTAACTAATGAGCAGGGTGATTGTATTTTGAAAGGATCTAGAACTCCTGAAAATTGTTATGTGATATTTTCAGATCCTTCACATATGTGTTTTTCTGCTGTGACTGATGAAGCTATTTTGTGGCATAGGAGACTTGGTCATGTGAATTACAATGATTTGGTAAGTTTGTCTAATCATGAACAAGTTCGAGGTTTGCCTAAATTGAAAAGGCCAACAGATGAGGTATGTGGACCATGTCAATTAGGTAAGCAAACTAGAGTGTCACATAAGAGACTTAAGCATCAAGTCACTTCAAGACCATTGGAACTGATTCATATGGATTTAATGGGTCCAGTAAGAACTCAAAGCATAAGTGGTAAAAAGTATATGCTTGTAATGGTTGATGATTTTTCTAGATTTACTTTTATTGCTTTCTTGAGAGAAAAATCTGATGCTTTTGTGTTCTTCAGGTCAATTTGCCAAAGGATTCAGAATGAGAAAGGATATACAATAACTCGTGTTAGGAGTGATAGAGGAGGTGAGTTTGAACCTAGACCTTACATTGAGTATTGTGATAATCTTGGCATAAGTCATGAATTTTCTGCACCTAAAACACCTCAGCAGAATGGTGTAGTTGAAAGAAAGAATAGGACAATTGCAGAGATGGCACGTACTATGCTTCATGAGAGTAAGTTAGCTAAACATTTTTGGGCTGAAGCTGTTAGTACTGCTTGTTATGTTTTAAACAGGGTGTACCTTAGGCCTGGAACTGAAAAGACTGCATATGAATTGTGGTATGGAAAGACGCCCAATATTAAACACTTTAGAGTCTTTGGGAGTAAATGTTATATCCTTAGAGATAGGGAGAATTTAGGAAAATTTGACTCTAGAAGTGATGAAGGATACTTTTTGGGATATGCAATAAATAGTCGGGCGTATAGGGTGTATAACCGTCACACTAAAGTTGTAATGGAGTCAATTAATGTTGTGATTGATGACTCAAGGCCTAAGGAGATACATGATCAACCTGAGGAAGAAGAAGGTATAAACTCCTTAGGGTTACTTGAGAGTGAACCTAGTGAGAGAGAGGTTGAGAAAGAAAGTGAAACTGAGGATGAAGGTGAGCATGTAGGTGGTGATGAAATTGTTGATGATACACATGCACCTATAGAAAATCCTATACCACATGAGGAAGTCCCAATGTCTGGCAGTTCTAGGATTCGAAGTAGTCATCCATTGACTAATGTGATAGGGCCATGGGAGGAAAGAAATACTAGGAGTAGAGTCCGAGATAACATAGGACACTCATGTCATATGGCTCAATTTGAACCTAAAAATGTTGATGAAGCTCTTCAAAGTTCTGATTGGCTTATAGCAATGCAAGAAGAGTTGAATCAATTTGTGAAAAATGATGTTTGGGAGTTAGTGCCTCAACCTAAGGATATGAACATCATAGGAACTAAATGAATTTTTAAAAATAAACTTGATGAGAATGGGCTTGTAATGAGAAATAAAGCCAGGTTAGTTGCACAAGGATATACTCAAGTTGAAGGAATTGATTTTGATGAAACTTTTGCACCAGTTGCTAGACTTGAGTCTATTCGTCTTCTTCTTGCTCTTGCATGTCACTTTAAGTTTAAATTGTTTCAAATGGATGTTAAAAGTGCTTTTCTAAATGGTATTTTGCAAGAAGAAGTGTATGTAGCTCAACCTAAAGGTTTTGTTGATCCTCATAATCCTGATCATGTTTTCCATTTAAAAAAGGCTCTTTATGGTTTGAAACAAGCTCCTAGATCATGGTATGAAAAATTGACTTCTTATTTGTTACATAAGGGCTTTAGGAGAGGGGGAGCTGATAAAACTTTGTTCATAATCAGGAAAGGGAAAAATTTGCTTGTTGCTCAAATCTATGTGGATGATATTGTTGTTGGTTCTACTTCTGATAACCTTGTTCATGAATTTGCTAAAGATATGTGTAATACTTTTGAGATGAGCATGGTTGGTGAACTAACATTTTTTCTTGGACTCCAGGTGAAGCAATTTGATGATGGAATTTTTATATCTCAAACTAAGTATGCAAAGGAGTTAGTCAAGAAATTTGGTTTGGAAGGTTCCAAACATGTGCAAACTCCTATGAGTACTTCTTCCAAGTTGGAAAAGAACTCTGATTCTAAGAGTGTTGATCCTTCATTATATAGGAGTATGATTGGCAGCTTGTTGTATTTAACAGCAAGTAGGCCTGATATTGCATTTAGTGTAGGAGTATGTGCTAGGTATCAAGCTGATCCTAGAGAACAACATCTCATTGCAGTCAAGCGCATTATTCGATATGTCAATAGCTCTTTAAATTATGGATTACGTTTTTCTATGGAGTCTAATTCTGAGATTGCAGGTTACACTGATGCTGATTGGGCTGGTAATAAGGATGATAGGAAAAGTACTTCAGGTGGTTGTTTCTATGTGGGTACTAATCTTGTTTCATGGTACAGTAAGAAGCAAAATTGTGTTTCCTTATCATCATATGAAGCTGAATATATTGCTGCTGGAAGTTGTTGCACACAACTACTTTGGATGAAGCAGATGCTACTGGATTATGGAATTGAATAAGGTACAATGTCTATCTTTTGTGATAACAATAGTACAATTAATATCTCAAAGAATCCAGTTTTGCATTCTAGGACAAAACACATTGACATTCGACATCATTTTATTCGGGAATTAGTTGAACAAAATGTCGTGTCTTTGGAGAAAGTGCATACTGATAATAATTTGTCCGACATTCTCACAAAGCCTTTAGATGCTTCTAGGTTTCATCGCCTTAGGAAATCTATAGGCATTTGTTGTCTTGATTAGATTGCATAGCATTGACATAATCTAGAAAGGAACTTCATATTCATCTTATGAGTCTAGATTATGCATTGAACCTTGTAGTTTTAGGTTTATTTTTATTTTTATTTTTATTGAGAAGTTAAGCAAACCATATTAGAATTAGTATGTTTGAACACAAGAAAATTAGTGACACATAGATTACATGTGTATAACATACTATGGCTAAGAGTTGAAAATTTGGTTTTGCTTACTTATTTCATTTAGTAGATGAATCATGATGAGTACATTTACTGGATTATTTTTATGTCATTGTTTTGGTCGAAGATAGTGTTGACGTGATAGAGCATTATCTTGGGAATTGAATGTTCAAATATTGTGCTAAAGACCAAAAAGAGTGATGAGTGAAAAAAAAAAAAAATATCAACAGCTGGAAAAGAAAAGAATAAAAAAAAAAAAATGAAAAATTGCTGTTGAGCATATTCTTATGGAAAAGGCTACCTTCGGGATTTGTTCGAAGCTACCACTACAACATAAATCTCCAATGAGATATCTTTTGAAAAGAGTTGTTTTGAGGAAATAGCTGGCTACCCGTAAGAGTGAAAGCCACCGAATATGTATGTGCGAGGAACAATAAAAGAAAAATTGAAAGTCTGTGCACATGTTGATTGTTTGATTTCTGAGTGAGTGTAATGTCATTGAAATATTGTCTGGAAATCTGAACAATTGGCAAAAGAAATATTTTGGCTTATGGAAATTTATGGTGATTTTACTACACTTACTAAGTGTGTGAAACTAAGTGATTAAGCTTTGGTTTTAGTTTGTTGTGTTCATATAGTCTTGTGGAGTCAATATTTTCTATTGTTTACATATACAAGTTCTATATGCTTGCTTGCTTCCTCCTTATTTTTTTCTTTTGAGTCCCTTGTCAATTTGTGACAAAAAGGGGGAGAGATTTGGGAAATTTAGTGGAGAGACTTTGTGACTTTCAGGGGGAGAGTTGTCTAGTCATTTATCTTTAAGGGAGAGAGAGCATTACATAGCATTGGCATTACATGTTTTGTTTTATTCTTGCTTATGGTTATGCTTATTTATCTTTATTAAGCTTTCACGAAGGTATCTTTGAGTGCTGTTTTGCAGATTATCGTGGTTCATCATATTTGCCGAATATAGGTGTTCTTCATATTTGCCACAAGCTCAAGATCAAAGTGAATGCTTAGTTTGGCTCAGTTGTTTTTTTTGACAACATTATAATTTATCTTTTCTGCTGCGGGGTAGATTACATATTGTCTAGGTTGGTTTTGTCACGAAATTGCCAAAGGGGGAGATTGTGAGATATATAATTGTAATTGGCAAATTTCGGTGTCAAAACTTGTTGATCGAGTTGTAATTTTTGTTTGATCTTGTGTCTCGATCTTCGGAGCTGAACGGAAGGTGTCTCGATATCGTGGATTTGATGAGGACATCACTTAGAACAGGTATGTGAGTGAGGACACTATGTTTTGAAGTTTGGTGGGCTTAGGACTTGGAAAATATGCTTTAAAAGTTAAAATTGAGTTTTTGCTAAGTCCCACCGGTCCCCAAAAATGAGGACCGGTCCAACTTATCTCGGGACTTTTGATTTTGTACATGTCTTAAAAGTCCCACCCGTCCCCAATTTTTAGGACCGGTCCGACTTGGCTGACATGCGCGAAAATTTCCTTTTTGATCCGAATTGATTTCCTAGTCAACCAAAACTTCTCTAAAACTTTCCTTAGGTGTTTTAAACTTGTTTTTCAAGTAGACTAAGGATTCTAAACCTTATAAATACCTCTTTATGCTTCAATCAAAAAGAGAGAGATGAGGAACTCAATGATTTAATATTCAGAACCAGGAATATATTTTTGAGAGCTAAAAGAGGAATTTATGAGAGAAAATCTTCAATGATTTTTATTTTTGAGAGCACACACACACGGAGTGTTTAAGTTGTGATGTTCTTCTTCATCTGATCAACGGAATCTTCAAGACATCATCAGTCTACAAAGGTTGATCAAGAGCAGCAGAGGTGGTTCCTTCAAACTACAAGATTTTATCTGAAGAGGAAGAGAAACGATCACTACGAAGGGAACAAAATACTTGCGGAGTATTTGTGTTCTTTCAGCAACCCTTCTGAAAGAATTGTGACGTTAGCCGGGAGTCTGCAGCAGTTGGACGTGTTGTCGCAATTGTAAGCCTGAGGTGTTCCGCATCAAGTTCTTGTCAGAGTCGAGTGGGTGTGAGTCTGGGACAGAGTCTGGTGTACTTTGCTTCGAGATAGTGGATTGGTTTCTCTGGGGTTTCTGCCTCACCCCCGTGGTTTTTCCCATCTTGGGTTTCCACGTAAAATTCCTGGTGTCATCTCTAACTTTTCCTTACTTGCTTTATTTATTTTGTGATTGGTTTGGATGCTTAATTGATAATAATTGTGGGTAATTAATCAATCATAAAAATTGGGCAAGATGACCTATTCACCCCCCTCTAGGTCTAAGGATTAGCATCTCACTCTAAATTAACTAAACTGCTTCCGCACCGCGCAACTCACATTTGGTATCAGAGCGGGTTGCTCAATTCTGAGTTAGATTTTTTTTTGTTAATTTAGTTGTGAATTTCATGATGTCTCATGTTGTGTCTTTTGATGAGGAAATTGTTTTACCCCAATTTTCTGATTCTATAACTGGCATGCATCTTGAGTGGTCTAAGTTGAAAAGGGATTATGAAAATTTATTGGAAAAATTGAAACTTGCTGAACTTGATAGAGATATTTACAAATTGGAAGTTTCTGTTACCAATAAAAATTTAGAAGAACTTAGACATGAAAAGATGAATCTTCTTGGTAAAGTTGAATTTCTGGAACAGGAAGTTAAACAGATTAAAGGGTTTAATAATTCACTTGAGCATAAGATTGATAACTTGAATTGTGAACTTGTTAAATCTAATCAGTCTTTCCAGAAATTTAACTCTGACACTTGCAAATTTGGTAAGTTAGATTTGTCTAAATACTTGAGTAACAAAGAAGAATTGGGTTCAACTTCAAAGGAATTCTCATTTTTAAAATCAAAAAATATTTTTGTGAAAGTTGAGACTAAGCCTTCTATTATTACTCATGCTCTAAAACTTGCTCCAACATGTCATTTTTGTGGACAAATAGGTCATATTAAATACAAGTGTCAAAAGAGAAAAGTTGAACTGAAAAAACATAAAAACTTAAACAGTTCAAGAGTTTTGCTGAATGAGATGAAAGAACTTGAAAAGAAGCAACAGGAATTGAAAGAAAATTTTGATAAATTGAATTGCTTTAATTCAGTTCTAGGCAATAAGAAGAAAAAGCCCCTTGAGACTGATAATTCTGATTCTAAAACAGTTAGGAAATCATTTGATAAAAAATCTGAAACTGTTTGGGTGAAAAAGAATAATCTAAAATGTTTTGTCATGCACACTGCACTTAGAGCACTTGGTCCTACAGGTTGGTACTTTGATAGTGGTTGCTCTAGGCACATGACTGGGGATAGAACATTGTTTACCACTTTTAAGGATTATACTGGTGGATCTGTTACCTTTGGTGATGGCAATGCATCTAAAGTAAGTGGTAAAGGTAAAATTGATTTTCCTGCTTTTGGTGAATTGAAAAATGTTCTATATGTTAAAAGTTTAGCTGCAAACTTGTTGAGTATCAGTCAAATATGTGATAGTGGTTTTCAAGTTAATTTTACTCAACATGGATGTTTTGTAACTAATGAGCAGGGTGATTGTATTTTGAAAGGATCTAGAACTCCTGAAAATTGTTATGTGATATTTTCAGATCCTTCACATATGTGTTTTTCTGCTGTGACTGATGAAGCTATTTTGTGGCATAGGAGACTTGGTCATGTGAATTACAATGATTTGGTAAGTTTGTCTAATCATGAACAAGTTCGAGGTTTGCCTAAATTGAAAAGGCCAACAGATGAGGTATGTGGACCATGTCAATTAGGTAAGCAAACTAGAGTGTCACATAAGAGACTTAAGCATCAAGTCACTTCAAGACCATTGGAACTGATTCATATGGATTTAATGGGTCCAGTAAGAACTCAAAGCATAAGTGGTAAAAAGTATATGCTTGTAATGGTTGATGATTTTTCTAGATTTACTTTTATTGCTTTCTTGAGAGAAAAATCTGATGCTTTTGTGTTCTTCAGGTCAATTTGCCAAAGGATTCAGAATGAGAAAGGATATACAATAACTCGTGTTAGGAGTGATAGAGGAGGTGAGTTTGAACCTAGACCTTACATTGAGTATTGTGATAATCTTGGCATAAGTCATGAATTTTCTGCACCTAAAACACCTCAGCAGAATGGTGTAGTTGAAAGAAAGAATAGGACAATTGCAGAGATGGCACGTACTATGCTTCATGAGAGTAAGTTAGCTAAACATTTTTGGGCTGAAGCTGTTAGTACTGCTTGTTATGTTTTAAACAGGGTGTACCTTAGGCCTGGAACTGAAAAGACTGCATATGAATTGTGGTATGGAAAGACGCCCAATATTAAACACTTTAGAGTCTTTGGGAGTAAATGTTATATCCTTAGAGATAGGGAGAATTTAGGAAAATTTGACTCTAGAAGTGATGAAGGATACTTTTTGGGATATGCAATAAATAGTCGGGCGTATAGGGTGTATAACCGTCACACTAAAGTTGTAATGGAGTCAATTAATGTTGTGATTGATGACTCAAGGCCTAAGGAGATACATGATCAACCTGAGGAAGAAGAAGGTATAAACTCCTTAGGGTTACTTGAGAGTGAACCTAGTGAGAGAGAGGTTGAGAAAGAAAGTGAAACTGAGGATGAAGGTGAGCATGTAGGTGGTGATGAAATTGTTGATGATACACATGCACCTATAGAAAATCCTATACCACATGAGGAAGTCCCAATGTCTGGCAGTTCTAGGATTCGAAGTAGTCATCCATTGACTAATGTGATAGGGCCATGGGAGGAAAGAAATACTAGGAGTAGAGTCCGAGATAACATAGGACACTCATGTCATATGGCTCAATTTGAACCTAAAAATGTTGATGAAGCTCTTCAAAGTTCTGATTGGCTTATAGCAATGCAAGAAGAGTTGAATCAATTTGTGAAAAATGATGTTTGGGAGTTAGTGCCTCAACCTAAGGATATGAACATCATAGGAACTAAATGGATTTTTAAAAATAAACTTGATGAGAATGGGCTTGTAATGAGAAATAAAGCCAGGTTAGTTGCACAAGGATATACTCAAGTTGAAGGAATTGATTTTGATGAAACTTTTGCACCAGTTGCTAGACTTGAGTCTATTCGTCTTCTTCTTGCTCTTGCATGTCACTTTAAGTTTAAATTGTTTCAAATGGATGTTAAAAGTGCTTTTCTAAATGGTATTTTGCAAGAAGAAGTGTATGTAGCTCAACCTAAAGGTTTTGTTGATCCTCATAATCCTGATCATGTTTTCCATTTGAAAAAGGCTCTTTATGGTTTGAAACAAGCTCCTAGATCATGGTATGAAAAATTGACTTCTTATTTGTTACATAAGGGCTTTAGGAGAGGGGGAGCTGATAAAACTTTGTTGATAATCAGGAAAGGAAAGTTTTTATGTTTATTTAATAACCAATGTATTTTCTCTAAGAAGACCAAAGGCTATATAACCTAATAGAACTTTCTCACATTCCAAAGTAGAAGGTCTTGGTTCAAGTTCCCGTAGAGGCAAAGTAAGGGTACGGGTTTCCTGCCAAAGTTAAAGATTATATTTCAAGAAGTAGCTTGTGTTGATAATTAAAGTTTTCTCACATGGATATTCCTATATGTATTAAAGTTTGCTAGATTGTTGGTGAAGAATATAGTATGCTAAGTTTGGCATTCTGATCCAAGACTACAAGAGGGAGCTAATGGATCCATTTACAAGAAGGCTAGGAATGTGACCTACCAAAGTCAAAGTATACCTACTAACTCTAGTAGATTCAAAATTAGTGAGATTCATATTTCTTCTCTGGATTATAAGCCCTTGATTCCTTTATGAATTGAACCAATTTTGGGTGGATAGCGCCATGCATAATCACTTCCAATGTGTTGTTTCATTTTCACATATTGGATATGCTAAAGAGTTGTCAGCAACTTCTCATTCATAGATATGGATACAATGACTCAGGAGTTAGTTAGAACCACAATAATAGCTTTGTGCATCACCAAAAGAAACTCAAAACACATCACACACAAATTCACACAGAAGCATCCAACTAGTATACCAATAGCTATCATCTTTCAGTAACAATTGAAACACATTAGAAGAACCATTTGAATCATTATAATGAGATGTTAATCAAATCTATTATTGATTATAAATTTTGGGTGCTTGGTCCAAGCCCATGGATAAGAATAAGTAGTTGCCACATGATCAGAAAAGTACCAATGAACTGGTGCTTGGGGGATAAATATTGTACTTTAGCTCGAGAGTCAAGATGCCATTCTGCTCCTAACAATCTGGTAGATACTGTTAGAAAAATATTTGCAAATGAAATCAATTGATTATGTTCAATATTAATTGTCATAGTATATTACCATACAAAATTCACAGTAAGAATATTAAAAACTATATCAATTTTCTGATCAATTACCTCTAGAATTTTCACAATTTGCTAGGCCATACAATAGTAGTTATGTGAACACCATGAAGATAAAACTTTCCATCTAGGGTTGCTCGGTAATAAGGAAACCACCTAATTAACTTAACACAAGAGAGATTCAAAGCTAAACAACCATTTGATAATAAAAGAAAAATCAATTGAATCAAACAAAGAGAGTGTATGATGCATTTCAAATGCCAACTTGAAGGCCAAACCTGATTTAGTTGAGATCATTTTAATTTTTGATCCATATATGGTTCAATAGATCAATGAGTCTACTCTTTAACTAAACAAATGGTGCACAATTTTGAGCTTCTTAGAGTGAGTTATGATTAATCTAACAAAGTGGAATTGAGCTAATTGCATATATAATAAGTTAATAACCATTCATAACCTAGTAAAAACACCAAAAATGATAAGGACAACACACTCATGAGCTTCTCAAACACAAAATAATGATTACTTGATTAACTCAGCATAGTCGAATCCAAAGCCAAACAACCAAAGTGGGAAAGTGGGATTAAGCTGACTGCATATATAATAACACAAATTTTGAATTAGCAATACAGTGGTGTCAAAAAAAAAAGAAAAAAAAATCACTTTGTCTAAGTAGCAAAGAGAGTTAAACAATTTAAAAAATACTGTTAACAGGATGAACATAATTTTAATGAAACATTACCAACCCATGATGATACTTATCATCATCATCCTTCCTTGGTCTCAATCAAAACATATGGTCCATATAATCACATTTCCAAACCATTATTAAAACAAAACTTAACACCAATAGCAATGCTCTCTCTCAAGTTCTTAAAACAGTTTAACAGTATTATGTCTCAACAAGATATGTTTCTTCAAAGTTAGCCAAGTAACCATTTCACCAATCAAAAATAATTTTAAGTAGAACAAGGTTGTATTTACATTAAACAATGGCATACAAATTTGTCACAAACAGATGGAATTTTACTCACACCATAGTGCACCTCCTAAAAACAATCCACTTAAATATACAAGAGAACACATTATACACGAGTGGTTGTTAATCCTTTTACAGTTCCTTTATGATTATTGGTGCTTGGAATATTAGGTATTTTAGCTAATCATGAGAAGTTTTTGTCTATTGTTCAAATATGTTGGAATAAAAAAATAAGGGGTTCTTCTCTTTGGTTTGATTATTGGATGCCTACTGGGCCTATAAATCTGAAATGGGGAGATAAAGTAATCATTGACTCTGGATTGAGCAGGGATGCTCATGTGGATGCCATTGTGCATAATGATCGGTTGAATTGGCCTAGTACCAATACTATTGATCTCATAGAGATTAAAAGCAATATGACTATGAATTACTCTTCAAAATTGTTATTAAAGATCAGTTGCTCTAGATTCTTACAAATGGGATTTTCTCAATAAAATCAGTATGGAGATGCTCAGGCCAAAGAAGGAAGCTATACTTTGGCATAATATCTAGTTTCGAGGAAACATAGTGAAGCACTCTTTCATAATGCGGCTGACCATGTTGGATAGATTATAGACTCAGAACAAAGTATTGAAAAAGGGTATGAAAACTGATATCAAATGTGTTTTCTACAGGGAGGTTATTGAGAGCAGAGAACATCTATTTTTTTATTGTGCTTTTAGTTCTAGAATATGGCATTATGTTGCAGCTAAAGCATGTATGCAATGGCCTCCTCAAAATTGGCAACAGACTATGAGTTGGGTAATGTTAGTGTTAAAGTGCAAAAGCTTAGTGACTATTATAAATATGCTTATGTTTGCTACCACTGTATATTTTATCTGGATTGAAAGAAATCAGATAATTTTCTCTGATGAATATACTGATGCTCCTACTATTCAGAAGCAGATCTGTGAAATAGTCAAGTTAAGGGTTTGTTCTTTGAGGAAATTCCCATCTACTATTCAGAACAAATCAAGTATATACTTCTTGTGTGCATATATATTCTTCATATGTGAGTGCCATCATCTTTCAATAACAACTAAAACACATTAGAAGGACCTTTTGAATCATTATAATGAGATATTTAGTGTGTTAATCAAATCTATTACTGATTATGAATCCTGGTTTGAGTGGGATGGTAGTGCTAATAATACCAATGATTAGGTTTTAGTAGTCCAAAAAGACTTAAAACTGTAAAGATTAAGTAGTGCCTTTCCACATAACTTGAGTTTAGATGGGCAGAAAAGCATTACTAGATATACAAGCTTGGGTGCTTGGTGCAAGTCCATAGAGATGATGTTTATGGCTATCATTATAGATGTATAATATTTTTTGTCTCCTAGAAATAAAAAAAAATTATGAGTAGATTCGTGCCTATTCAGTCAATTAAACTCCTTAGTTTGCATCTCCTCAAGAAAACAGATTATAAAGATCCTTATGGTAAGCAGTTGATTAGAAATTACACTTCAGAAGGTATTGATGTAATTTTGCCTACATTTGTATTGAAACTATGTTGAAACACACATTATTAATTCAACTAGAGCAGAGATTTTACTATATTTGCTTAAGTAATAAGCATTGCGAAACCTATATGTCATTCCACAAGTATCATCTTCCAGCATCTAAGCACCTTCCGGTTCTAAACCTCGAATTATCTACCTGCTAATTTTTATTAACCCTAAATAAATCAAGAGAATGCATCTTTAGGCACAAACATGAAAGTTAAGTGATCCACATCATTGACAAGACTACTCCATGCCTAGTTTCAAAAGCAAGAAATCATTGCTATAATGCAAGCTAATGATATTAACCAAATCTATCAAGCTAAGAAGTGCTATCAGTAGCATGATAAGTTTCACCATTATAAAATGGTATCAAGCAATTTGCATCGTGCCATTTAAAGCAAGGTTGTCAAGATAAGGATTCTATTTAGGATCGATGAGGGGTATATAGGATCGGGATTGAGGATCCTAAGATTCTATAAAACTATCAGAAAAATAACTTAAACTAACTTTCTAAATCAAATATGTTCAATATAAGTAGAAAATAAGGCTAAACAACCAACTTGACCAATATTCTAGCAAAATCAATTAATATTAAAAAATACTTAGACATATGACAAACACTTACAGTAAAGCCTAAACAAATAGAAAAAGAGAACAGAGAGAGAAAAGTTCAATTTAGTTGCCTAAGTGTCTAAGAAATTTAGTTAAAAAAATTACTTTTTGGCTCAGGAAAAGAACAAAACAGAGAAAGAAAGAATAGCGAAAAAAAATGAAGTCTCTCTTTGTTTTTGTTTTCAAATGGACAAAGAATAGAAGCACATTATATAATGAACAAAGCCTCCTAATGATCTTCCTAAATGAATATAACTGATAGAATGTAGAGTATATATGCAAAATAATATGATAAGAAAATCAGATAAAGCAAATTCCTCAACACTGCCACTTGCATTTAACTTGCATGACTCCTCATTACCAAGTTTATATATAAAAGCACATCATTTAATTCAGATTAATTGAGAAGAATTATATTTCCATTTTCACTTACCAAGCAGTCATCACTAATTAAAATCATTTTAGGGACAATAGTGAGCAACAAGAGAATTAGTGGAAACAATCAACAAATAAAATGAACTAAATAAAATCTTTACTAGTGTATTAAGGTAAGCAAAACTTGTAATTAATTGGATTCAAACAAGAGCCCTTCTTAATGGTTATCATTCTTGTAGTAGGCAAAATATATTCTATCCAGAAGTTATTTAAACACTTAACTATTACAAGTTCAACATTTAATGTAGGTAATTAATCAAAATCTTATACTTTCATTCTACTTGAAATTCATGGCAAACTTCATTAACAGAGACAATTTAACTAGAATACCCAAATGAATTGACAAAATATATTCAAATGGGTTTAGTAGACAAACACAGAAAGTAAATCAAGTTTTGAGGAATTTCTTATGAGTGTTCCTGACTTGGCAATTGCTACAACTAAGGTGGTTTGGTTCACAATGTCCAAGCTAGCTTAGAAAAGATAGTGGTCTGGGATTGTGGACGATAAGAATGACACAAAATTAATTAACTAAATGGAAATGCAAGAAAATAAAAGATGCAAGACTCGATCAAATGTTTGTTGTTTAAATTAGTTAACCATGATTAAAGATCTCTTTAAGACTATAGAATTAATAAGATAATAAAAGAGTCCTAGTCAATGATGGTTCCACTCAGTAGTGGCATGGTTAGACTCAAAGAGACATTAACATCTAATATAATTTGCACATACTACATAATGATTATTCTGAGACCTCAACAAGAATGCCACTATTTTTTCTCTTCAAAAAGTTCCACTATTTGTGACAATCCATTATTAAAATGAGGTGATATTCCAAGTAGCCATATCATTAGCTATTTAACTGTGAATCTCATGGTTTTGGTAGCATCATCCAAATTTTTTTATACTTTCTCAGGTATCTGGAATCATACCATTAAATAATAAGGCATAAAATGTTGTATTATACAAACATTAACATTAATAGAGGAATTTTCAAGAAACTAATAACGAAAAAGGATAGATTGACAAATGGATAGCTAAAGGGTTAAGCAGAGGTACGAACATGAAAACAAACATTACCGGCACCCACACTTCATCAATTTCAACATTTCCATGGTTCTGATGATGAGTTTTATGGCTGATTTCTCCTGTAGTATTTATCGATAGTATACCTTTAAAATCAAGTCTCAATAAACTAAAAAAAAAATAGCACAGGAATATCACTTGCATCTATATATGTATATATATATATATATATATATATATATATATATTCATTCTAATATAAGAGAGAGAGAGGAGATAAATAGACAATATGAGAGAGAAATTTATGAAACAGAGAATGAGATGGAGAAATATACAGTATGAAATATAATAATTGTAGTCGCGAAGGAGTGCTATCGTCTTCAATTGATGAAAATATATAATTAGTATCAATTTACAATTTACAAAATTAGTATCCTTATTATCGCGAAGGAGTGTTAATTAACACTCCTTCACGATAATTAGTATCCTTTACCTCTAATTTTTATAATTAGTACCAATTTACAATAATAATGAAAATATACATAGTTTTAATTGCCACCAAAATTAGCAAAATTTTAAAATATTTAACAAGTTATTTAAATTCAACCAATTGTAATAAAAATAAATATTAAAACAAGTCAAAAAGTTTCACAATTTTTTTCAATGAGGTGTATTTATATACCATTAATGAATTATTTAATTTTTTTCAGTTTTTTCTATTTATATTATTTTTAAAATATGTAACTTCAAGAATTAAAGGTAATTTTATGTAAATTTAAGACTTTGTTACACATACATGCACATAATCTCCATATAAATTAAGTACATGCACTTATATGTAAATTGGTATAAATATTTTTTTGAGTAATTTTATATAAGAATAACATTAATGATATTCTATAACAAAAAAAGTCGCACTACTGGAAGAAAATCAATGTGAGAGGAATTATGAACTTAATTGAAACTATTAACCAAAAATAGGACCTAGTTATCCTAAAAAAAAAAATTAGGACTTTTAAAGACATTTTTCTTTATTTTAATTGGGGAAAACTGTATTTAGACTGAGTTAGAAGTCATAAATAACAATATAGTGTATTTTAAAAGTTCACTTTTCATTTAAGTTGAATTAGACATAGTAATTACATATTCATTGAGAATCACTCTTGAATTACCAACAAGGAAAAATAATTAGACAAAATACCACTAAGCTTGTTTTATTAAATTACCCATCTTTTTACTCACACATGATAAACACAATTGATATCTAAGTTCTAATGCACCGTCTTTCATCCTTACTCTCACAATAATCACTCTTCGTTCTCTCTCTCCGACTTCTCTTTTAATCTTTGTTGTATATGTTAAGGTTAACTTGTTCTGAAAAGAAAAAAAAAATTGTGTTTTTGAATAATCATTGCCAAAATACATTTCAAATGAAAATTGGCATTTAGGTTGTAAAGGGTTTGTAGTGTTTGGTCAAAATTATAACATTACATTAGGAGATATGTTTGCCTAAACTACAAGATTGCATGTAATGGAAGATGATGCATAGGGAAGGCAACAAACAAATAATTATATGAGATAAAAGAAAACCCATTACTATATGTATATAAAGTATAAACATGTAAAGGGCGTGCAACAGACAGATAATTCTAGGGATAAAGAAAGACCTAAAACTATATCAACATCTAAATTGAATATACATATATATGTATATTCTATAATAATGTGTAAGTATATATATAAAGAGAGTGTATTGTGTAAAAATGAATTTGGGTTTGTATGAGATCCCATAAACCCTAATTGCCAATATAGTGCTTGTTTCGATTGTTGAAATTTTTTTTTTTATGGTGAAATAAATTTACAATGATATGATATATTGAGGAATGAAACACAAATGGTGCATTAAGGATTTGGTGCATTAAGGATTCACTATAATGTGCGTAAGTGAAGATGGGTTAATAGGATTCTTCTTTAGTGGGATTATGTGATTTAGTAAAGACAATTTTGTATTTTTGAATAAGAGTATGAAGACATTTTGGACATGAATAATAATTCTCAATGGATATGTATTTATTTTTCTTAATTCAATTCAAGTGAAAATTGAACTTTTAGAATACACTAATTTGTTATTTTAGACTCCTAATTACATGTAAGTGTAATTTTTCCTTTTAATTAGATGACAAGTGACAATAACATGGCATTTAATTATAATTGTTGAAACTGAGATGGAAAGCAGTGGAAGATAAAAGTTGATACAATAGTTATTTAAAGAAAAAGAAACAACCAGACAAGCAACACGTGACAACAGTTAAGCTGAATTAAATGGCTTTACAACATGTTTGATGGTATTTGCATATTAATATTTAGTTATCAAATTGTTTTCATATGTATAGAAGGTGTTAATTACTACTAAGCCCTATGTTTCTCTAAACGGCAAATAAGGCTTATAAAATTTTCATAAAATTAATGAGTCCTACTTTTAAATATTTTTTTTACTTCTAAACCAGTTAACTTTTTACTTATACCCTTATCAAATTAGATTTAAAATTATAATTTCTATCTGAAAATTAATATGTAAGTTAAATTTTTATTTGACTCTTTAAACATGTCTAAAATTTTCTATTAGTAATTGGATATTTTCATTTTTATATTACTAATTTCAAATAATTTCTATGTTTCAAAGGGATAAATTTTTACTCAAATTGTTTCAATAAAAAGAAATTATTATATTTTATTATTTTTAACAGAAATTTTAATTTTTGTATATTAAAAATGATTGTCATAAAATCTACAAAGATTTTTGGACTTCTACTTTAATTAAATTAATTATAATTTAAATTTATAATATAATATTCATTATTTAACTAAAACACAAAAGAACATAGAAACAAAAAAAGAAAAAAAAGTGTTACATGTCAATTTTAAAAATAGAAACTATAATTGCAAAATTTTACTTCTATTTGATAAAAGGTATAAGCAAACAATTAAATAGTTTAGAACTTTAGATAAAACCGTGTCAACAATAAGATACTTTTCACAAAACTTCAGCAGAGCTCGTTATAATTCATCATATTATCATTGATGAAAGAGAAGCAAATAGGTGTGAATCTAGAAAGTACGGACACTTCGTATAGGGGTGCCGTGTCCGTGTCGGACACTCGGATACTTTTCGGACACTCGGACACTCCTCGGACACGTGTCGAACACTCCTTAGAAGTGTCCTGGAATTTTTTTTTTAGGACACAGCTGGAACACGGCAAGGACACGCGGGGGACACGGCGAGGTACATTTTGTAATTTTTAAAAGTGCAAAAAAACCCATAAACTTTTCCAAAGTTACAAAAAAAACCCCTTTGAACTATTTTTTTGAGCATTTCAGCCCCTCATCTTCTAAAAGTTGACATCTTGACCCCTTAAAATAACTATAATGACATATATACCATTTATATGACTATTATGCCCTTTTCTATATAAATATAGTATTTTCTAAAATAAAAAAATTTAAAAATAAAAAATAGTAAGATAAAATTCCTAAATAGTAAATTTAGAAACAAAAAAATAAAAAATTCAATAAAACTTTATTTAACATAAAGTCATGTTAGTTTATTTGGTATTTTGTATTTAAATTTATTTGTTTGTTATTAGAAAAATGAGTAATATGTAAGATTCTAGTAGTGGGTTTGAATATAATGAACATCCTTTTTGAAAATACATTAATTGCTTGATAACAAATTGAAGTATTTGTGTGATTTATATTTTTTTATTGTTAGATTTATGGTATTGTGGATATTGATTAACTAATTGAATATATATTAATATATTATTTCATAGCCGTATCCCCGCTGTGTCGTGTCCTATTTTTTTGAAATTTGTCATATCACCGTATCCGTGTCGTGTTGTATCCGTGTTTCGTGTCTGTGTCCATGCTTCTTAGGTGTGAATTGTATGTTGTACGGTGACATTCAATCAGTCCCACGTAATTAATGACAGTCAATTTAGTAAAGGTGTTGCTCAGATATCTTCAAGGCATACAACAACTTACTTTCTAAGTTACATTATTAATCTCCCACCAACCAATTTAGAATGTGTCGTTTGGTATAAATCATAAAGGCAGCAAGAGACGTTTTTCTGTTCTTTTATTATTCCTCATAAAGGCAATCTAGATGCGGCGACTCTTTCCTCTTGTACTTTTTTTTTTTTGATAAGACCTCTGATACTAATTGGGCTCCAAAACAAATGTTCTTCCTATTATTTTAAAATGTCTCAAAATAAATGCTATATCTTAAAAGAATATAAATTTTAAAAATTATTCTTGAATTTTGAAAATTATTCCATAATTAATCATGTTTAATTTCTTATTTTTATTATAGCAAAATAATAAAAGTCTTCAGAAGATGAAATAAGTCTATATATATTTTTTGGTACTTCTTGTCAAAAATAACATGTTATAATATGATCTAGAGCTGGTAATTGATATGGAATTTTGTGATATGAGGAATAAGAATGCACATCTATTGAACAATGATTCGATGTATTTTTTTTACACCACGAAATTAACTTCCACGATACACTTAGGAGACTTGAAATCCTTACATTTCATTTTAAAAGAAGAGCAAATACTAATTGCTCATAGAACTTGGTACCAATGATGATGTTACAGTTCACCATAATTTAAAAATAAAATTAACAAATTAATGGCTGACTTTCTTACAAAATTAATCAATAGAGTGCCACAAAGGGTATGCACACAGTAGTCCACATCTGGAACAATTAAAAAGCAGATGTTATGGTTCACAATAATTTAAAAATAAAAACAACAAATTATAGCTTACTTTCTTACAAAATTAACCAACAGAGTGGCACTAGGAAAATGCTAAATGTCTCAAAAATAGATTCGTGATATAAGTCACCAATGATGTGTCGGGGTACATTGCGCACCAAAATGATTTTTTTTTTCCTTTTTTGCAAACCAATATTTGATTCTCTCTCTCTAGAGTTATATTTCCAAAGAATGGAGACCTTCCTATTTATCTTTGAATCAATTAATTGTGAATATTACATTGATAGCGGTACTTGTAGTTTCCGGTAATGTCAGTGGTATAGATTCCGACACCTTCTCATGGTCTTACATTGCGTGAATTTTGTGACGTGAAGAGAAAGATTGAATTTTGTGAATTTTGAGATTGGTAATTTTTGTTGTGAATTTTTTTAAGAAAAATTGTTGCCACAGAGAAACATATTGATTTTTTAAAATTTTTTTTTTATCAAATAGATTGATTTGAGGAAGAGCATTGAAGAATTTCTTAGGTGATGGAGAGAAAAAATTATTGCCATAAAGAAAAAGATAGATTTGAGGAAGAGGTATTGAAAGGAAATAAATTTTGTACCATTTTACCTTATAAATATGTGTATACAATAACAAATATTTAAAATAATTTTGTTAACTATTGCCTCATACAAAAACAAATAAAATTCTTTTAGGTAAGGAAAAAAATTGCAAAGGCGGTGGTGGAAGGCAGCATTGGTGGTGGAGGTGGCGGCAGTGGAAGGCAGCATTGGTGGTGATGGTGGTGGCAGCGGCAGTGGCGTTAGTAGTGGAAGAGAACAGAAATGACGGTGGTGGAAGACATCAATAATAGTAGTGGTGGTGATAGAGAAACTGTTAATATATATTAGTATATTTTTTATTTAACATTTTTCATATCCAATTAGGATTCCTATGATTGGGAACTTACTATGTATAGGTTAACTTACTCCCCACTCACATACCTCTTTTCCTTCTCTTATATATATGCTCTCACTGTATATTATTTCTCATACCATTCATTAATATAATTCAGGGATGTTTATCTCTTTTCATCTTATTTTTAACATGGTATCAAAGTTAGGGTTTTAAAACTTTTTTTTTTTTTTTTTACGCTTAATTGTTCCCATTACCCACAGAGAACCCATTTTCTATTTGGTACCGAAACTCCATCTTCTGAAATTCTTTTTGATCTTTTGAATATATGAGAACGAAGCCTCGACAAGATGATCCAGCCGTCGCAAAATTCAGTCCGAACAGAGCATCCACGTGCCCCCACGCGTAGCGAGAGTTTTCTATTTTTTTTCGACGTTCCCATGCGCTAACACACGCCTTCACGCGTTTCCACGCATTGTCAAGTGCCGACATGTCATCGTTGACTCAGCATACAGTTCCACGTCATCGGCACATCATGTCAGCTTATTTTGGCTACGCCAACGGCACATCGGGTTTTTTTATTTGTTTTGATTGCCACAACATCGACACGTCACTTGACATGTCATTTTTTTTTGCCACTCTTTTCATCTTATTTTTAACAGAAACAAAAGACAAATGGAGACTATAACAAATCTTGTCAACTTATAAAAAAATATAAAGTTAATTTTGGTAATTTAGTCGGTTAGTTTCCAAATCCTTTCAAATCCTTCCAATTTTCTCTAAATTTTTCAAGGTTACAATATTTTTCGTGAAATCCTTTCAAATCCCATTCCTTTATAAATCCCATGCTTCCAAACATGTGACTTCCTTTTTGAAATCTAATTCCTTTGAAATCGTGGAAGTCCAAACATAGTTCACCTATTTGATTTTGACTACAATTGGGTTTTTGAAAAAATAGGATAAAGTATGAGAAATAAACTGCTTGTGACACAAAGGGTATGCACACAGTAGGATACATCTTGAACAATTAGAAGGCAACATAGTCTGCTTCAAAAATCCAAAGGCAACTTGTTGAGGATCTTAGTGTGAAAACTCCTAAGACTATTTTAGTATATACGCATGAATAAAATGAAATAAAATTAATAATGAAATAGACATTCTTATTCTACTGTTTGATTACAAATATGAAATGATGTATGAATTGAATGAATTTCAAATTCAATTATTCAAAATACCTCTCTCAATAACAAATAAATTAAACTAATAAAATAATATTCTTCTATAATTTTTAAAAAAGAAATGATAGTTGTGATAGAAGGTGACAGCGGCCGTGGTAGAAGGCAGTGGAGGTGGTCGAAGGTGGTGGTGGCGGCGGTGGTCCTAAGCAATGCTAGTGGTTTTTAGACTTCGAAAAATGAGAATTTTTTAGAAATGTGATTTTTTTTCCTCTTAAAATTTTACTTGATAAAAAAATGAGTCAAATAACTATTTCATAGGTTAAGATGTGAAATGAATTTTTATTTTTTTTTTGAAAATAAATTTGGAATAATTATTTTTACTTTAATTTTTTTAAAAAAAAAATTGGTTCAAGTGAACGGGCGTGAAGATTAGTCGCATGTGTTTCAAATCGTGGGGGACCACCATCAGACTCCATTTCATTAATAAATGGTTGTCAGACTTCATTTCATTCATATATGGTTGCAACCAATTATTCAGTGACTCCATTTCAGATATTTTTTTTCTTTTGAATTAAGTTTATACCCAGCTAACTAATTTACACCTCTTAGTACTAGATGTCGTCAGAAGATTGATTGGGAGCAGTGAATAGTAAGTAGTACGACTCTGAAATTGTAATAATTCTTGTGGATGAGTGTGAGTGGAAGGGGTGTGAAGATAGACACTGGGTTGAGCTACCACACTGACATGATATAGGGTGCGCAATCTCACATCTGTTGGGTGTGAAAAAGGGGATGTGCTTATATGTGGTATGAGGCATTTTGGAATAAAACCCAAGAGTAAAACCGTGCGGGCTCAGGCCCAAAGCGAATAATATCATACCATGTGTTAGAGCGGGATATTACAGAAATTCGAAGAGAGAGAGAGATTTGACTTAAAGAAATATACGTCTACAAGAATAAGGTATTCATATCATATCGTATTTATATTTGGTCAATATTTTAAAAAATATTAATAATTTTAAAATATAAATTTTTTATTTTCAACACGTATCAAATTTTAAACATAAAAATGTAGTTTTTCCATCAATAATATTATATTATAATTGTTAAGAAAAATTTAAAATTCATTTAATACAGAAATGTTGAGATACATATTATGATTTAGTATAAAATTTATCAATGCTAATTATACAATGATTCTTATCTCTTATTTTGTTTGTTAATAATAATATTTTATAAAAAAAATGTTAAAAACTCATTTTTTGCATATATAAAAATATAATTTATTACTTTTATATTATCGTATCTTGTTTGTACTTATATTTTATTTTTTTTAAATTTGTTGTATTAGCGTATTCATATCGTGTCATATTCATATTTTGTATTCGTATCCATGCTTCCTAGTACACATGTGAGCTCCAATTTGAATCCTCTCGGTACACTGGATGGTCAGTGCACAAAAACAAAAAAAGAAGAAGCAAAGATCATTCTATACAAGTTGGAATCCACTCTGTATATGACGATTGAGGATCACATCTCATATGTGATGATTTACACCCTTTCTTATGTACTGAACCTAATCCAAGGGAGAAAATCCTAATTAAGTGTGAACTGACCTAATTGAACAAACATCTAAAGCTAAGGTCTATTCAATTATCAACTATAGGTAGAGATGAAAGTGTGTACTTATATAGAAATATTAACGCATGTTAAATATGCATCTATTGTGTGAAAAAATATAGAGTACCCAACTATAATGCTAAAATATTGGTAACATGGTAATAGACAGAGATCTTTCTATGTTTGCTTGTCGTAAAAGTACAAAAATTGTAGTTGTAGTAATGCAACTATCTTCACTCTTCATCAATTTCTCCAACTTGCTTTTGAATGCCTAATGGCTACTCATTCACTTCCGTTGTTTATCTTTGATTAAGGCCATAATGTCTGGTTTAAGGCCACAAAGCCTTGGTTCCTCCCAAAGGAGGTTGTTTGTATATTTTTCTCAATCAATATATTGCCTTACTTTATATATAAATAAAAAAAAGCCACAAAACTTGGCAGAGATCTCTCTATGTTTGACTTGTTCAGGTCGTCATTAGCAGCATACATTACTAGCATTGCATGGTGAACTCCATGGTTCCGAGAAGAATGTTGAAGGACTTATAATTTAATGGTATAGTCTTTTCATTCTTAAAGAGGAGGGGAGGAGTTAATTTAATGGACTTCTGTGCGTCATCGCCACATGTATAACTAAACTCCAACACCGATATCATTTGAAATGCCTAACCATACCTGACAAAATATTATCTGCTTTTAGCTCTCTTAAACCAGAGATTTTCCAAAAGGAGTTGTGACAGGTACTAGGATGGGTGCTCCCTTGGGACGTTTCTAGTTCCGAGGAGTAAAAAAAAAAAAAAAAGTAGGGTCCGATAAGGTGGGCGAATACTCACCATTGGCCTAAAATATTTACTCATCAATGACTAAGGTTAGCACATGAATGGTACCTACCCAATACTTTCTTCCACTATGCCTCTGCATACAAAGAGCTACCTATTAAATCACTGTCAACTAAATTAGATTTCACATTCAAACATCACCCCCATTCCTTTCTATAAATATACATGCAGATAGAAGTGTGTATTACATAGCCCTTATATTTAGCTCTTGATATAAGAAAAAGTTAAGTCACCTAATACATCATAAAATGGCCTCTACTGAAGATGGCAATCCATTGAACTGCCAGCCAGACACTTTCCGCCCTTCAGCGAACTTCGAGCCTAGTTTATGGGGTGATCGTTTCAGTTCATTCAATCTAGATAACCAGGTAACATTTTGGTGATATATATATATATATTATATATATATATATATATATATTTTCAGTGATTGTGTGTTGTATAATAAATGCCTCTATATAATTAAGTTGTTTTGATTGGGTATGCAGGTATTTGAAATGTATGGTAAAGAGATTGATGTGTTGAAAGAAGAAGTGAGAAGTATGCTAGTAGATGCAGATAGTAAAGCAGTACAGAAAATGAAATTGATCAACACACTCGAACGCCTCGGTATCTTCTATCACTTTGAGAAAGAGATCGAGGAGCAGTTGGAACACAAATCTTTTATTCCCATGGCCACTTCGAAGATAATGAAGACTACAATGATTTGAGCACAACCGCTGTTCATTTTCGAATATTCAGACAACATGGTTATAAAATGTCTTGTGGTAAACCCCTCATCACATATACACGTGTGTGTGTATATATATATATATATAAGAACATGCATGCATTCACATGTACATATACATATAAAAGCAAGAAATCATATATAATATGATTGCTCAACGTTCACACATCACTTGCGTTCCATAGAGTTGCATGCATGGATCGATGATACATTATGTTGGCTTATAAAACAGATGTCTTCAACAAATTTAAAGACAACAGTGGTAAATTCAACGAAAACCTTATTGGGGATATAATGGGTATGCTAAGATTGTATGAAGCTGGGTACTTGAGGATACATGGAGAAGATATTCTAGATGAGGCTCTTGCTTTCACAACCACTTACCTTGAGTCCATGGAAACTGATGAACTAAGCCCTCTTCTTGCAAAGCAAGTGATACATGCCCTAAAGCAACCCCTCCACAAAGGCATCCCAAGATCAGAGACAAGGCATTACATCTCTATCTATGAAGAAGACACTTCCAAAGTTGAATTGCTACTGAAATTTGCTAAGTTTGACTTCAATCTGTTACAGTTGACGCACAAGCAAGAACTATGTCACATGTTAAGGTAATGAGCTGTTGTATGCCAGTGTGTGTAGAGAGAGAGAGAATACATTTTTAGTAAATCTAATATATCTCTTCCATTGTGTATAGGTGGTGGAAAGACTTGGACTTTGAATCAAAACTTCCTTATGCGAGGAACAGAGTAGTTGAGTGTTATTTTTGGGCTATGACAGCGTATTTTGAGTCTCATTATTCCGTTGCACGGATCATACTAGCTAAAGTTATTGTTATGGCATCAATTCTAGATGACACATATGATTCATATGGTACAATTGAAGAACTCAAACTTTTTACTGATGCAATGCAAAGGTATAATATTTGCACTCCAAAATTCTTTTATTCTTTTTCTTTCTTTCTTCCTTTTTTTTATTTACTTTGAAATTTTAGACAACTTCAAAATCTATCGTACGTGCCAACTACACAATATCTGTCTTTTCCTACGCATGCTATAACAAAGAGATATGCTGTCGATTGTTTGATCCTCAATTGAATGAATATGGGAATCACGTTATTATCTTCTAGGTGGGATATAAGCGCTATCGATCAGCTACCAGATTACATGAAAATATGCTATAGAGCTCTCCTATATCTCTATGAAGAATTCAATAAGGAAATGACAATGCAAGGAAGATCCTATAGTGTTGATGGCTCAAAAACTGCTGTATGGCTTCTTCTTTTTCCTTTTTTTATTATGTCAAGTAACTCACACGCTCACTTTTGTTCTTTGGTGGGAAAAAAATTTGTTGTATGGCTTACCAAATTAAGTCCTTTTCTTCCCTTTCTTGGTTCTGCCATGTTTAAGAACGATTATTATTTCTCATTTAAAGTTGAAAGAACTAGCAAGGAGTTACTACAAAGAGGCCAAGTGGTTCAAAGAAGGTTACATTCCATCTTTCGATGAGTACATGGACAACGCACTTAACACGGCTGGTTATTACTTGCTCAGTGCATCTTCCTTTGTGGGCATGGGAGCAATTGCTACAACTGAAGCATTTGGTTGGTAAATGATAAACCTAAAATTCTTGTTGCTTCAAATACAATTGTGAGGCTCATGGATGATATAGTAGATTACGAGGTATATATGTATATTCATATAATACCTTGATGCATATGTGAAAATGGATAACGAAATATTAATTCTATACCAGTTGTATACATACAATTCTTTTATTATATGGTATAATGTATACGTCTTAACAGTTATAAATCTTTAATTTTGAAGGAAGATCAGAAGACGGGACGTAATGCTACAGGGATTATATGCTACATGAAGCAACATGCAGGTGTGTCAAAAGAAGAGGTAACTGATGAGTTCAATAGAAGGATTGACAATGCATGGAAAGATATTAATGAGGAATGCCTCAACCCAAACTCCACCTCAATGCATCTCCTAAGGAGAATTGTCAACCTTACCAGATTAATGGATGTCCTTTTCAAGAATAATGATGGATATACTCATCCAGGAAAAGTGTGGAAAGATCACATCGTCTCAATGTTCATCAATTCCATACCAGTATGAGCATGGATATGCTGTTAGTGTTTGCATCGAGTTTGGTTTACTTATATGAGCATGAATAAAGTTGGTCTAGCAGATATCTGGATGGGTGTTTACCGGATCGGTTAGCATATTTCTTTAGTTTATGAATGGTTTAAGATCCGTTTGATGTAATGTAATGGACTGAATGTGGTTAGTACTACACTTCAGCCCATCATGTAATTTCAGATTTTGTTACTTGTGGTGAAGTTTGGAGTCTCCCATCTGATGTTTTGTTGGAGATTCACAAGGAATGTAGTTCTATCTCTTGTGCTTAAAAGTTTTCCTTGAAATTATCTCTAGAGTACCTACTTGAGCTTCAAGTAATTTCAACTCTTCTCCAAACTAATTTTGTGATTTCAGAAGCTTTCCAAAACTTTTGTTTAAATCAAGCTACTTCAATTTACCGGTAACCATTAAGTTCCATAATTTGAGGCTATGCATAAACGACCAGAGATATACTATTTATGCGAGTGAGAACTCGACAAGCTGATGTAAGCTAGTGTAATAGAGAAGCATGGAGCACAGAAGCAACTGGTGAATCAAAGTCTGTTTTTCCCTTGATCACAGTCCCCCTAAGCTAGAAATGATTGTTTTGAGCATAAGTCAAACTGTCTAGTTTGTTAGGAGGAAGCTACCTTCATTTGGATAATGAAGTGATTGCATTTGACTGAATAAGGGATACAAAGTGATAAGGGGCTAAATAATATTAAAAACTCATCTATGAAAGAGAATTAGATTGGTATACAGAGTTTGAGAATAAAATTAAAAGATAAATTTCATTTACTGAAACTGATGGAAGAAGTGACAAAAAGGAAATTTTATTTTCTTTTTTCTATTATCAAGCAGACTTCCACATGAACCATCACAAATCCAAATACCAAGAAATTTCTCATTTAAATGTTTATATTAGATGTAATACAGCAATTTGGTGCATATCACATTTAAGAGAGGCCACATGCACCAAATAATCCAAGAAAAGATACAAAATCTTCCAGCTTCATCAATTTGCGCACACAAAAGATGGAGGGAAATTTTCATAAAGAGAGATGGCAAAACCAAGTAGTGAACCTCTGTCTTAAAGACTTTCTGGTGACATTTCATTCATGTAAAAACAATAGCAATAACTAACTTTTCACATAACAATAGGCAAAAACTGAAATGGGAATGAGGACCCAAGAGTATACCCTAGAAAGAAGTAAATGTTTTTTTTTTTTTTATTAAATGGGAAGTAGTATAGAATAAGATTGAGAATATACAGGTGTAGGGGAAAAATCCTCCGGCACAGCTGTTCACAGTAGACCACGTGGGCCTAGTGAAACACAAACGGGCTGGCCCCAAGAGCGATTGGGCCAATTTCATAAAATAGGAAAACTAGGCCATTGAGAGCAGTTTGACAGGAAGGAATGGGTCAGGTCACCTAGGGCTGGCCCAAAAGTTTGGCAAAGAGGATTAAAAGGCCCAGCCTAACAAGTAATTTGAGTTTTATTAGGAATCCATGCACTTGGGAAAAAAGAAAACTGTAAATAAAGAAACTTGAGTCCTAAGAGGATTCGGGTTTTCAACTTGTATAAATATTGGAAGAAATTAATAAGAGAGGGACCTTTTTATTGAAAGAAAAATAAAATACTTATCAATTTATGCTAAATTGGGTGTGTGGGCAACAAATTGATTTGGTAAAATTAGCTGACCAATTTTTTGTACCAACACTTTGGAAGCATTTTATCGTTTCATTTTCGAAACTTGAGAAATCCATAGCCATGGTGGATACGCGAAGAAACACTTACGACGTGGTGGATTTAGGGTGACCTCTTAGAAATCAAAGAGAGGTGCAGCCAATATAGTGGAACGTTCAATAATTGGTCTAGCAAAACGAAACTCTGCACCAATAGATCGTTGACCTCCAAGCAAGAGTAGAACGCGCAAGAGGCCCTGGGCAACTAAGGAACGAGAGAGCTGGCTTGAGCAGCCCCTTATTGAGAGTGTCTCATCACAACCAGGCCATAAGCGGTGATCCACAGCTTGATTGAGTCAATGGCGATCAGATCAATCCCCCACTGGTCTATCCGGAGTGGAGAGCCCAGATGCAATGGGAGATTGACAAATTGAGGGGTGATAGAGTCCTCTACCCAGCCGAATGAACTTTCCCAACTAGCAGACTGGTTGAGTCCCCTTTCACAGAAAACATAGTCGGAGCCCAAAGACCAAGAAAGGTTTTCTACGCCCACTTTCACTACCTTCGATGGAAGACCAGATCCTAAGAGCACATCTATCAATACCAGCAGAAGATGATGTTAGACGTAGAGAATCATGCGTTCATGTGCAAAATCTTTCCATCTAACCTATCAGGACCGGTGTTGTTATGCTTTAAACAACAACCGCTTCTCTCGATTCTGAACTTTGTGAGATTGTGCGAGCTTTTTGTCATTCAGTACACCCAAAAATCAAGAATAGAGGATGACTATTTCTTTTTTGTTCACCATGAGACAAGTTAAGGGAGAGACCTTGAAAGGCTTTCTGACTTGCTTTAATCCAGAGATGTCTATGATAGACCAGTGCGATCAAACTACCACGGTAGAAGCTTTCAAAATAGCAATACTGCCCGAAGAGGACTTTTAGAAATCTCTGGTAAAAAGTACTCCAAGTAATATGGGAGATTGAACTTCCGGGCTCAGAAGTACCTAAGAATAAAAGAGGATGAAGCCGCCGAAAAACAGCGATCAACTCTGATCATTGTGGGGCAGCAGGCGAAGTGCCAAATCAGTAATGCTAAGCCACCACGAGTTATTCCACCATCTGTGCAAGAACCATTAAAAAAGAAAAGGGTCGAGAGGAAGATCACTCCATTGAAGGTATCCCTAGTTAGGCTCTATTAGGAGAACAAGAGCAAAGGGATTTTCCACCTACCTCCAACTATTAGGCAACCACTAGAGCAAAGGGATAGGAATAAACATTATGCATTACATAATGACTTTGGTCACACAACTAACGAATACAGGAGTATAAGACAATAAGTGGTGGTTCTGATAGCCAAATGTAGCTTATCGCACTACAAGAAAATAGACTTTTTACAGCGGGCAAAAAGGTATTTTACCACGGTCTTCGCCCGTCGTGGTATCTAGTGTTGTAGTTGCTGATGTACTTTCCACCACGGGCTCAACCAGTGGTAGAAATTGCTTTTTAACCACGGGTGTAGCCCGTGGTAGAAAGTAGACTTTCTACCACGGGCTGAGCCCGTGGTGGAAAGCTGGCCGTTGTAATTTTTTACCACGGGCTCCGCCCGTGGTAGAAAGTCGATATTCAACCACAGTGTTAAGCCCGTGGTGGAATGCTGGCCGTTGTAATTTTTTACCACGGGCGGAGCCTGTGGTAGAAAGTCAATATTCTACCACGGTGTTGAGCCCGTGGTGGAATGTTGGCTGTTGTAATTTTTTACCACGGGTGGAGCCCGTGGTAGATAGTCGATATTCTACCACGGTGTTGAGCCCGTGGTGGAATGCTGGCCATTGTAATATTTTTACCACGGGGAAAGCCCGTGGTAGAAAATAGGTATTCTACCACGGGCCTTGCCCGTGGTAGAAAGTTTACAATTTTTTTTAAAAAAATAAATGGCTACTTATACAAAAACCTGCCCAACAAACATCACTATATATACTTATATTCTATTAATACAGAACGAAACTCCACCTAAAGCCACGCATATTCACACCGAGCTTTGCAGAAAAAAATACTACAAAATAAATGTCACTTTACCATATTGTCCACAACAGAATACATGGAACAATGCCTTGGAAATTCCACCAATACACAACACCCAAGCCTCACAAATTAAGAATATGATGCTATATATATGAATAATAGTTAAAAGGCATTAAAAAAGGTAAATTTGCATCTAAATATTAATCCAACCAATCACAAAAAATAATTCACAAACTTCTTTCGTATTAAAGAGTTCTGAGTATAAAGTTCTAATCATTTTTAACATGTCTATTCAATAGCATTCCCATCAACCAAAACATTAAGATGTATCAAAACTACATTAAAAAAGAACTAAATACTTTGCTTACACATAACACAACTATACCAAAAAAGTAGACAAAGTGTCCAAAAGTCAGTCATTGTCCAAAATATTTTTTTTAGTCTTCAAAAAAGAGTCATATGTCCAGAACTTGGCTGAAATACAAGAACCTGCATTATTAAATATTCTGTACAAGAGGAGAGAAAAGAAATGTGCATTAATATTCTGAAAGCTCATAAATTGTTTGGAATTCATATACAACATGCCATATTTCTAATATTATCAAAATTATACAAATTGAGTTCAAGATAAACATTTGATGAACAAGCTTGAATAAAACTAAGAATTTCATTACCCTATTCATCTCTCACTATACAGACACTTCAATAACATAGGTCATCAAAAGTACATACAAACACAATTCATATTATCAACAACCATCTCTTGTTTCACTGCGTTCCTCGATATATTTCCAATTCATACAACAATTTTTCCCAACCCAAGTCATATCATTGGATAAAAGATAGATATCTCATGATATTAGCTTCAAATAGTAACATCTAGAGTGACAAATTTGCTTCTCTTGAAACCACATAACAGTAAAAGCATCTACCACCTTCAAGGAAAACACAACCATTTTACCAACAAGAATTCTGATGAGAAGCAACTGGAAGCCAACCTAAATACAATTCTCTTTTTTCTTTTTTTCTCTCTATTCATAAGTGGATTCCATGGAAACACATGGAACCAGAAAGAAAATGAGAAAGCCCATAGTTCCTTCGTTTGATCATATTCCATAATAGAGATTACACCGTTGAAGGGTTTAAATTATACAAACAGCATCTCTACGGGACCCACTGCGCGTCTAACTATAATAACTCTGAAAACAATTGGTGGAGCATTGTCTGTCTAATTCTCTACAGGAAGGGAGAAAAAGATCCCAAAAAAGAAAGCATGGAGAAACAAAAGAATGAATACCTGAGCTCCAATACAATATATAGTTTCTGCCTGGAAGAAGAGGCTAATGTATAACCCTTCAAGGTGGACAGTGCTTTACTTCATTTCTTGCATGTCCTCTTCTGTTTTCCAAACCACATCCTCAAGGCAGGTTGAAAGATTCTTATAGAACTGTCAAATGAGAACACCAAAAAAATATACATTAATTCAGCAACAAAATAAAAAATTTTGTGCCTTAATAACCGACTTTTACAGTAGAGGGAATGGAAATAAATAAATAAATAATTAAAAGTTCCAATTCCTTGACAAACAAATTGAAATGCCTGATACTATATTTATTCACCCAGCAGGAAAACAGTAGGAGTGCATTTAAAATGAACCCTGTACTACCATTTCAGCGTCCAGAACCTATGTTGTATCATGCTAATCCCAATGTTAGGAAATGCAGCCAAGCACACTATACAACACAAATCCACAGCTCAATGTTTGTATCTGACCTCTACATCAAACTACCCAATATTTTCAGGCTATGGTATATTTGGACAAAGATACCATTTATGATACCTCAGTTTTAGCCACCTCTCAGTGATGTAACAAAATTTGGAAAAAGGCTAACTCCAATATTTAAATATAGAGCCAATTGAACGAGGCACCAGAAATTGGCACTTATATTAGTCGGGTCTGACAGTTTTTTTTCTCCTTTTAATGGGGCCAAACTGGCGATCATTTAGGTCTTCCCTCTTCATTTCAATTATTTTGAAATCTCATTATATCTTCATCACATACACTAATAGTTTAAATTATGATGCTTATTTATTTTTTTAATTTCATTTAACTTCTTGCATCTCCTCTACTTTTACCGTCACAGTAGAATCACCAATTTAACTATCCTTCTCATCTTAGTAAACACCTGTTCAACTAAGAAAACAAGATTTCAATGGTTCAGCAATGGGTTTTGGAGTTGTCCTGGAGGCATGGTTATTAAATTCCCAGTGAACTCATTTGATCAGTGAAGAACATAACTAGCAATGATAAAGATAAATATGTACGAATAGAGAAAGAGAAAAAGGAAATAAAAAAATAGTAGAGAAAAATTATACAAAACTATATACGAGTCACCACTCCCTCCCTTATTTCTTTTTTCATTTCCTTAATTTAATTTTATTTGATTGAACGAAGTTCCTTAAAAGTTTGGCGCTCTCGAAATGATCTTAAATTCTATCTCCCAAAGCTGAGTCTACTTGGAGGGAGATTTCTGCTATTCAACTTCATCATTGTAAAAGAAAAAAATTATAAAGGATTCAACAAGAAAAGCTAAACATTGAAAAGGAAATATATACCATGCCTTTGATCTTCTCTACTTCTTCCATTATACGTTTAAAGTTCAAATTAGTCCAGTCCTGCAACAAGGATAAACAATTATACACAAGAGACATGGTACCTATATATACACATGACTAACTAAATAATGACATGCATGAACAAAAAATCATGATTTTAGAAAAATTAATTACTCGTAGATTTTGACGAACTTGATAGGCCACGCAATAGTACGTCCTATAACATCTTTCAAAACACAGTAGGGAGACTGAGCCCTATACAATGGCACATTTTCTTCATTGACATCAGTGATCCACACATTCCAACATTCACCTATGAGAGCATTAGGATCGGTTGAGTCAACTTCACCCTTAGCGACAACTAATCCTGTCCCATTATAATGCAATAATTCATAAAGGGAGCCGACAACATTTTCAGTAGGTGAGACTTGACGTGGAGCATTCTGTGCCTACCACAATAATGAAAAAACAAAAAGAAAATAATGAATAATGCTTTATTGATTAACATTAGCATTGTAATGTGTGTGTGTGTGTGAGAAAGAGAGAGATTACATCAAATTTATAGAGAGATTTTTTACCCAAGTCGATTGAAGTAGTCCCATTTGTTGTAACACATTTTGCAATTTCTCTTGCATTTGTTGGTTAACTTGTTCTTGCCTTTGCTCTTGCATTTGCAATTTTTGTTGCAAGTCTTCAATCGTCCTCTCATATTTTCGAGAAGCGTCATTCTGGGCATTCATTTTTCTTAGGGTTACCCCAAATCCAAGCCCTCTCACTCTTCCTCTATGTTCAGGACCTAATACATGAGTGAGTGCATCATCATGAATTCCAGAACTCTGAGTGGTCTGGGTATATTCTCGCATTTGTTCCTGAAACAATAATATATGTAAAACACATTTCTTAGTATAATAACTATATATAATGATCAACTACTAAAACTAAAAATGAATCATTTGTTACCACTGCATTCTTGACCGTTTCATTTATAAAATTTCCATCCTTTCTTGTATGCCCTTTGATCCACACGTCTACTCTTGAAATGGACTCGGGTGTGTCTGAATTTTTTTTCTACATAAGAACATAGAGAAATAAAAAAAGAATACTTAATCAATGAAACCAAAAAAATAGAAACAGCAAGCTCTTTTCAGTCTTAACATTATTTTGAGTGTAACTAAGTCGAAGAAACAACTAGCAGATCTTTGTTGACAGCCATTGGTAACACGATCCTCCTTTCATTTAACATACACTAGGCACAACACAGACATAGTTCTATGTATAAACATATTTAAGTAATTATATAATATATAAACATATTTAAGTAATTATATAATATATATAATAATGCATATAAACATATTCAACCACTGACAGGCATGGAACATTTGGCACCATCAGTGAACATATGTCCTATGGAGAGGTTTTCAGGAGGGCAAAAAATGGGAGGATACCCAAATTACTAAAGACAGTGTCTTCGGACATCTTTTTTTTCTCGGCGAGATTGAAAGTCTCCTTGACACATGCAATAGCCATAGAGTTAATTTTCAAATGCAAACGTATGTCTACACTTCCAGATAACACAAGTCAACAGTATCATAAATGTCAGTGGCCTCAATTCTCTGCAGTGAACACAGTTAAAGTAGAAAAGGTAATTTCAATCATAATAAAATGGAATGAACAAAAACAATGATGACAAAGACTTGCACAAACTCAGTTTCTTGGATTGCTGGAAAACTGTCCTCACCATTCTGTTTTGAAGAAGTTGCACAATCAAGTTGCTTAAGGCCCCTAGGAGCCTTGTCCTTCTATAGCATTTCACCTTTATGGTTAGGCAAGGGTTGATATTAGAAAATTTTAGCGTGGGTTCATTTTGATTTGAATATGAGGGAAAGGTAAGCCACACCCTAATCTTCAGTAGCAGTGTTTCGTACATTTGATATTTGAAATTGAGTGACACAGTGATTTAATTCAAAAACTTCTACAAATTTGTTAGATCTGTTGACTCGTTGGATGCTTGCATTTATGCAGAGATCAGAACAAGGATCCCAGATGTCATTTCATGGGATTACAACTTTGAGCCTGCAGGAAGCACTCCACTCAGTTTTACTGTTAAGGTATTTCTTTTATTTTTTGAACACCATTTATAATGTTGACCCCGTATAATTAATATTTTAAAAGCAAATAACTCTTCAAATGTTTTTGTAACAATATAACTTGGGTCCTTGATTTATGTTTAGTATATTAGAGATTAGAATGTATCAATACATATATTATTTCTATTTTCATTACATATGTACTCATCCTAGATAGAAAATAATGATGAAATGGTTTTCTGTGGCCAATAGTTATTAGTTCAGATATATGTCTTTGGCAAGTAGACGTTGAGTTATTCACTACATTTCGATTAGAAAACTTGAAATTATTGATTGTATCTTCTTTAGTGTTAAAGTTGACTCAATACTGTATTTTTCGTTTCATGCTCAACTTAGTTAATCTTTTGTTGCAATATTTTCTTTGGTGTGGTTATCCTTTGTCCAATTATGTAAATTTACTCAAATGATCGTTCCTTTCACGGTTCATGTTTACCCAAGCAACCCAACGTTTCATATTACTTTTTATTCATAAATTAGTCATATGTATAGTTAGTGTCTTGAGGTTGAGGCTAGATAGAGTTTGCCAGAAGATTTAATATAGTCCTGGATGCCAAAGGTGAAGCAGTTGTGGTTGTTAAGGATAACCATGGACAGGAGAATGTTGGAGTTTATGAACGATTGAAGTTTGACATGCACCTTGTGGAAAATGATAGCGAGAAGGTTCCCTAGTCCAGCTTGGAGGTGATATCCAGGAAAAATAAAGTCAAGGAACCTTTGGCATCACTGGCTTTAGAAAGTCCACAAGATTGTTTTGCTACCACCTTTTGTTGGAAATCCCATAAAATTTGATCATACCAAATTGGCATTCCTTCAGAGCCTGCTAATAATTTAGTGTAAGACTGGAAAAGGGGGGTTTGGGGCAATCTCTGGAAGTGATTGCGAATTCTTGCATTGTATAGTCCAAATATGAAGTTCAAGCTTTGAATGTTTTGAACTCCAAGGGCAATCAATAGTTAGTTTGGATATGGTCTCTAAAGTTGAGAAAAGCAAGAAAGAAGGCAGAGCTTTGAGGAAGAATGGCACTGCCAAAGGTCAAATCTCTGAGGTGCAGACTCTGCAGAGTCGCTGGGAGGTGGTAACACTTTAAAGTTAGGGTTTCCTACCATCTCTATATCCAATGGTTAATTTATCACTTTGGAATATAAGGGGTGTCAGCCTTGCTGTAGAGATTGGAAAAAGGTTGGATAATTACAGAGTCTTCAATATGAAAAGGATTTGGATGGTTTTGAAAGTAATGATTGTCAAGATTGAAAATCAGGTCCTGCTCTCTTTTTTTGTCAAGAACAACCTTTGGGTTTTAATGTTTCTTTTGCATATGGACTAGTCTTTACGGTATGTCAGTCTCATACAATGTCTTGCATTCTGCTAGGGAATTTTTACACCATTGAGGCAGTTATTGCTATGGATATTGCTGAGCTTTGAACTTGTTTAGAGAGTACTGATTTAGCTGAATAAAAGAGAAAAGGTTGTAATTACTCTTGGATTAACAACCAGGTTAGGGAACATTTGGTTTTGGAATTTAGTGCTTCTGAAGCTGATTGGTCTTGACAAAAGTGCGGAGAATGAAAGAAAGGCTTGATGAGCTGCAAAAACTGGTCTAACATAGGACCGAGAATGACTATTTTTGGTTTAGAGAGCAGTTCTCACTGTTTACTCTAATGTTGTCCTAGTTGTGGACTGCTTTTCGAAACAAAATCTACGGTTGTAGCTGCAGCTGGTGATGATAACGATCAGCTTTTTCATATTTCTACTATAGACCAAAGAGTCATGAATAGAATCTCAACTCCCTATCTAAATTAAATAATAGTGATAAGGTAACAACCAACCGCCACTGGGGGGATGGTTTGAGAGTCTGGCTTCGTAGGCTCACCCTGCATCTGCTCTATATGAACAAAGATGCTGCTATTACACTTGCCATACTGCATATTACGGAGGGATTGGAGGGATCTAGGTAGCCACTATTTCTGAGAAAATAGTTGGTTGACAAGCAACTGATGCCATAACCCTGAAACTGACTGGACTTGGCCTTGCAAGCCTGGCTATTGGGTTTTACTACTTACAAGGCTGGAAAGCCTCATGATCTGACCTGGGCCTATTTTACAGAACCACAAATGAAAGCCTCTTCACTGCTAATACCTGCTACTGTCCTCACAAGTTTAACATGTGTACAGCCTATGAATAGACATAAGAACTTCATTTGCACAGATGGGCTGCATTTACCACGCAATATAATAGTTAAGCTTGGGTTCACCGTCAACCAAATCCAAGCAACCTGAGCTATAGCCTTGGTATAATAGGTATTATAACCACATCAATCCTTTGATTCCTTTCTATAAGATTTCTCTGTTTAGATGTGAAGGTGAAGGCATGAAGCCGAAGATCTGGTAATTAATACTTTCTGTTCAGAGTTCCACGACTGCATATATTCTAAATATCAAATAATTCCTAAGTAAATCCTTAAGCTTGAACTTGTTGATGAGATGCTTCATCAGTCCTCATGACATGAGAAAATGATTGACCAACAATCTAATCTTAATCACATAAAACTGTAAACACACAAAAAAAAGAAGACTAAAATTGATTTTTCCTTGTGAAAAAACTAGACTGTAATTTCTAAGAGTTAAATATCATGAAAAAACTGAACTATCAGATCCCCAGCAATTGAAAACTGATCAGTGTGGTTAAGTAGATATAGATATCAGATCCCCCAAGCCCGTGTTTGACACCCCACTTGAACTCCCCAACATAGCGGCTCCCATCCTCACAAGTATGCACTCCACATCCATGACACTGCCCATTATACCATTCTCCAGCATAAACATCACCAGTGAAAAACCTATACACCCCAACCCCATGCCTCAACCCTTGCCGGTACTGCCCGCGATACCGGCTCCCTTTTGCCCATGTCTCGACACCATACCCATCATACTTCTCATCAACCCAGTCCCCCTCATACCTCCCACTCATGTGGTAGTAATAAACTCCACTTCCAGAGCAATTCCCTTTATGGAATTCGCCCTCATAAACATCCCCATTGCTATAAACTTGTACCCAAGACCCTGTATTCGCCCTTTTCTCCAATTTTGCCTTAGACCCAATTGACCAAACAACTGGAGGATGAGCGTTTGAAGCACTAGTTGTTGATGACAGCTTAATTGGCAAGGTACGAGCAACAAATAGGCGAATTGAAGGAAGGCGAGGGAGAGCTAGATTAAGTGAAATTACAAGAGCAGCTGAGAAAGCAAAAATAGGTAAGAAATCAAGAAGAAAAGTGTGATGATGGTTTGAGGTAAAGAAGTATAGAGATGGCAATGAAAGAAGAATGAACACACGTAAATGTAATCGAAGCCATCGGACATGGTAGAAGTGGCAAAAAAGTCTCAGAGCGATTGTTCTAGATGTCAAAGCTACTACAAATGAGGAAGAACAAAGAAAAGATGATCGAGAAGACTCCGAATCCAATACAGTGGTGTTGTCGCAATGGTGCAAAGATGAGAGAGTTGGGGAGTGAGGAAGAGTTGAAAGAGTTTGAGACATTATAGGCCTTATGTGGGGTGTTGAAGGAAGGGTTTTGTTTGTTGATGTGGTGTTGCAAATGGGTTCATTTTGAAACTGGGTTTGTTTGGGATTTTGATGGGTTGGTGTTGATGGGTCTGATGGTTTTGAAGGTGGGATTCTAAGGGAAGAAAGAGATGGGATTTGGATTTTGAGATGGGTTGGAGATTGAGTTTGTGTGTAGTTGGTGTTTTGTAGCGCTGACTGGTTTTGGGTTTGAATCTGAAGGTGTTTTTGGTGGATTGAAGAAAGGAAAGTCGATGGATTCCGGTTAAAATCGGAAGAAAGGCTACTCCTATCTTCTCCGATTAGTTCAAAAATTTTCTGATGCATTTACATACTATTGTTCTTGAATTTTTTTTCTTTTTCAAAATATAAAAACAAATAGAGCTTAGTTTTCCCACCTATTATTTGCCCTTTTTGAACAAAATAGTGAAAGCTTCGACATTACCATCTCATCTAATAACAAAATTCACAACCCTATAAAATAGCATCTTTTCTGGTCAACTTTAAGCAAACATTAATTACCCATTTCATTCAAAAAAAATACTGAAAGCTTCGACATTACCATCTTATCTGCTGTCCTAGCATAGCCTTTTTGGCTCATTTTGTGTGGGGTTTTGTTTCTAGCCTGCAAATCTTGCTTCTTCTTTCTCTCCACCTATAAATACAAAAGTTTAGTTAATTTACATACGTTATACAAAAAAAAGAAACTGGTAAAAGGTTCATATAATTTGAAGTATATACACTCACAGCATGCTCAATTGATAAACATTGCGTAGCAAATCTTTGCCACTCCTCCAATGTGGGCACATTGGGTGGCTTCATGAGTTCTATGGTTCGTGGATTATTTCCCACCTCTAGCAACTTGTTTGTCACTTTTGATTTATGGGTGCGCCAAGCACCTCCCATCTTTTGGAATGCGAGAAAGGATGCACTATCAGGAACATCATACCTGTTCTACAATAAAATGACAAAATTAGAAGAAACAAGTCATAAAGTTTTGTATATTTTAAACAATTAGCTTTTGCACTGTTCATTTAGCTAACTATTAGAGTAAAAAGAAATAAATATACCTGTACAGCCTCCCATACTTCTTTAAGAAAATTATCTGGCACTTTGTCCCATGTTTCAATAGTAACAAGCACCATCTCACGTGCTAATATCGGAAGGGATGAGTTGTATTTCGTAGCATTGTCCCCAATTGCCTGCCCATTGTCATCAAACTCCACACGAGGCCTCTTTTTATCCAACGGAACAATACCACTCAATTTAGACTTTCCCCTGACCTTTCTTTTAGTACCACTAGTTGCTTGGTCGTCACTGGTAGGGACTTGAGAGGTAGGTGCACGAGGAGAGTTTGAATCCCCTTAAGAAATGTGTATGGCTGAGGGTGTATGCACTATTGCAGCCTCAATTGCTCGACGCTCCCGTTCTACTCTTTTTGTTGCCCTTCTAGAAGACTTCATTAATTTCAAGTACATACAAATTAATATAAGAATATTTAACATTACAAAATGGTGATACATAAATGTAAACACTAAAGAAGGAAAAATAACAACATTATCTAAATGTCATCGTTGCTTACTTCAGTATGTCTAGACATAATGAAAAAAATGTAAGAACTTGATTTGTGGACAAGCTCAAAAACCTGCAGTATATATGAAGTTGGCAAAAAATATCAACCATATGCATACGAGAATTAAGTAATACTAGGAGGCAAGTCAATCATTATCTCACTATGAAGGTAAAAGTAGTAATAAAGAATGAAACAATTTCAGCAAACAAAACCATATTTTATTAATAGATAGGCTAGATTACAAACAAACTGAGGGCCATATAACTAAAAACAAACCAAGTATTTCAATTACAAATTCTAAATTATTATGCCTTCACAATCATCTCGTACATATTGATGATCATCATCATACATAATTGAGTCAAGTCTTGATATATCTAAAGGAGCATAAGGCACAAAAGGATTCTCTTCAAAAGTCCCCACATCATGATAACCTCTAGGTGGCGCTTTAAGTACAACATACCAACTTGAGGTTTCGGTATCCCTAGAATAAAACACTTGCTTAGCCTGTGACGCAAGGATAAATGGATCTCTTTCAAACTGACTTTGACCTTCGTGAAGGTTCACCAATGTAAATTCATCCTCAACTTTGATACCATTTCTAATGTTTGCCCAATCACAGTGAAATAACGGCACTTCAAATGTGTAGTAGTCCAACAAAATTATATCCTTCAGAACGCCATAATAAGATATTTTTTGAACAACTTGATTTGTGTCTCTTACGCTGGATTGGCATATAGTTTCAGCTTCAATAGAAACACCACTATTTTGTGTGCTTCTCTCGATATCCTTGGTGTGAAATCGTTGACCATTCACTACATAGCCAGAATAAGAAGTTACTTCTGCCCTAGGCCCACGTGCAAGAAACCTTAACCTACTTGACACATTGCAACTTGAAAAAATATTTTTTCTGAACCATGAACTGAAAGTCTCCATATGTGTCTTTTGTAGTGCATTTTCATTCCTTGCTAGACGACTATCAGAATTCTTGAGTTCCTCCAAATGCTTCCTAACATGTAAAACAATATGGTTATGCACATTTTTAATTAATTGTTATAAATAAATAAAATATTAGTAACATCTTACTCTATATATGGCACGACCTCGTCACTATTGAATAATACGTAACGATGAGCAATGGCTAACATGTTAGCGGGCATGATTTTTAAAATTCTCTTATTTATATGGTGTCCTACTTCCATGCTTCCACATTCAATCTCTTCGTTTCGAGAAGGACGAACACCTATTTCAGCTGCTTTCTCAATGTAATCACTACAAAACTCAACGCACTCTTTGACCAAATAGTTTTCTGCTATACATCCTTCCGGTCTGGATCGATTCCTAACATATCCTTTATAAACCTTCATCATCCTGAGAACGATGAGATAATATTAAATATATAAAATAAATAAATAATATTTGTAACCACAAAGAATAAAATAAACTTTATAAATTTATTACCTTTCAAATGGGTACATCCAACGAAATTGTACTGGTCCACATAAACGAGCTTCTCGTGCAATATGAATGGTAACGTGTATCATAATGTCAAAGAAAGACGGTGGAAAAAACCTTTCAAACATGCACAAAGTTTCAACAATTTCATTTTCAAGTTTTTCCAATTGTTTCCTATCAATCACCCTTTGGCATATTTCATTGAAGTACGTGCATAAATGAAATATAGCATTCCTCGGACCCTTTGGTAGTAATCCACGTAAAGCTACAGGCAGCAATTGTTGCATAAGACATGACAATCATGGGATTTTAGGCCACTGATCTTACATTCATCCAATGATATCCGTTGCCCAATATTTGAACTAAAACCATCAGGTAACTTCAACTGTTGTAACCTTTTACAAAATGTTCCCTTTTCTTTCTTTGATAATGTATGGGGTGCTCGTGGCAAATAATGTTTCTTCCCTATCTCCTTTGGGTGCAAATCGACCCTGATGCCCATCGACTTCAAATCCTTACGAGACTTAAGTCCATCCTTTGATTTTCCCTTCATATTCAATAAAGTGCCGAGAATGGTCTCACAAACATTTTTTTCAATGTGCATTACATCCAAATTGTGACGAAGAAGTAATGTCTAACATAATAAGCAAAAAGATGTTGTATTAGTTAGGAATGTAAAACCTGAGTGAAATAGTAATTGCCAAAGAAGTTAAAAATTCACAATAAATTAAAATTATATACCTCCCAGTACGATAACTCAAAAAATATAGATTTTTTCTTCCATGGCCAAAAGGGATCATCATTTGATTCTTCTTCAGATTTGTTGTACTTTCTGGGAGGATTTTTTTGGAAATGCTTGCGTTTTTTGGGAGGTTTTTCTTGGGAATTATTGGGCTTTTTACATTTTCTCCAATTATTCTCAAAATTCTCAACACGACAAAAAATTTCTAAACCAGATAATACTCTAGGTGGATCCCCCAGTTCTTCTTTTCCATCAAACCAGGTTTTCTTCTTTCTAAACGGGTGATTGTGTGGAAGAAATCGCCGACTACCCCTGAACACAGTTTTCATACTACATGGCAAATACTCTGAATATGTGTCTTTAGCACATACTGGACAACCACACTTACCTTTTGTTGCCTGACCAGAAAAATTAGAATAAGCCGATAAATCACTGATTGTCCACATCAACACTACCTTCAAATTAAACATGGATTTAGTGAATGAGTCATAGAGCTGAACACCTTCTTCCCATAACTCATTTAAATCTTCCACCAGTGGCTCCAAAAACACATCAAGGTCATTCCCCGGTTGCTTTGGTCCTGAGATCAACAATGTCAACATCATATTTTTTTTAGGCATGCAAAACAAAGGGTCAAAATTATATACCACTAAAATCACAGGTCAACAACTATGTTTAGTGCTAAGGTCACCGAATGGATTAACCCCATCAGCCGCAAGGCCAAGCCTCAAATTTCGAGGATCTGATGCAAAACACGGCCACTTTTTATTTATCATATCCCATGCAAGTGAATCAACTGAATGTCGCATCTTCTTATCTTGACTTTTATTAGTCGAATGCCACAATACTTGTTCGGCCTTTTCAACTGATCAAAATAATCACCTAAATCTTGGTACAATTGGAAAGTACCAAATCACCTTTGCCGGAATGCCTTCTAGAACCTTCTTAGACTGCGCGCGTTCACTTTCCACCGTGAAGCACCACATTTTGGACATGCATTCATATTCTCATTTTCTTTTCTAAACAAACAACAATCATTGACGCACGCATGTATCTTTTTGTATCCCAAATCAAATTTCTTCAGTAGCTTCTTTGTTGCTGTCATCCCTTTAGGAAGTTTGTTATTTGGCGGAAGCATATCACCAAGAATTTTAAAAAGCTCATCAAATCCATTGTCAGATAGATTATGAGCAGCTTTGTGCTTGTATAAAGCAACTGTTGCCGACATAATTGTATATTTCTTGCAATCAGGATATAAAGGAGTTTCAGCGTATTCCAACGCAATTATGAAATTAGCCTCTCCAATTTCATCAGTAGGCTCTGTAGTAGCATTCTCTTCATCATCAAAATATGCATCTCTAAACATCTCATACATTTCAGGCATTTCCACATAGTCTTCATCGCCTTCATTTTCTATATGTGTACTCTTCTTCTCTCCATGAAAGACCTATACAATGTAGTTTAAATCCATTCCATTTATAGTGATGTGCTCATACACCATACTAAAGCATTGATATTCTGAATTTAAACAATATTTACAGGGGCACAAAATAGTATCTCGATTCCCTGCATTACTTTGAGCCCAATTGACAAATCTCTGTGCTCCATATATATACTCATTTGAAGCTCTACAGTTGAAAACGCAAATTTTAATAATAAAAAAAATGACAAGTACAATGTCTAAACTTTTATGAATAAGGTTATTTAGGTTATAATAACCTGTTATCAAGGTACATCCAGCTTTTATCCATAGCTCCTTGCTGACTTATTCAATAATAAGTGACTATAATCCACTAAATGAAGAAAAAAAGAAGAAAAGATCAACCTCAAAACCCACAAATGATCAAGAACAACTCTGTAAAAAATCAAAAATACAATAGAATTGTCATGCCATAATCCATTAAATACCACCATTACAATAAACTCAAATAAGAGTGAAATCAATATGAACTTCGGTTGGTGCCTCACACCATAATGTAAAGTTTAAAGGAATTTAAATTACTGATATCAACTAGGCAAGAGATGCTTCTATTACTATCTTGTTTAGCAATAAACACCATTTCTAAAACCCAACAAGTATTGGATGGTCAAACCTTAGCTTCAGAAGGGGAAGTCTTTGAGCTGGGCTTCTTTAGTCCTAATGTATCCCATGTGATATATGTTGGTATATGGTACAGAGACTCCCCGTTGAAAAAGTTATATGGGTTGCAAACAGTGATAACCCATTTACCGATACGTCTGGAGTTTTAGTGATTGGAAGTGATGGCAATTTGGTGTTCATTGATGACAGATTCAACACATTTTGGTCCACAAAGCTTACTTCTACTTTATCAAATGATACAATTGCTATACTTGGTGATTCGGGAAATCTTGTTCTCATTGAAAACAAATCACGAAGTGTCTTATGGGAAAGCTTCAATCATCCATCAAATACTTTGTTGCCGGGCATAAAGCTGGGATTGAACACCAAGACAGAGGAAAATTTAATTTTAAGATCGTGGAAGAGTGAAAATGATCCATCAGCTGGAAGTTTTATGTTAGTTTTGCAGCCTAGTGAACTGCCAGAAAGTGTGATCTTAAATGGAGCAATCAAATATTGGAAAAATGGGTAGTGGGATGGGAGGAAATTTATAGGAATCCCAGACATGGACACAGACTACCTAATAGGGTTTAACCTTATCAAGGATAATCAAGCAGGAACAATCTATTTTGTGTATGTTTTTTTCAATATGTTAGCTGCACCATTGTTTTTGAGTTCTCTGGGAGCTATAATTCAAATGAACTGGGATGCAGAGACTAGGGAATGGATTACTCAAGCAATTGCACCCAATGGTTCCTGTGATATATATGGTACATGTGACTCGTTTGGGATCTATAATGATATCAACTCCCCAATATACAATTATTTTAGAGGATACAAACCAAAGTCTCCAAAAGAATGGCAGAGAGGAAATTGGACAGGTGGGTGTATATGAAGAGTTGAAATATAGTGTGAGAGGAATTCAAGTATTGATGATACCAAATGAGACAGTTTTATAAAGCTGATAGGAATGAACTAAATCCGTTACTAAACAGAGCTTGGTAATATGTTACATTCCCATTGAAGAATGAACTAAATCCGAAACAATTTTTCAGTCTCTCTGCAGCATCTCCATCACCCAAAGGCTATGAATTCAGTAGTTGCAGAATTACAACAATTCTAAATTGAAATATTTAGAATTTGCTAAACCAACCTCTTCCTGATAAGGGCTACTAATTTTATATAGGAATTCTGGGAAAATTCTTAAAAACTCTACATCTAGATAACCATGAATATGTTATGTTCATCTACTCACCATCCTTGATTGTCCAACCTATCACTACCTTTCAGAAGCTAATATACTCACTATATTAATAGTAAAGAAAAATTAGATGAACAAACCAATTATACTAAAGAAAAATTAGACTTGTTCATCCCTAGAGAGGTCGAAGCAAATTTAAGAAGTAGAGTAACCACAACCTGTGCTTTATATTACCACATATGTACTTTCAAATAGTAGGTCTAAGAACTACAAATAGAAAAGAAGGTGTAGGTAGCCAATCTTCAGCACAGATACAAGATTTGTAGTGAACAGTGACCAACAGAGATGATAGATACAACTTAAAGAGATTATTTGTGAATTAATCAAAGCTTAACAAGTTCCTGTATTTATGTTTATCTTTTACATCATAATGAATACAAGAATTCCGTGGCATACATAGCTATCACAGTAAAAATACTTCCGAAATAAAACTTTTCTTTAACGGTCTAGAAGACCAAAATTCAGTGCATTGTCACTTATCATAATCACGATAGAATACAATTTATTTTAATGGATTCAGCTAAATGTGTTTATACAACCCATGGGATTTTCACATTAGAACTCATTTTCTTCCTATCAATACAATTCGTTTTATGAAAGGTTTACAAAGGACCACCATGTGATTGTGATGGCCCTTAAAGAGTAATCTCAGTCGAAGTCCTACACACACATTAGCACGTATATACATGTGCACAAAAACACAAAGCAATCAGAAGAAGAATTGCTGGATGTGAGTCCATATAAGAATATGGACAGGACTTCTTGTCATGTCCATGTTATATTTCCAAATAATTTTCATATAAAATAGGTAGGTAAAATAGTATACAACCAAAAATAAACAAGTGACTGTTATACAAGTCAGTTTTGCACTATTTACCACCCAATCTAATAGTCTGCCTTGGTTAATACAAGTCAGTTTTGGACACATCAACTTTTAGAAACCCAATTCTCCATTGGTTAAGTACTTACCTGATTAAAAATAAAATAAAATCTCTATGGACATAACACTTTCTTTTTTCCTAAATTAAAACAAATTCTCAATTGAATACCTAAATTAAAACAACCATCAATGAACATTGTTTTAGTAATGCCAATGGCTGTTTAATCTACAAAAAAAAAGGCATACAAATGATTGTTATCATTATTTAATCAAGTAAAATGACTTTTGAATTGCATAAGAAAAATGATCAATGTAGAATGCAGAGAGTATTGAAGTGGGGTTTTTGAATTTGTGTGGATCTGTTCTTTTGTAGTTAGACATGAATTGAATTTGTGAGTTTGTTATTCAATTTTTATACAATGAATTTGGAAGTTCTCTTCTTTATTTGAGGTTTTTGAGTGCTGGTTCTATTTTAAATGGTTAGACCTCAAATGGGTTTGTGATTTTCTTCATTTTGAGATCTGGGTAATTCTAAGGTTTAAAGTTCTTAGCTTTTGCTTATTGGGTTTAGCATATTTGGCTATTATTGTGTTGCCTTTGTGAGTGAATTGAGTTCAGTTGAGTGTCAAATATGGGTCCAAGAACAGATATTTTTAAGTGGTGGGCAAAGGATACTAGAAAGGGAACTCCTGTTGTAGTGACCATGGAGAACCCAACTACTCTGTACTAGAAATCAATGGCCCAGACGCTGCATTCCGGCTGGTTGACAAGGACCAGGGAAGAAATGCAATGCAAGTTACCATGATTCTATGAAAAAGACAATTAGACATGTGAATAGCCTATTTGATCAACTGAAAAACATGTGAAAATTCCAAGAAGGAACTCAAATCAAATTGAATCATACACCTTTCTAGCATGCAGGACTGGCAACACTTACCTTTTTGGGGGTTCCAATTGCTATGAACCAACAAGAAGCAGCAAACAGAATTTGTATTTTATCATGCACTTTAGTCTTTACATAGAGGCCAAAGATGCAAGAAATTAAAGTGAAAGAAGACCAAGCCGAACCAGCTAAAAAAAACCAATCACCATAGAGCAGCAAACCAGCCACAGCCAAGCACCAAAACATTCACAATTAAAGCCAAAAGACATCAAAGCATAGAAGCAACAAGCCACACAAACCTAAAACAGCCAAGCAAAGCAACAAAACACAACCCATAAGAAGGAACCCCAGGCATAGGAGGGTTGTGGTTGTGGTGGATCTGGATGAAGGTGGGATTTGATCTGACTATTCGATCTATTACTACTAACTATTTTAACAAACATGCAACAAAATAATGCTGAATTAATAAGTCATGGAAGCCATTGCAACTGGCCACCTGAATAAAGGCATAAACTTGAATAAAGGCATAAACCATAAGCACCATAATAGCACCAAACAAGAAGGGCCAAGGAAGTTAAAATCATGGCCTCTTCTTGCAGCCCAAAATGTGTACACAGTAAGACTCACAACCACCACAGTTGTTAAGATCACATATTCCAAAATGACCTTCCCTGCGCAATCCATTGAAGTAATTATATGATAAATCTCTGGAGCTCAGGAAATTAACCAACATTTACAACTCAACCAGACGGATGCTATACAAATTCATTCAGACAAGAATTCAAGAAAGAAAGATTTAGAGTGCTTACCACTGGTAAAAGCACATGTCAATCCGACCACGAAAGCAAGACAAATAGTGAACACTCCAAGAAGAAGAAAGTTCACTGGATGTCGCTGGTGATAGTAATACAACGGCAACACAACTGCAACAATTCAAACAAAAACAAATAAATTAAGAAAGAAATGAAAATATATACAAATTATATACAACATTGTGGGTATGGGTTAGAGTGACTGTGAATGGTCACTGAGAGTTGAGTAGTCCATGGTTATAAATGAGATAGGTTTACCGTATTTTTTTAAGTGAACTCTTGTTCTACGTGTTTTCCTTGTATTGTCTCCTTGTTTTCAAGAATTGTCAAAACAACATTTTGTTGTTCTCTGAAAAATCTAACTATTGGAACTCAATTTTTGAAAAATTGTTTCCTAAAAATAGATCCAAGCAGAACATAAATTGAAACTTTTTGTTTTTGTTACTCCCAAAACAGAAAACTGTTTTGGGAGTTACAAACCAAGCAAGGCCTAATATTTCATGATTGGTTATATATATATTATTTATAAATAAATATTATATAATATATAAAGTCAGGCAAGCCCGACAAACAAATAACAGGACAGGTCTAAAGAACTAGAGCCCAACCAGTATAAATCTAAACCCAAAGCAGGGGCACAATATTATTAATGCTTGTTGCCTAAAGAATGACAAACTCGCCGTAAAAGCCCTATCGTTAAAACCCAAAGAAGGTGCTACTTTTCTCTCTTCTCCATTGTCTCCATCTACTTAACTTGCCTTTGTCAAATTAAAGTTTTCTTCTCCACTGTTCAACTGGACCAAGACTCTTCCACTGAAGGACCTATGGTTAGGAATGGGACAAATAGACTATCCATTGACTCCTACAAAAATCTTAGAATGGTTGAATTTTTTTTAACATAAACCAATAGAAATAAGTGTATAGGTGGAACTACATGGAGCAATGAAAGAAAAAGACATATACTTAACAGCACAAGTGCCTAAATAGATTGTTGATCCCCAATAGAAAATCTTTTAGAAACTTTCAAAATTAGAGCCCCAAGGTTTTGTCTTCTTTTATTAAGGATGATAACCTGACATTGAAAAAAATCATTTAATTTAATCAAATAAGAAATTTTCCATTAAGCCCAATCCAAGTTTGTGAATTTTACCAGAATATAACATAAAATGACGCCCCTGGAGAGAAGGATAAAATTGGCAAGCAGCTCAAAGCCAGAGCTGTTACAGAAACAATAAGTTAAAAAAAAAATCAATTATTTGTCATCTATTTGAACCAAAGTTCTTCCGTAGCAATGAATGGTTATTAGCATATACAAGTCATTGAGTAGGAAAATGAGGCCATATATCCTATTATCAAATAACAACAAAATTAAAAATAATAAATAAAATAAAAAGGCTATCCGAAGACTGATTATATGCATGGTTTCTGTCAGATCCAAAAGAGTTTTATAGTATATTTATACTGCAAATTCATTAAGCCGCATAACAAGTCTAAATTAAGTGAACTATTAGAAGACAAAACAGAATGAGGACCCAAAGTCTATGCCATTATCGTGTTCAAATCTGATCTATCTGAGCAATTCTGAAAAATAATTGCTAATTTGAACACCAAAGCTCAAGCCTTGTAATATGCATTTATACATTAGTCCACTAAGGTGCAATAAGTTCAATTCACTATATATAGCAATTACAACCAACAACGTAAGCTCATTTAACATTTTGGTAATATGAGAATCCTCACAACGAGAGAAGCCCTACATTTGCATGCTGAAAGAGACTTACCGTTGTGTTAACGCTCACCATCGTGATTAATTATTTTTCTGTTAAATAATGAGATACACTAATGTTCCTGGATTAGTACCGTTCATTACTTAACCAATAACAATCCACTTGCAGGCCACTCACTTGCAGCACCTTAATTAAATATACAATAAAAATACAAAACATAATATATTTTAATTAATCAGCTTAACAAACACAAAAATTAAAGGCTGTGGATTGGAGACCGGCCCACCTCAGAACATTTCGATTCTAAACATAAAATACTTCCTCCAATCAGCTCAACAAATAGAAAATAATACTCGTGAGGCATATATATCAATTGGAACTCATGAGATCAATTATCTACCCAACATATGACAGTTATCAGAACACACACAAAAAAGTATATCTATTATATGCGTATGTGTGTGTAGATGTCTTATTACATGAAGAGGGATATCTGCGAAGAAATTTCGAGCACTGACAATGAAAGGCTCCAGTTAAGGGTTTCTATAGAATGATTAATGTAATATAGATTTACCAAAAAAATAATAATTTAATCTGGTACTGTAACAGTTTATGGTGAAAACCCTAACACAAGAAAGGAATACAAGCACATAGAGAGATATGGTAGCCTATCATTGGCCAAAGTAGAGAGAGAGTCTATTTCCCCTGGAAAGGAAAATGGTGGAGAGAGAAATCAAAGACAGCCAATAAAATGGGGTGACACCGTAGGGCATCTAGTGTGGGGATGCAAAAACCAATGTCTCTGTAACAGAGATCTTTCACCCATAAAAAAATGTTGAAAAAGCGTTGCATTGGCATACTACCAAAGGTTGAAGAAAATCAAAGAAACAGAAACCATCACAATGTTGGATGAATTTGAGCAAAAACACGAAGAGAGAAATCATACCGGATGAAGCAGATGAGTTGGAGACTGAGGAGGCTTAGAGCTTGCTTCGAGGTGGAGAAATTTGGGCCTCTATTGCTTCCATGGAGAGAAATTTGGCATTCAGTTGACGAAGACTTTGCCTCAAGCTTGTTTAACAGAGCTAGAGAACGCCGATAAATTCTAAATCAGCAAATTTAATTCCAAATCAGCAGAGTCAATTCCGAATCAGCAGTGTCAATTCGAAATCAACGAATTTAATTTCAAATCGGCAAAGTCAATTCCAAATCAGCACAGTCAATTCCAAATTAGCAGTGTCAATTCTAAATCAACAGATTTAATTCCAAATCAGTAGAGTCATTTCCGAAGCAACAAATGATAATTCCAAAACAAATACTCAATGACAATAATGAGGTGCTAAGATTAGCAAAATAGTGTGACACCATTATCATGATCAAGTTCAAAGAAAATACATTATGAGTTCAACATTCATAAAGAAGAAGTATATATAACTCAAATCAAAGAACACCTAAAATATGATTTGTCATGGTGTATCTAGTCAATTAAAACCAAATTGCAGAACATTTGCACAAGAAGATAGAACTAACATATGTATGAAGTAGCTATTGAAGTTTACCTAGGGCTTTAATAAATCAGATTTATGAAACACATGATAAATACAGTTTTAGCACAAATCAGAGAGGAACACACATCAATATATATATCAATTTTCTTATTCAATCAAAATAGAGCTCTTCTTCAATTTCAAAACATAAAAGAAAATCAGAACAAAAAAAGTGTAACTGTGCCTGTGCATATAATGTGTCAACATATAAACCCTAACTTGTGCGCCGGTGAGAGTGTGAGAAAAAGGATTAGAAAGAGTATACCACCAAGATGAAAAGATTTGAGAATGAGCTGAATTGACCGGCAGCGAAGAATCCAGCGATTGATGAGGACAAACATTAAATCGTCAAAGAACAATTATGCATTTTAGCATATAAAATCTTCAATCAACGATTCAGTAGATAAGAGTATAAGATTGTTGATTGATCAATTTCAGAAAACTATTGACGTCATCGTAGATGAAGATGAACTACGGTGCTGGCAACGAGCTTTGTTGAGGACGAATAAACTAGATCAGCGGTGAGGACGATTGTGAGCTGAAGACGTCGGCAAAATCGAAGAAGAAGAATGGAGTTAGGGTTTCGTTCAGGTTTGCCGATAAGACTTTGCCTCAAGATGTTAGGGTTTTGTTCAGGTTTGATCCAGAGAGGGTTAGAGATTTTGGGGCTTCAGTTTATGCGCGGGAGTCGAACTATACACAGCGCGAAATGTATATTAATTGGGGGAAAAAAATAAATCTTTCTACTACGGGCTTGGCCCGTGATAGATACTAAACTATCCACTACGGGCTTGGCCCGTTGTAGTAAGTATCTTTAAATGCGCGCCAAAACCTGGGAAAATAATAAATCTTTCTATTACGGGCTTGGCCCATGATAGATACTGAACTTTCCACTACGGGCTTGGCCCGTGGTAGAAAGTATCTTTATATGCGCGCGAATAAGTAGGAAAATAATGAATCTTTCTACTACGGGCTTGGCCCGTGATAGATACTGAACTTTCTACTACAGGCTTCGCCCATGGTAGAAAGTATAGAAAGTATTTACTACGGCGGGCTATACGGGCCCGTCGTAAAAACCCTGTCATTAAAAACCAAAAATCTTGTAGTGTCAGAATATTTATTTCATGGAAAGCAAGGCAAACCACCCAATTAGTCTCAAGAGAAATCGAGCAGACAGCAAAATCCTACTCTCGTTCGGATTATTAACGCCATCCCTGGTGGACTAGCATCAGATCGAGAAACTAAATCGAAGAGACGATCACACCTAAGAAACACCCAAAAGATGTAGATGATTAGTGAAGTTCATTCATTATATAATCGAGCCACCAAGGTATCAATCGTCTTAACAAGTGAAGATATGAACATGATTCAAGTACCCCGTGAGTATCCACTGGTGATTAGTCTCATCATATCCAATTTTGAAGTAAATAAGGTCTTGGTTGATGCTGGAAGTAGCGCAAATGTTCTAACTCTATGTGCTTTTTAGCAAATGGGCTTAGAGGCAGAACATCTTAAACCAACGACTGAACCACTAGTGGTAGGTCACCCCAACTAGGGTAGTAAAACTCCCGGTAACAGCAATAGCCAGGACCTTGTTAGAATTTATTTTTGTTGTTGATTTCAACTCTTTATACAATATGATAATAGGGAGAGGTTGGATACACCGTATGTAAGAAATTTCATCGACACTTCACCAGCTTATGAGGTGTATAGCACTGAACGGAAGAAGTACGATCGATATCCTTGGGGACCAAGTGGCTACAAAAAAGTGTTACATTTTGCACTAAAAAGAAAGATAATGGAAGATGATCAAGTCAAATAACAATCACAGAAACATTTGCCGAAAATCATTTCAACAAAGCAGGAGAAGGACAAGCTGATTGAGAAATCACTTAAATTGATTCAGATCATCCCCGGGAAAGACCCCACAAACCTTGGGACTTTTTTTAGTAAAGAAGAAAGAGCACATATAGTGGAGTTACTAAAGGAAAATGTAGATATCTTCGCATGGGACCATATGGATATGCCATGAATTGATCCCTCAATGGTATGCCATACACTTAATCTTAACCTAAATTATCCACCTATTAAGCAAAGGCAAAGGCATTTCACTCCAGAAAAAAATCAAGTCATAGTAATAAAGGTAGATCAACTCCTCCAAGCTCGTATGTATTAGGGAAGTCCAATTTCTAGATTGGCTTTCTAATGTGGTGACGGTAGTGCAAAAGAAGAACGACAAATGGCAGATTTGGATTAATTTTGCCAATTTAAACAAAGCTTGCCCCAAAGACAATTTTTTGCTCTCTAAGATTGATCAAATGGTTTATGCTACAACTGTTTATGAGTGACTAACATTCCTTAACACATACTCTAGATACAATCAAATTCCAATGGACCTTAATGATGAAAAAAAGACTTCATTTATCACTAAAAAAGGGATTTATTGCTATAAAGTGATGTCGTTCGGATTGAAGAACGCTGGAGCAACTTACCAATACCTAATCAACAAGGTTTTCAATAAATTGATAGGATGAACGGTGGAAACATTCATAGATGACATGGTAGTAAAGGGTCTTGAAAAGCAAGATCACTCGAAGCATCTCCATGAAGTTTTGACACTCTACGGAACCATAGCATGAAGCTAAACCCTTCAAAATGTTCTTTTGGGGTTTTTTTACGGAAATTTTTGGGGCACATTGTTAACCGGATAGGAATAGAAGTAAGTCTAGTTCAGGTGAAAACTCTCCTACAGAATGAGGAACCAAAGACTCACAGGGATATCCATATTCTAACAGGGTTCGTTGGTGCTTTGAGTAAGTTTATTTCTCAACTTCCTGATAAGTGCAAGCATTTCTTTAAGGTAATAAGAATGAAAGGTAAAAAAAGTATGGGGATCCGAATAGAATGAGGTTTTGGCAAAACTCAAGCAGTATTTGGTTCATCTACCAACACTTTCAGTGCCTAATACAGGAGAATCACTCTACTTGTAACTTGCGGTGTCCTAGACGGTAACAAGTGCAGTTCTGATAATAGAATTCGATAGAAGGCAGTACCTGGTATTCTACTCAAGCAAAACCATGATCGAGGTCGAACAAAAATACTCAAACATAGAGAAGATAGTGCTAGCTCTAATCCAAGCAAAAAGGAAACTAAGGCATTATTTTAAAGCTCATCCTATTGTTGTCCCAACTAAATTTTTGGTCAAGGCGATTCTCTATAAACCTGATCAGTCAGGAAGGATTACCAAATAGATAATTGAGTTGGGAGCTTGTGACATAACTTATGTGCATCGAACAACAATAAAGGGGCAAGCAGTGGTGAATTTCTGAACCAAAAATTTCAATCCATCTGAATAGAAGCTTTTCGTAGATGGGTCGTCAATGTAGAGAGGATCGGGCATCGGTATAGAAATTTGAACTCTTGACGGAATTGCTCTATAACAAGTAATTCATTTAGAATTTCCTGCATCAAACAATGAAGTTGAGTACGAAACTCTTTTGGCAAGACTAAGGCTAGCAAAGATACTCTAGGTAAAAAATCTACAAGTTTTTAGCAACATTGTAAGGCAAGTCAGTGGAGATTACTTCCCAAAAGATGACCGCATGAACGCTTATAAAGACTTAATAGAAAAAGAGCTCAAAGAATTTGACCAAGTTAATGTTTCTTATATCCCTAGAGAGTAGAACCTATAAGCCAACAAACTAGCATGTTCGACTTTAGCAGCCCGATCCGATCTATTTAGACTGATCCTAATCGACACATTGGAAGCTCATATTATTCTTTCCTGAAAAGAAATATTGGTTCTTCACACAAAACCTAGTTGGATGGATCCTATAAAGGCTTATCTCATCAATGGGGTTCTGCTGATGTTAAAAGAGGAAGCATGGAAAATCAGGATGAATTCACCAAGATATACAATAATTGGTGAACATCTTTACAGAAGGTCATTCTCCTGGGCCATACCTGAGGTGTTTTGCACCATCAAAAGCAAAAGAAATAATCACCAGAATCCATGGAGGTGTATGTAGAATTCATTCAAGAGGAAGGTAATAAGTGCACAAAACTTGCTATTTTATATCCCAAAATAAGTTTTTAATTACTCTTTTATTTTATTTAAATATTCTTATATTTACATTTTATGTTTTATAGGGGTTGATTTCCAAATAAAAAGAAAACTAGCAAAAAAGGGCTGAAAATGATATTTATAGTTGAAGATAAACATAAGAAGAATTGTAAGAGAGATGGTATTCTGTGCAATTTACTCCACAAAAAGTTTTAAGTCCAAAACTTTGTAAAATATTTTTTTACACGGCTACATTTGTAGTCCAGAATTCAAATTTAAAATATGGAGATCAAATATTAGATAGTTAAATTCAAAATTTTGTATTTTGAAAATTTGTTTTTAAATTTTGTATTTTGAACTTTTTCCACCTAAACTATTCCCCTCTATCTCTATAAATAGGGGGTCTTAGGGGATGGTGAAGAGAGTTAGAAATTGTAAAAATAAAAAATAAAGTGTAGTTGCAAATATTTTCTTGTATTCATTTTCTTTTCTTGTAAACACCTCTCTCAAGGGAGTGATGAAGCCACTATGGTGAAATATAAATAAGTTCTTTTACATTCTTATATATTTTTTCCTCCCAAGAGTAATCTTTTATTCTTCTATTCTGAGTTTTTATTTTCAAAAGAAAATTAGAGGGAGGATTCTTCGTGTTTGCCAAATAATGGTAATTCAAAGAATGCCTACCTCTATTTACCTAGAAAAGGTGTAACAGATTAAGTAAACAGAATACCCTCTCAGATATAATCAAGTTTGCTTTTTATGTCATATTTTCCGTCATCTTTTCAAGTTATAATTGGATTGGTGAAATGTATTGTTTAGGTAGTAACCCTTATGGACGGGTGTGAGTGGGCGGGTGCAAAAAGAGACGCTGGGCTAAGCTACCACACTGATAGGGTATAGGGTGCTCAATCCCACATCGCCTGGGTGTGGAAAAGGGGATATGCTTATATGTAGTACGTTCTCTTCAAATGGTATAAGGCCTTTTGGGGAAAAACTCAAAAGCAAAACCGTGCGGGCGCAAGCCCAAAGCGGACAATATCATACTATGTGTTGGAGCAGGGTATTACAGTTGGTATCAGAGCCTGAACCCGACCGAAAATGTGCCGACGAGGACGTCGGGTCTCGTAGGGGGGTGGATTGTAGTAACCCTTGTGGACGGGTGTGAGTGGGCGGGTACAAAAGAGACACTGGGCTGAGCTACCACACTGACAAGGTACAGGGTGCTCAATCCCATATCACCTGGGTGTGGAAAAGAGGATATGCTTATATGTAGTATGTTCTCTTCAAATGGTATGAGGTCTTTTGGGGTAATACCCAAGAGCAAAACCATGTGGACTCAGGCCCAAAGCGGACAATATCATACCATGTGTTGGAGCGGGGTATTACAGTTTATCGGTGAAAAAATCATAAAATAATAATAGAAAATTTATTTATGTGGATTCGTGGTGGCGGATTCCCTTCCCTTGAGATTTATTTTATTAGTATACTTTTATTTATTCAACCAAGCCGTGGAACACAACAGGTCTTTACTAACCGCAAATGTTGACACAATGAATAACAATAACAAGAATTCGTCTTCTTAGAAAGAATTATTACGCTGCTCTTTATGTCCCGTATTAATTCCTTGCTTCCTTCCTTTTTCGATGATTCACCGTAAAAAGAGATCAAGTAGGCTATGAATTAGACTTCTGTAAAAACTACCTGCTTTCGTGGTTCGCAGGTCTCAAGGGATAAAAATGGAGCAGTCTAGTCCTTAGATAGTGAGTATTAGAATAAGATTGCTTTAACATTCATTATATAGGGAGGAACGAGCATAAAGAGCTCCAAAGGTGCTTTCTTAATCTAGCTACAAGGATGGGACTCTCTAATATAGTCCATATGGATGAGCAAGATTATTGAAAGCAGAAAATTCAAATGCTACTCTACTATTCAAAATAAGATCAAAAGATCAAAGAAAGGGTTACGCGATCCATGACCAGCCCTCGCTTTCAGTTCTCTAAGGCACTTGCTCTTTCCTGCCTTTCTAGTAGCTCCTGTCACTATGGTCACTAGGGGAAGAGTTGAGTCACTAAGTTACTGAGGATTCTCGCCTGTGAGTATGATATCGTCAACATAAAGAAGCAGTAGCAACCAGAAGAAAGATACATGGATAAGCTAGACTACAAATAAAGCCCACATGAGAGAAGGAAGGAGCGTTCAAACCAGCTTGTCTGAGGCCATAGATAGCTTGTGATGTAGCTTACACACATGATTGGCTCGCTCTGGGTCTTAAAAGCCAGGCGGCAGGAGGTTGTTGCATGTAAACGATTTCATGGAGGACGGATTGAGAAAGGCGTTCTTAACGTCAAGTTCTCGAATAGGCCATGATCGAGAAAGAACGACCGTAAGAACTGTACGGATGGTAGCCAGCGGGTGCAAAGTCTCATAAAAATCATTTGATTGAAGCGGGTCTTATATCGTTCTATTCTAGTGAACCATCCGCTTGGTTTTAAAGATCCAACGACATCTAACAAGGGGCCCCTAACACTCTTGTTTTCATTTACTAACTTTTTCATGAACCTTTCTGCACTTAATAGACCTTATTTACTATAATACTACAACTAAAGGAATTACCTCTGCCCCTATCACTTAAAGGCTCTTTTTAGGGAGTGCAGCAATGGGGTCCGACCGACGAACGAAGAGCAAGCCAACTTAACCTTTTCGAAAGAGTGCAGAGCTACTAGTGGAAAGACCCCGTTGTAAACATTGCCATAAATGAGATACTCTGAAAAAGTGCCTTAGTCGGGGACGGACGTGGAAGAGGTACTATTATCCCAAGTGTTCTCAGTGTAGTTTCGTTACCCTGTATAATTGATATACAAGGAGTACCTACCCCAACTAGGCTCGCAGGAATGGGCTTTTTAAATGAGACAGACAAAGGATGCTCGGTTCACAGCCATTTGGCCTTACCATGATTGGAGACTATCCATTTGAATGAAGCCCCATATATTCGAGCTTACCGTCTTCGTTGATCCGTAATTCCAAGCAAGGTTGAGTGCATGGATGAAAGTGCTCACCATTTAGATGAAAGCACTCGCCATTTCCTTCTCCATTTGCTTAATCTCCGTTGGTAGTTGTTAAACTCTTTGATGCACAAGGGAATAGATGAAAGAGCTTTGCATCTCCTAAGAATCATTTTCATTCCATAAATTAGTGTGTGAATTTGAGCTCATTCGAAATCTCACTTGAGAGTGACCCTGCTTATTACTATACAATTTCTAGTAGAATATTTGTAGTTTTTATTTTTGTACAAAGTGTAGAGAAGTAACGACATCCATCCACTATTCTACACTCGTCAAATGGCATCATTGGCAAATCAAGTTTGGTTCGAAGCACAAATATTCAACCCTATAATTTTTTTTGGGAGCCCACCCAAACTTTCCTTCCCTCCCTTCTTTTCTTTTTACTTTTTATTTTTTATGTTATTTTTTTAGTTTCTTTATTATTATTATCATTTGAAGAAAGGAATGAAAAAAATATATTTTTATTTTCAATGGCAAGTTCTTATAATGCACTTCTTCGGTTGATGTCACCAATAGACATTCTTACAAGAGGAACAATAGCTTCGTCATCCAGGTAAGTACCTAATTATTTTACATTAATTTTCTTTTCCTTTTATATTAGGAAAACATAGTTTTTTTTTTTTAAGTCGATAACTTTCGCATGTAAACTCTAGGATAGAATAACTTAGAAATATCGCTATGGTAACACTTTCTTCATTTTTTTTCTTTTATTTTTTGTTCTTTTTGTTATAAAAAAAATAATAAGAGGAAGAAGAAAGACCACACACTCACTCATTTTTTTTATTGCTTCTTTCATTTGTGCATCTTTAAATGAATATTTGTTTTTGTGAATTTTAATTTAGCATTTTTGCAGTAATTTTTTTTAAGGAGTGTTACCGTAGAGCTAACTCTTGATAACTCAAATGATCAAGTACCTTCCAACTTCACAATGTCTAAGAAAAGTTCTGTCTAAGGAGTGTGGACGTACCGTCATTAAGCAGGCCAAGTGCCTCTCCACACTTTCCTGGGAACTTTCCTCGTTGTGTTGTTGGCTGACCTTAACCGGTAATCCTTGAGTTATTCTAACAAATAATAGAAGTTGTATTTATTTATTTTTAACAAATAATAAATTCCCTTGCATAATATTGAACTTTTCATGTGATTACTAATGCTTCATTTTTGTTTAATGAAAAGTTAAAGCAAATCAATTCATTCTAATTAAGGTAATATTCTTCCAAACTTCTATTTGTGCTTAATTCTTATGTTGTCCAACATTGAGGACAATGTTGAGTATAGGTTTGGGGTACGACATTAAATTTCAAAATTTTCAGAAAAACGTTGAATTTGCAAGTTTTTGAAATGTGATAATGGTAATTTTCACACTGTGATTTGATTTTTTTTTTTCATATTAAATGTGTATAAAATTTTAAAATAAAATCTTTAAGCGTTAGTGCATTAATAAGTTCATAAAATTTAAGATTTTATCATATCTTTCAATTAGAACAATTTCATGAATGTTTAAAACTCAGAAAAAACAAAATTCACTAAAGCCCCGTAATAAGTGAATGCATGTTAAAGATTCGATGAATAAAAGTGGAGATTTAATCCAGTGAGGTATTGTACCATTCTTTTTTCTTTTGAGGGTTATATGCTAATTATTCTATTTTTTCTTGAAATCCACATAATTTTGTTGATTAGTCTTATTATTTCATTCTTTTGGTCAAATATTAAGAATTCATCATATTATGCCACATAAATTTTTTTTTTGAGCTCATGTATGTTGAAGAACTATACCTATCATTGAAAAATGATTTTAGGCCATCTTTCATTGTTTGAGACTTTCAAATTTTTTTTCTTTCTTAATTATGAATTACCACTTGTTAACTAGTTGAGCTTTTTGCCCATTTTTTCTTTTATAACCATATTTTTTACGATTTTTTGAGAATGGATGTGATAATCAGTGAAGTTTTTGGTCCAGCCTTTCTTTTATAATCATTTTTAGGTTTTTCGAGAATGGATGTGATCAATGTACAAGCGGGCGAAAAAAAAAAAGAGGGAGTATAATTGTTGATGAGATTTTGAGAAGTGTATATGAAAAGAAGTGAAATAGAAAGCATTCAATTGACAAACTTTTGGAAGAAAAAGTTGAAAGTTATATGCTTTAAGTGAGTTAGTTCTTCCCAAGAATTCTCGAATACACCTTTTCATTATTGATATCACTTTTTTTTTTTTTTTTAATCTTCCTTCTACCTAAAGTTACATCCTAATAAAAGTCCTTTTTGATCCGAAGTATAGTATAGTTTGGATACGAACATGGCTGAGTTATATTGTTGTGTGGTATAAATTCTTAATATTTGATATTCCTTTCATGAGACCATATGCATTTTCTTGAAAAATTCGTTCTTTATTGAAAAATATGTGAGAAAAATTGCATTTGTTCTACATTATTCTATTCAGATATACTTGAGTGCAAAATGAGTGTTCAATTTTGAGTGAAATATCATAAGTGAGATTTGAAATTAAAGCTAATTTTTTAATAAAATTTAAAATGTACTTGCTTTAAAATTGAGAATTATATTATTGGTGGCTATTCACACGCACACTTTGAGTCAAGAATAGTAATGAAAATTTTTAACTTTTGAATAGTATTTAATCTTTTCTTTTAATTTTTATTACGCACTAAAGTGGAATGATTGAGTTATTCTTGATATATACACATTAATAGAGAAAAAATTCTTTGAGTGTTAATTACCATTTTTTGATGTTTGTGGGTATCATCATTGAAACCCTCACGAGACTATAACTCGTCCACTAGGGGTAACCTAGGGGTTTAAGACCTTATTGCATATGATAAATGCAATCGAGAACAACTTGTGAAAGTGGCACATCTTTAGTTAGGAGTTAAATAAACGTAGCAGTTTTGTGTATTAATCTCTTTCGCTTGTATTTGCGAGAGGACTAGCAAAAGCTTGCTTGGGGGTAATTTGATAAGTGCACAACACTTGCTATTTTATATTTCAAAATAAGTTTTTAATTACTCTTTTATTTTATTTAAATATTCTTACATTTGCATTTTATGTTTTATAGGGGTTGATTTCCAAATAACACTACAAGAAAAGTGGCCTTTTACGACAAAGTATTCACAGGGTTCCTACATTTAGGGTCGTAAAAATTACTTTTTACGAGGAGTGAAAGAGGCGCCTCGTTATTCTTCATAAAAAGTCAATCTTTCACGGCTTTTTATCAAAATTATCGTGAAAAAAATGTTTTCACGATGTTTGGAAGCTCCTGTTAATGTTTGAATATATTAACGAGGTATTTGTTTTACGAACTAAAAATATTCCCGTGTTTAAGTACTAAAAACTATCTTTCTACAGGGTTTCAGGTATCTCGTCAATAACTAATAAAATTTCCTGCTCCTAAATTCAGCAATCCCGCCAAACCCATTTACTAAATTTTTTCATAATCAGCCAAAGCCCCACTAAACCCACATACTCCGCAATTTCTTCTCATTCCACCAAAGCCCTCATGACTCATGAAACCCCACTCTCTCTGATGCCCATTTACTGATCAATTTTTTCTCTCTGCGAATGGGCGGAGACTGTAGGAACTGGGATGAAGATGCCTATAGATACAGTATATTGTAGGAGAGAGAAATCCAATCCCGAACCATCTTCAGAACCGCATTCGCCCCCTCGCCCAACCCCAACCCTGACATCATTGTCGCCGCCTCCGACGACGGGTCAATCGCTTCTTATTCCATCTCTCACTGCCTCTGCTCTCACGTAACTCCCATACAGACTCTCTCTCTATATATTGTTCAAGAATTTATATGTATACATGTATTGTAACTTTTTGCTTATTCTTCTGGTTGCAGCCATTGGCGTATGGCAATGCTAGGGCTCAGAAGCAAGTGTATTCGGTTATGATAGTTTTTTTTGGATGTATGGGGTTGATTAACGTTGATTATGGTTAACAATGTGGTGAAATTTGTGCAGCTTGTTGGTGGCTGAACCTAATTACTTCATTCAGGGCATGATGGACCTGCGTATGACGTTAAATTTTATAGAAATGGCGAAGATTCTTTGTTGCTGAGGTCTGATTTAAATTTGTGCGTGTGCTTGTTTGTAAATGAGCCAGGCATAAGTTGTTCAAAAGTAGTTTGTTGCTTTATGCACTTACAACAAATTTTTTTTTCTTTTTTGGGAGTTCCCTATGTTTCATCCTTTCATCTGCCCTTACTATTAGTTCATCATGCTAGTTCAAATTGCTTTTGTAAAATAATGGAGTACGGAATACACACGATTCATTAATATTGAACTGAGTATTACTTGTGAATTGCTCCAGACAAAGCATAAGTTATTTATGGTAAATGAGAAATCTTTGCTAACTTGGGTATACATCATGTAGTTGTGGCGATGATGGTCGGATTCAAGGATGGAGATGGAAAGAAATTTTGAAGTCAGAGGTGCCTATTCCTTTGCAAGGTAAAAATTATGGAGTGTATAATTTTTCTTTTAAATGGTATAATTTTGAAGTCAGAGGTGTCTATTCCTTTGCAAGGTAAAAATTATGGAGTGTGTAATTTTTCTTTTAAATGGTATACCTTATGAAACATTCAGTTGTTTTTGAATGACTTTTTAAAGCTTCAATCTCATTGCTTTTTCTTCTAAAAGTTGCACCTACAACATAAATAATACATTTTTAATAAGCAACATGCCCTGCAGAACCTCCAATCAAAATATTGCATTACCCTTTTGACATATATGAGTGCCGAGAAAGTGGTTTAATATTCTTATGACTTGTTGTTGATCAATATATTTGCTTTAAGTTATCAACTGCAACATTGAGCTACAAACCAGAGCTTTAGGAGAATGCTTCATATATTGAGAGATTTGTGTGTTTTTGTAGATAGATGGTTGATTTTTGTATACCCTATGTGTAAATGGATCACATTCCCATTTATTGGAGTTCTCTTATCTTTAAAAAAAGGGGAAAAAAGAAAATAAAATATCTCTCAACTTGTAATTGAGTTCTCAAGTTTCAATTTAACTTTATGTTCAAGAAGCTAGGGGGGAAGTTCAATGTTCAACAAGGTTTTATACTTTAATAGCGTGTGATTCATTCTGAAGGACCTTGAATTTGGGTTCGCATACCACATAGACCTCCACTTTCTGGTGATTTCTAAGGAAGAACAATTAGTGAACTAAGTGCTGTCACTACAGTGTGGAAATTTCTAATTACATACAATGATTTATGTAATGACTTTGGTGAACTTCTTGTGAAATTCCCTTTTCCCCTTTTCTTGATTTAATTGGATGAAATTTGTCAGCTAAAAATGAACTGGAAGGGCCCCTTTTTGTGTCATACTTTCACTGTTCATTTTGGCTGGCTTTGGGTTGTGGTAATTTCTGATAGGATTTCATGGTTGCCGTTGAAAATGATGTATTTCTAATTTTCAATTTTTATCATCCAATTATTTTGGTTTGTTGCTCTTCTAGATAAAGTCAAAGATGCTTTCCTTGATGTGTTCTATTTTTTTTTTTGTGCTTTTACTTGCAGGAGACCATTTAAAGCCAGTACTTGACTTTGTGAATCCTCAACATAAGTTAGTCATCCCAAAACTTGCAAGATAGTACTATGCATTAGCATAATTGCACACATTCTTCAGTCAGAGGTGCCTATTTATAGTCTATGGTTTGGAATTTAGATGCACCTTTTTTTGCATGTGTAATTTCTAGCATTATTAGATGCATTCAATGTACGTTGCTAAAGTAAATTGAAAATTTCTCAAGTCTGAAAAATGTAGTACTATATATTGTTCATATAAATGTGTATAGCCTTCCTATATTGACGGTTAATGTGTTAAACACAAGTGTCCACAAGTGCCAGTTGAACACTTAATTGCCTTGTATGCTCCACAAAATGAGCAAAAGAATCTGTGTATATTCCCTTTAAGTTACAGGTCCTAAAATTTCTTTCTTTAGGTAAGTTCTCTAACTTTTGTTACTATTTCTTAATTTCTGGTGCATTCTTATTTGATAACACAATTATATTGTTTATGTTATTGTGAACAATTTCTAACACAACCATCAACAACAACTATCTACAAGTTTGAAAAACTTTCATATGTGTTCGGTCTACTTATATTGGCGGTTAATATGTTAAACGTGAGTGTCCAGCCTACTTATAATGGCGGTTAACAACAACTATCTACAAGTCTGAAAAACTTTCATAGTTTCATATATATATATATGTGTACAGCCTACTTATATTGGTGGTTAATATGTTAAACGTGAGTGTCCAGCCTACTTATAATGGCAGTTATTATGTTAAACGCAAGTGTCCACAAGTGTCAGTTGAACACTTACCTGCCTTACATGCTTTCACAAAATGAACTAAAGAATTTGCGTACATTCCCTTCATGTCCTGTAATTTTCTTTATCTTTTTAGGTAAGTTCTCTAACTTTTGTTACTATTTCATTATTTCTGGTGCGTTCTTGTTTTATATTATTTATGTTACCGTGAAAATTTTCCAACTTGACCAACAACAACTATCTACAAATCTTCCACACACACACATGAAAACTCAATAACAAAACAAATTTGTCCTGTGAACATTGATTACGCCATCTTACATATTCACGAACTCAGACTTTTATAGCCATGACTTAAATGCCTCGTGTTTGTGTTGCAATATGACTGTATGTCCGCAACTGCGTCTCATCCATACATGTTTGTGTCTACTTCAGAACTCAACTATCCTTTATGAACATCTAGATAACATTTTACTTCTCAGTAATGCATTATCTGTTACCCATCATAAGAAGAGTTATCCTTTGGTTGTAGTACTCATGAGGGAGCAAGATAGTTCTTGTTTCATATGGGATCAAGGCAAGGATGATGATGATGATGATGATTTAATATATGCTCTTTTTATAAACTCTAGTCGTTGCTTCACTTTCAGGTAGAATATGCACCTCCTCCCACACCCCCAATCTCCTCTTTTTTGTGGAAGGAGATGAAAAATCTAATTGGAGAAACTCTCTCTCTCTCTCTCTCTCTCTTTAAGAACAGTAAGTTTCAAGTGGGTCTTGTTAGGTTTGGATTTTGAAATCTAACAATATATATTTATTTTTGAAATGTGCTTCCTTCAAAATGGAAGCTCAAGTGAAAGTTTCTTTACATTTGTTCATTCTTTTACATTTTCTCTAAAAAAACATATTCTTATTGTTGATGATGGATTGATTGTATGGAAGAGAGCGGACTTTTTTTTTTTTTAAACTTCAATGAAAGTTTTATTTGCTATATATCGGTCAAAAACTTTCTTATATACTCAGCCAAGGTTTGAAATGTCCGCTTTATGTATTTCACTGTTCTTGTCTTTGTTTTTCATTTTTTTTTTCTACATTCTTGTTACAGTTATTATGATATCCTTTACTTTCCGTTGCCCAAATTTGGGTGCTCACTTGCTTAGATATTAGGTCCATGCTGTCATATTCAACCTTAATAATCTTGCTTCTTACCTTAAATACAATTTCATTTCTTGTTGTCTACCAGAGGTCCTTAGGGTGCTCTTTCTCTGATCCCTGAGAATAATGCCACTGCTATTGATAATCAGGTTTGTAATTCTTTCCTTTGGTTTCTTTCTGTACATTATACTGCCTTCCTTTAGGTTGGTAGGCATTTCTTTTCTTTCCTTTTAAAAGTTTGGGGCAACATTTCCTGTGTTAGTAAAGGTGCATGCTAATTGCATATCCATTTAAATCTATCACGTTATAGTTTTCTTCTGTGTTTTCTATCATGTCTAGTCATTGAATATGGTTGTGCAAGTATAGATGCATTACTGTAGATACTCAAGTATTTTTTATATTTTATGTTATTCTGCCGCTCCACCCTAGTTATAAGGTTCATCCTTTTTTTTTCTGCTCTTTGATTATTATTAATACTTTGTGGTCTTTAATAAGTTTTGGTTCAGCTGGAAGTTTTTTGTGGACTGAAATTTGTAATTGAGTATATGTGAGCTGGAAGATTATCAGTTGTAAATATTGAATTTGTCAAATCCTAATATCTGGTCCCAGTTCCCACTCACCTCAGCTAGATGAAATTTCAAGCAAAAACTGATTCAAACAAGAAAAGCAAACACCTCCATATCATCATTTGATCATTAGAAACCCTAGAGAAAGTAAGAGAGTCGTCTGTTCATAGCATCTACTGGGTGATTCATGTAATTCCTATTTCCCACTGAAGCTTCTTAAGTGGATGACCTAGAAGGCCTTCGTTTTGGATAAAGCTTAGTACGTCTATATCCTGCAGGACCTTAGCAGATATTGTAAATCAACCCTTGAAAAATCTGAAAGCAATTTTTATGACAAAAATCACACATGGCTCAAATATTAGCTTTTAGATTATGAAATTCAAGAAAGACCTCTAAATACCAACAATGGCCACAAAACTGAGTATCTCTGTCTAGAATATGCATGTACAAATCATCATGATACTTAAACATTCAACATAGCAAGCATGATAGTTATGACAACAATATAAATCTGAACAGCAAGAACCAAAAGCTAACACTATGATAAAAGTTTTAGTAGCCCAAAAGAAACTTAGAAATTGATTTTATATAAATAAAATATAGATGTTCATTACCATAATTAGGCTCAAATTGTAGTGCATATACTTATTGAACTAGTTATAACCATGATTGTAGCTTTAAGTGTCTAGATTACCAGCTTCAAAATCTGCAGAGTAGCCTCTGACTGCTATGCACTAAAGACCTTGCTGAGGTTCATTTCTAGGCTTGAGATGAACCATGGAGCTGCCTAGAAACTTTCATTTTTGCTCTCATAGACCTCTCAACAAAGGTGTTCTCTAGTGATATTGATTTTTCACTCAAAGTTTTTCTCACTAATAACACACCCAGTTCCTATACACTCTTAATATATATAGGAATATCCAAGCTAGCGAACTTTAATTATCAACACAATATGTGAAATGCATAATCTCTTAAATAGGCTAAGGACATTGGTTATTAATAATATCTTAAGTTATTTAATTATTAATTTCTCATCATGTACTACTTAATTTTCCCTCTGAATCCTAATAGGGCATTGATATTGATTAAATGGCAAAGCAAGTTACAGTAGTTATATTCTAACTACAAATGCTTGAGTGATATAACAAAATAATAAGGATGGGTAGTGTAGTGACTTAATGTGTGAATTAGCATAATGACTTAATCATGCTGAAATAAATGATTTTAGATGAGGTTTAGGTATGTAATTGAGTTTTAATGTAGACTTTGAGTTTTATCTTTTGTCCAGGACAACAAAAGTTGGTCACATCATTAACAAAATCAATTAGGCCAAATGATTTCTTATAATTATTTATGTTTTGTGATACACTTGTTTGGTGACAGGTATTTCCTAGAATACCATTGAAGGCTAGCATCCTGCATAGACGAAAGATACACTGAATTTCCTTTTTCCCTCATAAATTTTACTCTAGGAGGTGTCAAAGGCAATTTTGAAAATTTTTGCCACCATGGAAGTTGTATCTTATGCTAGTGGTGGCTTTAACCAAGTTTTTGTGTGATTAGATTTGTTGGGAACTCATATAAGTTGCCAAATCATCAATCTTGCCAAAAGAGATCTTTTTTGCATGCACCTCATGGTTGGCTACTTGAACCCTTTTAAATGGAATTATTAGAATACTGAAATTAAGACTTGTGTAATGCAGGTACTTGCTTAGATTTTGTGGTGTGATGCAGGTACTTGCTTGGATTTTGTGGGAATGTGTCAAGATCAAAAATTGAAATAGGGTCTTAGGGGATAGTGAAGAGAGTTAGAAATTGTAGAAAAAAATAAAGTGTAGTTGAAAATATTTCTTGTATTCATTTTCTTTTCTTGTAAACACCCCTCTCAATGGAGTGATGAAGCCACCATGATGAAATATAAGTACGTTCTTTTACATTCTTATATATTTTTTCTTCGAAGAGTATTCTTTTATTCTTCGATTCTAAGTTTTTATTTTCAAAAGAAAATTAGAGGGAGGATTCTTCATTTTGCCAAACAATGGTAATTTGAAGAATACCTATCTCTATTTACCTAACAATGGTGTAACAGATTAAGTAAAAAAATACTCTCTTATATATAATCAAGTTTTATTTTTTTTATGTCATATCTTCCCTCAACTCTCCAAGTTCAAATTGGATTGGTGAAATGTATTGATTATTGGGAAAAAAACTAGATAAGAATAATAGAAACTTTATTTATATTGATCCATGGTGCTGAATTCTCTTTCCTTGAGATTTTTCCCATCATTTGATCAAAGACATTTAGTATTAGTTTTTATTATTAAAAACATCAGAAGTTTATTTTTTACTATTCATTTTCATCCCAAAAGATTGAGGTTTTGAATTTGACACTTGTTATTGATTCTCATTTGAGAGTGGTTCGACCCTGTTAATACTATACGATTTTTAGTAGGGTTTTGCAGGTTTTATTTTTGTACGAAGTCTAGAGAAGCAACGACATCCATCCATTATTCTACACTTGTCAGAAGGTTGCTGGCTCACAAGACCATCACTTTGGGATATTTCTAGCCATACATGGCTCAGGACGCCGAAGAATACACTAGAAGATGTGATAAGTGCCAGTGACATTCAACATTACCCTATCAGCCCCCCGAAGATCTCACCACCATAGCTAGCCCCTGACCATTTATAAAATGGGGAATGGATTTAGTAGGACACCTCCCTAAAGCCGCCAACAACAAAAAGTTAGTTCTATTAGTTACAGATTATTTCACAACGTGAGTTGAAGGAGAAGCTTATGCGACAATCATTCACGTTCAAGTGAAAAGGTTCATCTGGAGTAACATTATCTGCCGGTTCGGTTTGCCAAAATCCATTATCATGAATAATGCCAAAAACATTGACAATCGATCGATACAAAGGTTTTTTAGGGAATGTGAGATCAACTATAAATTCTCCTCAAGGTTATATCCACAAAGGAACGGCCAAGGAAAAATAACAAACAAGACTATCTTTGAATGCATCCGAAAGAAACTAGAAGCCCAGAAGGGTAAATGGCTAGACGCACTACCCAGAGTGATTTGGACTTACCAAATGATGCCCAAGCAACAAACGGGAGAAATTTCATCCTGTCTGACTTATAGGTCCGAAGTAGTGATACCAACTGAGCTGTCTACCCTAAAAATTAGATCAGAAGTGCTGGAGAGGGGGCCCGCAGCTAGAAAAGAACCTAGATTTGTTAGAAGAAAAAAGGATGGCAGCTCAAATCAGATTGACATCATATCAAAGGATGGTCAAAAATAATTATGACAAAGAGGTGAAACATCGAGTGTTTGGAGTTAGAGACTAGATGTTAAAAAAAGTCACTGAAAACATAAAAGAACTTAATGCTAGGAAATTCAGAGCAAATTGGGAAGGTCCGTATGAAATCACTGAGTGATTGGAAATGGAGCATACAGGCTTCGCAAAGTTAGCAATGCTGAGTCGATTCGTATCCCTTGCTTTGTCCAATGATAGGGAAGTGTTAATAAAATTCATGCCAAAATTGGTTTCAAAAATCATAAGAGTCTTTTCTAAATATCTCACTGTCAAAAAGAGGAATGGGCATGGTCCCACATCAAGGAAAAAGTTTCGTGCTTTGTTGTAAATAAAGAGTAAATATAAAATTAAAAGTTACAGTAAGACAGGGCATTGCGCAAGAAGATTTGCACAGTGCAACTCTCTTGCTAGTTTTTGCTTACGAAATAGACGATCACCCACAAAATGATCATTCAAAGTGGAAAGCGGTGTTAGGAGCCAATCGCCCAAAGATGATCAATAAAAAAGAGGAAAACAAGGCTAAGGCCTCAAGTTTCGATAGCTTACAAATAAAGCTAAGGTCTCAAGTGTCGATCGCTTACCAAATCAAGCTAAGGCCTCAAGTGTCGATCGCTTACCAAATAAAGCTAAGGCTTCAAGTGCCGATCGCTTTCCAAATAAAGCTAAGGCCTCAAGTGCCGATCACTTACCAAATAAAGCTAAGGTCTTAAATGTCAATCGCTTACCAAATCAACCTAAGGCCTTAAGTGCCAATCGCTTACTAAATAAGGCTAAAGCCACAAGTGCCGATCGCTTACCAAATAAAGCTAAGGCCTCAAGTGAAATACCCCCTACAAATTTCACGCATGAGGTGGCCAGTCCCTCACATAAAACATAAGGGATATCTACAACTGATAGCAAACAAGCATAAAATACAACGACAAAAGAAAAAGAATTATAAATACTGAAAGGAAAGTCTAACTGAAATCAATAATAATGTTAAATAACATAGGACTAGTCTGAACAATACAACTTGGAAGTCCCATAACTCAAGGACCCCTTAACCAAAAATCATAAAAGTAAATACTTTATGAAAAGATCTAAGTCCCTACACTGAAGTCTGGTAAATAATAGATGACCGCCACACTCTACGAACTTCATGCTCTAGCCTCAAGGTGGAAACTGTCTGGACCTGAAATATCAAAGAGGTTGGTTAAACCCAAGAGCGAGTTCCCTCTATTACCACCCAATCAGAGAACCGGTAATCATACCCTCTATATGAGGACAATAAAGATATATAGATATAATTATACCGTTTAGTCATTTAATCTCATATCTTACAAATAACTAGAACTATGTTCTGAACCAACCCATCCATTATCACAATAAAGGTAGAACAAATTTCTAAGTTCAAACCATAGGCAATTCTAACATGCCTGAACACACTAAGTTTTCTAATTATATTCTAGGTATTCCTACCATGCCTTCCTCCATATATTCTATAAATGCCTTACAAGGTATTAGGCAAACCTATCCTGCCTCCACCAATAATCATTTCCCAAAACACCAAATTTATGTTTATATACAATAAAATATAACCCACCAGCTCATAAATATATCCCCAATTAACCATGTAACCCAAGAGTAGAGCAGCCCCCCCCCCCCCTCACACAACACTAACCCATCAGTTATCTCAATGCAAGTGCAGACTAGTTTTACTTTTACACAAGAAGCAATCCTAACATGCTCGAATATATAATGAGAAACTTTCTTATTAGGTATTAGACAATCCTAACATGCCCCAAATAAAATATAAAGATACCTTATTAGGAATTAGGAGATCCCGACACGCTTGGCAATCCTGACATGTCAAATATAATGTATAGATACCTTATTAGGTATTAGGCGATCCTGACATACTTGGCAATCCTAACATGCCAAATATAATGTATAGATAACTTAATAGGTATTAGGCAAACCCGCCATGCCAAATATAATGTATAGATACCTTATTAGGTATTAGGCGATCCTGATATGCCTGACAATCCTGACATGCCAAATATAATGTATAGATACCTTATTAAGTATTAGGCAATCCCGACATGGCTGGATAATTAACATTGAAATAAAAATAGAACATACTTAAAAGCATGCTAATTAATATCATGTAAATCCTACCGTCCCATTTATTAATTTAAACAAATAAAAAATAACACAACATACTATAAATGTAAATGAGTTTCTCATACTCCCATAAACTGTTTTAAACACCATACAATTAATCAAGAACATTTATTCAAGTAAAGAAACAATTAAAGGAAATTAAACAATTAATTAAAAGAAAACCTCAGAATAAAGCCAACATCTCAATTTAAACATCAAGTATCTAAACCTATCTCATCCTAGGTTTCCATGCAAAATCTATTTTTAAAAGTCTTAAATTATATTACTGAAATTTTCTGAAATTTTAAAAGATTTTCAAAAACAAAAGACAAAATAAAAATTCAATTTTGCACTATACTTTTTGTACTAATTCTACAACAAGGGGAACTTATTACATTTTGAAATTAAATACCCAAGTGTATTCTATCCCTAAAAGATTATTTTGAATTTTTGGAAATTTTCTGGAAATTAAAATATTTTTCCTATTTTGTTCAATTTAAAAATTAAAAAAAATTAAATATTTTGGACTGTTCACGAATACTTGATAATTGAATGGGTTGCATAATCTGATCTCCACAACACATGTATTAGTTATAAAAATAAATAAGAAACCTAATAATTAGAAAACACTAAATATTAAATTTCAACCAATTCTGAGTTCGTTTGGTCCACGAACAAAATTCTTGAAATATTCAGTAGTCTTCCTATAGGATTAAAAAATATGACTTTGGAGACCTAGACGAGGGTTTTTGGCTGAAAAACGACATGATCTTGTAGCTTTGCTACTAGATTTTGCTTATTGGGTCATAAAACCTCCCACGGTTATTCTATTTTCATCATAGAATGACTCTCGCGGGGTCAAAATACGTTCGTCGAAAAATTCTGGACATCGACACTGTTCACAAAAATTAAATGTAAATACATACAACACGATTTAATTCACTACATATAAATTTCATAAACGAAATCCTAGATTTTGGTCAACATACATTTCTTCAACAACAAAACCCTAGTTTTTATCAATCTACATAATAGAAACCAAACCCTAGTTTAACACAATACATTCATGCTTAATCAAACGAAAATTTCTTTAACAGGCAATTAAGCCAAAATCCCAAATTGTTAAATCTAATCATACATAAACCTATATGCATAGCCATGTATATTCATGAAATCAAGCAATACAAATATTTATATATATTTACAAGTTCAAAGGGAAACTGAAGAGATTGAACTTGCCTTGTGATGTAAAGCAAAATCATATTTTCTCATTTTTTCTAGCGTCTATCGTTTTCTCCCTGTCTAAGCGTAGAAACCCTATGTGCGTGGAAACTACTAAACCCTAATTTCTTTTCTTTTATTTAATATTCCTAAATAATTAAACTAATAAATATAAAATATTTAGCCCAACTATATACAAATATATATATATATATATATATATATATATTGCCCAGCCCATCAATCTAGCCCAACCAGATAATAATCAAAAATAAAAATAAAAAAATGCAGCCCAAACCCACCAATTTTTATTTAAAAGAAAAACTATATTTAAAATAAATATTTCACACACATTTAAACTCAATCAACACTTAGCAACAATTCAAACATCCACATTAAACGCATAAAAATAGGCATTGATAAAATTAATTATAACATTTAAATAATTAAAAACCCAATCAAATACATAAAAGTCCAATATAAATATCCTCAAATTATGAGGTATTACATCAAGTGCTGATCGCTTACCAAATCAAGCTAAGGCTCCAACTGCCGATCGCTTACCAAATAAAACTTAGGCCATAAGTGTCAATCGCTTACTAAAGAAAGCTTATAAGGCCTCAAGTGCCAATCGCTTACCAAATCAAGCTAAGGCCTCAAGTGTCGATCGCTTACCAAATAAAACTAAGGTCACAAGTGTTGATTGTTTACCAAGTCAAAGTTAAGTCCTCAAGTACCGAGCGCTGATCACTTACAAAATTAAACTAAAATCCTAAGTGTCGAACATAGTCAAACTAAAGTCTTGAACACCGAATGCTTACAATAACTTGTCTATTTTAGTGATATTTATGAAATATCAATTACTTAACTTAACAGAGTCAACACAAAATTCTCAAGAGTTAGAAGCACAAAAACTTTGATACTCATTAAATATTATTTTAAAAAGGAGTACAAGCATCACTCAAAGCTCTAGATGAGCATTACAAAAAAAAGAATCAAAATCAAAGTCATTCTTTGGTAGCTGCCCCATCTTCTTTGTTGAAATCTTGATCAAAGGCATCGACTATTTTGATGCCCTTCCTAGTTTGCACTGGTGCCCCTGAAGTAATCTGATCAAATGGAGAAAGGCTAGAAGGTGTCACAATCAGAATGACAAGAGCTAAGAAAGAGCTCTTGAGGAAGTCAATAAACTTTTTTTCTGCATCACCAGATTTAAGAATGTTGTAAACACCGATCGATTCAATTCCTTGGTTGACATCAAAGTTATCAGGGTCTTGATAATCATAATCAGCCTCGGGCTTCTCGTTCTACTCAAAACCATATCTGAAGCCATCGGCAAACTTTAGAGTTTAAAATTTTTAGGAAGTGTTGGTACATATCAAGCCCGCCAAATTTGCAGACTTGTAAAAGGGCTTGAAGTTTAGCAGCCTTCAATTTAGCATCCAAAGCCCTCTTTCTGAAATGTCCAATTGCTTTCTGTTTTTGGGCAAGAGATCTATTGAAAACTTTCACATCGTCCTCAAGTTTTTCAGCTTTGCTCCACTCCAAAGAGAGATGGTCATGTATGCACTCTACATTACCAAAGTTTAAGTGAGGGTAAGAAAAGAAGAAAACAGAAAAAAGGAAAAATAAGAAGAAAGAAAAAATAGAGCGAACCTCCATAATGTGAAGGGTAGCATTCGCCAAAAGTTTATCCCTATCAACACATTGATGGCGAAGTTCGTCACGGGGAGGCCAAATTCCTTGGGCCAGGGTTCCCATTACACCACGGTTGAGGGTAGCATAGTCCCCCACCATTAATAAATATCCATCCGATTGCTTTAGATCTGTAATCCACCATTCAGTCAAACTTATGAACGGCTCATCAGCAGCATTGTCGGTAGGATTGGCCAAAATTAAAGTAGGGGAGAAAGAACTCTGCCCTTCATAGCATCTGCCATCAGCTTCTGGCATTTGGACAAGGGAACAACTCCTGCTGAAGGCCTTTTTGAGAAGGAAAGGCAGCCATAGATTTTTGTTTATCATGTTTGGCCTTCAATCTTCCCTTGCTATTTTTGGCCTTGGGCTGACTAGAAGTGGACGACCCTCTCCTAGCTTTTGGTTTAGGCATCTTGATGTTTGAATCAGAGGATTGGTCATAGTCAGCGTACAACGAAAAGAAATCGATCGAAGCCTCAATAGCAAGTGCTTAGAGTTTGGTGGGAGTCAAGAACTTCTTTACTAAAAGATGAACACTCCAAACGTTCTTCTTCAGATATCCAATCCAATCGGCTGCACATGTAAAGTGAATTCATGTAAGAAAATTGACAGAAAAAGCTAAGTCCTGTAGACTTTTTGAGTCAACTAAAGAAGACTTGCCAGATATAGTAATAGAGGGGATCACAACGTCATCAAACGCTCTGGGGATGAGCAAATGTTGAGAAGCCTTAGTGCCCCAGGTTCCTTTACTAACACTAATTTTTCTTTCAACAACTTGTTCGAATAAGGTGCATCAACACAAATTTTTCTATTTTGGTTGGGAAACAAATGATAGCGGTCTTCTTTGGACCTAACTCTATGAAGGGAGTAATAGAACAGTAGGTCATTTAAACCTAAGTTTAGTTTATGGACACGGTTAAAGGAATGCAAGCAAGATACAATGCGGAAGAAGTTAGGGTTCAGCTGAAGTGGTGCAAGCCTAAGGGTGAAAAAAGCGTAGTTATAAATTGGATGAAGAGGAAATCTGAAAGTTTTAAAGTGAGAAGCCAAGAACAAAACTTTGCCCTTTCCAACCTCTTCGTCAGCGCTATAATCAAGGTCCAAAGGGTAACCTTTAACTACAACATCACTGGGAATCAAACATTCCCTTCAAAAATTTTCAATATCAATTAGTTGCCTGACTAAGGGAGCGACATCAACACCTTGATCAGATGTAACCGCTTCTTTGATAATGGAGATAGGTTGGGCATCTTTGACTATTTGTATGGATGACTTAGACATTGTAGTCTTTTGATTGTCAGAAAGGGTATGATTTGTGAGTTGCGCGGTGCGGAAGAGGTTGCAAAAAATATATTAAAACCTAGAGGGGCGTGAATTGGATCACTTGCTCGTTCGCTTAATTTTTAATTAATTCAATTTTAAGTCCAATTAATCAAACAATTAAAGCAAACAAATAAATAAAGTGCAAGTAAAGAAAAGAATGCACCAGATATACGTGGAAACCCAAGACAGGAAAAACCACAGAGGGAGGTGGCACGCCTCAGGAAACCAATTCACTATGATGAAGCAAAGTACAATAGACATTGTCTCAATCTCACACCCCTCTTCACTCTATCAAGGATCTGTTGCGAAACACCTCAGGCTTATGATTACAACAACACGTCCAACTGTTGCAGACTTTTGGCTAACGTCACCACCCTTACAGAAAGTTTACCGGAAGAACCAAAATACTCAGCAAATATTTCGTTCCCTTCATAGTGCAATCTGGTCACCTTTCTTCCTCAACAAGCAAGCAAACGAAGAACCATCAATCCAATGTGCTGATCAGCAAATAGATTTGATGCAATCTCTGAGCAGATAATCAGAAGTAGAACACCATCTTAAATATCACTCGTGTAGTATAGATGTGTGTTCTTTAAAAATAAATAGCCCTAATTATATTGTATATACTTTCTCTCTCTAAAAATAATATTCCATGGCGTATTTTGTAGAGAAAATATGAATACATATATAGGCAAGGAAGTTCTAATTCTACTTGGAAAAGAAGTTGAATACCAAAATAGAACTCTCCTAAAAGTTTCAAACCCAATAGGAATCAGAATTCTCGTCAAAAGTTGTTTCCTATTTGGAACAGGCAAAGTGGGACCGGTGCCAAATAAATAGGACCGGTGGGACTTTTTGAAAACCTACAGAAACTAAACTGCCGAGAAAAGATGGACTGGTCCTAAATATTGGGGACCGGTCCTACTTTGAAAAATCCTAATATTTTCATAAAAACCCTGGCTTTTCAAAATAGGCTCGGAACTAAAAAGTGCAGAGTGTCCTCACCATACTTACCTTTACTATATGGTGTTCTAACTGATTTGTCGGATTCCATGCACTTGAGTGTCAGCTCGAAGATGTCGATGATCGATACAAAGAATAATCCAAAAATTACAACTTGATCAATCAGGTTTTGATCACCAAAATATGCCAATTACAAATTTATATCTCACATGATTTTTGTCACTCAAGGACATTGTAAAAGAAGAAAATGTGGTTAAAAGGAAAAAAAATTGACCTGAGAAGTTGAATTAGCACCAGAAAACCTAAAGGAAATGAATATAAAAATCATAGAGAGAGAAATCCAAAAGCTGCAAAGGTCTGTGGCTAGAAAATAACGGGATATCAAGGTAATAGGAACAAATGTGAAAGAAAAGGGGCAGTTGCATACCTTAGTGACGTCGCTATTACTCCTAATTAATGAGACTTCTTGAAAGTAGCGAAGGATTTAAGCCAGCACCTCTAAGAATTCCCTCCAGTTGAAGTAAGTACATACCGAAAGGAATTGGGGGCAAACTGTAGGGGAAAAATCCTCCAACCGTTCACAGTGGGCCATGTGGGCCTGATGTTACACAAATGGGTTGGCCCTAAGAGAGATTGGGCCAAGTTCATAAAATAGGAAAATCATTCCATTGAGAACAATTTGAAAGGAATGAATAGGTCAGGTCGCCTAGGGCTAGCCCGAAAGTTTGGCAAAGAGGACTAAAAGGCTCAGCCTAACAAGTTATTCAAGTTTTATTAGGAATCCATATACTTAGGAGAAAAGAAAGTTGTAAATAAAGAAACTTGAGTCTTAAGAGGATTCGGGTGTTCAACTTCTATAAATATTGGGAGAAATTAATAAGAAATGGGCCTTCTTCTTGAAAGAAAAATAAAATACTTATCAATTTCATCTAGATTGGGTGTGTGGGCAACATATTGATTTGGTAAAATTAGCCAAGCAATTTTTTGTACTAACAACAAGGGTATCAAAAGAGAAAAATAAAGCCATATAGGCTAAATAAAAGGAGACTCCTAAACCAATATGTAAATAAACAAAACAGATCAGTGAATCTAACCTAGTAGTCATAAAACATGACTATACGCTACCAAACAAATCAGAAAAGTCATCCCAATTTATAAGAAACCACTGAAAGACCAAGCCAGCGAGCACCATGAACATCAAAAGGACTAGATTTGCAATCTTTGTCGAGGTACCAAATATTTTCCAAACCATAACAAATTGTTGTGATCCCACTGAGATTCAATCTGTTTAATCAAGGCACCATTCTGAAGCTTGTGAGTTACGCAGTGCGGAATTGGCTACGAAAGTTAAATTAAAACGTAGAGGGGGTGAATAATTTTACTCGCTCTTTTGCTTAATTTTTCAAATTATCTCAATTTTAACTCCAATTAAAATTAAAGCAGTCCCACAAAGAAAGTAAATAAAATAAAGTGCGATAAAGTAAAGAATGCACTAAATATACGTGGAAAACTCAGATAAAAAAAAACCGCGGGTGAGGCTTGTAACCCCGGAGAACCAAACCCCCTATCATCGAGACAAAGTACAATAGATTTTGTCCTTTACTCACACTCACTCCACTCTTACAAGAACTTGATATGGAACGCCTTAGGCTTACTCTTGCGACTCCTTCGTCCAATCGCTACAGACTCCTGACTGACATCACAATCCTTTTAGAAGGATAACTAGAAGAACTTGAACACTTAGCAAGTATTCTGTCTCATTCATAGTGCGATCTTCTTCTCCTTTTTCACCAATGAACAGTTGTAGAAAAAAAACCAAACTATCTAGTAGCTTATCAATAAGAAATCTCTGAAGCAGTCTTCGAATGATTGATCAAGCAAAGAGAGAGACACAACCTAACTCACTCATAATGTATATATGTGTGTGATCTCTCAAAAATATAAACAGAGAAATCATATGAGGTTTTTATAAAGGTTAAAAATCCTATTTTTTCTTGCAAAACAAGTTTAAAATCAATTGAAAATGAATTCCAAAGTTTAAGTAAATTTCATAGTAAAAACCCGGTTAAAATAGGAAGCCCGTAGAGCCAAAAAGCCACATCAGGAGGCTTGGACCAGTCTAACCTATACCTGGTCTAGTCCACGATTTTTCCCTTCAAGGTTGGAACCTCCCATTTTGAAATATATGTGTTCTCATTACTTTACCTAGACTACATAACTCTCATACTTGATCAACGATGTTCATATGCGATTGAAACCACTCAAAAAGTTCAAATAGTCTAAACTTTGTTCAATGTCATCTTTCGAAATGTCAAGCTTAATGCCTTTGAAGATCATCTACATATTTGGTGTAGAACACTATACTCACTCTGAAACTTCAATTACATGTTCAATTACAAGAATATAAATAAAAATTACAACTTGATCATGTTTAGTTTTGACACCAAAGATTGTGAGTTACAAAAATATGTCACAATCTACCTATTCGGCAATTTCGTGACATAACCAATTAAGGACAACCATAACCTAACCCACTGGTAAAATCAAATTAAAATATGTCCCAAACATCTCTCCAAAATACAATAAAAAATATAACTTGAAGATCTTAAATCATCACTAGTAAGCGTCATGTGTAGTGTCTATCCAAAACTTGTAAATGTTGCACATCATACAAAGAACACTACCTGTGAAAGCTTAATCAAGAAAATATAATGATATCAAGATCAAAAATAGACACCCCCTTAATTATGTAACCATATCAAGTATACTAGTTCTCCCCCAAATACCATTCAATGCATATGCATTCATATCGCATCTCACTCTTTTTAGAACAAATTGACAAAGAAAGAACAAGGGAAACAAGAGAGAAACTAACCACAAAATGATTAAGCGACCAAATAAAAACATAAAATCCATTCAAATATATCACAAAAGTCGCAAAATGATGGAGTTATAGATATAAATAACTCAACATAAAATATAATAAGCATAGAACATAACAAAGCAAATAAAAGGACTCTAGACATAACATGCAAGCACTCAAGTCTAGCAAAAGAAACTAACTAGGTCTAAAACTCCAAGACCAAATCCTCATCCTCATCATTAACATCTGATGGTTCGGGAAGCCCATGAGTATGTTTGCCCAAATTTTAATGTCAAAAGGATTTGTAAGGCATTATTGTCATTTCACTTTAAATGCTTATTCTGGGTATTGCTTCATAAATTATATAATTGCCTTGTCAAATTAATTATTTCTTCTTGTATTTGTACTAACAAGACTTGCAGGCAATTTACATATATTAATATGGGTTTTCGTCATTTGTGAGTAAGAATAAGAGCAATTTGGAAAATTGAAGTCTCTAGGGATTCATAAACATTATAAAATAATATTTTATTTAATAGATGGAGGGGTGTGGCTTTAAGTGAGCTGGGTGCCTCAAATAGAGTGAGATGCATATACAGAGTGAACTGAGATACAGCTGAGTGAGAGAGAGAGAGCAATAGAGGGAGATAAGAGAAAATAAAAAAAAATGATAAAAGAAAAGGGATGATGTTAGTGCTACGGGAGATATAGCTACAGGAGTGAGATTCAGAGAATCTCATGGTCACCGATCAAGTTCATGATCTGTAACTTCATCTTCTTTGTCAGCTACAACACATTTTTGAGATCAGCTTCATTGTCAGCTTCTACAAGGTTCCATAATCAGCTTCGATGGCAATCGATCTAAGCCCTTCACTGCCGATCTATTCGGTTAACCTCATGACTTATTTATTCTTCTTCTCCAGTGACCTCACGCGACTTCGCGAGTCTCGATTCTTTTTGATTCATTCCTGAAGTCATTTGAACAGACTCACAAAATTGGTAGTTTTTATTCATACTTCAGTAATTCTATTTCACATATCAAATGATCTATAATAGTTGAATACAGATGTATATTCACACTCTCACAGGTGCACTTGTTGAGGCTTATTTGTTGACACACTAGATGCACAGGCGCACACTTGTTTGATATATATGGTGTGATTTAAATAGGCGTTACGTTATTGTGTGATTCTGAATCTCCTTGATTTTGTATGTTGAAGCTATATGATTCTGAATCTCTTTGTTTTCGTATGTTGAAGCTTATTGATCCTGAAATCTTGTTTTAGTGTGTTAAAATTACAAAAGATTCTAAAATCTAAACTTCATGATTCTGTTTTGTGCATTTGTCGAATCCAAAATCTGCTATATTTCTGTGTTGATGAATTGAGTGTGCTGTTCGAAAATTTCTAATTTACTGAATTGAGTTTGTTGTCCATAAAATCAGATTGCTATATTTAGTTTGTGTTGTCCATAAAATCAGATTGCTTTATTCAGTTTGTGTTGTCCATAAAATCATATTGCTATATGTTATTGCTGGAAATTTCGTTTGCTGAATATTAAACTGTGTTGCTGAAAATTCTATTTACTGAACTTGAGTTCTTGAAATTGTTATTTCCACTTTTTTTTTTTTTTGCCGAACTTATATGCTGATATATGCTGAATTTATATGCTGATTTTTGCTGGTCTTAATGAGCTATTTGGTGCTGATTTACCATATTGGTTTATACTAAATTTTGAGCTGTATTGTGCTGAATTACCATGTTGGTTGATTCTGAATTTTGATATGTAAAATGCTGAATTAATGTGATGCATTTACTGATTTATATTGCTGATTTTATAGAGCTAAAGTGTTGAACCTGTTATGTGAATTTCTAAAGTGGCAAATTATGCGTTGCTTAATAGTGTTCATGCCATTTATATTTTGAACTGCTTGTTCTACTAATTTCTACTCTAGTTGTAGTTGTGTTTACTTTAAGAACAGGTACGAAGACATAGAAATTATTGGACCATTGTCAGAAGTAAATTCTGAACTTAATGATTGTTCAAGAAGCTGAAAGTGAGATTCATTGAAAGAGTGTCTTCTACAAGTCTGTTGCAGCTACACTATAAGGGTGTACTTTTTGAAATCCATCACCGCAAAAGTTCAAGTGTGGTTATTTACCAAAGAAGATCAAGTGCCTTATTCATTATCAAGATCAACCTTGAAGACTAATTATTAGAATTTGAATATTGTCTTTCAAGACAAACAAATAAAAGCCTGAAGAGTTGTTGTTAATCACATCGAACTGACTCTACTATCACTATGTGTAGTCTAAGTATTGGGATACTTTGGATAGGGGGAGTGTGAGTGATTGTGGTGAGATTAAGGTGAGATAACTTAAACTTCGGGAAGCCTGAGTTGGGTTAAGAGCGAAAAAGCTATTGGGAGATTTGCTGAGAGTGGTTCAGGCCTGAGGAGGCTATGAACTGGGTTGAGTGCTGGAGCGACTATGTTGTGAGTTGGGTGAGTGAGAGAGTGATTGAGATAATTACTGTACTACCCTTTTAGACATAGTGGAGCTCAGTTCGAAGAGGTTTTTTCCCTACCCTAGAGTTTTCCACTATAAATCTGTGTGTCGATTAATTGTATTAATTGTGTCATTGCATGTGCCAGCCAAACTTGCAATATTAGGAAGAAAAATCGAAGAACCTATTCACCCCCTCCCCCTCTAGGTTCATCAAGATCATTTCTATAACTCCCTGGAATAGCTCTCCAAATCAATGCTTCAAACTTTGAAAACTTCCTCTTCAAACACCTATCCAAACCCCTTATGGATTAATTGTACTGATTAGCAGTTAAAGCACGATTGGAATTAGGAACATAAAGTTCATGAATATGAGCATTATCATCATCTTCATTCACATCTTCATCAACATCTTGCCTAGCAGTCTCCTTTTGTGCTCTTTCCTTCATCTTATTGGTAATTGAAGACTTAACACTAGAAGCCATAAACTTCTCTTTTGGCTCTTCAACTAAGGCACTCAAAGGAATGTACACTTACTTTGCCTTAACAATTTTTATAATGATCAATGGGAATGGGAAAGCATTAATAGGCTTGTAATCATTAGACTCTTGAATCATTGTCCTCAAGATAGTAGCAGGCACATTAATCTTGTCACCATTCACAATGTGATATAAAATATCACTTATATGCCTTAGCAAATCACCCTTATGACCATGAGAATCAAGAGTATAAAACACAATTAAATTCAAATTAGAGACATTGTCAGTGATATAAGCACTAGGAACTTTATTCTCAAGCAATGGAGCATTAGGTTCGCATAACTTATGAATGATTGCTTCCATGCTTAGTATGTTCTCCTTAGTTCCATACCTCATAGTCTATTAACCAATATGATGTAGATATGAGGCATATAATTATGATGAAAGTTGATGCAAAATGAGAAGGATAGTGCACAAGTAGAAAGAGAAAGTGGTTTAGAAACAAAACCAAAATTAGGATTTTGGTATTTTATTCTAAATTAATTACGGATTAATTACTTAGATTTTTATGGAGATTTATGGTATATAAATTTATTATTTATTAGTTTTTCTTTCGGCTTTTAATTATTTCTTTATTGCATCTTGTATTTTGTGCTTGTTTAGTGTCGATTGCCTGACGCATCCCCATTTTTGTGTGTGAGCCTGGCCAACTCATGCATGGAAATTGAGGGGGGGGGTGTTACAGTTGGTATTAGAGCACTCCAGGTTCAAGTGTCCTAGGAATTTGTTCATTAAAATATTTTTGCATTGCGAATTATGATAATTATAGCCTAAGTTTAGAACTCGTTGTATTCTATCATTTAGTTTAGTTCGTTATTAGGAAATTAAGTGTCATCTTTGCATGATAGAGTGCATTGAGGGTCAGAAATAGATGCTTGCTACTTTCAAGTTAACAAGAGATATTTTACATAGGTGGGAGCTAGTTACCACTATTGGGGAGATGACTACTTTGACTTATGATCAGTTTCAGACTCGCTTGGATAATAAATAATTTTCCTTTGCAATAAGGGCAGGTAAGAAGAAGGAGTTTCTAGACCTACAGCAAGGGATAGAACTGTTGCTGAGTATGAGCAGGAGTTCACTAGTTTATCCTTATTTGCACCTGAGGAGGTGAACACTGAGGAGAAGAAGTTGAATTGTTTCATTAATGGTTAATTTGATATAACCTGTTCGACAGGTGATAGTGGGAAATCTAGCTTACACTACCTATGCTCAGGTGGTGGATGCAGCTTTACAGCATTATCAGATTTAGAGGGACTACAGGAAATCTAAATTGGAAAAAGGGGTGACAAAGACTCCGCCATTTAAATAGTGAAGAAAAGGAGATGGAAATGGTGGAAAACATAATGACAGGGGTAGATTCTAGGGGCAGCAACCTTGGAAGAAACATAAGGGAACCACGGATGCTCATAAGGAGGGGACTTCTAGTCTGATAGAGCAGAATGGAGTACCCCAATCTAGACAGGGTCATCAACAGGGAAATCAGCAGCAGGTCCCTTTAGGGGGCATTGTTATGAGTGTGGAGAGCCTGGGCACACAGCTAGGAAGTGTCCTACAGAAAAGCAGGGTCAGCAGGGGCAGAGGTTGCCACTACCTTTACCTACACCACAAGTTTCACGTGTTTAGGCTCCTAACTACTCAACGTTACCAACACCCGTACCACAAGGGCAACCCCCCATAGTAGTTGCATTATGGCAGGGTGTATAATGTTCTGTCTTATGATGTGTAGGCTCCTCAGTCCATTTAGGGTATATTTTATAAACATGATAGACTTGGTAGAGTTCTTTTTTATACTGGTGCATTACACTTTTTTGTGTCTAAATCATTTGTTGTTTTATCTGGGTTGGAGACGTAGCCTTGTAGTCATCCTCTTAGTATTTATACACCACTTGGTGTTAGTATGGTTTTACGAGAGAGTTGTTGATGTGGTGTGAGTCAAGTATAAATTAACCACTCACAATAGTATGAACCTTTGTAAGATAGGGTTCTAATAGAAGGTGTCGAACCTCAAGGATTGTGGGGTGTTCTCCTAAATTATGTGAAATTAACCTTGATTTAATTTTAAGAAAATTCAAGTATCTTTTTATTATATTATTACTAGAAGTAAATAAAGAAATAAAATTATTGAATTAAAGACAATCTTAATGAACAAAGAAAAGTAATATGAGAGAAAATCTAGGGTTATGATTTCACCACTAATCCTACATCAATGTTAATTGCAATTGCTAGGGTTTATTTTCATGTTTGAACAATGATATGCATGGCTAAAAGTACATACATTATCTTCTAGAGGATACATGGATTCAATCAATAAGTGTAACTTATGTTTTGTTAAGATAAATCATCCACCTAACAAAACTAACTAAAATTGTAGATAATTTAACTTCCCTAAGCATGGCCTATCCAATCAATTGAATTCATGTGCAATTATTTTCATCATGTAACCATCATCATCATAATCCCAAAAAATAATAATGATTTGAATTCCAATTAAAACAAAACAATTCTAAGAAAAGATAAAGTTTCATTGAAATGGAATTATAAACTTTGAAAACCTATTCTCTAAGTTACATGATCTTCAAACATGAATTAAAATCATAACAATAAACAATCAAACCATTGACGTATGATTAAGGCTACATCACTTCTCTAGATGAAGAAATTAGTCATTCATGTTGTAGTTGAATGCCTCCTTGGTTGGACAATCCATCATCTCTCTACCTTGCTCTTATTCTCCTCCAAAAGTTGTCAAAAAAGTCACTTTTCATGTCCTATGGCCGCCCCTATAAAGAAATCCCAAAACTAAGGCTCAAAACAAAAATCTAACAGATCAAGATTTGGAGTCAGGTCTGATGGGGCTCAAGCCATTTTTTAAATATCTTGATCAAACTCAAGTGACTCGAGCCAATTACCCACAGTGTGTATTTTTTGTTTAAACTTGCAGCTGGCCTAGGCTTGTGGTGTAGGCACACAAAAAGCATGCACACAAAAAGCATTAAAGGGCAACGGATAGTGCCAATAAAATCCAATGGCCACTATTTGAGGATCTTAGTGTGAGACGACACAAAAAGAAACAAAAATAAATAAATGAATAATCATATTCGAGGCTCGTCATTAGGCGTACGTGTTTTAAATCATGACCACCAGAAATGGGCTTGTGATGTATGTGTTTTAAATCATGGCGACTAGAAAATGGGTTTGTCATTATATAACTCTTCGGACACATTAAGTTAGATGTTACTCAGGGACTCTATTTCACCAGAAAGACATACATCACCCAAAAAAAAATGAGATATTACTCAGACACTACTAGAAACAGTACTAGGTGCGCCTTAAAACATTTCAACAAACATAAAAAAACTAAGATCTATTCCATTATCAACAATGTAAGAGGTGAACGATTCCCACAATGATGGGGAATTGATTATATTATATGGCTACCACCAAAAATTATTGGGTACCCCAGGTAACGATAATATAGTGCCCCATTCAATAAGAGGTAATTATTTTCTAGAAACAAGGAAAATAATGAGTATTTATTGAATAGTGAGTATAAACAAGGAAATTTTCTTTTAATTTTTGGTAGGTTTATCACTGATCACTTTATGTGTTTCGCATTATATGCAGCATATGTTGTCTTGACCAGCTACCAATTTATTTAACATCAAAGCCAATGAAACATGTCATGGCTTATTCTTTTCATTCATTTTATTCGATCTTGATAACAGTTTCCATACTTGGATAATTAAGAGTAATTACTTCTAAGGACTTTACTATTGAATTAAGAAATCACTTGAACAAGTAAACTGGTAATAAGCCATCAAGAGAACTTATAATTAAGTAATTGGTAGTAACCCATCAAGAGAACATATAATTAAGTAACTAGATCTATATAATTAAGTTGCTTTGTATATATTGCATATAATGCAGGCTTATGAAATGTATTCTAAAGAGATCGAATGTTGAAAGAAGAAGTGAGAAGTGTGCTAGTAAATGCAGATAGTAAAGCAGCAAAGAAAATGAATTTGATCAACACAATTTAACTCCTTGGTACCTTCTATCACTTCGAGAAAGAGATCGAAGAACAGCTGGAACTAATCTTTCATTCTCATGCCCACTTTGAAAATAATGAAGACTACATGTAATACCCCACTCCACCTGATGGTATGATATTGTCCGCTTTAGGCCTAAGCTCGCACGGTTTTGTTCTTGGGTTTTACCCCAAAAGGCTTAATACCATTTGGAAAGACCACACTACATATAAGCACATCCCCTTCTCCACACCCAAATGATATGGGATTGAGCACCCTATAGCCTGCCAGTGTGGTAGCTCGCCCCAGTGTCTCTTCTTGCACCCACCCACAAAGGTCACTACAATCCACCCCCTAGGAGGCTCGACATCCTTGTCGACACACTTCCAGCCGGGCTCTGGCTCTGATACCATTTGTAACTATCCCGCTCCACCTAATGGTATGATATTGTCCACTTTGGGTCTAAGCCCGCACAGTTTTGTTCTTGAGTTTTACCTCAAAAGGCCTCATACCATTTGGAGAGAACACACTACATATCAGCACATCCCTTTCTCCACACCCAGGCGATATGGGATTGAGCACCCTGTAGCTTACCCCAGTGCCTCTTCTTGCATCCGCCCATATCACACCCACCCACAAGGGGCACCACACTATAATGACTTGTTCAAAATTGCTGCTCATTTCTGAGTAATTAGATAATATGGTTTTAACATGTCTTGTGGTAAGCTCCTCATAGATCACATGTTTATATAGAAGTATGTAATTCACATGCTATCCCTAGATATGCTTGATACGGTATTGCGTGTTGTGAAACAGATGTCTTTAACAAATTTAAAAACAACAATGGTAAATTCAATGAAACCCTAACTAGGGACACAAGGGGTATGTTAAGCTTGTATTAAGCTGTACATTTGAGGATACATGGAGAAGATATTCTAGATGAGGCTCTTGTTTTCACAACCACTCATCTTGAGTCCATGGTATTTAAATTAAGCCCTTTTTTTGGAAAGAAAGCTATGCATGTCTTAAAGTAACCCCTCCATAAAGGCCTCCCAAGATCAAAAGCAAGTCAATACATCTCTGTCTAAAAAGAAGACGCTTATAAGAATGAATTGTTGCTAAAACTTGAGAAATTAGACTTCAATCTATTACAATTGATGCACAAGCAAGAACTATACGACATCTCAACGTAACATGCAAGGGTGTGTGGGTGTGGGTGTGTGTGTGTGTGTGTGTGTGTGTGTGTGTGTTGTGTGTGGAGAGGGAGAGAGGATGTATTTTGTGTAAATCTGATTTTTTTTCTTTTTTATTATGCATAGGTGGTGAAAAGACCTAGACTTTGAATCTGGACTTCCGTATGCGATGAGTCAAATGGTTGAGTGTTATTTTTGGGCTATGACAACGTATTGTGAACCTCATTACTCCCTTGGAAAGATCACATTAGCCAAAATTATTGTTATGAAATCAACTATAGATGATAATTATGATGCATATGGTACAATTGAAGAACTTAAACCATTTACAGATACAGTGCAGAGGTATAATATTTCCAACTATCAAATTCTTGTTTTGGACATCCCCTTCAAATCTAGCATGTGAACTATACAAAGTCCTATTGTCTTTTCCTACGCATTCTTTAAGAGTAACAAATAAATTCCTAATTCATCTTCTCATGTTCTAAAATTGAGTGAATAGGGAAATGACATGGTTAATTTTTAGGTGGGATGTGAGCGCCATCGATTAGCTCCCAGATTTTATGAAGATATGCTACAGAACTCTTCTAAATCTCTATAAAGAATTCGACAAAGCAAAGAAGATCCTATAGTGTTCGTGGTTCAGAAAATGTTGTATGGCTTACCCTTAGTCTATTCTACGGTTTAAGAAGAATTAATTTTTCCACCTTGAGTAAAATTCCAATAGTAACATGATTGTATTTTGTTGGAACTCGTTACTTGTTTCAAGAACTAGTAAGAAGTTACTACATTGAGGCCAAGTGGTTCAATGAAGGTTATGTGCCATCATTTGATAAGTACATGGCCAACGGGCTTAACACTGTTGGTTATTCCTTGTTCATGACATCATCCATTGTTGGCATGGGAACAATTGCTATGATTGAAGCATTTGATTGGATAAAAGATAAACATGAAGTTCATGTTGCTTTAAATATAATTACAAGGCTCATGGATGACATAATAGACTACGAGGTATGTTATATAAGTAGGAGGTATGTCAACAACAAAGTAGGCTCCACTGCTTCATCAACATAATTAGCCTTTTCTTCAACTTCAACAGTATTAGTAACATTTCTAAATTCTGAAGCATAATGGCCATACTTATGACAGTTGTAAAATTGAATTTGTGATTTTTCATACCTTCTTCCATATGGCCTTGAGTAATTTCCTCTTTCACGCCACCTTGTTTGTTGTGAGTCATGACTTTTTTCTTCATTGTTGATGGTATGGTGAGCACTTCTTTCACTTCTACCTCTTCCTCGGCTTCTTTCTCTTTGTGTCAAAGAAAGCTTTGTTTGTAGCCCTTGTTCCAAAGACTGTTGTTTCTTCACTATTTTTCTTTCATGAGCTTGTAACGAACCCATGAGTTGATCAATGGTCATGGACTCCAAGTCCTTCGATTCTTTAATGGCTACAATAATAAAGTTAAATTTGGGATCCAATGACCGAATGATCTTTTCAACAACCCTTGTATCATTCATGGAGGTTTCACCGTATCTCCTTAGTTAATTTACAATAGCCAAGACTCTTGAGAAATAATCTGAAATTGATTTAGATTCCTTCATATGTAATGCTTCAAATTCACCTCGTAATGTTTAGAGGTAGACCTTTTTCACTTTATCAACTCCTTGGTAGGAATTTTGAAGAATCTCCCATAGTTGCTTTGCATTAGTTGCATTGGCAATGCTTTGTAGCATTTCATTATCAAAACATTGATGGATAGTCATGACCGCCTTCTGGTCCTTCTTTCTCATGACTTGTAAAGTATCTTGTTCGGCTTGAGATAAGGTTGTTTTATCTTGTGGGTCAACATAACCTTTATTCATAACTTCTCACACATCTTGTGCTCCCAAAAATGTCTTAATACGATTACACTAATTTTCATAGTTTTCTATGGTGAACTGAGGCATTTGAAATAGGACCGAATTGTTTGTCATTTCCTTTCTTCCTCACAAACTAACTCTGATACCACTTTGTTGGAAAATAGTGGCTAATTACACACACACAACAATAAAAATAGAAGAGAAATGAAGGGAGGAGCACTAGGAAGATACTTTTATCTAACTTTTTTTTTATTTTATAAAAAACATAACATTATATAGGCTTCAAAACAACTATGTAAGACCAATATGTAAATGTCATTACACCCACTAATATAACATTTAAAACTCAACTAACATAACTTAATTAACTCCCATGTCTTTCTCTAACACAACTTAACTCCCATGTCTTCCACTAACACAACTTAACTCCCATATGTTCTACTAACATAATAACAATTTATTTAATCAAATGTAATTTCAAACATTTACCTCATCGATTATTGTATTTCTTTAGTTTATAAATGGTTTTAGATTCATTTGATGTGATGTAATGGAGTGAATGTGGTTGGTGTGACATATAAATTTGTAATTGGCATATTTCGGTGATCAAAACCTGAATGATCGAGTTGTAAGTTTCATGATATTTTATGTAACCAATCATCGACATCTTCGAGCTGACACTCAAGTGCATAGAAGCCGACAAATCAGTTAGAACACCATATAGTACAGGTAAGTATGTGAGGACACTCTGCACTTTTTAGTTCCGAGCCTATTTTGAAAAACCAGGGGTTAAATGAAAAGTTTAGGGTTTTTCAAAGTAGGACCGGTCCCCAATATTTAGGACCGGTCCAACTTTTCTCGGTAAGATAGGTTCTGCAGGTTTTCAAAAAGTCCCACCGGTCCTATTTATTTGGCACCGGTCCAACTTAGCCTATTCCAAATAGGAAATAAATTTTGACGAAAATTCTGATTCCTATTGGGTTTGAAACTTCTAGGAAAGTTCTATTTTGGTATTTAACTTCTTTTCCAAGTAGAATTAGGACTTCCTTGCCTATATATATGTATCCATATTTTCTCTACAATCGTGTGAAAAAGAAGCCCTGAAATATTAGTTTTAAAGAGAGAAAGTATATACATAATAATTAGGGTTTATATATTTTTAAGAACACACATCCATACTACACGAGTGATTTTAGGATGGTGTTCTACTTCTGATTAGCTGCTCAGAGACTGCATCAAATCTATTTGCTGATCAGAACATTGGATTGAAGGTTCTTCGCTTGCTTGCTTGCTGAGGAAGAAAGGTGACCAGATTGCACTACGAAGGGAACAAAATACTTGCTGAGTATTTTGGTTCTTCCAGCAACCTTTCTGTAAGGGTGGTGACGTTAGCCAGAAGTCTGCAGCAGTTGGACGTGTTGTCGCAATCATAAGCCTGAGGTGTTCCGCATCAGATCCTTGACAGAGTGAAGAGGGGTGTGAGACTGAGACAGAGTCTGTTGTACTTTGCTTCATCATAGTGAATTGGTTCCCTGAGGCGTGCCGCCTCCCTCCGTGGTTTTTCCCGCCTTGTGTTTCCACGTATATCTGGTGCATTCTTTTCTTTACTTGCACTTTACTTATTTGCTTGCTTTAATTGTTTAATTAATTGGACTTAAAATTGAATTAATTAAAAATTAAGCAAACGAGCAAGTGATCCTATTCACCCCCCTCTAGGTTCTAAAATACTTTTCGCAACCGCTTCCGCACCGCGCAACTCACAATTGGTATCAGAGCAGTGTTCTCTAATTTGTGAGTAGTTCCTTGCAAAGTATTTTTAAAATCAAAATTTATTTTTGTTTTCAAAAATTATCATGGAATCTAGTATGAAAGAGGGTGGATCGATTCAGCGAACTCCTTTGTTTGATGGTTCAAATTATACTTTCTGGAAGTCTCGCATGAAAGCCTTTTTAAAATCTCAAGGAGAGAGAGTTTGGATGGCTGTAGAGAATGGCTATAAAATTCCTACCATTACAACTGGAGATGGTGATGCTGTTGTGACTGTAGAAAAGGATAAGGCAACATGGTCTAATGCTGAACAGGAAGATGCAAATAATAACAACAAGGGTTTATATGCTATATTTAATTCTGTTGTTCCTTCTGAATTTGCTAGAATTTCTGCGTGTTCCACTTCGAAAGAAGCATGGAATATTTTACAGGTAACTCATGAGGGTACCACCAAGGTAAGGAGATCTAAGCTACAAATGCTTGCCACTAAATTTGAAACAATTAGAATGGATGAAGATGAGATGTTTTCTGATTTTTATTCTAGGCTTAATGATATTGTTCAAAGTAGTGCTAACCTTGGAGAGAAAATTCCTTCTTTTCAGATTATTAGAAAAATCATGAGATCATTGCCTGATAGGTTCCAAGCTAAGTTGGAAGCCTTAGATGAAAGCAGAGATGTAGATTCTATGGAGGTGGCTGAGTTAGTTGGATCAATTCAAACTTTTGAGATGAAATATCCAAAGCTTCAGAAATCAAAAAGTTTGGCTTTAAAAACATCAAAGACTTCAAAGTCTTCAAGTTTGTCAAATTGTTCAAATTCTTCAAAATCTGAAGTTGAAAAAATTGAAAGGTTTGAATATGATTCAGATAATGATGTTGCACTCCTTGCTAGAAAATTTAGAAAGATTCTTGAATATGAAAAAGGTAAAAATTTGAGAAAAGGAAATCCTTCTAAATTCCGGAATCAAAGCTCATCATCCAAAGGTAAGGAAAGGAAAGAGAAAGAAGAGGACTCTAAGGAAATTGAGGTTACGTGTTGGACATGTGGTGGTAAAGGACACACATCTAATCAATGTCCAAGTCCTAAGAAAAATAGCTTTAGTGCAAAGAAAATTTCAAACAAGAAAGTTATGAAAGCTATTATTTCTGAGTCTGAATCTTCTAACTCTGATAGTGATTCTTCTGTTGAGAATGATTCTTTGGTTTTTGTTGCTTTATTGAATGATGATACTGCTAATGATTCTTCTTCTGATGTAGGTGAAACAGAGATGTACACTACTCTCAGTCAAGTATGGTCTGACGATTCAGAAGTTGAGCAGTCTGATGAAGAACCATGTGAAAGCAAGTTGCCAGAACTTTTTGAGAAATTGCTGGAAGCTTATAATAAAAAATCTGAGAAGCTGAAGCAAGAAAGATCTGAGAAAGAGACTTTGAAGAAAAAGAATGAAGATCAAGTGAAGTTGATTGAAGAAAGTAAAGCTAAAATTCTGAATCTTCAAGGCAAAGCCAAGTTTCTTGAAAACGAGGTAAGTCAAGCTATTTCTGCTAAAGATGTTCTTATTGCTAGAATTAATTTTCTCGAGCCTGAATTGAAAAAATCACAAGAGAAATTAATTGCTTTTACTTCTGGACAGATTAAGCTTGATAGCATGATTAGTGTTGGTAAGCCTGTAGGAGATAAAACTGGATTAGGTTTTGTTGGGTCATCGTCTAAGGGAAAAACTATTTTTGTTAAACCCAAGAATTTGATTGTGTCAGAACCCAAACCTAAGTCTCAAGTTGAGTCTGTGCATGCTAATGTTGTGTCCAATGTGCTTTATTGTTCTTTTTGTGATAAGACTGGACATAGTCAACACTATTGCTATAAAAAGAGAAGACATTCTAATTCTGATTTTCATGTGCATAATTCTTTTGCTAAGAATAGGGTTCATGCTAAAAAGCCACATTATTGGAACAAACCCAAAAAGTCTCAAGGTAAAAAGAATTCAAATAAAAAGAAGAATGTTTTTGTTTCTCCACAATTCTCTCCTGATAAATTGCATGTTAAAACCATCTGGATGAAAAAGGAAGATTTGGAGAAGTTTGTGCCTGTTGATACTATGGGATTTATTCCTAATAGGTCTTTGGGTGCAAAACCCCCTAACTAAGTCTTTTAGGACTTTGATGGTCATGGATTGAGCTTCTGTTCATTATTTGTTTTCCATTGGACCATGTTTTTTTTTTTTTGGTTAGGTTTTGTTTATTTTTAGTAATAATCATATGAGATTATGATAATTATATTTTTCTGAGAAATGATGTGATTTCCTTATATTTCTTTTTAATTTCACTTTAATTTGTGAATGCATAATTGGGACACTCAGCTTGTCAATGAATGAAGTACTTGATTTTATGATCTAAACATTGATGACCAATATGCTTTATTTATTTCTTTTTAGAGGTAAATCTTCTGAGTCCATACAATTTGTGCACTAGTCCAATTCTGAGAGAATTGATTGAAAACTAATGTGAAGTTGACTAGAATATATTGTATGAGTAGCATTGAAAGCTTAAATGATCAATGAAAAAAAATGAAAAAAATTATATGTTTTTATTCAGCATGAAAAGAAAAAGAAAATAGGAAATTTGCTGAATATCTAAGACAAAAGGAAAAAGGCTACCTTCGGGATGTGTTCGTAGCTTCCACTACAATGTAAATCTCCAATGAGATATCTTTAAAAATTTAAAGAGTTGTTTTGAGGAAAATAGCTGGCTGCCCGTAAGAGTGAAAGCCACCGTCTTAGAAAAAGAAAAAAAAATAAATGATGGATCTTGTGGAGTTATATTTGCTTATTATCCAATATGTTTTAGATGATGAATCAAAGGAATTTGATTAATTTTTGATGAAGTTGGATTGCACACACACACATGGATTTATTAGATGAATTTCTAAATTTTTATAAATATTTGTGTGTTGGAAGTTGTGTCATGATCATGAACTTGAGAATGAATTTTAAAGACAATCTATGGGTTTTAAAATTCTGCATTTATAACTAATTGAAATTGTTCAGAAATTTTAGAACTCATGTTATTCTCTGAAAAATGTGTTTTGATTATTCTCATGAGATTATTCATGTTTTAGTGTTATTTTTTTTCTCTTGAAAAATTTCAAAAAAAAAAAATTCAAAAATATGTTTATTTTGATTTTGTGTTTATTTTTCACTCCTTATGTTCTAAATTGCTAAATCAGATTAAAAATATGTGTTTTTGGTGAATTAAAGGTCCAAAGTGTAATTTTTCATAATTCACAAAGTTGGACCGGTCCCCATTATTGAGCACCGGTCGCACTTCTGCAGGTTCTGAGGAACAGAAAGAAGTTGGACCGGTCCCCAAATATGAAGACCGGTCGCACTTAGCGAATGCCCAGAATGTTGATTCTGCGCGTGCGCGTGTTTTGGCTTAAAACCCCTCACTTATTCTCACTCACATACACTCATATCTCTAACTCTTAAACTCTCTTAAAAACACTCCAACTCACACACATTTCTCTTCATCTAAATTTCTTTGTGATTGATTGATATTGGAGGTTGGGATTGAACTTTTGGAGTTTGGGTTGATTGAGTATTGATTTGGGAGAAATTGTGCAAATAAATTGTTTTGAAAATTGAGGTTTAAAGACTTGCACACAAAGTGTTCGACAAAAAGTCTCAATGGAACTCTTGACTATATTTTTGATCCCATTCATTGTGGTGTTAATGGCACGCAAACGGGGACGAAATGATGCGTCCACAAGTGCAGATAATCGAATTGTGTTTACTAGAAACATGTTTGAAGATGATTTTAACTACAACACTTTCATAAACATCATTGGATGTCGAGCTATGAGGATAGAAAGGAAAGTGAATCTTGTGGCGATTAAACAAGAATGGGAATTGGATTTTGTGCAATATTTTGAGGATAATGGTTGGGAGTCTCTATGTGATCTTCGGGAGATTGTCAAGCCGGACATGGTTCGATATTTCTATGGTAATATCATTACATCGAGCCTGGATGACCTCACTTTTGTGACCAAATGTTATGGTGTTCGGGTTGAGGTTACCAAGGATATAATTGCCAATATATTGGGAGTCCCAGAGATTGAAAATGGCTTAGTTTTGCCATATCAAATTGAGGATCCAAACCGACCAACCATGGATGACATGATTAGGGAGTTATGCATACCCAATGCCCCTAGACTTGTTGATAGGTTGCCTTCACTTTATATCACACACAATGTGTCGGCATTAAATTTGGTGGTCTCCTACAACCTTGATCCTCATGATCATAAAGGTAATTTGATCAAGAGTCGAGCCGAGCTACTATATTATATTGTTCGAGAGGATCCCATCAATCTTCCTGCAACAATCATGCGTACCATGATTCTCGCTACTCGACACTCTAGGTCATCATCAGCCTTACCCTTCCCACAGATTATCATGGCTATTCTGAGAGGTGCAAGGGTTCCTATTCCTGATGGAGCAGATGTTGAAAGACCGAAAGGGTTAATTGATGCTACCTCAATTACTCGTTCAGTCAACAAGAAAGAGAAGGATAGGAAAGCTTATGAGCTCAGTCAAGGAGCTGGTCAGGCTGTGTCTGGGGGTCGTGGAGTTTTCCAACTTCCTGCTACTGACACACCTGTGACAGCCAATCAGATGAACCAAGTTCTCAGGTTCATTCAGCAAGGGTTCGATCGTTTACATACTAGGATAGACAAGCTTGACCCTGCTGCTTCTGATGAGGCTGCTGATGATGCAGATGATGATTAGACTTTAGGTCTTAATATATTTTGTTCTAGACTATGGTTGATTTCTTTATCTTTGATGTCTAGATTATTTATTTTGGTTTATTCCATCAACTGATATGTTTTGGATATTTATTTGATCAGTGATGATGATTATGTTTGTCTCTATGTGCTTCATGATTTATCTGTTTATCTAAATCTCTTTGCTAGTTCTTTGTCAATTTGTTCCAAAAAGGGGGAGATAATATTGTTATATGCATAGGATGTGATATGAGGTTCTTTGACAAAGGGGGAGATATATTTATCAGATATTTTTTTCAAGGGGGAGATATATATGATTATATTTCTTTATTAAGCTTTTCACAGGTTGTGTTGTTTAAGAGATGTGCAGGTACAACAGGTTTTTACTAACCGTCTTGAACACACAAGTAAAGCTTCTGATGATCAGTTCTATATTTCTTGTATTTGGGCAAATTTGTAATTTAATTTTTCCAATGGGTTAGGTTATTGATTGTCTAAGTGGTTTTGTCACGAAATTGCCAAAGGGGGAGATTGTGACATATAAATTTGTAATTGGCATATTTCGGTGATCAAAACCTGAATGATCGAGTTGTAAGTTTCATGATATTTTATGTAACCAATCATCGACATCTTCGAGCTGACACTCAAGTGCATAGAAGCCGACAAATCAGTTAGAACACCATATAGTACAGGTAAGTATGTGAGGACACTCTGCACTTTTTAGTTCCGAGCCTATTTTGAAAAACCAGGGGTTAAATGAAAAGTTTAGGGTTTTTCAAAGTAGGACCGGTCCCCAATATTTAGGACCGGTCCAACTTTTCTCGGTAAGATAGGTTCTGCAGGTTTTCAAAAAGTCCCACCGGTCCTATTTATTTGGCACCGGTCCAACTTAGCCTATTCCAAATAGGAAATAAATTTTGACGAAAATTCTGATTCTTATTGGGTTTGAAACTTCTAGGAAAGTTCTATTTTGGTATTTAACTTCTTTTCCAAGTAGAATTAGGACTTCCTTGCCTATATATATGTATCCATATTTTCTCTACAATCGTGTGAAAAAGAAGCCCTGAAATATTAGTTTTAAAGAGAGAAAGTATATACATAATAATTAGGGTTTATATATTTTTAAGAACACACATTCATACTACACGAGTGATTTTAGGATGGTGTTCTACTTCTGATTAACTGCTCAGAGACTGCATCAAATCTATTTGCTGATCAGAACATTGGATTGAAGGTTCTTCGCTTGCTTGCTTGCTGAGGAAGAAAGGTGACCAGATTGCACTACGAAGGGAACAAAATACTTGCTGAGTATTTTGGTTCTTCCAGCAACCTTTCTGTAAGGGTGGTGACGTTAGCCGGAAGTCTGCAGCAGTTGGATGTGTTGTCGCAATCATAAGCCTGAGGTGTTCCGCATCAGATCCTTGACAGAGTGAAGAGGGGTGTGAGACTGAGACAGAGTCTGTTGTACTTTGCTTCATCATAGTGAATTGGTTCCCTGAGGCGTGCCACCTCCCTCCGTGGTTTTTCCCGCCTTGGGTTTCCACGTATATCTGGTGCATTCTTTTCTTTACTTGCACTTTACTTATTTGCTTGCTTTAATTGTTTAATTAATTGGACTTAAAATTGAATTAATTAAAAATTAAGCAAACGAGCAAGTGATCCTATTCACCCCCCCTCTAGGTTCTAAAATACTTTTCGCAACCGCTTCCGGACCGCGCAACTCACAGTTGGTACTACAAATTTGCTTCTTGTAACATGAGAAGGGCTAATAAATTAATAGACTAAATTATCTGCTTTATGGATATGTATGTTTTTATGTATATACGTACACATGTTTCTATACACATTTCTATATGCATGCCAGCTTGGTATAGAACTAACTTGTCAAAGAAATTAGAAACGGAAGCTAAATGAAAAGGAAAATCTCATGACACTTTATAATTTTTTGAGGGTCCACCTAACCTCATTATATAATCCAGATGGACTGAAAGGAGATTTACGGGACTATACTACCATCAATTTTCAGAGGATTGATTTTAAAGTTTTTGACCATTCAATTTATTCACTCGAATAAATTGAAGGTTTTATAAATTACAAAATTTTAGTTTGAATGGTATCTCTTTTACAGTTCTACGACAAAATTTTTGCTTGAATGCCAATTTTTCATATGTGGGCATTCTCATATTCAATTTTTATATCAATATGTGTTGTTTCTCGGTTATTTATCAACTACTGTTCCCTTATGTTATGTTTGGTATGCGAGAATAGAATATAATGTAGCTGGGAATGGAATGAGAATAGAAATGGAATGAAATGATCATTCTCATTGTACTATTTGTTTGCAAATATGAAATGAGATAAGAATGAACTAAATTTTAAATCAAATTCTCCAAAATACCCCTCCTAGTGATAAATAAATTAAACCAACAAATATGAGCTGGTAGAGGAAGGTGGCAATGTGGAGATGGTGGTGGGTGGCGGGGGTGGTGGTGGAGGAAGGTGAAGATGTGGAGGTGGTGGTGGCGATGTGAAGGTGGTGGGGGTGGCGATGGAGGTGGTTGTGTGGTGGTGGAGGAAAGTGTCGATGGAGGTGGTGGAGTTGCGATGTGGCAGCGGTGGCAGTGCTGGTGGTGGATAAAGGTAGAGATATGGAGGTGGTGGTGTGGTGGAGTAGGAAGGTGGTGATGTAGAGGTGGTGGTGGCAATGGTGGTAGAGCCGGTGGTAGTGGTGGTGGTAGAACTGGTGTGATGGTGGAAGTGAGGGGTTTTTTGATAATTTTTTTTTTTTTTAATCTTATTGGAAATGGAATGTCCATTTCATAAGTTTAACTATGGAATGGATTTTCATTCCTAAAATTGAATTTTTATTTCAAGGGAAGGATCGTTCTCATCTTAAAATTCATACCAAATAAATAAATGGTTGGAACGGACATTCCATTCCACAGTGAGTCTTCTTTTTGCTCTCCAGTTTCCTCTTCTTCTTTTTTTGTTTAATCAAATTCTTGTAGTAGTACTTCTGTTTTGTTGATTTGTTTGTGGAAAAAGCCCTGAATGTTTTGTTTTGGTTGTGGGCTTAATGTAATGTGTTAAGCCCACGTTACTTGCCTCCTACACTTGTATTCTTTCCTCCCGTTCTTCATATACTCTGCTTTGACTTCGAACCCAAAAACTCTCTTATGACTAAATATTTGATAATTTGATTTCTAGAGATGTCAGGCACTTATTATCTTCTGGCATTTAAATGTACTCTTATTTTAAACATATTTTACAATTAGTGCCATCAATTTAAATTAGAAAGATTTAGATATTAAATTTACAACCACATTAAATACTAAAACTTTCAAAAATGAGGGTAATTTAAAAGTGGGAGGACAACACACCTATAAATTAGGGGGGGAAAAAAACAACAACAAAAAAAAAAAAAAACACGATACAACAGTTTTGCAACTTGTTCTTTTATTTTGGTGGATTCCCCTAGAGAGAGAAATCTCTTTCTTCTGTGCCCATTTTTTGTGCACTCTTAACCAAAAAAAATCAAAAGAAATCCTTTTTGTGAAATCCTCTCTCTTTATCCATATACAAAGAACTTAAATAGAAACCCTCTAGGATGAAATCCATTTCGGTTAGGCACCTACATGGGGCTCAGTGGGGGAGGAAGCCCCCGCTAAGATTGTTTTTTTAAGTATATACCTATAATTTTATTAATTTTTTGAAAATGCCCTCACTTACATTATTGAAAATTTTCACTATATATAACTTTGCCCCATATATATATATATATATATTATCTAAAGTAACCCCAGAATTGTAAATGTACTCCATGGAATTATCAATGAAAGTTACGATTCTTTTGCTTATTACGATAATTTGACTTTTTTTTCTTCTTGTTATTAATGGCCACCCTCTCGCATAATTTTTTGAGTCCATCACTGATTTCGGTATAATGAAGACGCAAGAAAGAAGAAACCTCTTGCTTACAATTTGCTTTCCCTTCTTGGATAAAATCCTTTTAACATGGATTCAAAGACATTTCAGTGAGAAAAGAGTATAAAGACATGATTTGACATTCTCACTTCTCACCGCCTTCTTTCTCGATGAAACCCATTTAACCATGGCATCAACGTAATTTTATATAGAGAGAGAGGGTATATGTTAATATATATTAGTATATTTTATACTTGTCCTTTTTCACATCCAATTAGGATTCCTATAATTGGGGACTTACCATGTATAGGATAAGTTGCTCCCCACCCACCTACCTCTTTTCCTTCTCCTATATATTTGCTCTCAATGTATATATTATTTGATATACCATTCATTAATATAATTCAGAGATGTTTCTCTCTTTTCTTCTTTATTTCTAGCATGGTATCAGACCAAGGGTTTTAAATTTTTTTTTCTTCTTTCGCTTAATTATTCTCATCACTAAAAGAAAACTCTTTTCAATTTGGTGTCGAAACTAAACCTTCTGGAACTTGTTTTGATATTCTGATAATATCAGATCGAAACCCTTGACAAGACGATCAAGATGCCATAAAATTTAGCCCAAACAAAGCTTTCACGAGCCCTTATGCACCACCAGAAGTCTTCTAGTTTTTTTTCAGCTCCGCCACGAGCTTCCATGCACTGTCACTCCTGGCCATACGTCATTATGCGCTAGTGAGCTTATTCATGCGCTGCCACACGCTCCACATCATCGCTGAATCAATATGCACTGCCAGGACATCCGCCACGTGGACCTCCACGTCATCTACCAAGTCATCGTTAACTCACCACGTCATCACCACGTCATCACTAACTCATATGCCATGTCAGCTTTCTCTACCACGTCAGCAACAGAAATTTTTTTCCTAGGCCTACCTTGCGTGAAATTTCTTGTTGATTCTAATTTTCTAGTCAGTTTTGTTATTTGGACTTTCAAAATGAGATTTTTCACCCTAAAATGAGATTTTAGTCTGGGACTTCACTCCACAGATATTCTTCTTTTGAGCCTTCACTCAATAGATATTTTTCTTATTTTTGCCACAATGGTGGTAACAAACAGCGAGCACAGTTATTTCATCCCAAAACTAGTGAACGTTCCTGCAGATATTGTCGCAAATTAGGGCTTACAATTGAGAAGTGTGTCAAACTTACTAGACCTCGCAATGTTGTAGCTATAGCTACCACAGAGATAGTGTCATCTCATCATTCCCCTTCTGCACTAATTACTTCTCCTTCTAAGGCGTACCCATTTACATTTTCTGCTGCTGATCTGGAGGCAAATCTCAACTAGCTTCTATCCAAGAAATCAGGTTCAAACTCATCTAACTTTGCTTTTTTAGCCACACCAAGTACACCTAATTCATGGTTTTTGGACTTTGCTTGCTGCAATCATATGACACCTGACCATACTTTGCTCACTGCTCAGACTCCTGCATCTCATGCCCCTATTATTCACACAGCTAATGTTTGTCTGTTCCCAATGTTTATCTTATTCCTAATCTTTCTCTTAATCTTTTGTCTGTTTGTCAAATGACTAAGCTAGGTTTGAATATAACATTTTTCTCTATTGGCGGTGTTGTATAAGATCCTTAGACTGGTCAGATAATTGGGACAGGTCGTAAGATAGGGCGCTTATTTGAGCTTTCTTCCTTACATCTACCTACTTCATTTGTCACAGCTGCATCTACACAAAGTAGTATACCTACTCTTGAGTTGTGACATTCTCGTTTAGGTCATGCATCGGTATCTCGAGTCAAAAGTATCGTATCTAAGGGTTTATTAGGATCAGTCAAAATCGATTCTTTTGATTGCATTTTCTTGTCAGTTAGGCAAACAGTCTGCTTTACCATTCAATAACAGTGAGTCATTTGCTTTTTCTCATTTTGATCTTGTTCATTTTGATGTATGGAGACCTTCTTCTATAGCCACCATGGGTGGGGCACGATATTTTGTTATATTTTTGGATGATTTTTCACGATTCACTTAGATATTTTTAATGAAAAATCGTTCTGAATTACTCAACATCCTTCGTGATTTCACCAAAATGATTTCAATTCAATTTTTCACAAATATCAAAATTTTTTGTTCTGATAATACTACAGAATACATGAAAAATGAATTTCAAAATATCCTCAAACACTATGGCACTATTTTTCATTCTTCTTGCCCTGATATATCTCAACAAAACAGTCGAGCTAAATGAAAACTTCAACATATTTTAGATTTGGTTCGATCACTTGTCATTTCTTCTTCCGTGCTATCATCTTTTTGGGGTGAAGCATCCCTCACTGCTATCTACACCAAGAATAATGTACCCACACCACTTTTACAAAATCAAATACCCTATAAGTGTCTTTACGAGCAGGTTCCTGACTATAGTAATCTTAAAGTTTTTGGGTATGCTAGTTTTGTTCTTCTTCATCCTCATGAGTGAACAAAATTACAACCTCGTGCTTAACTTTGTTATTTTCTTAGGTATAGACTTGAACAAAATGGATATAGGTGTTATGCTCCAATTACGAGATGTCTTAAAGTCTCTTGTCATGTTATTTTTTGGGAACATAAAATGTTTCATACCTTATCCAAATTCACTGGTACTCTTGATCACCAATTTTCTATTCCTTCTTTAGATACATCTACAGATCTTTTTCTAGATTCTCCTTCTGCTAGCCCATCAGATACAATTGACCTTTCTGGCTCAGCACATGTGGTTGACCCTCCTACAGTTGAGTTCCAATCATCTATCCTGCCTGAGGCTCCTGATGTTGTTACTGCTTTGGATCCTCGTCGATCCACTTGGGTAAGAACCTCCCCTGCACATCTTCATAACTATCATTGTTATCATACTCTTATAACCCTTCATGAACCTCACACTTTTTGCGAGACCTTCTCTAACCCTTTATGGCAACGAGTAATGAAAGAAGAGTTAGATGCACTTGCCCAGACTCATATATGGGATCTAGTTGAATTGCCTCCAGATAAGTCTTCCATTAGAAGTAAATGGGTCTACAAAATCAAGACTTATTCAGATGGGTCTATTGAACGCTATAAAGCCCGACTTGTGGCAAGGGGGTTCACACAGGAGTATGGCATCGATTATGAGGAGACTTTTGCTCATATTACTCATATTCCTTCTGTTCGTACTCTTATTGATGTGGCTGCTTCCCATCTTTGGAAACTTTTTCAGATAGATGTCAAAAATGCCTTCCTCAATGGTGATTTGCTCGAGGAAGTTTATATGAAGCCTCCTCCAGGTTTTGATCATTTACCTTATCAAGTTTGTCAGCTTAAGCGTGCTCTGTATAGTTTTAAATAGGCACCTCGAGCTTGGTTTGCCAAGTTCAGTTCTACTATTTCTCGTCTTGGCTATTCTACCAGTACATATGATTCAACTTTATTTATTCGGCGTACTACAAGTGGTGTTATTCTTCTCTTGTTTTATGTTGATGACATAATCATCACTGGGGATGATGATCAGGGTATTCAGGAACTTAAGCAGTTTCTCAATTATTAGTTTGAAATAAAAGATCTTGGACCTCTCAGCTATTTTCTTAGCCTAGAAATCACTAAAGCTACTGATGGCTACTATCTTACTCAAGCAAAGTACAATTCTGATCTTCTTTCTATAGCTGGCATCACAGACAATAAGATTGCTGATACTCCACTTGAGCCTAATGTGAGACTCACTCCACATGATGGTGAACTTCATCGTGATGGTACTCTGTATCGTCAGTTGGTTGGTAGTTTGGTATCTCTTACTGTCACTCGTCCAGATATTTCTCATGTTGTTCATATCGTCAGTCAGTCCATGGCTTCACAGAGATCAGTTCACTTTGCTGTTGTTCTTCATATTCTCCGTTATGTCAAGGGTACTGTATTTCGTGGACCCTTTTCTCTCATCGGTCTTCACTGCTACTTCATGTTTATTGTGATGCAGATTGGGCTGGGGACCCAAAAGATCATCGTTCCACTATAGGATATTGCTTCTTTCTTGATGACTTACTGATCTCTTAGCGTAGTAAGAAGTAGTATGTTATTGCTCGATCTAGCACTAAGGTCGAGTATAAAGCACTTGCAGATGCTACTTTTGAGCTTTTATAGTTATGGTGGCTTCTTTAGGATATGGGTGTTTCTTCATCCGCTACTACTCCTATCTATTGTGATAACAATAATGCTATTCAAATTGCACACAATGATATTTTTCATGAGCGAACCACAAACACATTAAGATAGATTGTCATTTGTTCGTCATCATCTACTTCAGAATAGCTTACAGTTACGGTCAGTCACATCACGTGATCAAACAGTAGATATCTTCACCAAATCTTTTCCACCAGGGCACTTTCAAAAGCTTGTTTTCAAACTCCAGATGGCGTCGTATAACCCACCTTGAGTTTGAGGGGGAGTATTAATATATATTACTATATTTTATACTTGTTCTTTTCCACATCCAATTAGGATTCCTATGATTGGGGACTTACCAAGTATAGGATAACTTGCTCCCCACTCACCTACCTCTTTTTATTCTCTTATATATTTGTTCTCATTGTATATTATTTGATATACCATTCACTAATATAATTCAGAGATGTTTCTATCTTTTCTTTTTTATATCTAACAGTACAAAAGATTGATTCTGACCTTCTCTTTTAAGATCTACCAAAAAGCTAGCTGGGATGCACAATTTTTTTCTTACTTTTATTTCACCGTTATTAGAGCAAATGGTTATGTTAAAAATTACCAAAATGGTGTAGTTTTAGACGCACTTGAAGAACAAAATTTTTTTATCGGAAAGGATTTTGATCCCCGATGTAATACGTAAACTATATCTTTCAATATGTTCCTTTTAAAGAATTGCTGGTAAAGTATTTAGTTTAAAAATAATCATCATTAAATTTAGGCACGCATGTGAGGCTCTCACCAATATTTTTATGTGTGAATCGACATCAATGCTCCGAAAGAAAACAATCTGAGTCCTTTGTTAAAAGTATGGAAGCACATTTTAAAGAAAGCATGCCTCTTTAAAGAAAAGAAAATTAAACATTCAAATGTTATTAGTGTTGGTTTTTTGTTTTAAAAATTACCAACTTTACTGATAATGTGATTGTAATAAAAAATAACAAGCTGTCAACATTTCTTACTTTGTCAGGTTAATAAAGGTAAAATTTTGAGGTGGTTTCGAGTGAGAGTTCTATTAAAGTTGATATCAACAGCTTTATTCCTAATAGTTACTAAGTAAGACAAGTCTCTACAATCCAACAGTTTTATTCTTATTAATTTGATAACCATGTAGATAATTACAATAGTTTCACATTATATGGCACAAATTCTGATTAATAGAGTTCAAAGAAAAAGAAACATGTAAATTCAAACCCACAAAGGATAAAACAGCACAGTTCTGATTACTCATTTGTTCTTCAATCATAAAGATAGGTAGCAAGCATTTCATGCCAAAGCAAGAGTTGTTGTGCCAGAAGTCGAAAAGTGTCTGTGTGTGGGTCTATATACACACACATATATATCTATATAATGGCTAATATTAACTAGAAACCTATAAATTCAAACTCAAAAAGGATAAAGTAGTACAAAGTTTTGATTAATGATTTGTTCCTCGATCAGATAGAGTGTGACTTGATTTAGCCAAAATTTTTGGTTTTCAATTTGGCAAATCAAACCCTAATACATTTGGTAAACAACAAACGAGGATGACAGAGATCTGTGATGGACCCGATTTGCCCCAATTTCCAGGGTTTCATTGATTAAAAATATTCTAGGGTTTTATGTATATTACCTTTTTGTGGATTTGAGGACACGGACTTCTAAGATCGACGATGAGGGCTATTTTGGTTGTCGGCAAGCTCGCAACTTTCGATCGTTGAGCATAGAGCTTTTGTGTTTTGGAACGTTGAGTACAAAGATGAGTGAGTGATGAGACAGAGAAAGAGAGAGATGTGAGAAAGTTTTTGTAGTTTGTTGGTGGTCACCGGAGAGCGTTTCTTCAAAGACAAACTGGATAAAGAAAGAGAATGGGTTGACTATAAAATTGAAAGATGATGTATTGGGGGTAATTTGACATTTTGAGGCTAATAAGGTAATATCATAAAGACGTGGTGAGAGGTAATTTAGACAATCTGTATAGATGAACACTGAAAGTTGACATATTTGTAAATACTTTTGTTAAGTTGATATTTGATGCAATAGTTAGTGGTATTTGATGTATTTGTAGTTTTGGCTCCCTAACTATGTAAAAATTATTTTTTTTCAAAATGTATCAAGTTGGGATTGGCACGGAACCATCTGTTTTATGTGTGAATGGGCAGAATGCTCTAAAGGAAAACATTTGATTCCATTGTACAGTATATTTTAGAAAAAATTCCTTATAAGTCCTACTTTTCAATTGTAAGGATCAATAAGTCCTAAAAAAAATTGTTTACTTTTTACAAATATTTCCAACTAAGTTCACACTTCTATTATCAATAATTTTTTTCCAACATTGGCCTTTCTTGTAAATCTCTTAAATGTTTTTTTAATTAACATACTTAATGTAACCTTTACCTCTAATTTTTATAATTAGTATCAATTTACAATAATAATGAAAATATACATAGTTTTAATTGCCACAAAAATTAGCAAATTTTTAAAAATATTTAACATTTTATTTAAATTCAATCAATTGTAATAAAAATAAATATTAAAACAAGCCAAAAAGTTTCACAATTTTTTTCAATGAGGTGTATTTATATACAATTAATGAATTATTTAATTTTTTTTTAGTTTTTTCTACTTATATTGTTTTTAAAATATGTAATTTCAAGAATTAAAGGTAATTTGATGTAAATTTAAGACTTTGTTACACATACATGCACATAATCTCCACAAAATTAAGTACATGCACTTATTTGTAAAATGGTATAAATATTTTTTTGAGTAATTTTATATATGAATAACACTAATGATATTCTAAAAAAAGGGCACTATTGGAAGAAAATCAATGTGAGTGGAATTACGAACTTAATTAAAAATATTAACCAAAAATAGGACTTAGTTATCCTAATAATTTGTTTTAGGACTTTAAAAAGTAGGACTTATAAGGACATTTTTCTATATTTTAAGTAGGTAAAAGTGCATTTAGACTGAGTTAGAAGTCATAATTAAATAAAAATGTAGTGTATTTTAAAAATTCACTTTTCATTTAAGCTGAATTAGACATAGTAATTACGTATTCATTGAGAATCACTCTTGAATTACCCAACTAGGAAAAAATAATTAGACAAAATACCACTAAATTTGTTTTATTAAATTACCCATCTTTTCACTCACGCATGATCAAACACAATTGATAACTAAGTTTTAATGCACCATCTTTCATCCTCACTCTCACAGTAATCACTCTTTGTTCTCTCTCTCTCTCTCTCCGACTTCTCTTTTAATCTTTATTGTATATGTTAAGGGTAACTTGTTCTTAAAAAAAATTGTGTTTTTGAATAATCATTGCCAAAATACATTTGAAATGCAAATTGGCATTTAGGTTGTAAAGGGTTTGTAGTGTTTGGTCAAAATTTTAAGATTATATTAGGAGATGATGTTTGTCTAAACTACAAGATTACATGTAATGGAAGATGATGTATAGGGAAGGCAACAAACAGATAATTCTATGAGATAAAAGAAAACCCATTACTATATGTATATAAAGTATAAACATGTAAAGGGCGTGCAACAGATAGAAAATTCTGGGGATAAAGAAACAACCAAAACTATATCAACATCTAAATTGAATATACATATATATATATATGTTCATTATATAATAATGTATTGTGTAAAAATAAGTTTGGGTTTTTATGAGATCCCATAAACCCTAATCACCAGTGCTTGTTTCGATTGTTCAATTTTTTTTTATTTTTTTTTTACGGTGAGATAAATTTACAATGATATATTATATTGAGGAATGAAACACAAATGGTGCATTAAGGATTCACAACAAAGTGTGTAAGTGACGATGGGTTAATAGGATCCTTCTTTAGTGGGATTATGTGATTTAGTAAAGACAATTTTGTATTTTTGAATAAGAGTATGAGGACATTTTGGACATGAACAATAATTCTCAATGCATATGTAATTATTTTTCTTAATTTAATTTAAGTGAAAAATGAACTTTTAGAATACACTAATTTGTTATTTGAAACTCCTAATTACATGTAAGTGAATTAAATCGCTTTACAACATGTTTGATGGTATTTTCAGATTAATATTTGTTATCAAATTGTTTTCATATGCATAGAAGGTGTTAATTACTACTCAGTCCTATGTTTCTCTAAACGACAAATAAAGCTTATAAAATTTTCATAGAATTAATAAGTCCTACTTTTAAATGTTTCTTTCACTTCTAAATCAGTCAACTTTCCACTTATACCCTTATCAAATTAAATTTAAAAATTTTAAATTATAATTTTTATCCGAAAATTGATATGTAAGTTAAATTTTTATTTGACTCTTTAAACATGTCTAAAATTTTCTATTAGTAATTGGATATTTTCATTTTTATATTAAAAGGTAAAAGGTCGTACCCAGTGCACAAGGCTCCTGCTTGGACGGGGTCTGAGAGAGGTAGATGTCGGCTAGCCTTATCCCTATTTTTGGAGAGACTTTCATTTTTATGTTACTAATTTCAAATAACTTCTATGTTTCAAAGGGATAAATTTTTACTCAAATTGTTTTAATAAAAAGAAATTAATATATTTTATTAGTTTTAACAAAAATTTGAATTTTTATATATTAAAATGATTGTCATAAAATCTACAAAGATTTTTGGAATTCTACTTTAATTAAATTAATTATAATTTAAATTTATAATATAATATTCATTGTTTAACTAAAACACAAGATCAAAAAAAACAAAAAGTCTTACATGTCAATTTTAAAAATAGAAATTATAATTGCATTATCCTACTGTTATGTAAAAATTATTATAACAAAACGTAGGACTTAATGGTAATTTTATTGTTTTTTAAAAAGGGTAAGCCCTAGAGGCTGAAACATGGTTCAACCATGATAATAATAATAATAAGCATTTGTGCTCTCTTATTTTAAACAAGAAATTGTCGGCAATTAGAATGCTAAAAAAAAAAAGGGCAGGCATGTTATTGTCCATAGCTATACAATCAAATAATAAATGTGCCATATCCTTTAGTACTAATCATAAAGGCAATGAGAGACTTTTTAGTCATATCCTTTTATGAAGGGATCGATTCTTGATTTTTTCTGCAATCTAGATGCAACGACTATTTTTTTTTTTTTTCCAGATAAGACCTCTAGATAAGGGTGCAACTTAGGTTACTTGAATTCAATCTTGACTTCAATTCGATTTTTTACAGGTTTGAACAACTATTTTTAAAATTAGAGTTGAGTTTGAATTAAAAAACTTCAACCCAAACTTAATTAGGATTGGACTTAGATTGAGATGTCAATAACCTGAATTTAACCCGAACCCGAATTGTAATAGTACTTTTATACATATTTTTTATTTTAAATATATTATATGTAATATTCAAATTATGATAACATTTTTCTTTCCAACTTTCTTTATTTAAATCTTAATTTATTGTATGTTAACATTTTGGATAATTAATTTTCTAAAAATTTGTTTGTAATTTTTTTTAAATTTGCATTAACTTTTTAATTTTTTGTGTATTTAGGAGTAATCTAATGTTAAACTTTTTTTAACATGGAGATTGCTAATATAGATAACCCGAATTAATCCGATTTTCTAATCCAAAATCTCAACCCAAGTTGCAAAATTTAAGAATAGGTTGGGTTAGAGTTGAGTAGTTAGGGATAAAAGTAGGGTTATGGTTAAATATTTCATATGTGGGGTTTAATCTAAGTGGTACCTCTCACCCGCCCAACCCGTCTGAGTTTCCACCCTACCTCTACTACTCATTGGGTTCCAAAACAAATGTTCCTCATACTATTTCAAAATGTCTCAAAATAAATGTTCTCTCTAAAAAGGTCAATTTAAAAGAATATAAATTTTGAAAATTATTCCATATTTAACAATGTTTATTTTCTTATTATTTATTATAGCAAAATAATAAATAAAAAAAAATCCCTTCTCAAAAGATAAAAATAAAGTGGCTTGTCACACAAAGCACCGGTTGGTAATATTATTGAACGGATGCATTGTCTTTCGTACAACAATATAAACGTTGCATATAAAGAAGTTTTTGTCACTGTGTCAGGATGGAAATTTAAAGCACCAATGTTGACGTATGTGTTATGCATAAATATCTTTTGTTTTTGTCACATGCGCAGTGAGTGAATCAGCTGCCGTACAAGCCCGGATCTAAGGGTTCACCTCACTCTCACGTTCTATATACAAACATTATTAATTTGGGTAATGTTATAAGAATATAAATAGAATTTTATAAGAATTTTTAATGACATCTTTTTATAGTTTAAATAAGAAAAAATTAGTGTAATTTTATAAATAAAAAAAATAAAAATATATATTGACAAAACTTCAAAACATGAGAGATTTGTATAATTTTTTCTATTATCATCTATGAAAGAAAAGTACATAGGTGTGAATGGTATGTTGTGGAGTGACATTGAATTAGCCCACGTAATTAATCATAGTCAATTTTAGTAAAGGTGGTGTTCAGATATTTGCAAGGCATACAACAACTTACTTTCCCAATTGTAATTGAATGGATAGAAATATCAAAATTCCTAAGTAACATTATTAGTATCCCACCGACCAATTTAGAATGTGTCATTTGGTATAAATCATAAAGGCAACAAGAGACATTTTTTTGTCCGTTAGTTTTCATCATAAACGCAATCTAGATGCAGTGGACTCTTTCCTATTGTACTTTTTTTTTGGGATAAGACCTCTAATACTCGTTGGGCTCCAAAACAAATGCTGCTCCTACTATCTCAAAATAAATGCTCTATCTAAAATGTCAATTTAAAAGAATATAAATTTTAAAAGTTATTCTTGAATTTTGAAAATTATTCCATAATTAATCATGTTTAATTTCTCATGTTTATTATAGCAAAAAAATAATATAAAAAAGAGCAAACTGCGAAAAACTCTCCTTTTCTATTTCTCTTTAGCAAAAAACACCCCTCATCTATTTTTTTGACATAAAACCCCTCCAACTATTGAAAATCCACATTAGGGGGGTTATTATGACAAAAATGCCCCCCTCATCTATTTATTCTCATTTTTTGTTTTTCTTTAAAGATTTTTTAAATAATCACATGATAAAAGAATGACATAAAAATAAAATTACTCACAAACCACCTATTAATCATATTATATACAGTTACAAATAATAAAGAATAAAATTTTGCAAAATATACAATTCCTCATATTTATCAAAATCTATGATTTAAATGGTATTACTGAAAATTAATATCATGGTCATTAAAAAAATATAATTTATTGTAAATAAATTGACCCACTTGTATCTTGGTTTTCCAAATAAAAAATTAATATTACAAAATTAGAGAATAAATACAAAATCTTTAAAGAAAAACAAAAATAAAAATAAATAGATGAGGGGGGCATTGTAGTCATAATAACCCCCCTCATGTGGGTTTTCAATAGTTGGAGGGGGTTTTATGTCAAAAAAATAGATTAGGGTTGTTTTTTGCCAAAGAAGAATAAATAAGGGGGGTTTTTCGCAGTTTGCTCTATAAAAAATCCCAATTCTCAAAAAATACTCCATATTATAGGGTGAGAGGACATTTAAAACTCAATTTCTTACCACTAGACAGTACGCCATATCTAAAGTGATAAAATCTAAAGTCTAAAATAACGTGATTTTTTAAGTGAATGACGTAATTCTAATTTGCATCCCAAGAAACTCCATATTACCTTCTACTGAAAAAGATTTAGGTCCCACAAACCTTGCCACAAAAAACCAAAGTGACATAAGGTTCTCGCAATATATAATTTGATGAAACAAAAATAAGACATGTGAGTTATATATCATGGAACTAGAAAGTACTGATATTTTATTAAGAAATATATAGTCGATGTTAAATACGTTTTAGAAGTGTTTTAAAAGAATTTTGAAACGCGAAAGACACGAATAAGACACGATGAGAACACACGAAGGACACGATGAGATATATTTTGTAATTTTTAAAAATGCAAAAAAAAAACTTTTGAACTTTTTCAAAGGTACAAAAAGACTTCTAAACTAATTTTTTTAGCATATAAGTCTCTCATCTTCTAAAATTTGACAACTTCAACTCCTGAAAGACCTATAATGACATATATATATATATATATATATATATATATATATATATATATATATATATATATATACCTTTAATATGACCATTATTCAATTTTCTCTACAAATTATAGTGTTTTTCAATATAAAAATTCAAAAAGATCAATAAAACTTTATTTAACATAAAGTCATATTGTTTTGTTTGGTATATTATATTTAAATTTATTTGTTTGTTATTAGAAAAATGAGTAACATTCAAGATTCTAGTAGTGCAATTGAACCCAATGACAACACCCATTTTTAAAAATACGTTAATTGTTTGATAATAAATTGAAGTATTTTTGTGTAATTTAGTCTTTTTTATTGTTAGATTTTTGCAACTGTGAATATTGGTTAACTTGTTGAACATATATTAATATATATTATAGTATTATCTCATAGTTGTATCCTTCCCTGTCCTATTTGTTTTTACAATTTGTCGTGTCATCGTGTCACATGTGACGTGTCACGTATCCATACTTTCTAGCTGTGCAGTGAAATTGAATCAATCCACATAATTAATCAGTGTCAATTTCAGCCAAGGTGTTGTTGGATATCTTTAACGCATGCAACTTACTTTTCTAATAGTAATTTAGTGGATAGAAATATCAAAATTATAATGTTGCTTATTGAATTTCTTAACAATGTCTCATTGCAAACCTTCTTACTCGTTTAAATTGTGAGTCATCTTGTTCAATTCACAGGCGAGTTCACCAACTGTCATATCTTAAATATTAGAAAGTATGCAATACCTTGGTTACTGATGATATGACAAACTAATCGATTTAACTTCTCTATTTCTCTTAAAAATGACCAATTTCTCAATTACCAAACAAAAATAAAGGACTTGTATTAAGTGGATGTATCACATCGCCAGTAACCCCGAGGCATGTATACTTTCTCAATAAATACAGATTTAGTAATTAATCATACACATTGTATTATTCCATAGATGAAATAAGTTATATATTTTTCTATGGAAGAATATACCCTTGATGTTTTTACCAAGGGTATTTTCTTGATGTTATTTTCTTTCAAATAACATATCCTCACATTTTGCCTACACAGGGACTTAAACACTCCACTTTTTGGAAAGGTAAGGAAATATCACTAAATTACAGTCTTTATTAAGATTATTTCAAGACTAATTGGGTATATTTTTTTATGGGTGAATATCTCTGACCTTCCTTAAAGTTTGTTCAAGTATCTTACGAATGAAACTTTTTTAAAAAGTGTGGTCAATCTCTCATTAAGTTTGTTCAATTTTTCAAATCACCCTTGACGTTAGTCTTTAGTGGTGTATTTTCAAAATACCGAAACTACCCTTAATTGAAGTAAAAAGGACTTAAATGGCCCTATTAGTACACTAAATTACCATCTCAACCAAATTAAAATGGACTAAAGTATCATCCTTATATATGTACAATGTACATCAATTTCTCTCTACGGTTTGAGTTCTGTTCCTTATATATGTTTATATATGCATCACTTTCTCTCTATATATGTGCATCAGATAGCCGGTGCGTGAATTAATTGGGTAAGATGATGAGAAGGCTAGACAGGTAATTTAATATTAATGTAATGGCATCATGAAATTCGTCAGTAATAAAAGGATATTTAGTTAGGGTAAATTAGTAATTTTATCTCTTTTGTTAAGTTATTTGAGGATAAATCTGACATGTGAGAGAGGAGGTTAGTATAGTTTTACAAAAAAATTTCACTAAGAGAAATTATTTAACAAATCTCAGAGGAGATCAGAGATATTGATCATTTTCTTATTTACTAAAAAATTGTAAATTTTATAGAATTTCAAAGTGACACATAATAAATGTTACCAGAAAAAAGTTGGATATTTTTATTAAGGATGTTTATTTTGGGATTAACGAGTGGTAAACTTATGCTAAAAAAATGATATTGTTTTTTTAATGGGAGTACGACTCTCCAAACCAACTAAAGTAATCAGAATCATTTGGTACATTTATGTGTGTTTTCAATCAATTTGGAATGTTTATATAAAAGTTTGAATTTTTTATTTTTTTTTTCTTAAAGAAATATGATAAGAGTGAAATTATCTTCGAGTTAAGATTATTTTTGTTTCTCCAAGAACAATAAAGTCGAACTAAAAAAGTCTTCAGAAGATGAAACAGAGTCTAGAGATACATATACATATTTTGTTAGGTAAAACCTCGCACAACCCACAAATGCCCGGTGAGTTGAGCTACATTGGAACTTCTTGTCAACAATAACATGTTATATCATGATGTAGAACTGATAATTGATATGATGTTTTTTTTTTCTTATGAAATTAGCTTTCACGATATATTTAGGGAGACTCGAAGTCTTTACCTTTTATTTTGAAAGGAGAGCAAATACTACTTGGCCATAAAACTTGATACCAAATACCAATGATGAAGTTACTGTTCACAATAATTTTAAAATAAAATTAACAAATTATAACTGAATTTCTTACAAAATTAATCAACAGAGTGGCACAAATGGTATACACACAGTAGTCCACATCTAGAACAATTAAAAGGCAAATGTTATGGTTCACAATAATTTAAAAATAAAAACAATAAATTATAGCTGAATTTCTTACCAAACTAACCAACCAAGTGTCACAAGTAAAATGCTAAATGTCTCATAACAGGATCCGTGATATAATTCACCAATGATGTGTCTGGGTACATTACACACCAAAATGATTTTTTTTTCTTTTTTGCAAACGAATCTTTGATTCTCTCTCTAGAGTTTATATTTCGGAAGAATGGAGACCTTCCTATTTATCTTTGAATCAATTAATTGTCAATATTACATCGATAGCATACTTGAAGTTTCCGGTAAGGTCACTAGTATTGTTAGATTCCGAGACCTTCTCATGGTCTTACATTGCGTGAATTTTGTGATGTGAGAAGAGAGATTAACTAAAACTGATATTAACTGGTAATTTTTATTGTGAATTTTTTTAAGAAAAATTGTTGCAACAGAGAAACTGATTCATTTTTTAATTTTTTTATCAAATAGATTGATTTGAGGAAGAGGTATTGAAGAACTCCATAGGTGGCGGAGAGAAAAAATTGTTGCCATAAGGAAAAAGATCAATTTCAGGAAGAGGTATTGAAAGGAAATAAAATTTGTACCATTTTAACTATGTGTATACAACAACAAATATTTAAAATAATTTTGTTAACTATTGCTTCGTACAAAAATAAATAAAATTCTTTTAGGTAAGGAAAAACTTTACAAAGGTTGTGGTGGAAGGCGGCGTTGGTGGTGGAGGTGGCGGCGGTGGAAGATGGCAATGGTGATGGTGGTGGCAGCGGCGGTGGAAGGTGGTAGTGGTGATAGTGGTGGCAGCGGTGGTCGCATTAGTAGTGGAAGATGATAGAAATGGTGGTGGTGGAAGGCAGTAGTAATGGTGGTGATGGAGAAACAAAGGACAAATTGAGACTATATCAAATCTTGTCAATTTATAAAAAATACAAAGTTAATTTAGGTAATTTAGTGGTTAGTTTCCAAATCCTTCCAATTTTCTCTAAATTTTTCAATTTTACAATATTTTTCGTGAAATTCTTTCAAATCCTATTCCTTTTTAAAATCCCATACTTCCAAACAAGTGAATTCCCTTTTGAAATCCAATTCTTTTGAAATTGTGAAATTCCAAACACAGTTCACCTATTCGTTTTTTAGTACAATTGGTTTTTTGAAAAAATAGGATAAAGTATGAGAAATAGAGGTTATAAGGAATGGATAAGAGTAGCAAAATAACGTATTTTATTGATTCCTATGTGTAGCACTACTTGTGGCACGAAGGGTATGCACACAGTAGTATATTCTGAGTTGCGCGGTGCGGAAGCGGTTGCGAAAAATATTTTAAAACCTAGAGGGGGTGAATAGGATCACTTGCTCGTTTACTTAATTTTTAATTAATTCAATTTTAAGTCCAATTAACCAAACAATTAAAAGCAAGTAGATAACTTAAAGTGCAAGTAAAGAAAAGAATGCACTAGATATATGTGGAAACCCAAGGCTGAAAAAATCACGGAGGGAGTCGGAACACCTCAGGAAACCAATCCACTATAATGAAGCAAAATATAGCAGACTCTGTCTCACACTCACACCCATTTTCACTTTGTCAAGAACTAATGCAGAATACCTCAGGTTTATGATTGTGACAACACGTCCAACTGCTGCAGACTTCCGACTAACATCACGATCCTTACAGAAAGGTTGTTGGAAGAACAAAAATACTCAGCAAGTATTTCGTTCCCTTCGTAGTGCGATCTGGTCACCTTTCTTCCTCAGCAAGCAAGCAAGAGAATAACCATCAATCCAATGTTCTGATTAGCGAAAGATTTGATACAGTTTCTGAACAACTAATTAGAAGTAGAACACCATCCTAAATATCACTCGTGAAGTATAAATGTGTGTTATTAAAAATAGATAACCCTAATTATATTGTATATACTTTCTCTCTCTAAAAATATTTATTCTTCAGGCTCTTTCTGCATATCTTGTAGAGAAAATATGAATACATATATACAGGCAAGGAAGTCCTAATTCTATTTGGAAAAGAAGTTGAATACCAAAATAGAGCTCTCCTAGAAATTTCAAACCCAATAGGAATCAGAATTTTCATCAAAATTTGTTTCCTATTTGGAACAGGCTAAGTGGGACCGGTGCCAAATAATTAAGACCGGTGGGACTTTGTAAAAATCTGCAGAAACCTAACTATCGAGAAAAGTTGGAGGACCGGTCCTAAATATTGGGGACCGATCCTACTTTGAAAAACTCTAATTTTTCATTTAAACCCTAGTTTTTCAAAATAGGCTCAAAAATAAAAAGTGCAGAGTGTCCTTACCATACTTACCTGTACTATATGGTGTTCTTACTGATTTAGCTGCTTCCATGCACTTGAGTATCAGCTCGAAGTTGTCGATGATCGATTACATAAAATAATATGAAAATTACAACTCGATCCATTAGGTTTTGATCACCGAAATATGTCAATTACAAATTTATATCTCACAATCTCCCCCTTTGGCAATTTCGTGACAAAACCACTTAGATAATTAGTAACCTAACCCATTGGAAAAATTAGATTACAATATTGCCCAAAAATACATAGAAATAAAGAACTGATCAACAGAAGCTTGAATTGTGTGTTCAAGATGGTTAGAAGAAAACCTGTTATACCTGCACATCCCTTAAACAACACAACCTGTGAATAGCTTAATAAAGAAATATAAACGCAATCTGTAATGCTCCCCCTTAATCTCTCCTTTAAATAAAAATATCTGATAACTACTTCTCTCCCTTTTTGTTACAAATTGACAAAGAAATGCCAAAGAGAAGTATATAAACAGATAATTAAATAAGCCTATAGAGAGAATAAGACAATAATAAATCAAAATTAATCATCATCACAGATCAAAATAAATAAATTTCAAAACATATCAGTTGATGGAATAAACAAAACATATGTCTCCCCCTTTGTATATGTCTCCCATGTCTCTCCCTTTGTTAAAGAATCACATATCACATATAATTATCTCCCCCTTTTTGGAACAAATTAACAAAATAAAAATATTGAGAACAAGAGAGAAACTATCACACATGATTGAATGAGATAACAAAAACATGAACTCCATTAAAAGCATATAAGCTAAAGTGCCAAAAATACCAAAATTAGGAGTATCATTAAGTATGTCAACTAGAAACATAGAAAGCATAGAACAAAACATGTCTAAGCAAATGGAAACATAGAACATAACAAGTTCAACCATCAAAGACTAGACATAATCATGTTTGAGTAATAAACAGAACCAAATACTCAATGTCTAGCAAAACATAAATTAGGTCTAAACCACCAAGACCTAATCATCATTATCATCATGAGCTCCAAAAACAAGATATCAACATCTATCAAAGAGATATCCTTAAACATGTAACTCCATTTATTGAAATTTGCATCAAAGTCCACAAAAGTATGATCTAAGCACAAGTATGGTATCCATAGAATAGACATTCAACCTAATCAAATACACAATGTGTATCCAAAAATAAACAAGTCTAAGTCATAAACTAAGTAAACAAATGAACTAGTCTGAATCATCAAAGCATCAAAACCTAAAAATTAGTTATCATCAGTTATGTAGGAGAATGAATGATATCCATTAGCAAAGATGCATTAGATTCTCATAAGGCTCGAATCATTATCCTTTACAGATGGTTTATCAAGATTTGTCCTCAAATATTACAACATAGTACCACTTATTAAGATCAAGAACATCAACTACTTGAGACATAACAGTTGTATTCACCTCAATGATAATGTCAAATACTTTGGTTGTAAAAGATAAAACATCCAAATAAAAATATGTCATTTCAATCACATAAGGACTCACAACTAAAGTCTTTCAAATCAACATTCTTGTCCACTTATAAAAATAGTAACCTAACTCTTTAATCTATCCATTAGAGCTATACCAAATGGAAGCATAAACAAGATCACATGCTCCATTAAAGAATTCTATCAAACACTTAGAGAGCAAGTTTTGAAAACACAAAGTTGAATGAAACTTTGTTAGTAAAATCTTCCAAAACCAACACAAATCCTCCATAGATCATCCCTTCCACCATTTTCAATCCAAAATCAATCACAAATATCAACCAAAATGATATAGGTTGTGTAGCATAAGAGAGGTTGAGGATTGATGCCAGTTGAAGAAAAAAAATAGAGTTAAGAGTTCCATTGGGGCTTTTTATCGAACACCTAGTGTGGAAGTTTTCAATCTTCAAACTTCAAAGGTATTTGTTTGCACAATCTCGCCCAAATCAACAATCAATCAACACAAACTCCAATTATACAATCCCAATCCTTCTATATCAATCAATCACAAAGAATAAGCGAAAAGAAGAAGAGTGCTTGAGATTTTGAGTGTTTAAATGTGTTTTAATGCTTGGAACACTTGAGAGATAATATGAGAGTGTAAGGTACGAATGTGTAAGGAATGCAACTTAAAACATCAAGGCGCATGCGCGGATTCCTCAAAACTGGGCATCCGCTAAGTGCAACTGGTCCTTATTTTTGGGGACCGGTCCAACTTCTCTCGGTTCCTCAGAACCTGCAGAAGTGTGACCGGTCCAACTTTGTGAATTATGAAAAATTACACTTTGGACCTCTAATTCACCAAATACACCTCATCTCAACTTGATTTAGCAATTAAGCACACAAAGTATGAAAAATAAACATAAAATCAATATAAAACATATTTTTGGATTTTTAAAAATTTTAAAAAAAAAACTAAATAAAAAATATGAATAATCTCATGAGAATAATCAAAGCACATTTTTTAGAGAATATCATGAGTTTTAGTATTTTTGAAAATTTTTAAACATTTATAAATGCAGAATTTTAAAACTCATAATTTATCCATAAAATTCATTCTCAAATTCATGCCCATGACACAACTTCCAACACACAAATATTTATAAAAAATTAGAAATTTATCTAATAAATCCATGTGTGTGTGTGTGCAATTCAACTTCATCAAAAATTAATCAAATCCCTTTGATTCATCTTCTAAGACATATTGGATGATAAGCAAATATAACTACCCATGATCAATCATTCATTTTTCATTACTTCTTTTTTTTTTTCTAAGACGATGACTTTCACGCTTACGGGCAGCCAGTTATTTTGCTCAAAACAACTCTTTAATTTTCAAAGATATCTCATTGGAGATTTACATTGTAGTGAAAGTTTCGAACACATCCCGAAGGTAGCCTTTTCCTTTTTGTCTTAGATATTCAGTAAATTCTTATTTTCTTTTCTTTTATGCTGAATAAAAATATTTTTTTCATTTTTTTAATTGATAATTTAAGCCTTCAATGCTACTAAGACAATATATTCTAGTTAACTTCTCATAAGTTTTCAATCAATTCTCTCAGAGTTGGACTAGTGCACAAATTGTATGGACTGAAAAGATTTACCTCTAAAAAGAAATAAATACAGCACATTAGTTATTAAATACAACACATTAGTTATTAATATTTAGATAATAAAATCAGGTACTTCATCCATTGACAAACTAAGTGTCCCAATTATGCATTCATAAATTAAAGTAAAATTAAAAAGAAATATAAAGAATTCATATTATTTCTTAGAAAAATATAATTCTTATAATCTCATATGATTATCAATAAAAATAAACAAAACCTAACATATACAAAAAGATATGGTCCAGTGAAAAATAAATAATGAACATAAGCTTAGTCCATGACCATCATAAGTCCTAATGACCTAGTTAGGGTGTTTTGCACCCAAAGATCTATTAGGAATAAATCCCATAGTATTAATAGGCACAAACTTCGCCAAATCTTATTTTTTCATCCAAATTGTTTTAACATGCAATTTATCAGGAAAGTATTGTGGAGAAAAAAAATATCATTTTTCTTGTTTGAATTCTTTTTAGCTTGAGAATTTTTTAGTTTGTTCCAATAATGTGATTTTCTAGTATGAACCTTATTCTTAGTAAAAGAATTATGCATATGAAAATCATAATTAGAATGTCTCCTCCTTTTATAGAAATAGTGTTGACTATGTCCATTCTTACCACAAAAGAACAATAAAGCACATTGGACACACCTTTACCATGCAAAGACTCAACTTGAAGTTTAGGTTTGGGTTCAGACATATTCAAGTTATTGGATTTAACAAAAACAGTTTTTTCCTTAGATGATGACCCAACAAAACCTAATCCAGTTTTATCTCCTAGAGGCTTGCCAACACTAATCATACTATCAAGCTTAATCTGCCCAGAAGTAAAAGCAATTAATTTCTCTTATGATTTTCTCAATTCAGGTTCAAGAGAATTAATTCTAGCAATAAGAACATCTTTAGCAGAAATAGCTTGACTTATCTCGCTTTCGAGAAACTTGACTTTGCCTTGAAGATTCATAATTTCTGTTTTATTTTCTTCAATCAACTTCAAATGATCTTCATTCTTTTTCTTCAAAGTTTTTTTCTCAGATTCCACTTTATTCTAGATGTTTTGATTGACAGCTTTTTCATCATCAATCAATTGTTGCTTCTGCACATTCTCTTTCTTCAATGTTTCTTTCTCTTTTTCTACCAATTTTAACTTTTTGGTCTGCTTCTTGTAAAACTATAATAATTTATCAAAGACTTCTTGCAACTTTCTTTCATATGGTTCTCTATCAGCTTTCTCATCATTCGAATAATCAGAACCAATTTCACTCAATAAGGCACATCTTTCAAATTTACCTGCATCAGAAAAAGAATCATTAGCATTGTCATCATCAACATGAGTAGTAAGAGTAACAAAAATATCTTTCTTATTATTTTTACTTATGCATTTAGAAGAATTTTTTTTCTAAAATTTTCATTCTCTTTATTCTTAAGGAATCTTCTATATTTTCTCGCAAAGAAATTTATGTCATCCTTCTGCTTTAACATATCACATATATGAGATTGTTGAGTCAATTCACCCTATTTCTTATTCTTATTAGATTCCATGACCATTTTTGAAAACAAAAATAAATTTTTATTTAAAAAATACTTCGCAAGGAACTACTCACAAATTAGAGAACACTCCTCTGATATCAATTATGAGTTGCACGATGTGGAAGCGGTTGCGAAAAGTATTTAAAACCTAGAGGGGGCTAAATAGGATCACTTGCTCATTTGCTTAATTTTTAATTAATTCAATTTTAAGTCCAATTAACCAAACAATTAAAAGCAGGTAGATAACTTAAAATGCAAGTAAAGAAAAGAATGTATCAGATATACGTGGAAACCCAAGACAGGAAAAACCATGGAGGGTGGTGGAACGCCTCAGGAAACCAATCCACTATAATGAAGCAAAGTACAACAGACTTTGTCTTAGACTCACACTCCTCTTCACTCTGTCAAGAATCTTATGCGGAACACCTCAGGCTTATGATTGTGACAACACGTCCAACTGCTGCAGACTTTTGGCTAACGTCACGATCCTTACAGAAAGGTTGCTGGAAGAACAAAAATACTCAGCAAGTATTTCGTTCCCTTCGTAGTGTAATCTGGTCACCTTTCTTCCTTAGAAAGCAAGCAAGGGAATAACCATCAATCCAATGTTCTGATCAACGAAATATTTGATGCAGTCTCTAAACAGCTAATCAGAAGTAGAATACCATCTTAAATATCACTCGTGAAGTATGGATGTGTGTTCTTAAAAATAGATAGCCCTAATTATATTGTATATACTTTCTCTCTCTAAAAATATTTATTCTTCAGGCTCTTTCTACATATCTTGTAGAGAAAATATGAATACATATATATAGGCAAGGAAGTCCTAATTCTACTTGGAAAAGAAGTTGAATACCAAAATAGAACTCTCCTAGAAGTTTCAAACCCAATAGGAATCAGAATTTTTGTCAAAAGTTATTTCTTATTTGGAACAGGCTAAGTAGGACAAGTGCCAAATAATTAGGATCGGTGGGACTTTGTAAAAACCTGCAGAAACCTACCTGCGGCAAAAAGTTGGACCAGTCCTACTTTGAAAAACTCTAAATTTTCATTTAAACCCTAGTTTTTCAAAATAGGCTCGAAAATAAAAAGTGCAGAGTGTCCTCACCATACTTACCTGTATTATATGGCGTTCTTACTGATTTATCTACTTCCACGCATTTGAGTATCTGCTTGAAGTTGCCAACGATCGATTACATAAAATAAAACAAAAATTATAATTCGATCCATCAAGTTTTGATCACCGAAATATGCCAATTATAAATTTATCTCACATATACATCTTGAACAATTAAAAGGCCGGCAACATAGTGTGCCTCAAAAGCCCAAAGGCAACTTGTTGAGGATCTTAGTGTGAGAACTTCTAAGATTATGTTTGGTACATATGCAGGAATAAAATAGAATGCAACTTGGAATAAAATAAGAATGAGAATGGAATAGTCATTCTCATTCTATTGTTTGGTTGCAAATATGAAATGATGTAGGAATGGAATGAATTTTAAATTCGATTATTCAAAATATCTCTCTCAATGACAAATAAATTAAACTAACAAAATAACAAGTGAATTCCCTTTTGAACCTTGCTACTCAAATACTCTGTCACTCACAAGGTTGCTACACCTTACCACCCTCAAATGAGTGGCCAAGTAAAAGTATCTAATAGGGAAATTAAGCACATTCTCAAAAAAATCGTGCACCCCGATCGTAAAGATTGGTTACAACATCTAAATGATGCTTTGTTGGTGTACCGTACTGCTTATAAAACCCCAATCGGCATGTCACCATACTATCTTGTGTATGGTAAAGCATGCCACTTATCGGTTTAGCTCAAGCACAATGCTTTCTAGGCTATTAAGAAGTTCAATTCTGATATGTAATTGGTCATCTCTAACTGAAAACTTCAGTTGAGTGAGTTAGAAGAAATACAGAATAACGCATATGAAAGTGCGAAAATCTATAAGGCAAATGCCAAGGCCTTCCATAACCATCATACCCGTTCCAAATCACTCTCTCTGGGCCAACAAGTTTGGCTCTATAATTCTAGACTTCACCTATTTCCCAGAAAACTTCATTCCAGATGGGACGGTCCTCTCATAATCAATTTTGTTGCTCCCCACAGAGTGGTGGAACTTAAGGATCCCAAGGACGGAACACTTTTTAAGGTTAACGAGCAAAGGGTGAAACCTTGCATTAATATCCAAATACAATTAGAATATTTGAATATCCTCGAATTGATAAATCCCGTATATTTGGACCTATGATTTGTTTCACGTCTCGCCATAAATGGTAAACTTGGCATTTCTGTAGTCCTATCATGTTCCGCGTGACCCTTTGAATCCAAAAGGATTGTATCTAAATGTTTTTAAATGTATCTAAGTGTGAGAGGTGTGATTTTGAGGATTAAGCGAAAGTTTAAACACATAGGGCAATTTTCCAAAATAACTGTCATAAGGCACTTCGATGCATCGAAGTACTTACTTCAATGTATCATTCCTTCGATGCATCGAAGTCCCTCACGTGACTGCAAGTGCAGGCAATCTCTCTTCTCTCCCTCTTATTTTTCCCTTCCCTATCATGACTCTTTCTTCTCTCCCTTTTGTCCGAAGGTCCCGAACACACTCCATTTTCATCCTTCATCATCATCATCATTTTCAAGTTCAAGGAGAATGATCCTATGCGTGAGTAGTCCTAGGTGGCTCCGAACCCAAAATTGAAGGTAAGGGTTTTTGTTGACCCTTTTTGGTTGTGTATTTATGAAGTTCAAATGTGTGATTGTGTCTTCTTCTTATTACAAATTTTTGGAGGAAGTTTTAAAAATTTTTGTAGTTGTTTGACTTGATTGGAGTGTTGAGACATTTTTGTGGAAGTTTGATGTTGCGTTGGATTTTTGAAAGAGATTTGTGAGCCAAGTTAAAGCTACCATACATGACATGGTCGATGATCAGGTGCCACCCACTTCCATTCACGATATTCCATGTGGCCATTGAGGACAACAAGATTTTCACCTAGAGCACATGATAGATATTGATTCCTTCGTCGAGGACCAATATGTTTCAAGGTCCCTTATAGTTTTGTGTGAGCACCATTTACTTAGGCTCCTTGTTCCCGCTTCTGATGTTTATTATCCCCGGCTTGTTCGTGTGTTTTATATGAACATGACATACAACTCCAACGAGCCAAGTACCTTATAGACCATTGTTGATAGCATTCCTCTTGCTATTACAGTGGAGGATATAGCTTCTTTTAGCGGGTGTCCTCATGAGGAACTCGAAGACCTTCATATAGCAGAGGAGTATCATCGGTTCCGTGATCTCGATCTGGACCTTTATATTTTTGACATGATTCAGGGCATGTGCCATGGACATTTTTTTGATCCCCTTCGAAACACCTGCACCAGCAAATCTTTTTGTCCTTGGAGATTGTGGTTTTTCGACATGATCTTAAAAAAAATGCCCATACTCTTGGGCATCATACCGATCGATAGGGTGACTTTTTGACTGCACTATATGCCTTCCATTCTGGATTTTGGTTTTATATCCCAACCACTATCTAGGGACAAATGTTTAAAGTATGGGAGCAGCTTGTGGATAAAAATCGTGTGAGGGCTTCTAAGATGAAGTTGCCATTCCCATTCTTAGTGAGTACTCTTCATCGAATAGAGCCCGAGGCTGAGGAGAGTAAGAGTGCTCATGAGACATTTAAGGGAGACAATATAAATATGGATCAGGAGGTGACCCAGGATAGGTCGCACCTGAGCCACGAGGACTATGGTTATCTGGCCACCTGGTACGAGTGCTTTTGTACAAGTCTATAGCAGCTGCAGTTGGACTTTACAGACCATTGTCACAAGACCAATAATTTTCTCGATACCCTTAGGTATGGTATGATCTCTTTGTTCGAGGGTTAACAACACAAATAGTTGATGCTTCGGTCTGTCTTTGGTTCTCGGGGTGGTTCTACTTCTACTTCTACCGCGCCGCTACCACCTCCGCCTCAGCTCCATTTCCTTATTTTTTGTTACTATTACTATTTTATTTTAGTTATGTATTTTCTTTTCTTTACAGTCATAGAGCTGTACAGTGCCATGTGGGCACTCTTTTGTTGTTTTTAAAGCATATTATTGGTGTATTCTATAAATTCTATCGCTTATATTGACAATTGGCTGAATTAATGGAATATTGCACTTTCTTTTCCTTATATGTGCATATTTATTATCTGCCTCAACTTTCATTTAGCTATTTTATTGTCTTTTCTAGTTTGTGTATGTTATGTTAGTATATTGTCTGTACTTGTGCATGTTTTGATGTCTCATGTGTTCGATACATATCCGCATACTCGTGTACCAACTACTCTTACACGGTTGATGTTTTGACTTTTTGATAGCCATCAACCTTCCGGTACCATTGTTCTAACTCTTCTTAGTTCAAACATTGAGGACAATGTTTAATTTAAGTTTGGGGGTATGGTACACTTGCATACACTGTTTGTTTTTGAAAATTTAAAATTTTTGCACATATTGCATCTTTATTTCATGTTTGTCATGATGTCCTTCTATTGAATATGTAATACCTAGAATGTCATTGATAAATGCATTTTGTAATTAGGAGCTTTAACATCCAAAAAATACTTGAATTGTTGCAAATTATGTGTTAGGTTAGAATGGTCTACATTTTTGTTCAATCTTTGAATATTATATAGTTCTTCCCTTAAATTTGTCCTTAACTGCACAAACACGAACACATACATTGAATTGTGGGGTATATGTCGTATGAAGAATTTTAAAAATGTTTGTTTTTAATTGAACAGCTTGAAGAACGAGTTGCCTTAGCAAACAAGTTTAGAAAAAAAAAGGAGAAAAAACACACAAAAATTGCAATAAGCCTTCTCACTCAATAAACCGGGCCTCTGTGCCTCAGGAAGCATGGAGTGTTCATGTTTAAAAAGTGTGCAAAGTAGAGCAATAAAGAAACAATTCACTCATTTAAGTTCGTAGCCTAGTGAGCTCGGCTATTAAGTTCGAGGGGTGTCTTTTCACCCAATGCCCTAAAACCGTTTGGTTTGGGAGTCATTGACCCAGCGTTGCTACAAGGGCTTGCTAGAAAGCCTAATGAACGTAAACATTGCACCACCACTTGTACACAAGCTTTTGTAAATAGTTTGCATATTAATAATTGCTGTCAAAATTTTGTTCAAAAAGTTTTTCTTTTAAGAATGGATGTTGTATTTATTCTTTATCTACGACAATAAACCGCCCATTAAATGTATGTTCACCTTTCAAAGAGGATTTTAGGGTTTGCACTTGTATATGTATCGGACTAACCATTATGTGGGGACTACACTTAATTCAGGTTTATAACGGTTTATATCTATTGATGTCCTTATAGCTCCATAATACTTGTTGCATTTTCCACTTTGAACATAATTTGGGATGTCACTCTTTTCTAGTTAATGACTAAGTGGACCTCCATTTTTGCATATTTTTGTAAGTTTAACAAGCGTGTTAACCCAATGAGACTTCACTCATCCACTAGACGTGTCTAGGGGTTTAAAAGGGTGGTTCCATTTGCTAAATACAATCGCGTTTCCCACGAAAGTGGAAGTAAAGTAGTTGTTTTATTTTATTTCTTTTTGTATTGCTAAGGGACTAGCAATATCTAAGTTTAGGGGTGTGATAAGCGTTGAATGTTATACATTTCTCGCGCCTTTACTTTTTATTTCAATCCCAAAAATGCACATATTGTATGTATTTTACGTGTTTTTATGTTTTTGATGATTTTAGGTTCAAAATCCATTTTCGGCATAATTCGACTTCCTTATCAAGCCAAGAATGTATTCATATATCCAATTGTACTTCATTGAAGGTTTATAGAAAGGAATGGTGAATAGTGTGTCAAGACCAGAGTCGAAAAGCTGAGGAGGTGAAGGGCTACAGAGCTAGGAAGATCGATGCATCTAAGTCATAACTTTGATGCATCGCCCAATCTTGCAGAAGATATTTTTTTCAAGATATTTTCTTAATTTGCCACTTGTCCAATTTTGCTTGGATGAGGCCTTGGAAAAATTTTCAGTGATATTTTGAACCTCAAATCAGATATATAACTAGGAAATATGTATTATTAAAAAAAGACTTTTATTGTAAGAAAGAACATATATAGAAATTCTAGAGAGAGAAAGTAAAGTTCTGGAGAGGGAAAGCTTCAAAGATGGCTTTGTAAGGCCTTGAAGACCATTTTGATCGAGCATAGATCTACCTTTGTCAATAGAGTGCATCCAGCCCACCATGATCAACTAATCCTTCTCTAGGGTTTTAACAAACCCTAACCATGTAATAGTGTTTTAATTATGGTGAACTGGGGTTTTTATACAATCTTTGTGTACATGTCTCTTGCTTTGAGCCTTATTTCAAAATAACTTTACAAATTCCTTATGCTCATGTGTTGTGACTTATCTTCTTGTCTTAAAATGCTTAAATCCGCACATGATCCTCAAATACTTGTAAGTTTCACAAAGACTACAAGTGATGGCTTGAGACTAGTTTTCATTTTCACATGCATAGCCAGATTTGGATAGTCCATCCTAAGAGATAGTAAATTAGCTACACTTAGTTAATTAGGTATTAGGTAAGTAGGTAGGAAGGGAATTTACACGTATCGAAGATGGACTATTGTATTTTATGGTGTATATATCCTCTTGACGGTTGCACTGTAGGCCACAAGCCAAATGCACCAATTAGTACACATTTGCATGAATCTCCCAATTCATTATAAGTTTGCATGTTATAAGGCTAGTGGTGAAGTATTGACCCTAGTTCCTTAGCTTTTTCTCAACTTCATATTTTAATTAAAATTTATGATTTTTAAAGTGGAGTATTCAAACAACTCAAACTTGTTTGTAAAACAATAGCCGACCTTTGACTTTTAGCAAATTATTCCTACGTAGTCTCTGAGGGATCGACACCCTCAACTTAGAGCCCTATCCTTCAAGGAGTCGTTCTATTGCAAGTGATAAATATGAATATAAATTGCAAGTTGTAGACCACCACAACATCACACAAACCTTGGCACAAAAATCCATAGTCAGCTTAGCTTAATTTAGTTTAGTATATTAGAATCTTGCAATATATCATTGATGAAACAAAAATACAGGCATGTGAATTATATATTGTGGAATTAGAAAGCACAGATACTTTATTTAAGAGTATCATGGCAGTGTCGAATATTTTTTAAAGTGTCTTACAAAAATTTAACACATAAAGGAAATGATCAGAATAAAAATAGGACACGCGAAAGACACAACGGAGTATATTTTGTAATTTTTAAAAATGCAAAAAAACTTCTGAACTTTTTCAAAGTTGCAAAAATACTCCCTGAACTAATTGTTTTAGCATATAAGTCCCTCATCTTCTAAAATTTGACAGCTTGACCTCCTGAAAGACCTATAATGCCATATATATAATGACAACTTATCATTTAATATGACCATTATGCAATTTTCTCTATAAATATAGTGTTTTCTATATAAAAATTCAAAAAATAAAAAAAAATAGTTGAATAAAATTCTTAAATAATAAGTTAGAGAAGAAAGGTCAATAAAATTTTATTTAACATAAAGCCATGTTGTTTTGTTTGGTATGTTGTATTTAAATTTAATTGTTTGTTATTAGAAAAGTGAGTAACGTTCAAGATTCTAGTAGTGCAATTGCATCCAATTACAATACTCCTTTTTGAAAATACGTTAATTGCTTGATAATGAATTGAAGTATTTGTGTAATTATGAATTGAAGTATACGTTATGTATTTTATTCTCTTAGTAATAGATTATTTTGTTATTTTACTTCGTTTTAGTGTTTTCTGTATTTTCAGGGCCTTAATAATTATTTCAGTTAAAACTATGATTTTGGGCTTTTAAAGAAGACATCTAAGATGGTTAGATGAAGCCTACATCAAGGAGGTTCATTCAACCATTTATTTCAACTCAAATCAACCCAAGGAAGAGGTCCAAGAGAATTACAATTGCTTAAGAACGTTTTGGGCCTGAAGCCCAAATCTGCGCATAATACAGTCTTAATCCCGTTTTAAAAAATGGACCAGAAGTGTTATTACCGAGCCTCAAATGGACTTAATTTTTGCATAAGTTGAACGAAATTTGATTCTACACACTTTTGTATCTCACGAAAATTCCATGAATCGGACTTCTAGTGGGTCAAAAGTTGGGCCAAACGTCAGTAGAAAAACCCACCTGATTAGTGCTGTGGAAAAACCTAATTAATTCCTAATTGGATTGGAACTTTGGTGTATTCTCTTGGGGCATAAAGTGAAGGATTAGAGCCAGAGTTGGGGGGTGATTTTGGTGAATTGGGAGAGATTGGAGATTCTGAGAGGGCTGAGGACAGAGCAGAAGATACTTGCAGAGCCATTGGAGAACAAAGTCATACGCATAATTCATGAAGATGATGCCTTCTTCCTCAACAGTTAAAGCTTCTTCTTCTACCATTAGCGGCTAGTTCATCCACTAGGGTTTTGATGTAGCCCTGACAAAGCATCAAATGTTTGATTGTTTTAATTGTTGGGGACCTTTATATACATGCATAGATTGTGTAATTTAGAGGATTCTCATTATAGAGTTGACCAATAAAAGTCTTATAAATTCAGTTTCAGTGATTTCTTATCTTGTCTTAGATATTTAGTTGTTATTGAACTCAATCTCTCTTATTTTCTGTGATCATGAGAGCGATTATTACACAATGGTAATCACTGAATATATCATTAAAAGCTTTGATGGATTATGCCTAGAGAAGATGAACCATACTGCACCCTAGATTAGAGTAGTTAGGTAGATGGCCCATGCCAATCGAAGATAGTCCATGACTTAGCCTTAATCAAATGTTAATTTCTTGACGGATGAAGGTGAGCTTGTAGCCACTGACACCACTTATGCATGATGTAATTCTCCATAGTTGATTCAATTGACCATTGATTGTAGAGTTAGTGGTGAAGTCAAATACCTTAGATTTCTCTCATATTATCTTCACTTTCTATTTACTTTGATTTATTTTATTTTACTTTTTAATTAGTTTAAAAATCAGAATTCTTTTCTCTTAAATTTAATTAAAATTAATTCTGTATTCCAACTCATCAGACCCTAATCCCTGAGGTTCGACACCCCTTTCGATAGCCCTATTCTACAAGAAATTCGTTCTATTGCGAAGTGTGGTAATTTTTAATTGATACTTTTTGAGTCACACTCACACACGAATCATTTAGTCTTTTTTATTGTTAGATTTTTGCAACTATGAATATGGGTTAACTTATTGAATATATATTATATTATTAGTTCATAGTCGTATTCGGTCATGTTTGTGTCTTATTTTTTTAGAATTTGTGGTGTCGCCGTGTCAGTGTCTGTACTTTCTAGTTGTGTGGTGAAATTGAATCAATTCACATAATTAATCATTGTCGATTTTAGTTAGGGTCTTGTTGGATATCTTTAAGGCATAGGACGTACTTTTCTAATTGTAATTTAGTGGATAGAAATATCAAAATTATAATGTTATTGATTGAATTTCTTAATAATGTCTCATTGCAAACTTTCTTACTCGTATAAGTTGTGAGTCATCTTATTCAATTCACCAGCCAGTTCAAGCAGGGACGGAGCCGGGATTTCATTCCAAGGGGACACAGTGTACTTGATAAAAAAAAATCAACAAACATAACAAATATAGATTGTTCATATATATATATATATAATCTCAAATGAAAAAACCAAGAAAACTTGACAAATAAAGGTTCCAAAATAACAATTGATAATATTTTCATAATACAACCTCGACCAGTTTTCATATTTTGGAAGTGATGCATGATAGCCTTATTATTGATGTCACTAATAAATATATCTCTTTCTAAATAGACAACCAAGCTAGGATTCATAAATTGATCTCCCATTTGATTACGCAGTCGATTCTTTATAACATTCTTGGCTGAAAATGCCCTTTCCACCGTAGCAGTAACGACTGGTAAGATCATTGCCAACGTCACAAACATATACACCAATGGATACACCTTATCTTTTTTTTTTTTTTTGTCTCAACCATTCTTTTTGCAAGAGCGAAAATCCCTTTCAATTCTTCAAAACTACTACAGGAGCGCACAACAAAAATATAATTATCAAGTTGATCATCAAGTTCTTCGCAGATTGCCTTCAAAAAATTCTTTTGGATAATATTTAGAATAATGAGTTAATTTTTTTTTGTCAAAAGTAAAGATTGCATCATCTAGAAATAGATATGCCACACAAAGAAGTAACTCAGTATTTGCCTCTGTGAAATGACTATTTAGCTCTTGAAGTTGCATATCTATGATAGAATAACACATCTCAACACGATAGTGATGCAAGTTTGTCATGTCTTCCACATTACGTTGTGGTCGTCTTCGAGCTAAGAACATATCATCTATGGTACGAACATCAATATCACGTCTCTTACAAAAAGAAGAAACTTGATCAAGTAAAGAATTTCATTCTTCCTCTCTCAACACTTGTAGTCGTTACTTACAAACTTTGACTAAAGTCATGACATTCATGATATCTTGATATTTTCTTTGTTTTGCTTTTGATAATTCATTTGTAATTCCTAACACTCTCCTCATCAAATGGAGATTGAATACAAAATCAAAAGATTGGATCGACCCAAGTAGATTAGTTGTTTCACCTCTTTGAATGGAATTCAACCCATCATCTTTAATATTCTCAAGAACACCAATTACAAATCAAAACATCATAATCAAGCTAATTAAAGTACCATAATGTGAGCCCCAACGGGTGTCTCCAGCACATATAATATGGTGACCCTTGTGGGCGGGTGTAGGAGACACTGGCCGAGTTACCACATTGGCAGGCTACAGGGTTTTTAATCCCACATTGTTTGAATGTGGAGAAGGGGATGTGCTTATATGTAGTGTGTTCTCTCCAAATGGTATGTGGCCTTTTAGGGTAAAACCCAAGAGCAAAGCCGTACGGGCTTAGGCCCAAAGCGAATAGTATCATACCATCAAGTGTAACGGGCTATTATAAATTGTATCAGAGCCAGACCCAGTCAAAAGTGTGCCGATGAGGACATCAGGCCTCCTAGAGGGTGGATTGTGATAACCCTTGTGGGCGGGTCCGGGAGACACTAGGAGAGCTACCACTCTGGTAGGCTATAGGGTGCTCAAACCAACATTGCCTGGTGTGGAGAAGGGGATGTGCTTATATGTAGTGTGTTCTCCCCAAATGGTATGAGGCCTTTTGGGGTAAAATTCAAGAGCAAAATCGTGCGGGCTTAGGTCCAAAGCAGACAATATCATACCATCAGGTGGAGCGGGCCGTTACAAATGGTATCAAAGCCAAACCCAGCTAGAAGTGTGCCGACGGGGACATCGGCCTCCTAAGGGGTGGATTGTGGTGACCCTTATGGGTGGGTGTGGGAGACACTAGGCAAGCTACCACACTGGCAGGCTATAGGGTGCTCAATCCCACATCGCTTGGGTGTGGAGAAGGGGATGTGCTTATATGTAGTGTGTTCTCTCCAAATGGTATGAGGCCTTTTTGGATAAAACCCAAGAGCAAAATCATGCGGGCTTAGGCCCAAATTGGACAATATCATACCATCTGGTGGAGCGAGCTGTTACATATAAGAGAAGTACTATGATTTTGGCCTTGCCTATTTGAAATCTTGCCTTTGTTAAATCCCTTAATAACTTCAGTAGCTAATTACATTCACCACACTAGTAACAAATGTGAAAAATGAGAAAATCCTGGATTGATTCTTTACCACAACAATAAGAGCCAACTGAGCAAAACAATGAACAAAAAAAGCAAATTAATTTTCTGTTAGAATAAGTGCTTTAAGACTGTTGAACTCACCTTGCATATTGCTAGCATCATCATAACCTTGCCCATACAGTCTAGAAATGCTCAATCCATGTACAAAAAATAGATTATCAATCGCTGCCTTAAGTGAAAGAGCGGTAGTGTTTCTATATGTACCACACCAATAAAACGCTCAGTGATACTCTCATTCTTCACATAACATAACACAATAGCCATTTTCTCCTTTATTGATATGTCACGAGACTCATCAACTAAAATAGAAAAAAATGCATCTCCAATATCTCTGATAATGAAATTGATGATCTTTATTCCGGTGGCATTAACAATGTCCTTTTGAATATCAGGTGACGTTAATTTCAAATTTTTAGGAGCATTTTCCAATAAAATAGTTCTAACATCTGCATTCTGACGAGCATTCCATTTCAAAAGTTCAAAAAAATTTCCTTGATTGTTTGAATCCTTAAATTCATCATTGCAAAGAAATACAAGCCCTTGTTGTAAAAGATATTTGATACATTCAATTGATGCATTCAAACGAGTTTGATATTTATTTCGAACTTGGTCAGATTGGTTGAAGAAAATTGTTTGAATGTGTTAGTTTTGGTTCAACAAAGCTTCACATTATCTCCAAGCTTGGTTATGGGTACTATTGGGGCCTCCAACATGAATATGAAGTTTTTATTTCTTCTTCCAATTTGAAAACCCCTCACTCACAAAGGAGTCACCGCCTGCTTGTTTTCCGATATATGGCAGGGAAAGGTAGCATAATAGGCAAAACGCCGCATCTTTGGTTATGCTATATTCTAGCCAAGTAGAATAGTCACTAAACCAACCAGTGTTGAAGCGTCGTAAATTTTTTCCAAAATGCTTAAAGGGAAAAGTATGATTTTGAGGTTAACAAGGACCCTTTTGCATATATGCTCTACGAATTTGGTCTCAGACATTAGGATTGTAGTCCAAAATCCAAGTTCGTAGTCCAGGATTAGCTGGAAGATCCTATAAGTTCATTTCGGAACGACTTTGCTTTGATCTATTACCATCTCTTTCTGTAGGGGTTCTCGACTCCGAATCTCTTTTATAAAATTTCAACATAGCTATTTCAAAAATTAAATTTATTCATATACAAATTTTATTTGAATAGACTTTGGGTATCGAGAAACTACAATCACCTATATATTATAAATTGTAAGGCTGATTTTAGTTATAATGAAATCCTGATATATAAACTTACAGTTATTAACTTTTATTAAATTAAGCGTTCATATAAAAAATTTAATTATGAAGAAACTCAAAAGAGCAGATAACCTAAATATTAACAACTAACAAGAAAATAAAATTGAATCACGAAGAAACTCAAAAGAGTAGATAACCTAAATATTAACAACTAACAAGAAAAAAAACGAATTATGAAGAAACTAAAAAGAGCAGATAACCTAAATATTAACAACTAACAAGAAAAAAAGAATTGAATCATGAAGAAACTGAAAATAGCAGATAACCTAAATGTTAACTAACAAGAAAAAAAATTGAATCATGATTCATGAAGAAACAAAAAAGAGCATATAACCTAAATATTAACAACTAAAAAGAAAAAAAAATTTGAATCATGAAGAAACTCAGAAAAAGAGAGAGCAAGAATAGGTAAGAATAGTCGAAGCCTGAATGGCTGAATAGGTACCTTCTCGAAATTGAAACTAAGCCTTGGCGTTTTGCACTTGTTCAGCTGTTCTCTGAGGGGAATGAATGCGAAGAGAAAAGGAGCGTGTTCAATAACCTGTGAATTAGTACATAAAATAAAATTTTAGAACATAATATAGAAATTTGAAGAAAAATAGAGTAAATTAAAAAGAAAAAATAAAGAGATTTTTGGAAAGGAAAATTTTAATTTGAAGAGAAAATGAGCATGTTTAATAACCTATGAATTAGTACATAAAATAAAATTTTAGAATAGAGTATAGAAATTTGAATAAAAATAGACTAAATTAAAAAGAAAAATAAAAAGAATTTTGAGAAGAGAATTTAATCTGAAGAGAAAAAAGAGTGTGTTCAATAACATGTGAATTAGTATATAAAATAAAATTTTAGAATAGAGTAAAGAAATTTGAAAAAAAATAAAATTGGTCGTCTCTTGATGAAGAAAGCTAATTGGTGCCTTGGTGGTGGTCGACTCTTATAGTCTCACTCGCCGTCTCTCTCTGTATAGTTATTCAAAGATGCAAACGGTGTACAGTCTCCTATTTTTCTTTTTATACATTGGATTTTATTGAATAAGTGAAGGTGCATCAAAACATTTATACCATCAAATTTTAATGGTTAAAAAACAATTTTAGGGGGGGGGGGGCATTTATAATTTTCAAATATATATATCGTGCCCACCCCCCCGACGCGTCCTACATTCCCTCCGTCCTTGAGTTCAAGAATTGTTAAATACCAGAAAGCATACAATAGCTTGGTTACTATGGTAACCCCATCAGTGCAACTTCTCTGTTTCTCTTAAAAATTATCAATTTCTCAGTTATCAAAGAAAAATGAAGGACTTGTATTAGCTGGGGGTACCACATCATCAATAACCCCGAGGCATATATACTTTCTCAATAAATATAGATTTAGTAATTAATCATACACATTGTTTTATTCCATAGATCAAATAAGTTATATATTATTCTATGGAAGAATATACCCTTCATGTTTTTACCATTTGACTCTTTCATCTAGTACTCTCCCGATCATAAAAAATAAATAAATACTTTTTTTTCCAAAATCAATGTAAAAGGCTATAATTTGAAGATTATTTCAATTCTTTCTTTTTTCTTGCAAATAACTAATCCTCACATTTTGCCTACACAATTGGAAGAAAATATGTGAGAGGAATTATGAACTTAATTGAAAATATTAACCAAACATAGGACTTAGTTATCCTAACAAAAATTTTTTAGGACTTTGAAAAGTTGGATTTATAAGGACATTTTTCTATATTTTTAATTAGGGAAAACTGCATTTAGACTGAGTTAGAAGTCATAAAAATCAATGTAGTGTATTTTAAAAGTTCACTTTTCATTTAAGTTGAATTAGACATAGTAATTATCTATTCATTGAGAATCATTCTTGAATTACCAACTAGGAAAAATAATTAGACAAAATACCACTAAGCTTGTTTTATTAAATTATCCATCTTTTCACTCACGCATTATAAACACAATTGATAACTAAGTTCTAATGCACTATCTTTCATCCTCACTCTCACAATAATCACTCTTCTTTCTCTCTCTCCGACTTCTCTTTTAATCTTTGTTGTATATTTTAAGGTTAACTTGTTCTCAAAAAAAAAAATTGTGTTTTTGAATAATCATTGCCAAAATACATTTCAAATGAAAATTGGCATTTAGGTTGTAAAGGGTTTGTAGTGTTTGGTCAAAATTATAAGATTACATTAGGAGATATGTTTGCCTAAACTACAAGATTGCATGTAATGGAAGATGATGCATAGGGAAGGCAACAAACAAATAATTATATGAGATAAAAGAAAACCTATTACTATATGTATATAAAGTATAAACATGTAAAGGGCGTGCAACAGATACATAATTCTAGGGATAAAGAATGACCTAAAACTATATCAACATCTAAATTGAATATACATATATATGTATATTCTATAATAATGTATAAGTATATATATAAAGAGAGTGTAGTGTGTAAAAATAAATTTGGGTTTGAATGAAATCCCATAATCCCTAATTGCCAATATAGTGTTTGTTTCGATTGTTCAAGTCTTCTTTTTTACGGTGAAATAAATTTACAATGATATGATATATTGAAGGAATGAAACACAAATGGTGCATTAAGGATTCACAACAATGTGCGTAAGTGAAGATGGGTTAATAGGATCTTTCATTAGTGGGATTATGTGATTTAGTAAAGACAATTTTGTATTTTTGAATAGTACGAGGACATTTTGAACATAAACAATAATTTTCAATGCATATGTAATTATTTTTTTTAATTCAATTTAAGTGAAAAATGAACTTTTAGAATACACTAATTTATTATTTCAAACTCCTTTTTACATGTAAGTGTAGTTTTTCATTTTAGTTAGGTGACAAGTGACAATAACATGGCATTTAATGATAATTGTTGAAACTAAGATGGAAAGTAGTGGAAGATAAGAGTTGATACAGTAGTTATTCAGAGAAAAGAAACAACCAGACAACAACACGTGATAATAGTTAAGCTGAATTAAATGGCTTTACAACATGTTTGATGGTATTTTCAGATTAATATTTGGTTATCAACTGTCACACCCCCAAGTTGAGGTTGGGGTATATCTGCCCCTTCACTGAAACTGTGGTTGACTTAAATCTACAATTCACCAAAGGATTACTAATATATTGGCATAACCTGTTCTCATACCATAATCATTAATGCAACCAAAATCAAAGTTATCATCAAAACAATTCTTAATTACAACAAATGTTGTCTCAAAACTGAAATAAAATGTTATAGTAACTAGGTTCCACCATAACAATCCACGCGTGAAATCCTCCTCTTTTATGCTATAGGCGCTAACTTCACACACCTGAAATGTGGGGGGAAAAATAAGGGGTGAGCATTAAAGCCTAGTAAGTAATGTTCTAATGAACCGGCAATAACTACTATACCTCAGTAGCTAGTATAGTGAATTAATTAATATAACTAATCGTTTGGTGCATTAACTTATGAAAAAGAGAGAGAGTCTTATTGACATCCTTTAGTACTTAACCAAAAACTAACAGGTTATACAAGGTCTATCTCCTGCGCCAACGCAACCATTTAATCGAACCCACATTCATTTAAACAATCTATATCCATGACATACTCTTCACAACAGACCACTATATACCATGTATCTTGCAGTGTGGAGAAACAACAATACCACTCATGCATACTCTACTAGAGAGATAACAAGTATGAAACTATTCAGATCATAAAATAAATGATGTGGAGGGACGCACACACACTCCAAACCGAAAGAACACACACACCACACAACATGCACAGAATGGAGGGACACACACTCCCCATAGCAGGGACCCGCCCTCCATTGTGATAAAAATTTATATGGAGGGACACACACTCTGTGCCAGAGGGACCCACAACTCTACGATGGAGGGATATATATACAGTCCCTAAAAATATGAATCATGTGGAGGGACACACATTCTGTACCAGAGGGACTCGCAACTCCACACTGGAGGGACCTATACACACTCCAATAATTTCAACCACACACCCACACCCACACCCCCCCACACACACACACACACTCCTATGCACGTGTGTCCTATACTATTTTAAATTCTATTTTTAATCTATGAACCTAATATAGAGAGAGTATTGTACCTAAAAATGTGTCATCCTATATATCTTAGCTACTGGTAAAATTTCAAAACCTAACTGTTCATAGATAACTCTCGGTTTTTGTGCATAAAAGCCTACTTTTCTAACTAAATGAACTATCTAATGTGATTAAATCTAGCCCAAACCTATGCTCCAATCATATTCTGCCCTCAAAAGACTAATTTAATTTTTTGAAAATTTTTCGGCATTTATCGGTATTTTTTAAGCATTTTTTTCTAATTTTTCACATTTTTAATCATTTTAAATATATAAAAATATATTTTTATATTTCGGGTGGGTCCGAGACTGGGCCTAGAGGTTGGGCTCCGTGAGCTGGATCGGCCCAGTCTTTTTCCAGTCCCGGACGATCGCTGAAAAATGGCCCATGCGCCAGCAGCGCGCGTGGGCTAGTGCAATATTCATTTTCTTCTTCACCTATTTCTCATGCACCGGCCTTGTTTCTCACACACCAGCCCATCGATCCCTTTTTCGGCACCTTAATTGGCCATTTCCAGCCACCATTCAACCCCAAATCATAAACCAATCTCATCCTTGTGATCTAACCCATCTAGTGATACAAAACTTTCTAACTTCCATGGCTTGTATCAAAAACCCCCAAATTGTCAATATATAGGGTTACTATCGACCCCAAATTTTTTCTTCACGATCCGTCCCAAATTACCTCTATCTGATATAAATAATCTATATACTCATGCATTCTTTCCAAGATTTGTTACTGTTCAATCACCTTGTTAATTAATATGGTGTGTATAATTAATTAGTAAACAAAAGTCCGTCAACATAATATAACCATTTAAACTGCTTATACCCACATGTATATATATATACACGCATAGTCACACACTACCTACAGGTTGTAGAGCTACTGTTCATTTCGCCTCTCATTTGAATCAAAGGTCACATTGATTACACATATGTATCTATCAAAGCCATTAATCCACAATTCCATCAACCAACTTCATATCACAGATTCAACAATGTGTATATATATATATATCTGTAACCAACACCCTGAACCACCATTTACGGATTCAACAATTCATATACGTACACACACAAACAAACACACACACACACACACACACACACACATATATATATATATATATATATATATATATACTCTATGTGAAATAAAAACTCAGTTGAAACGTTGTTATACTAACTGTACGAAAAAAAAAACATTTTTTTAAGCTAATTTAAATTGTAAATATTGCAAGCATCCTAAATAAATGCGTCACCAGCATTTTTCTTTTTCTCGTCGTTTAAGTAGTGGGTGATTTGTTCACTTCACCAGCAGGTTTATGAATGCGTCACATCCTAAATAAAGATTTATTAATCATATATATATATATATATATACTCTATGTGAAATAAAAACTCAGTTTAAACGTTGTTATACTAACTGTACGGAAAAAAAAAACATTTTTTTAAGCTAATTTAAATTGTAAATATTGCAAGCATCCTAAATAAATGCGTCACCTGCATTTTTCTTTTTCTCGTCGTTTAAGTAATGGGTGATTTGTTCACTTCACCAGTAGGTTTACGAATGCGTCACATCCTAAATAAAGATTTATTAATCATACAGGCAACGGATCTAAAAATGGCAGGCATGTCATGTCAATAACTTTACAATCAAATAGTATGATTCTATTTCAACTGTATGGAATTGATGTGTTGAAACAGAATTGCATGCATGTTATTGTTCATTTCACCAGCAGGTTTATGAATGCGTCACATCCTAAATAAAGATTTATTAATCGTACAGGCAACGGATCTAAAAATGGCAGGCATGTCATGTCAATAACTTTATAATCAAATAGTATGATTCTATTTCAACTGTATGGAATTGATGTGTTGAAACAGAATTGCATGCATGTTATTGTCGGTAACTGTACAATCAAATAGTATGTGAATTTACTCATTCGACCAACTAACCAATTTAGAATGTGTCGTTTAGAGGCAACAAGAGACTGTTTTTTTTTTTTGGTTAAGGAACAAGAGACTGTTTTTGACCCTTTATTATTCATTATAAAGGCAATCTAGATGCAGTGATTGCCTTTATGATGAATAAGACTCTAATACTCATTGGCCTCCAAAACAAATGTTGCTCCTACTATCTCAAAACAAATGCTCTATCTAAATGGTCAATTTAAAAGAATATAAATTTTAAAAGTTATTCTTGAATTTTAAAAATTATTCCATAATTAATCATGTTTAATTTCTCATGTTTATTATAGCAAAATAATAATATAAAAAAATCCTTCTCAAAAAATACTCCATATTATAGGGTGAGAGGACATTTAAGACTCGACCTCTTATCACTAGACAACACGCCATATCTAAAGTGATAAAATCTAAAGTCCAAAATAACGTGATTTTTTAAGTGGATGATGTAATTCTAATTTGCATTCCAAGATACTCCATATTACCTTCTACTGAAAAAGATTTAGGTCTCACAAACCTTGACACAAAAAACCAAAGTGACATAAGGTTCTCACAATATATAATTGATGAAACAAAAATAAGACAAGTGAATTATATATTGTGGAACTAGAAAGCACATATACTTTATTTAAGAGTATTGTGGTGGTGTCAGATACTTTTTAGAAGTGTTTTAAAAAAAATTTGGAACGCGAAGGACACAATGAGGACACGAATAGGACACGATGAAGACACGCAGAGGACACAATGGGATATATTTTGTAATTTTAAAAATGCAAAAAAAACTTCTGAACTTTTTCAAAGTTACAAAAAGACCCCTAAACTAATTTTTTTAGCATATAAGTCTCTCATCTTCTAAAATTTGACAACTTGACCTCCTGAAAGACCTATAATGACATATATATATCCTTTAATATGACCACTATGCAATTTTCTCTATAAATATAGTGTTGTCAATATAAAATTTCAAAAAAATTCCTAAATTGTTTGGTATGTTATATTTAAATTTATTTGTTTGTTATTAGAGAAATGAGTAACGTTCAAGATTCTAGTAGTGCAATTGAACCCAATGACAACACCCCTTTTTAAAAATACGTTAATTGTTTGATAATAAATTTAAGTATTTTTGTGTAATTTAGTATTTTTTTTATTGTTAGATTTTTGCAACTGTGAATATTGGTTAACTTATTGAACATATATTAATATATATTATAGTATTGTTTCATAGTCGTATTCTTCCATGTCCTTTTTTTACAATTTGTCGTGTCACCGTGTCGTGTGTCCGTACTTTCTAGCTGTGCAGTGAAATTGAATCAGTCCACATAATTAATGATTGTCGATTTCAGTCAGTTGGATATCTTTAAGGCATACGACTTACTTTTCTAATAGTAATTTAGTGGATAGAAATATCAAAATTATAATGTTGCTGATTGAATTTCTTAACAATATCTCATTGCAAACTTTCTTACTCGTTTAAGTTGTGAGTCTTCTTGTTCAATTCACGGGCGAGTTCACGAACTGTCATATCTTAAATACTAGAAAGTATGCAATACCTTGGCTAGTGATGATGTGGTAACCCAATCAATTTAACTTCTTTATTTCTCCTAAAAATTATCGATGCCTCAATTTTCAAAGGAAAATAAAGGACTTGTATTAGCCGGAGGTACCACTTTCTCAATAAATACAGATTTAGTAATTAATCATACACATTGTATTATTCCATAGATGAAATAAGTTATATATTTTCTTTGGAAGAATATACCCTTGATGTTTTTACCAATCGACTCTTTCATCTAATACTCTCCCGGTCATAAAAAAAATAAATAAATAAAAACTTTTCTTTTCAAAATCAATGTTAAAGGTTATAATTTTGAAGATTATTTCAATTCTTTCTTTTTTTCTTGCAAATAACACATCCTCACATTTTGCCCAGGGACTTTTTGGAAAGGTAATGAAATACGGCTAAATTACAATCTTTACTAAGATTATTTCAAAATTAATTAGGTATATCTTTTTATAGGTGAATATCTCTTACGTCCCTTGAAATTTGTTCAAATATCTCACGAGTGAAACTTTTTTAAAAAATGTGGACAACCTCTTTTGAGGTTAATTACCCTTAGCATTAGTTGACTGTTAAATCCGTTAGTGGTGTATTTTCAAAATACCGATACTTCCATTAATTAAAATAAAAAGACTTAAATGCCCTATTAGTACACTAAATTACCATCTCAACCAAATTGAAATGGACAAAAGTATCATTCCTTAAATCTATACAATGTACGTCAATTTCTCTCTACGTTTTGAGTTCTGTTCCTTATATATGTTTATATATGCATCAATTTCTCTCCATATATGTGCATCAGATAACTGGTGCGTGAATTAATTGTGCAGGATGATGAAAAGGCTAGACAGGAAATTTAATATTAATGTATTGGCATCATGAAATACGTCAGTAATAAAAGGATATTTAGTGAGGGTAAATTAGTAATTTTATCTCTTTTGTTAAGTTATTTGAGGATGTTAAATCTTACATGTGAAAGAGGAGGTTAGTGTAGTTTTACAAAAAAAATTCACTTGAAAAATTATTTAACAAATTTCAGAGGAGGTCAGAGATATTCACCATTTTCTTATTTACCAAAATATGTATATTTTATAAAATTTCAAAGCGACACACAATAAATGTAACCAGAAAAAAGTTCGATAATTTTATTAAGGATGTTTATTTTGGGATTAACGGAGTGGTAAACTTATGCTAGAAAAATGATATTGTTCTTTTTATTTAATAGGAGTACAACTCTCCAAACAAACTAAATTAAGCAGAACCATTTGGTACATTTATGTGTGTTTTAATCAGTTTGGAACGCTTATATAAAAGTTTGAATTTTATTTTATTCTTAAAGAAATATGATATGAGTGAAATTATCTTCAAGTTAAGATTATTTTTGTTTCTCTAAGAACAATAAAGTCGAACTAAAAAAGTCTTCAGAAGATGAAATAGAGTCTAGAGATACATATATATATATATTGCTAGGTAAAACCTCACACAACCCACAAATGCCCAGTGAGTTGAGCTACTTTGGTACTTCTTCTCAACAATAACATGTTATAACTCGATGTAGAACTGATAATTGATATGGAATTTTGCTATCAGAAGAATAAGAATACACATCTATTGATCGAGGATCTGATGATTTTTTTTTTTCTTATAAAATTAACTTTCACGATATACTTAGGGAGACTTGAAGTTTTTACCTTTTACTTTGAAAGGAGAGCAAATACCACTTGACCATAAAATTTGGTACCAAATACCAATGATGATGTTGCTGTTCACAATAATTTTAAAATAAAATTAACAAATTATAACTGAATTTCTTACAAAATTAATCAACAGAGTGGCACAAAGGGTATACACACACTAGTCCACATCTGGAACAATTAAAAGGAAAATGTTATGGTTCACAATAATTTAGAAATAAAAACAATAAATTATAGCTGAATTTCTAACAAAATTAACCAACGAAGTGTCACAAGTAAAATGCTAAATGTCTCAAAACAGGATTTGTGATATAATTCACCAATGATGTGTCTGGATACATTGCGCACCAAAATGATTTTTTTGGGGGTAAATTATCCAGACCTCCCCTGAGGTTTGTTTTTATTACACTCAGCTTAAACTAGCAAAAAAAATTTCTTTAACCTCCCTTCAAGTTTGGTTGACTTAACTCCTACTACCCCTCCCGTTAGTTTGCTGTTAGTTTACCGTTAGTTCAATTAAAATTAAAAGAAAAATGATAAAAATACCCTCAAAATTAGAAGAATTATCGAATTATCTCTCATCGGAATCATAACACTAAAATTAACACAAACTTGAATGAAACTTTGTTAGTAAAATCTTCCAAAACCAACACAAATCCTCCAAAGATCATCCCTTCCACCATTTTCAATCCAAAATCAATCACAAATATCAACCAAAATGATGTAGATTATGTAGCACAAGAGAGGTTGAGGATTGATGCAAGTTGAAGAAAAAAAATATAGTCAAGAGTTCCATTGGGGCTTTTTATCGAACACCTAGTGTGCAAGTTTTCAATCTTCAAACTTCAAAGGTATTTGTTTGCACAATCTCACCCAAATCAACAATCAATCAAAACAAACTCCAATTATCACTACAAGAAAAAAGACTTTCTACGGCGGGCGAAAAGGGCTTTTACCACGGGCTTGGCCCGCCGTGGTATCCAGTGTCGTAGTTGCCAATACACTTTCTACCACGGGCCCAGCCCGTGGTGGAAAACGGACTTTCTACCACGGGCCCAGCCCGTGGTGGAAAACAGACTTTCTACCACGGGCTACGCCCGTGGTAAAAAGTCCATTTTCCACCACAGGCTGGGCCCGTGGTAGAAAGTATTTTTTTTGCTACTGTTAAAAACCTTTCTACCACGGGCTGAGTCAGCCCGTGGTGGAAAGTATTTTTCTACCACGAGCTAAGCCCGTGGTTAAAAGTTTATTAATTTTTAAAAAAAATTATATGCCTGGTAGTTCCTAACACCTTAACCAGAGTATATGCATACATGAGGGCGTTAAACAATTCTGCTCAATCTAATTTAAAGAACCAAATTCAATTAAAAAAACCTGTAGCTTAAAAAAAAACATTAAGCTATATCAAAACTACATTAAAAAACTAAAATACTTTGCTTAAATGCATAACACAACTATACTAAAAAACATAGCCATAACACAACTATACTAAAAAAAACAGCCATATGATATAACAAATAATACAATAGTTGAAAGAAAAACACAACAAACTGAACTTATTTGATAAGCTATTGACAATTTTTTATCCCTGGCAAGAAACTCACATCCATGTGAAACAATGGGAATTTGAACCCACAACCTTCTACTTTGGAAGGTGATGAAGTAAACTAATTATTGTAACACTCAAAAAAACTAAAATAAAAACTAATTTAGATCTCACAATACAAGAGTAGTTGTGTTAGAAAGAGTAGCTGCTTTCACTATGTTAAGAGATATAGAACATACATTTCATGTAATTACAAAAAGTTGCACCAACTACACCAGAGTTCCACCTTTCTTTGAGCACAACTTTCTAGCTAATTACATGCCAATACAATGCATTGTGCTTCTTCAAACAAACAAAATTTTCTTTTTCAGCTGCAGACGAACAAAGATTTTTTTTTTTTGAGTTCCTTTGCTTTTGGGGGTTCTAGAGAATTGTGTGACTGACAAAAGATGATGAAAGAATAGGCATAATTGATGAATTCCAAAATGTAAGAATAGGCATCAGTAGAGTAAATGTTACTCTTGAGCTTTGATCCACTTTTCCCTCTTTCTTGCTCTGCAGCTTCAATCTATTTGGTTTATCCACAGTGATAGAAAGAAACCACTCCCCTAGCACATCAAAAGGAGAGCTTCAAGGGTACGTCCGAGCAGACTCAATGTTGTTGCAGCAATGTGGTGTCCACTTAGCCCTGCAAGAGCAAGCTGCTCCTTTGGTGAAGCATGCTCTATGTAGTTGTCTGGTAAAACAATCGATCGCCACTGAAAAAGTTGATTCAGAGAAAGATCATAATGGAGATCAAAATTTGAACAAGAGTGTGTACCTAATTACAGAAATGTCAAATTAGATATTATCTATCTGGTTCCTAATCCATTAATGAAGAAGAGATTCAAGAACTCTCCAAATGCACATGCAAAATAAAGTGCCTGTTATAAAAAAAAGCATTGAAATAAACCAATGGGTTCAATAAGAACTGACTACTTGTATGCTTGATGAGAACATTCAACCCAACAAGCCTTACTCCAACTAAACTGTGACGTACTACATGATTCATCTTGGTTTCTGAGGACGGAGGAAAAAAAGAAAAGAAAAGGGATTTTGGATTCTCTGGTATTACTGAGAATGAAAAAAATGAGGCAGAACCGAGCAAGTTATTCTCTTTCTTTTTATCTCTAAAGCAAGCAATAAGAATACAGAGTGATAGTTAGCATCACTACTTCCTGGGCTTCTATGCAGCAGAACCAAAGTATTTAGCGGCAATTGCAATTGTTTGGATCTATTCAGCTCCAAATTTAGAATTATGTTTCACTTTCTTTGACACTGTTACTGTATAAGAAAACAAGTATCTAGGAAATACATCTTAAATCAATGATGTGAACACATACTTCTATACTTCAGCCAGTTCATAAGTTATCGAGAGTGCAGAAGCTACTCAGGATCACAGAGCACCCAAATATATATTTAGAAAAAAAAAATCCCCTTTAAGTCCATTCAGGAAATGAACTTGTCCATATATAGATGGTTAAAAGGAAGAACTTAAATATCAACTCAATCAAATAAAAAAAAATGTTCCAATTATACAAGAGATAATTCATACTCCTCTAAAACCAAAAAATATCGATAGTATATATCCACAGGAAATTTTTAAAAACTATACAAACTAAGTTGTTCTATTATAACATAAAAATGTATTAGCAAAAAATAAAAAATTTCAAGTTATACACTAGAGTGTACAAGATTTCCAATATATAACAGAATATACAGACTTTCTTTAGAAAGTAAACAAAAAATTGAAGGCATGTTTAGTAGTGTTGTTGATAGCTTCTCCATTCTTGTGAAATGGGAACCGAAAGAAATGAAAGCTATATGTAAAATGTGTTTGGTGGAGCATTGAAAACTATTTTTGATAAAAATTCTGGAAAACTACCCATCTTCAGTAAACTACTAAACAGATATTTTCCGCATTTTCTAATACCCAAGTCCATTAGAAAAATAAATGATCAAAAGCAAGTTCCCAAAACTGTCATCATTTTAATTTTCAGAGACAACAATTAAACAAATAAACACCTTTATGAGGCACATCCAACACTGATGTGATTATTAAACAAATATACACCTTTACAGAAATCCGATTCAACAGCTTATACGCTGATGTGATTATTTCTTTTTTTCTATTTTCCTTCTTTTCTTTACTCTTTGGCTAAGACTTCCAAAAACACAGTGACAGCTACAAATCTTTCTTTCCCTTTTTTAATCATAATATCTAATCTATTCTTTATCTCTGGCTTGGCTAGGTGAGACAGTTCGTGTTTTCCACAATAAGAGCACCACAAAGGCTTCCTACAATCTTTCTCTTGAATGATGCAATCTAGCTTCATACAGCTCACAACAATGTTAGAGGAGTTATCTTGTGCATTGTGGATGTCTCATGGCAACTATAGAGATAACAGAGAAATGTTTTATTTAAAATTTAATGCAACAACTTTTCAATATCAGAGTGAATAAATGGGTCATTATTTTTAGTAGAGAATCAGATAGGCTTACTATAATATTTCATAAATGGTAGATCCACAATTAATATCTTGAAATCCTTGCTAAGAAGTTGCACAAAACATTCACTAATTTGAAACTTGTTCTTTTGGTGTATTCTCCCCCCAAATAGGATGGACTTGCAACCTTGCATGTCAATTTCAGGTTATACAACTTAGTGAACACTAGTATATTAGGATTATACTGGTTTTTAGTGAAAGGTTACAATTAATCCCAGTGGTTTTTAGTTAATTCAGATCGGTCAAGGCCGTTCATGAAGAGCTTTCATGATGCATTTCCTCGCAAAACATTCAAGCAACATTTCTTGATAATCACCGATAGGTTAAAAAGCGTATTATAAAAAAAATTGTTACTACTACAAGTCTACAATCAAGAAAAACAGACAGGACATTTTAAGGTTTAAAACATGTTGTGGGCTGTTAGAAAATGACTTGACTTGATTGGTATATAAACAAAAATTTGATAACATGCAAGCTTGTTGCTATGCTAGTATATTCATCGTCTCTTTATCCCTTCAGTCAAATAATAGTTAAGGTGATAGGAATGATCAACTAAATTTAAACAACTAAGTTATGAGTTCATCATTACAACAACAGCATCTTACTTGTTCATGTAGGATATATATATATATATATATATATATATATATATATATATATATATACAGCTTACCCTCCTTGAAAATAGAGGAGAAGGAACATGTTTCAATTTGGAAAAAATAGGTGGAATGAAATGATCTTAATTGTCTCACATTTAAATCCCTACACAGATTTCCGAGAGGGCTATAGAACCACAAATCAATATACCGAAAACAGGCAGCAAAGTAAAAGTCATGATGATAAAGCTTAATTGCCACAATTAGGAGTTAAGACTGAACAATGCAATGCAATGCAACCTGGGCTCCTTAATTCAATCATAATGAACACTTTACAACATTATATAGTAAATATATGATGGAGATTTACATATTTGGCATGGAGATCAAACTATCTAACACAAACACTATATCAAGCTCGCTAAAACCCTCTCTCAAAGTAGCTTGGCAGCCAAACAAACAGATTACAACACAGAAAGATGAACATAACGGGAGAAAAATTGCAGATGGAGATATGTACTTTGACCCAAATTATGGGTAGAGCCAATGCTCTAATACCAAGTTAAAATACCAATTTTTTTTTTTGGCAGTTTGCCCTTACTTAAATTTTTGAATACACCTAATAATGTTTAAAGATTTGTCCAGGCAGTTAATGAAGAGCTTTCAATAGCACCCTCTCAAAACATTCATTAAGCATTTCTTGATAATAACTGATAGGATAACAAGCTAATTATCAAAAAATTGATACTACTCCAATGAAGCAAAACAGACAGGAAATTTAAGATTTTAAAACATGTTGGGCTGTTAGAAAATGACTTTACTTGATTGGTATATAAACAAAAATTTGATAACAAACTTATTATAAGATGGGAAAAAATCACACAAAACAGAAAGATATACAAATAAAATGGGAAAAAATAAAAATTAAGAAATTGATACGCACAAATACAAATAGAAGAGAAAATATTACCTTAGAAACAACTCAGAACCTAGCATCGATCCAAACTGTTGATAACTGGAAAAAAAAAATCGATGAACACAAGAAACGATCGATCGTTAGGGTATTTTGACCTTAGATTGATGAACCCTAGCAAGCTAAAATCGACCAATGAGAGAGATTACCTGAGAACTGATATCAGTAAATGGCTTTGGGACTGTAGTCGTGGTATCCACGCGCAGTGAGGATCGGTGTTTGTGGTGGCGAAGGAGTTTGGTGAACTCACTGGTGGCGGTGAAGTGGTAGATTGTCCAACTGGATGAGTGCTCCGGCGAAGATGGATGCTAGATTTCGCCGGACTGGATGAGTGCTCCAGGAATTTCTTTGACAGTGGACAGCGTTGGACTGGGATCGGGATCGGTGTTCTGACGATGTAGATTTGGATCAGATGGGTCTGTCGGTTGAATGAGGGTTGTAAGTGCACGGTTGGTGTGGTGGAGTTGGCTGGCCGTGGCAATTGCAGCGGTGGTTTTCAGAGAGAGAGAGAGAGAGATGGGTCTGTAGGGTTAGAGGTATACCGTGTTTGGAGCAAGAGAGTAAAATGATATGTCTTATAAAAAAATAAAAAAAAGACTTTCTACTACGGGCTTTGCCCGTGGTGGTAAGAGACTTTCTATGGCGCACCCATCTAGCCCGTGGTGGAAAGCACTTTCTACGGCGGGCGTGTGAAGCCCGTGGTAGAAAGTTACTTTCTACCACGGGCTACACGGGCCCGCCGTAGAAAGTCCTTTTCTACCACGGGCCATGCGGGCCCGCCGTAGAAAGCCTGTTGTGAAAGACTAAATTTCTTGTAGTGTATACAATCCCAATCCTCCTATATCAATCAATCACAAAGAATAAGCGAAAAGAAGAAGAGTGCTTGAGATTTTGAGTGTTTAAGTGTGTTTTAAAGCTTGGAACACTTGAGAGATGATATGAGAGTGTAAGGTGTGAATGTGTAAGGAATGCAACTTAAAACATCAAGGCGCGTGCGCGGAATCCTCAAAACTGGGCATCCGCTAAGTGTGACCGGTCCTAATTTTTGGGGACCGGTCCAACTTCTCTCGGCTCCTCAGAACCTACAGAAGTGCGACCGGTGCTCAATAATTGGGACCGGTCCAACTTTGTGAACTATGAAAAATTACACATTGGACCTCTAATTCACCAAATACACCTCATCTCAACTTAATTTAGCAATTAAGCACACAAAGTATGCAAAATAAACATAAAATCAATATAAAACATATTTTTGGATTTTTGAAATTTTTTTATAAAAAAAACTCAATAAAAAATATGAATAATCTCATGAGAATAATCAAAGCACATTTTTTAGAGATAACATAAGTTCTAGTATTTTTGAAAATTTTTAAACATTTATAAATGCATAATTTTAAAACCCATAATTTATCCATAAAGTGCATTCTCAAATTCATGACCGTGACACAACTTCTAACACACAAATATTTATAAAAAATTAGAAATTTATCTAATAAATCCATGTGTGTGTGTGCAATTCAACTTCATCAGAAATTAATCAAATCCTTTTGATTCATCTTCTAAGTCATATTGGATGATAAGCAAATATAACTACCCATGATCAATCATTCATTTTTCATCATTTCTTTTTTTTTTTTTTTTTTCTAAAACGATAGCTTCACGCTTACGAGCAACCAGCTATTTTTCTCAAAACAACTATTTAATTTTTAAAGATATCTCATTGGAGATTTACATTGTAGTGGAAGTTTCGAACACATCCCGAAGGTAGCCTTTTCCTTTTTGTCTTAGATATTCAGTAAATTCTTATTTTCTTTTCTTTTATGCTGAATAAAAACATTTTTTTTTCATTTTTTTAATTGATAATTTAAGCCTTCAATGCTACTCATACAATATATTCTAGTCAACTTCTCATAAGTTTTCAATCAATTATCTCAGAGTTGGACTAGGGGCCAAATTGTATGGACTCAAAAGATTTACCTCTAAAAAGAAATAAATACAGCACATTAGTTATTAAATACAACACATTAGTTAATAATGTTTAGATCATAAAATCAGGTACTTCATCCATGACAAACTAAGTGTCCCAATTATGCATTCACAAATCAAAGTAAAATTAAAAAGAAATATAAAGAATTCACATTCTTACTTAGAAAAATATAATTCTTATAATCTCATATGATTATCAATAAAAATAAACAAAACCTAACATATACAAAAAGATATGGTCCACTGGAAAATAAATAATGAACATAAGCTCAGTCCATGACCATCAAAAGTCCTAATGACCTAATTAGGGGGTTTTGCATCCAAAGATCTATTAGGAATAAATCCCATAGTATCAACAGGCATAAACTTCGCCAAATCTTCATTTTTCATCCAAATTGTTTTAACATGCAATTTATGAGGAAAGTATTGTGGAGAAAAAAAAACCATCATTTTTCTTGTTTGAATTATTTTTAGCTTGAGAATTTTTGAGTTTGTTCCAATAATGTGGTTTTCTAGTATGAACCATATTCTTAGCAAAAGAATTATGCACATGAAAATCAGAATTAGAATGTCTCCTCCTTTTTTAGAAATAGTGTTGACTATGTCCATTCTTACCACAAAAGAACAATAAAGTACATTGGACAAACCTTTAGCATGCAAAGACTTAACTTGAGGTTTAGGTTTGGGTTCAAACATATTCAAGTTCTTGGATTTAACAAAAACAGTTTTTCCCTTAGATGATGACCCAACAAAAACCTAATCCAATTTTATCTCCTAGAGGCTTGCCAACACTAATCATACTATCAAGCTTAATTTGCCCAGAAGTAAAAGCAATTAATTTCTCTTGTGATTTTCTCAGTTCAGGTTCAAGAGAATTAATTCTAGCAATAAGAACATCTTTAGCAGAAATAGCTTGACTTAACTCGCTTTCGAGAAACTTAACTGATAGGCGTTGAATGTTGTGCATTCTTATTCTCTTAGTGATAGATTATTTTGTTATTTTACTTTATTTTAGTATTTTCTATATTTTCAGAGCCTTAATGATTATTTCAGTTAAAACCATGATTTTGTGTTTTTAAAGATGACATCTAAAGAAGGTTAGATAAAGCCTACATCAAAAGGATCCATTCAACTATTTATTTCAACTCAAATCAGCCCAAGAAAGAGGTCCAAGAGAATTATAGCTGCTTAAGAAGGTTTCAGGCCTGAAGCCCAATTATGCGCTTAATACAGTCTTAATCCCGTTTTGGAAAATGGACCAGAAGTGTTATTTTCGAGCCTCAAATTGACTTAATATCCTTAAAAGTTGAATGAAATTCGATTCTGCACACTTTTGTATTTCACAAAAATTTCGTGAATCGAACTTCTAGTAGGTCAAAAGTTGGGCCGAACATCAGTAGCAAAAACCCACTTGATTAGTGCTGCGGGAAAACCTAATTAATTCCTAATTGGATTAGGACTTTGGTGTATTCTCTTGAGGCAATAAAGTGGCGAATTAGAGGCTAAGTTGGGGAGAGATTGGAGAGTCTGAGAGAGCTTTTGGACAGAAAAAAAGACATACTTTGCAGACCATTTGAGAACGAAGTCTTACGCATAATTCATGAAGATGATGCCTTCTTCCTCAATAGTTGAAGCTTTTTCTTCTACCATGAGCAGCTAGTTCATCCACTAGGGTTTTGATATAGCCCTAAGAAAGCATCAATGGTTTGATTGTTTTAATTATTGAGGACCTTTATATACATGCATAGATTGTGTAATTTAGAGGATTCTTATTATAGAATTGAGCAATAAAAGTCTTATAAATTCAATCTCAATGATTTCTTATCTTGTCTTAGATATTTAGTTGTTGTTATTGAACTCAATCTCTCTTATTTTCTGTTATCATGAGAGCGATTATTACACAATAGTAATCACTGAATATATCATTATACACTTTGATGGATTATGCCTAAAGAAGATGAACCATACTACACCCTAGATTAGAGTAGTGAGGCAGATGACCCATGCCAATTAAAGATAGTCCATAACTTAGCCTTAATCATATGTTATCTTCTTGACGGATGAAGGTGAGCTTGTAGCCACCGACACCACTTATGCATGATGTAATTCACCATAGTTGATTCAATTGACCATTGATTGTGGAGTTAGTGGTGAAGTCAATTACCCTAGATTTATCTCATATTATCTTCACTCTCTATTGTCCTTTGGTTTATTTTATTTTGGTTTTTAGTTAATTTAAATATAAAAATCAAAATTCTTTTCTCTTAAATTTAATTAGAATTAATTCCGTACTCCAACTTATCAAACCATAATCCCCGAGGTTCGACACCCCTTTTGATAGCCCTATTTTGCAAGGAATTCGTTATATTGCGAAGTGTGGTAATTATAATTGAGACGCACTCACACATGAATCAATTTTTGGCGTCGTTGTCGGGAATTATCTATTTGATTGATTGGATCTTACAGAATTAATTTTAATTGGATTTTTAGTTTAGGAAGTTTTTCTATTTTAATTCTAATTTTGTTTTTGTTTTCTTTTTAGGTGCTTTTTGCTAATATATGCAAAGTCATCGTTCTGTGGCTGATCATTTGATACCTCTTGATCCTGAGCCTGAACATACTCTTAGACAACAGAGGAACATCCCTGTTGATACCATTGTGCAAGAGGAAGAATTAATTGAAGACATAGAGGAAGAAATGAATAACAATCTTGTTCCTAATGCTGCTAGAGAAAGGGCTAGATTGCTTAGGGACTACTATGTTCCTGAGACATACATTTCACCAGCTGGTTTTCAATTGCCCAATGTCACTGTACAGAATTATGAGATCAAGTCCAGCATTCTTCAGATGCTACCATCCTATTTTGGGCTGACTCAAGAAGACCCTTACAAGCATCTAGATGAATTCATTGAAGTGTGCTCAACTACCAAAATTCACAACTTCTCTGAAGATGCTTTCAGAATGAGACTTTTTCCATTCTCCCTGAAAGATAAAGCAAAGTATTGGTTCAATTCTCTACCGATAGGTTCAATTACGACTTGGACTCAAATGCAACATAAGTTTCTCAAGAAGTATTTTTCGATAGGGAAGACCAATCAGTTCAGATGTGTTATCACTGATGTCTCCCAACATGAGGGGGAACAATTTTATGAGACATGGGAAAGATTCAAGGACCTTCTTAGGAAGTGTCCTCATCATCAAGTTCCTAAGTGGCAACTAGTGCAGAGTTTTCATAAAGGGCTAACAGAAGCTAACAGACTGATGGTTGATGCATCTTGTGGAGGTACTTTTATGTTGAAGAGTGAAGAAGAGGCATGGACCTTATTTGAAAATCTAAGTGACAACTCTCTAAAACATGTATCCTCTACTATTTCTAACAGACTTGCCACTACAAGGAAAACTGATGAGATTTTTGAGGTTGGTGCTTCAGAAGTTATGCCAATCGACATTGATTTAATTGCACAGAAGGTAGCAACAATTATGGCTGCCAATTAAACTCTTTCTGCTTCAAATCCTTCATTGCTAGGCCCTTATGAATTTTGCTCTAGTCCTATGCATAATGTGAACAATTATCCTTTGATGGGGTAATTTTCTGATATTCAACATGAGCAAATCCAAGCTGCATTTACTGGACCAATGAATCCTCCATGAGGTAATACTTACAATATATCCTACATAGAGGAATCATCCTGGTTTTTCTTATAGTAACCAAGGGGAAGCAATGCAACCAACATATCAACCTTGAAATTTTGTACCTCAACAACAATATCAAACACAAGTTCCTATGGCACAAAAAATTTCTGCTATTGAAGACAAGCTGACACTTACCTTATCAAAATTTGATAAGCTTGATTCCATTATAGAGACAGTGCAAGCTACTGCAGCAATAGTGTAATCTATAGTTCAGCTAGTGCACTCTCATTTTCAATCTATTGTCAAACTAGAATCTCAGTTTGGACAACTTGCTACTTCATTGAGTAGAAGAGAAGAAGGGAAGCTCTCTAGTCAACTGATTGCTAATCCAAGAGGGATGCAAGTTTCCACAAGCAACCCACACCATGAGCAGTTTCAAGCTATTGCCACTTGAGGAGTGGGAAAATAATTGATAATAAGGTGGGTGAGAAGAAAGAAGAAGAAAAGTGACCACAAGTCCAAGTGCTGAAATTCCTTATAAGCCCAAGGCTCCTTTCCCACAACGTTTTCTTGAAGCATCTAAATTGGGGAAGCAAGGGGACAAGCTGCATGACATGATGGAGGTGTTTCAACAACTGAAGATTAATTTGCCACTCCTTGATGCCATCAAGAAAATTCCTTCTAATGCTAAATTCTTGAATGACTTGTGCACTCAGAAAAGGTGTTCTAAAAGTCATGTGCCAAAGAAAGTGATGCTGCCACAACAAGTGAGTTCTATAATTTAGCAGTGCACTCCTCCCAAGTACAAAGATCCTGGTGCCTCAACTATCTCATGCATCATTGGGGAGCACCATGTTGATAAAGCTCTTCTTAATTTGGGTGCAAGTGTGAATTTGTTACCCTATTTAGTGTACTTACAATTAGGCTTGGGAAAATTGAAGCCTACCTCGGTGGTGTTGCAATTTGCAGACAAATCAATAAAGCAACCCTGTGGGATCATTGACAATGTGCTCATTAAAGTGGATAAGTTTTACTTCCCTGTTGATTTTATTATACTTGACACTGAGCCAGTTCATAACCCAAAGAGGCATATTTTAGTGATCATTGGTCGACCTTTCTTAGCTACTGCCGATGCTTGTATAAAATGTAGGTCAGGGATCATGGATATTTCATTTGGCAACATGAATGTCAAGCTTAATGCGTTCAATGTTATCCAACACCCTCCAGATCAGAGTGATGTGTTCTGCTTGCATGATATTAATGAATGTGTTGAGGAATTTTTTTCATCCTCTGTATCTCGAAACTCCTTGGAGGTATGTAAGTCTCTTTATGACTATGAGACAATTTATGATGAAGAATTGTGTGAAGAGGTAAATTCTATGCTGGAAGTGGATGCTATTCAGAATACTCCACCATGGAGAATTCCAATCTAGCCACTCCCTTCTCTCTCTAGCACTCCCTTAGTGCCTTCATTGGAGTCCCCTCGACAATTAGAGTTGAAGCCATTGCCTGACAAGTTAAAGTATGTATTTTTGGGGGCATAGAGAACTCTTCCTGTTACCATTGTCTCTGATCTGACAGAAACTCAAGAAAAACGCTTAGTAGAGGTCTTATATCAACATCGTGAAGCAATTGGGTGGAGTGTTGTTGATCTTAAGGGCATTGATCCCTTAATTTGCATGCACAAAATCCATCTGGAAGAGGGATATAAGCTATCTAGAGAAGCATAGAGGTGACTGAACCCCAATATGAAGGAAGTGATAAAGAAAGAGTTGTCAAGTTACTTAATACAGGTATTATTTATCCAATTTCTGACAGCACATGGGTGAGTCCAACATAAGTGGCTCCTAAGAAGTCTAGTCTTACTCTTGTCCCTAACTCTGTGGGAGAGCTTGTTTCATAACGTACTGCCATAGGTTGGCGTGTTTGCATTGATTACAGAAAGCTTAATTCTATGACAAGGAAGGATCACTTCCCTCTTCCATTCATTGATCAAATACTTGAAAGCTTAGCTAGTCAGAGCTATTATTACTTTCTAGATGGCTACTCTAGTTATAACCAAGTGGCTATGGATCCAAAAGATCAAGAGAAAACTACTTTCACTTGTCCCTTTGGTACTTTAGCTTATCGTTGTATGCCATTTGGGTTATGTAATGCTCCAGCGACATTCTAGAGGTGTATGATGGCCATCTTTTCTGACATGGTGAAAAAATTCTTGGAGGTGTTTATGGATGACTTCTCTATTTTTGGATCATCCTTTGAAGACTGTTTGATCAATTTTTCACTTGTGTTTCAAAGGTGCCGAGAACGAAATTTGGTACTTAGTTAGGAGAAGAGCCATTTGATGGTGAAAGAGGGTATTATGTTGGGCTATATTGTTTCAGAGAGAGGCATTGAAGTTGATAAAACAAAGATTGACCTAATTGCTACTCTGCCTCCTCCAACTTCGGTGAAGCAAGTTCGTTCTTTCTTAGGCCATGTTAGATTCTATAGAAGATTTATCAAGGATTTCAGTAAAATTGCTCAGCCATTGTGCCATTTGTTATCTAAAGATGTTTTCTTTTCCTTTGATGAAGAGTGTGTGCAAGCTTTTGAGAAGCTTCGATCTTTATTATCCTCTGCACCAATCATGTAATCTCCAAAATGGACTCTACCTTTTGAAATCATGTGTGATGCCTCTGATTATGCAGTAGGAGCAGTGTTGGGACAAAGAGAAGAGAAACGATCATATGTTATCTATTACGCTAATAAGACTCTCTCTGATGCCCAACTCAATTATACAACCATAGAGAAAGAGCTTCTAGCTGTAATATTTGCCCTGGACAAGTTTCATTCCTATTTATTGGGTTCTAAGGTGGTTATCTACTCTGATCATGTGACATTGAGACACTTATTGGCTAAGAAAGAAACTAAACCGTATCTTATTCGATGGATTTTATTGTTGCAAGAATTTAATTTGGAGATTAAGGACAAAAAGGGGACAGAGAATGTAGTCGCGGATCATTTATCCCAGATTGAGTCTGAGCCTGTGATCGATGCATTACCTATTGGCGACTCATTTCCAGATGAACACTTTTTTGGAATTTTTGATGAAAAAGTTAATAGGCAAAGGTTGAAGCATTGTGTGGAAGGATTTGTGCCAACAAGAGACGTAGAGTCCGTCGACTTGATGGATCCCGTCTATCCGACTTAATCCCTTCAGAGAGTTGATCGTCTCCTACGGACGTTAAATATTAATATTTGTATGTATTTCTATCCTTTAATTTCCTTAATTTTCTTTGATTTTAATTTTTAGTTTAAGTTTTCTTAATCTTTCTTTCAATTTTAGTTGCATTTTGATGTGTTTTCTTTGAGTTTTTGATGTATAAGTTGCTTCCGGGGGATGTCAAGAGGTGTACCAAGGTCTTTGGACTCAAGATGGGTGAAAAAATGAGCTCTCAGTTGACCTTGGGCGATAGAGACTCCAAAAATATACGTCTTGGTCGACCTTGGGCGATGGAGGCTCAACAGGCATCAACTGGGGGGATCGATCTCCCATTTGAGGGGGGATCGATCACCCCCATAATTTTTCAACATGGGAGGACCAGCAGGTGGGCGATCAATGGCCCACCCCAAGGGGGATCGATCGCCCAGCCCAATTGTGGGCTGCCCGAATTTTTGAGGCCTATAAAGGCCCCCCTCTCTCATCTACTTGCTACCACTTGTTTATTTAAAGACTTTGTGATCCAATTTGACTCCTACTTCAACCGGGAATATATTTTCTTCAATTGGTAATTCTCGAACACGTATTTATCATTGATCATCATCAACATCAACATCAAAACTGGATTGATCATCACTAGTTCTCAAGAAAACTCTTACTTTCTCAAGTTCTACATCAAAGTAAGTGGAGTTTTTATTTTGCAAAATTGTGCCAATCTTTTTGAGGGCTTTTGAAGATCAAGTTTGGGGGATATAATTGGTGTATTGAATTGTTCAATTTGGGGTGGAAAAATTGCTGAGAGAAGAGGTTGAAGGATACACTTTTATTGTGCACACCAAGTGTTTGATTTAATTCCTCAACCAAGCTTTTTCTATTTCTATGGCACCAAAGAGAGCAATTCACCAAGGTGCTTCAAGCTCGCGTAATCCTCATCGAGTACGACATGATCCAACACCCGTTTCCTCAAACTCTCGTCGAGATGGAATTCATGAGAGATGGCATCCAAGGGCCTTGAATTTTGAAGTGACGTTTGACGTCGCCAAACTATATGCCATGTTTCCTGAGACACGATGGGGGATTTTTGACATCCGTCGTTGTTGATAAGTGTTCAATTCTATGCATTTGAACCCTCTTTATTGCATATGTTAGTTCCGTTTTTGCGTTTACCGAGATATGTTTACGGTGTTTTTGTGTTTTTGATGTATTGCAGGTATTGGAGTAAATGGAGCAAAGTTGGAAGCTTTCTGCAGTCAAGAGATGAAATCAGAAAATGTTGCCAAGGCATTTCGATCAATCGAAATGTGGATTTCGATCAATCGAAATTTCGATTGATCGAAATCTCATTTCGATTGATCGAAATCTCGATCAATCAAAATGCAATTTCGATCAATCGAAATGCTGCAGAGCCCACTTGGCCACTTGCTCACCTGCTCTCCCACTTGCAACAAAATCCCCCTTTTTGCACGACTTAGGGGGATTGTCTGACTTGAACAAGACTTTTAGGGGCCTTCTTGATACAAGAGATATATATAATGATATATATATATATATGGTGGGCCCAAAGGAGCCAAAAAGCATACAAAAAGCACCAAAAGCCACATATCTCATAAGTCTCAAGATACACATCAGAAGAAGAAGAGAGAGACCTTCGGGAGAGGAAGAGAAAAGCTGAACCAGACCAAGAAGCTTCATTCTCTTCATCAATGGAAGGGTGCAAGGCAACCATGAGCAACTAACTCTTCTACTAGGGTGTTGGTTTCAACCCCTAGCCATGTAAACTTGTTCATCTTTGTAGCTCTTGGGGATTTGTAATTAAATGTTGATTATTTAGCCTAGTGATTATGTACACAAATACATTTCTTATATATATTCATTTGATATGGAATTTATTCTTGTCTTAGAGTAGGTTTTGTCACTTGAATGCACAACATTTGCATTTTCCACAAGAAGTGCAAATGATGGTTAGATAATGGTGTTTAAATGAATGTGTGATGCTAGTTTGTATAGACCATGCCAAGACAAGGTAGTTTGGATGCATGTAGTGTTTACGTAGAGAGTAGGGTAATTAGGTAGTTAGTTAGGTTGAAGAGCTATGCTTGTTGAAGATGGATTATGATAGGTTAGCACACACATTGATCTTTTGATATGTCATTGAGGTCACAAGCCTAATGACATTGTTAGGCATTTAATTAATGAACCCCATGCTTGCTACACTTATAAACATGTGAATGGCTAGTGGTGGAAACCAACCCTAGTTCTCTCTCCCGACTTTACTCTTTAATTTTATCGTCATTTCATTTACACAATAGTTTTAAACACAAAACCAAAAACCTGTTTCTTTAGAATTAAAGTAGAATTAATCTTTCTTTATGACAATTAACGACTAGTCCTCGTGGGATCGATACCCTCTATATAGAACCTTATCTACAAAGATTCGTGCTCTTGCGAGTGGTTAAATTATATTTTGATAAAAAGGACAAAATTAAGCTTACAATATAATTTAGTTCCGACCACATCAAAATTTTGGCGCCGTTGCCGGGGACTACGGTTTAATTGTCGCCATTGGAAGATTAAATCTGGTTTAATTCTTAGGCTAGAAATTCTTTCATTCTTTTTTGTATATATCTTGTTCTTATATCTCAAACTTCTTGATTTTAGGTATACCACATTGCGGGCATCTAGAAGAATTCAAATTGGAACCCTTTGTGAGTATAACTTCAAAACTTGGTGGTTTGAATCATTCACATTCTTTTGTATATATGATTGTTACTTTGTGTGTAGAGGTGTTGTTCAATTGTTAATGCATGCTAGGTAGACGGTCATTGTCACTTCCTTTGCTTCCTTGTAATAGTGAACTTGAACGAACACTTAGACAACGTAGAGGAACCTCTAGGGACCCTATTTTGCCTAGAACTGAAAACATGGAACCAAATGAGAGACAACCTCCCGGTCTACCTCCTTTTAATCATGAACAACCGCCTCCACCACCACCTCCTCAAGGAGAGTTGCTTATGGACTTTTACCTTCCGACTACATTTAAAGTACCTTCATGTATTCAATTTTCGGATGTAGCGGCAAATCAATTTGAAATAAAGTCCTCCACCCTCAACCTTCTTAACAGCTTTCACGGTCTTCCTAATGAGGATCCATACCGGCACTTAGATTACTTCTTTTCCGTGTGTTCCACCATTCGTGTACCACACTTTACGGAAGATGATCTAAAGCTACGTATGTTTCCATTTTCCCTAAAAGATAAGGCTAGAAGTTGGTTCAATTCCCTAGAACCCAACTCAATCCATTCTTGGGCGGAAATGCAAATAGAGTTCTTAAAAAAATACTTCCCAATGGGTAAGACAAGTGATATTCGGCGAGCAATCACCGGATTCACCCAAATTGACCAAGAACAATTCCATGAGACGTGGGAGAGGTTAAAAGATCTCTTAAAATCTTGTCCGCATCATGCTGTCCCAAAATGGCAGCTAGTGCAAAGTTTTTATGATGGGGTGAGTGAGCAACATAGACAAATGATAGACTCCGCTTGTGGGGGTGGGTACCTTTTGAAAAGCCCCGATGAGGCATGGAAACTCTTTCAAACCCTAAGCAACAATTCAGCTCAACGCTCCTCCACTAGGAAAGGGAAGGCCACCCAACCTTGTAGAGGAGTGCATGAGATTTCAAGGGTAGATGAGGTAGCCATGCACGTAGAAGCCTTGTCCCGAAAAATGGATTTAATCATGAAAAATGGGCTGCCTATTCCTAACCAATCTGTCCAAAATTAGGAGGGGTGTTCGTTTTGCTATAGCACTTCGCATTTTGTGCGAGATTGTCTTATTGCCGGGCAATCTCCCGATTATGCTCAAGAGCAAGCGAATGCCGTGTACGCTAAACAAATGAATGATCCATATTCGAACACGTACAATCCTGGTTACAAGAACCATCCGGCTTTTTCATGGAAGAATCAAGAATCAAGTCCCTCTTTCCAAGGGCAAAGTTCTTTTAATTCCCAATCTCAACAGCCTCTTTATAGGCCAAACCCTCAACCTTACAATCAAAGATCAAATTACCAACAACCACCGCCTCCTCCAAGAAGCCAAAGCTTTGAAGAACGAGTGATAAGCAATCTTGAGGCCAACACCCGCTTATTGCAAACTCACTCTCAATCAATCTCTAAGCTTGAGGCCAATGCTCAATCTATGGCTAGGTTAGAAGCTCAAATCAGGCAACTAGCTAATGCCTTAAACAGAAGGGAGGAAGGTAAGTTGCCAAGTCAACCGGTGGTGAATCCCAAGGGTGTGCATATGATTAAAGATCCATCATCTTCAACTTGTAATGCTCCTCCAGAGCAAGTTCAATCAATCACAACCTTGAGGAGTGGTAAAATCATTAACTCCAAGGTAGGAGAGGAAGAGAGAAAGGAATTTCAAGAGCAACCTAAAAATCCAAAAGAATCCCAATTAAATCCAAAATTGTTTCCGTTAAATCCAAATTTGCAAAATACCCCTTCAAATCCAAAAGGAAAGGCAAGTGAAGTTGTGGCATCATCGATTCCAAATCTTGACACCTCTTATGAACCTCCGGTTCCTTTTCCTCAACGATTGAAGGAACCTTCTCATTTCGGGAAGCAAGGAGAGAAAATCCAAGACATGATGGAGATCTTCAAACAAGTAAAGATCAATCTCCCTCTCCTTGATGCTATTCGACAAATTCCCTCTTATGCGAAATTCTTAAAGGACTTATGCACTCAAAAGCGCAAATCTAGGAATAATGTTCCTAAGAAAGTCCTCTTAACTGAGCACATAAGCTCCATTTTCCAACACCAAGCCCCTCCTAAATTCAAAGATCCGGGTGCTCCGACCATTTCGTGCACCATCGGAAATCAATCTTTTGAAAAAGCACTTCTTGACCTAGGGGCTAGTGTCAATTTGCTTCCATTCTCAGTTTACCAACAACTAGGTTTGGGGGAACTCAAGCATACCACGGTTGTGTTGCAACTTGTCGACCGTTCGGTGAAGCAACCACGTGGCATCATTGAGGATGTCATCATTCAAGTGGACAAATTCTATTTTCCGGTGGACTTCATAGTCCTTGACACGGAACCGGTCCAAAATCCGAATTATCATATTCCTATCATTCTAGGTCGTCCATTCTTGGCCACGGCAAACGCTTGCGTTAATTGCCGTACTGGAGTGATGGACATCTCTTTTGGGAATATGAAAGTCCGCTTGAACATCTTCAATGCTTCCCACCACACACCCGACGATGAAAGTGAGTGCTTTTGTGTCGATGTTGTGGACGACCTTGTTCAAGAAGCACTTCCTTCTATTCTTTCCACGGACCCTTTAGAGGCATGCCTAAATCATTTTAACTATGACGATTTTGACATTGAGCAATCCATATGTGAAGTCAATTCCATGCTCGATGTTAATTCTGTCATGGATTTGCCTAAGTGGAGAGTTCCGAGAGAACCCTTGCCCCCTTTGTCCAAAACTCCCCAAACTCCTTCTTTAATTTCCCCACCACAACTTGAGCTCAAGCCTCTTTCAGCTACACTCAAGTATGTTTTCTTGGGCGCAAATGAGACCCTTCCAGTCATTATTGCTTCCAATCTCACAAATGCTCAAGAATTGGAACTCATAAAGGTGCTCAAAGAGCACAAAGAAGCAATAGGATGGAGTGTGGTAGATCTTAAGGGGATAGACCCTTCTGTTTGTATGCATCGCATACACTTGGAAGAGGATGCAAAGACCTCAAGGGAAGCACAACGTCGATTGAATCCAAACATGAAGGACGTTGTAATGAAGGAGGTGGTGAAGTTACTAGATGCGGGGATCATATACCCCATCTCTGATAGCAAGTGGGTTAGTCCCACTCAAGTGGTTCCAAAGAAGTCTGGTATTACGGTGCAACCTAATGATAAGGGTGAATTAGTTCCCCAACGCACCACCATAGGATGGAGAGTGTGCATTGATTATAGGAAATTAAATTCAGCCACTCGGAAAGATCACTTCCCCCTCCCATTCATTGATCAAATATTGGAGAGATTGGCCGGGCAAAGCTTTTATTGCTTTTTGGATGGATATTCCGGCTATAATCAGGTTGCTATAGACCCGAGGGACCAAGAGAAAACCACATTTACATGTCCCTTCGGCACATTTGCTTATAGACGCATGCCCTTTGGGTTGTGCAATGCACCGGCAACTTTTCAACGGTGTATGATGTCTATCTTCTCGGACATGGTGGAAAAATTCTTAGAAGTGTTCATGGATGATTTTTCCGTTTTTGGGCCTTCATATGAATCATGCCTCCAAAATCTAGCTTGTGTTCTCAAAAGATGTCAAGAAACCAACCTAATTCTTAGTTGGGAAAAGAGTCACTTTATGGTTCAAGAGGGTATTGTCCTAGGGCATATTGTGTCTAAGCGAGGAATAGAGGTTGATAAAGCCAAGGTTGAGCTCATTTCCAAACTTCCTCCACCATCCACGGTGAGAGAGATTCGTTCATTCCTTGGGCATGCGGGCTTTTATCGCCGTTTCATTAAAGACTTTAGCAAGATTTCTCGGCCTTTGTGTCGCCTTCTTGAAAAAGAGTCTTGCTTTACCTTTGATGAAGCGTGCCTTGACGCTTTTGAAAAACTCCGCGCCATGCTTACAACCGCTCCAATTCTAATCCCTCCAAATTGGGCTCTCCCATTTGAGATTATGTGTGATGCATCCGACTATGCCATGGGTGCGGTCTTGGGGCAACGAGTAGACAAACTGTCACATGTCATCTATTACGCAAGTAAAACCCTTTCCGAGGCTCAAATCAATTATACCACAACGGAAAAGGAATTGCTTGCGGTAGTATTTGCATTAGACAAATTTCGAGCTTATTTATTAGGTTCAAAGGTCATTGTCTATTCGGACCATGCTGCCCTCCGGCATCTTTTGGCGAAAAAGGACACTAAGCCTAGGTTGATCCGATGGATACTCTTGTTGCAAGAGTTCAATTTTGAGATTAGAGACAAAAAGGGAACTAAAAATGTGGTAGCTGACCACCTTTCTAGAATCCTTGTTGAATCCCTCCATAATTTCATTCCAGTTTGTGAATCCTTCCCGGATGAACAACTCTTTGTCATCTCACAAGAGAGTATCCCTTGGTATGCGGATGTGGTTAATTATTTGGCAACCGGTAAAATACCATCTTCTTGGACCAAACAAGAGAAGGATCGTTTTCTCTCCCAATCACGATCATATTATTGGGACGATCCTCAATTGTTCAAATACTGCCCCGATCAAATAATTCGTAAGTGTGTACCCAACAGTGAATTCCAAAGCATTCTTAAATTTTGTCATACACTCGCTTGTGGGGGACACTTTAGTGCTAAGAAAACTGCAGCAAAAATTCTTCAATGCGGATTTTTCTGGCCGACACTTCATCGGGATGCATATTCATTCTGCCGCTCTTGTGAGCGATGTCAGCGCCTCGGCGCGATGTCTCGGAAGGACATGATGCCTCTTAACCCTATTCTTGTCATTAAATATTTGATGTGTGGGGCATTGACTTCATGGGACCATTTCCACCCTCTACTGGTCATGAGTACATACTTGTGGCGGTGGACTACGTATCTAAGTGGATAGAGGCCGTTGCTACCAAAACCAACGATCACGCAGTCGTGGTTAAATTCATACAAGCTAACATTTTTAGTCAGTTTGGTACGCCTCGGGCCATCATCAGTGACGGAGGTAAGCATTTCTGTAACCGGTTCCTTCGAACCTTGCTTCTCAAATACTCCGTCACACACAAAGTAGCCACCCCCTACCATCCTCAAACTAGTGGCCAAGTAGAAGTATCCAATAGGGAGATTAAGAATATTCTTTAGAAAACTATTCGGCCTGACCGGAAGGATTGGTCATTGTGACTAAATGACGCATTATAGGCATACCGAACCGCATATAAAACTCCCATTGGAATGTCACCTTATCGGTTAGTTTATGGCAAGGCGTGCCATCTTCCGGTTGAATTGGAGCATAAAGCTATGTGGGCCACCAAGACCTTCAATTTTGACATGAAAAAGGCCGGTTCTAATCGAAAGCTTCAATTAAATGAATTGGAAGAATTGCGACATGACGCTTATGAGAATGCGAAAATCTATAAGGCAAGGTCCAAGGCCTTTCACGATCGTAATATTCGAGTCAAAACATTTTTGCCGAGCCAAAAAGTTTGGTTGTACAACTCACGCCTCCATTTGTTTCCCGGAAAACTTCGCTCCCGTTGGGATGGTCCATTTTTGGTTAATTCCGTCGTGCCCCACGGAGCGGTGGAATTGAAGGACTTGAAAGATGGTTCGATATTCAAAGTAAACGGGCAGCGCTTAAAAGTGTGCGTGGATGACCAAGTCACCACCGAATACGTGGATATCGTCACTTTGACGAATCCCGTGTATTTTGACTCGTGAGCCGGCTCGGACGTCGCGCCATAGACGTGTAAGGTGGCGAAACCATGGTCGCTATCAAGCTTCCATGGTGTCCTTTTAATCCAAAGTAGGTTTGTATCTAAGCAATGTAGTATCTAATTCCCCAAGATCCAAGTCCCTGAAGCATATTTTAAACTGACTGTTTTTGAGCATTTCGATTGATCGAAACCAAGATTTCGATCAATCGAAAATTTTGATTGATCGAAATTTTGGTTTCGATTGATCGAAAAATTGCAGAGATTTGCCAAGTCCAAAGTCCCGAGAGGTGGTATTCTTCGATTGCACTTCGATAGGTCTTCGATCGATCGAAACTTTCGATTGATCGAAATGGGATTTCGATTGATCGAAATAAAAGTTCGATTGCATCAATTAAATGTTCGATTGATCGAAGTAAAAATGTGATTTAGAGAAGGAATGTTCGATTGATCGAAGAGACAATCTTGATCCATCGAAGTTAGTTTCGATTGATCGAAGCAAGATTTCGATCAATCAAAATTTTGATTGATCGAAATGCACATTTCGATCAATCGAAAGGCACGCGGAGCCTGCACGTGAGCCGAAAATCTATTTAAACCGTTGGGCTTCCCTCCCATTTTAAAAGACCATCCGAATTCTTCTCTCCCTCTGTGCGATCCAAGCCTTCTCCAAGCACTCCCGAGCACTCGATCTTCCATTCCCGATCATCCGCCGCCATCCGACGCAGTCCGATCCGCCGCTAGCATCTGCGCGATCTTCTCTTCGCGGCTGCGCGTGGAGTTTTCTTCGGTTGAGCCGTTCATCTTCTTCCTCACGAGGTAAGTGATGCATGGCTACTTTTTGTTTATTCTCTCACCATTTTTGATAGTTTTACAGCAGAATAAACATAGTTAGATCATGTTGGGGTGGATGGTTGCGATTGCGATGTCTGAATCGAGTTTTTGTGGGTTTCAGGGGGTAAGAATTCAAGCAGGAGTGGGATTTGGCAGTTTCTTCATTTCAAACGCTTAGTGTATAGTGTATAACCGCGGCACCTTCGTTTCGGTTGCGCCCGTTCACATTGCCTCTTCGAGTGCAACTTTTTGCATTTTTGTCAGTACCTTGGACTAGGACTTCATTTTTATTTTTATTCTTTTAGTCTAGTAGTAGTTTAACTTTCTTCTTATTCATCTTTTATTTACGTACCTTTTGGAATCCAGTGCAGACTGTTCCGAGGCGATGGCGAGAGTGAAAAACGCTGCCGGTGCTGCTCGTGACGTGCCCGGGCGAGCCTTCCGGTCTCGGAAGTTCCACCCGGAGCAGGTTTTCGACTTAGCCGAGTTCGAGAGGCGTCCCAACACCGAGTGGACGGTTGCCGAGCTCAGGAGGCGTCGCCTCGACCGGCTATGTGTGCCTCCCACCGACATGGCACACGAGCGCCTAGTGCAGGTCTTTTACGAGCACATGACCTACTCCTGCACAGCGCCAGATACACTCGAGACTACCGTGGCCACTGTCACGATCACGATTACGCCGAGCCGGATTGCTCATATGCTCGACATTCCTCACCAGCAGCCGCCGGACATGGTTGGCCCGGACGGTCAGCCACTCTATAGTGCCGCGCTCCCAGCAGATACCACGCTCTTCTCGATAGTGATGGACATGTGTGGCGGGGCGTTTACCACGCCCAACCACAACTGCACGTCCAAGTCGATGTGCCCGAGCAGATATTGGTTCCTGGACACCGTTCTCCTCAAGAACGCGTGTCCGTTGCAGCACGTGGCCGAGCGCAGGGGTGACCTCCTCAGTTGCCTCTATGCTTTCCATACGGGCGCTTGGTTTTCTGTCCCATCGCTTATCTGGGGGCAGATGCACAAAGTTTGGGATGGCCTCGTCAACAAGAGGAAGAGGAGAGCAGCGAGTTGGCGTCTTCCCTTTCCATTCCTGATCGCCGCTTTTCTCAGCAGTGCCAGTATACCGGTCAGTCGGACTGACATTCAGTTGGCACCGCCCACCCGTTTCACATCTACTCAGTGGGATCGGGTGAGGCGACACTTAGAGCGACAGGACCATCAGGGTGATCCACCAGACGATGTAGATATGGATGCCCCGGTGGAGATGGATGAGGGAGAGCCAGCAGGGGCTGAGACAGAGGACGAGGAGATGGAGGAGGAGGAGATGGATGTCGCTGCAGAGCGGCATGATATCTTAGCGACAGGCTATTCCTGCCTGGCAGCTGACGTAGAGCGGCTCCAGCAGGGTTTTGACGAGCACATCCAGGTGACGCAGAGTCAGCTGGCAGGTATTCGGACGGACATTTCTTCTCTGGTACAGGGCCAGAGAGCGATCTTAGACGAGTTCCGAGCCTTCCGGCAGGATCTGCAGTTCCTGTTCGTAGGTCGAGCCTCCACCTCCACTTCTGCTCCCACCGACCCACCACCATCACCACCCGCCCTCGAGTAGCTGCACCTTATCCATCTTTTCTGCTTTATTTTCCTTATTTTTCTTTCTTTTTATTTTTTTGATAGGCCATGTTGGCCATGTTTAGTTTCTTTTTGAGTATTCCACCTGCAAGTACACTTTGTACTAAAACTCATTCTCACTTATATGGAATACCCTTTTTTGTTTATTTTCTTTTATGCCATGTGTTATCTTTACTGTCTTTATTTTGCTTTCCGTGAACCTATCTGTTCTCTATACTTTGACTATGTATGTAGTACCACTTGTCTAATTGTTATATGCGATTCAGTTGATCATTTCCGTTTATTACCGCCTGGTTTCAATTCCCAATACTGTTGAGATTGCTTCAACACAGTATGGCGGTAATAAAGAAAGGCAGCCCCTTACGTGCTATACGTTAGCGCGCCTGGATAGTCAATATCTTATCGCATAGACCTCTTAGACAATCGGGAAACACCAGTTCAGACCATTAGATTTACAGTGATATTGGCATTGTCTGTTTGTGCATAATTATTTCATTATGTTCTATTTATCTACTTTTTGTTCCTCGTAATGCTCGGGGTATCCAGTTGGTATTCTGTGCAGATTTTTCTTATTTACCGGATGACCGCTGCTGTGGAATTCCATTTTTCTCGCATTCTGCCATCCCGGTAACTTCTTTCCTTGCTCTTCTTGTCCAAGCATTGAGGACAATGTTGCATATAAGTTTGGGGGTGCGGTATGCTATACCACTTGCATATGCATGCAATGTTCAGTCATTATATTGAGTGTCATTGTAGAGCAATTTTTTTCTGTGATATTTTTGCATGCTTGCTATGATGTCTTGCTTTTTAAAGGAAGATCATTCGAATAAATGTCCGAGGTAAATGCAGCAGGTAGTTAAGAACTTTAACATTGTAAATACCCGCGCTTTTGCAAGCTTGATAGTAAGCTAGAACGGTCTACATTATTGTCCAAACTCGAGCACGTACAATTCTTGCCCTAAATTTGTCCTTAACCGCACAAATTCGCACACATGCAGTTTAAATTGTGGGGTATAAGTCTGAGGGAGAATTTTTGAAATTTCTGTTTTTATTTGAGCAGCTTAGAGAATAAGTTCTTCCGGTTGTTGAAAAAAATAATAATAATAATAATAATAATAATAAAAAGAGAAAATTATGCAATAAGCCTTCTCAGTAAATAAACCGGATTTCTATGCCTCAAAGCAGGAAATATTCGTGTAAAAGTGTGTAAGGTTGAGCAGTAATAAGCGGATGGCTTGCTTACGCTCATCGCCTTGTAAGCTCGGTTATTAAGTCCGAGGGGTGCTTCTTCGCCTAATGCCCTAAAACCAATTGGTTTGGGAGTCATTGGCCCAATGCCGCTACATGGGCTTACAAGAAAGCAAAAAGAGCTAAGCATTGCACGGTCATCCGCACATGAGCAATCATGAATGTTTTGTGATAATGAAACAGCCGGGTTGAGCATTTTCAATGAGTTTTTCTCTTAAAAATAGATTTGTTCGTTTCCTTCTCCAAATATGACAAAAGCCACACGTTAGAATGCATGTTCACTTTTCAAAGAGGATTTTGGGGTTGGAATTGTTATAGTTGTTCGGGCTGGCCAGCATGTGGGGACTGTCGTTCATTTATAGCTTGTGAAAGTCCATTTTTGCTAATGACCACATAGTTCTGTAATACTTGTTGCATTTGCCAATTGTGAAATGAATGGATGAGCGCCCTTTATCTAGTTGATGACTTAGCATGATTAAACTTTTGTATAAGATAATTGATTTCATTTTTGTAATATTGTATTGCTAAGGGACTAGCAATATGTAAGTTTGGGGGTGTGATAAGTGTTCAATTCTATGCATTTGAACCCTCTTTATTGCATATGTTAGTTCCGTTTTTGCGTTTACCGAGATATGTTTACGGTGTTTTTATGTTTTTGATGTATTGCAGGTATTGGAGTAAATGGAGCAAAGTTGGAAGCTTTCTGCAGTCAAGAGATGAAATCAAAAAATGTTGCCAAGGCATTTCGATCAATCGAAATGTGGATTTCGATCAATCGAAATTTTGATTGATCGAAATCTCATTTCGATTGATCGAAATCTCGATCAATCGAAATGCAATTTCGATCAATCGAAATGCTGCAGAGCCCACTTGGCCACTTGCTCACCTGCTCTCCCACTTGCAACAAAATCCCCCTTTTTGCACGACTTAGGGGGATTGTCTGACTTGAACAAGACTTTTGGGGGCCTTCTTGATACAAGAGATATATATAATGATATATATATATATATGGTGGGCCCAAAGGAGCCAAAAAGCATACAAAAAGCACCAAAAGCCACATATCTCATAAGTCTCAAGATACACATCAGAAGAAGAAGAGAGAGACCTTCGGGAGAGGAAGAGAAAAGCTGAACCAGACCAAGAAGCTTCATTCTCTTCATCAATGGAAGGGTGCAAGGCAACCATGAGCAACTAACTCTTCTACTAGGGTGTTGGTTTCAACCCCTAGCCATGTAAACTTGTTCATCTTTGTAGCTCTTGGGGATTTGTAATTAAATGTTGATTATTTAGCCTAGTGATTATGTACACAAATACATTTCTTATATATATTCATTTGATATGGAATTTATTCTTGTCTTAGAGTAGGTTTTGTCACTTGAATGCACAACATTTGCATTTTCCACAAGAAGTGCAAATGATGGTTAGATAATGGTGTTTAAATGAATGTGTGATGCTAGTTTGTATAGACCATGCCAAGACAAGGTAGTTTGGATGCATGTAGTGTTTACGTAGAGAGTAGGGTAATTAGGTAGTTAGTTAGGTTGAAGAGCTATGCTTGTTGAAGATGGATTATGATAGGTTAGCACACACATTGATCTTTTGATATGTCATTGAGGTCACAAGCCTAATGACATTGTTAGGCATTTAATTAATGAACCCCATGCTTGCTACACTTATGAACATGTGAATGGCTAGTGGTGGAAACCAACCCTAGTTCTCTCTCCCGACTTTACTCTTTAATTTTATCGTCATTTCATTTACACAATAGTTTTAAACACAAAACCAAAAACCTGTTTCTTTAGAATTAAAGTAGAATTAATCTTTCTTTATGACAATTAACGACTAGTCCTCGTGGGATCGATACCCTCTATATAGAACCTTATCTACAAAGATTCGTGCTCTTGCGAGTGGTTAAATTATATTTTGATAAAAAGGGCAAAATTAAGCTTACAATATAATTTAGTTCCGACCACATCAGTTGTCGATCAGCTTCGATTTTTGTTCCACTATCTACTACTATCTACCCAAGGCTCGTTAAAGTCTTTTATCAGAACTTAATGCCACAACCTGATGAGCGGAGTGTGCTTATTTCTTCAGTGGATGGAACGCGAGTTCAGGTGGATATGTCTTCAATTGTTATTGCCATGGGCTATCCTCATGAATGCCTGGCTGATTTGACCAATATCTACACTCCTCTACCTGATAATTTGTCGGTAGGTAACTTGGTTACACGTTTGTGTGCTAACCAATTCTCTGGGCCAAAGCGTAATGCAGCTTCAAAGTCTTCTATGCCATGTCATTTATGGTTCCTTGATGTTGTTTTGTACAAGAATATATGTCCCATTGGACATAAAACTGAGAGGCGTCAAGAGTTCCTTAGAGCTTTATATGCCATACATTTTGGGCATTGGCAGTCATTCCCACAGATTGTCTGGGGCCAGATTAAAAAATTCTATTCCAAGGTTGTGGCCAAGGCACAGGATAGTGCAAATGACTAGGAGTTTCCATTCCCTACTATCATTCATCAGTTGCTCATTGCACAGGGATATGTAGTCGATGAGGACGAGCATGCTTTCCCACGTGATATTCATTATGGCACACATGACTGGAATTTGAGCCGATCTCATATGCATCAAAGAGTCATAGCTGCGCCAGGTGAAGTGTCTCGATTGGCTCAGGGAGGGGAACCTGTAGATATACCACCACCGGTGGAGGATCCAGAGGAGATGGAAGCAGAAGAGGATGTCCATACATAAGCTAGTGGCCATGACTATCATTATTTACAGGGGCAAATTGCTGGATTGACCGCCCAGTTTAGCACCTTACAGACTGAGGTTTTCACACAGTTTGGAGCTATGAGGACCGAGATGGCGAATCATTTTCGTGAGACTCGGCAGGATCAACTAGAGATAAGGAGGATGCTGCGTGCCTTGATGCGCCAGGCGAACTTGGATCCGGATGCTCAGTCACCACCACATCCTTGACTGAAAGGTAACTCTCTTTTGTATTTTATTTCATTCTTAGTTTTATTTTTATTTTTAGTTTTATTTTTTTCTTTCTGTAGTTAGGAATCTCAAAAATAAAAAAGAAATAAAAGAAATTTTTTATTTTTTTAAGATTATTCTATTTTCATATATATTTTCACCCATATATTTCACTTCATCTTTGGGGTATAGTGGTTTGTTTTGACAGATTGTAACTTCCAAGTTTGGGGGTGTGCTTGCATTGCCTTCATCTCATTGGGTTACTCTATTTTCTTGCCACTACTTCGGATTCCTGGTAACATCGTTCTTACTCTTCTCTATGCTTTTATTAGGTGTACATTGAGGACAATGTACAGTTTAAGTTTGGGGGTGAGGCGATCGATGCCTTATTTTTGTGCTTTATTGCATTATGGGGGAAATTTTTGTGAAATTCTTCTTGTTTAGGATTTTTGTTTATTTTATTTTCTTAGTTTATTTTTTTATATTTTCTTTTGTTTTGTTTTTAGATAGAATGTTTTGACATTATTTAAGGGATTAGTATCTTATGTAGGTGCTTAACTTGCAATTTTTGGGTATATTTTAAAATTTTGGAAACTATGGTTTAAATTAAGTAGTTTTAACCATGGTTTACATTGACATGTTTTGGGGTGATTGATTTTAGTTTCCTCACATGCACAGACACACTAGCATAGTCTTGTGGGGTATAAACTTTGGCTCCGAGTTATTGTAATACATATGCTTGATATTAATTAGTATCTCTTGAGAATGAGTACCAATGATGTGTTTTACTTGACTTCAATGGAAAAAGAAGAAAAGAAATATATGTTGAATAAGCAAATAAATTTGATCATTTTCATGAGTAAACAGGCCTCTATGCCTCAGGAAGCACGGAGTGTTCGCGTCAAAAATGAAAGGGTGAGAAAAGATGAGCATTGGTTGACTTGATTTGTAGCCTGACTGATTCAAGTAATTAGGTTATTCGGGGTATCTTAAAGCCTAGTGCCCTAAAGCCATCTGGTTTGAGAGTCACTGACTGAAAGCTTGCTACATGGATCTTTCAGAAAACTTAATAGATCAAGACAATGCACAACCAATAAAGCAATGAAAAAAAAATAAAAAAATATAGAAAAGTCATGTATTCATGTTTGGAAGTATGAGTTCAATAAGGAGAACTAATGAGTTGAAGGGTATGTGCCTTAATATATTCAGAGCTGAGTTATGCTACATGAGATGACTGCTAGTTCACTTTTCACGAGGGAGCTAAAATTGGATGATTTGAGATATGTTGATGTGAATTATGTAGGGAGGCATTGATTTGAATCGTGGAATTTGAAAATTTAAAATTATTCTTGAATGCAAGTTTGTAACTATGTATTGTAATCTTCTTTTTGAATTAATGTTTAAACAGAATTTTGAATGTTTATGGGTAACATTTCTGGAAACCCTCACGAGACTATACTCGTCCACTAGGGAGAACCTAGGCGTTTAAAGGCTTGTTGCATATACTAAATGCAATCGTGTCTCCCACAAAAGTGGAGTTGGGTAGTTTAGTTAGTTTGGGGGTATGGTATACTTGCATACACTGTTTGTTTTTGAAATTTTAAATTTTTGCACATATTGCATCTTTATTTCATGTTTACCATGATGTCTTTCTTTTGAGGATGTAATACCTAGAATGTCATTGATAAATGCATTTTGTAATTAGGAGCTTTGACATTCGAAAAATACTTGAACTGTTGCAAATTATGTGTTAGGTTAGAACGGTCTACATTTTTGTTCAATATTTGAATATTGTACATTTCTTCCCTTAAATTTGTCCTTAACTGCACAAACATGAATACATATATTGAATTGTGGGGTATACGTCGTATGGAGAATTTTGAAAATGTTTGTTTTTAATGGAATAGCTTGAAGAACGAGTTGCCTTAGCAAACAAGTTTTAAAAAAAAAAAAGAGAAAAAACATACAAAAATTGCAATAAGCCTTCTCACTCAATAAATTGGGCCTCTGTGCCTCAGGAAGCATGGAGTGTTCACGTCTAAAAAGTGTGCAAAGTAGAGCAATAAAGAAACAATTCACTCATTTAAGTTCGTAGCCTAGTGAGCTCGACTATTAAGTCCGAGGGGTATTTTTTTACCTAATGCCCTAAAACCGTTTGGTTTGGGAGTCAATGACCCAACGTTGCTACAAGGGCTTACTAGAAAGCTTAAGGAACTTAAACATTGCACCACCACTTGTACACAAGCTTTTGTAAATAGTTTGCATATTAATAATTGCTGTCAAAATTTTGTTCGAAAAGTTTTTCTTTTAAGAATGGATTTTGTATCTATTCTCTATCTACGACAATAAACCGCACATTAAATGTATGTTCACCTTTCAAAAATGATTTTAGGGTTTGTACTTGTATGTGTATCGGACTGACCATTATGTGGGGACTGTCACTTAATTCAGGTTTATAACGGTTTATATCTATTGATGTCCATATAGCTCCATAATACTTGTTACATTTTCCATTTTGAACATAATTTGGGATGTCACTCTTTTCTAGTTAATGACTAAGTGGACCACCATTTTTGCATATTTTTGTAAGTTTAACAAGCGTGTTAAACCCAATAAGACTTCACTCATCCACTAGACGTATCTAGAAGTTTGAAAGGGTGGTTTCATTTGCTAAATACAACCATGTTTCCCACGAAAGTGGTAGTAGAGTAGTTGTTTTATTTTATTTCTTTTTGTATTGCTAAAGGACTAGCAATATCTAAGTTTCGGGGTCTGATAAGCGTTGAATGTTATACATTTCTCGCGCCTTTAATTTTTTATTTCAATCCCAAAAATGCACATATTGTATGGATTTTACGTGTTTTTATGTTTTTGATGATTTCAGGTTCAAAGTCCATTTTTGGCATAATTCGACTTCCTTATCAAGCCAAGAATGCATTCATATATCCAATTGTACTTCATTGAAGGTTTATAGCAAGGAATGGTGAATAGTGTGCCAAGACCAGAGTCGGAAAGCTGAGGAGTTGAAGGGCTACAAAGCTAGGAAGATCGATGCATCTAAGTCACAACTTCGATGCATCGCCCAATCCTGAAGAAGATATTTTTTTCAAGATATTTTATTCATTTACCACTTGTCCAATTTTGCTTGGATGTGGCCTTAGAAAAATTTTCAGTGATATTTTGAGCCTCAAATCAGATATATAATTAGGAAATATGTATTATTAAAAAAAGACTTTTCTTGTAAGAAAGAACATATATAAAAATTCTAGAGTGAGAAAGTAAAGTTCTAGAGAGGGAAAGCTTCAAAGATGGCTTTGTAAGGCCTTGAAGACCATTTTGATCGAGCATGGATCTACCTTTGTTAATGGAGTGCATCCAGCCCACCATGATCAACTAATCCTTCTCTAGGGTTTTAACAAACCCTAGCCATGTAATAGTGTTTTAATTATGGTGAACTAGGATTTTTATACAATCTTTGTGTACATGTCTCTTGCTTTGAGCCTTATTTCAAAATAACTTTACAAATTCCTTATGCTCATATGTTTTGACTTATCTTCTTATCTTAGAATGCTTAAATTCCTCACATGATCCTCAAATACTTGTAAGTTTCACAAGGACTACAAGTGATGGCTTGAGACTAGTTTTCATTTTCACATGCATAGCTAGATTTGAATAGTCCATGCTAAGAGATAGTAAATTAGCTACACTTAGTTAATTAGGTATTAGGTACGTAGGTAGGAAGGGATTTTACACGTATTGAAGATGGACTATTGTATTTCAAGGTGCATATATCCTCTTGACGGTTACATTGTAGGCCACAAGCCAAATGCACCAATTAGTACACATTTACATGAATCTCCCAATTCATTATAAGTTTGACATGTTATGAGGCTAGTGGTGAAGTATCAACCCTAGTTCCTTAGCTTTTTCTCAACTTCGTATTTTAATTAAAATTTATGATTTTTAAAGCGGAATATACAAACAACTCAAACTTGTTTGTAAAACAATAGCCGACCTTTGACTTTTAGCAAATTATTCCTACGTAGTCTCTGTGGGATCGACACCCTCAACTTAGAGCCCTATCCTTCAAGGAGTCGTTCTATTGCAAGTGGTAAATATGAATATAAATTGCAAGTTACAGACCACCACAACATCACACCAACCTTGGCACAAAAATCCATAGTCAGCTTAGCTTAGTTTAATTTAGTATATTAGATTCTTGCAATATATCATTGATGAAACAAAAATATAGACATGTGAATTATATATTGTGGGATTAGAAAGCACAGATACTTTATTTAAGAGTATCATGGCAGTGTCGAATATTTTTAAAAGTGTCTTAAAAAAATTTAACACATGAAGGAAACGATCAGAATAAAAATAGGACACGCGAAAGACACAACATGGTATATTTTGTAATTTTTAAAAATGCAAAAAAACTTCTGAACTTTTTCAATGTTGCAAAAATACTCCCTGAACTAATTGTTTTAGCATACAAGTCCCTCATCTTCTAAAATTTGACAACTTGGCCTCCTGAAAGACCTATAAGGCCATATATATAATGACAACTTATCATTTAATATGACCATTATGCAATTTTTTCTATAAATATAGTGTTTTCTATATAAAAATTCAAAAAAAAAATAGTTGAATAAAATTCCTAAATAATAAATTAGAGAAAAAAGGTCAATAAAATTTTATTTAACAAAAAGCCATGTTGTTTTGTTTGGTATGTTGTATTTAAATTTAGTTGTTTGTAATTAGAAAAATGAGTAACGATCAAGATTCTAGTAGTGCAATTGAATCCAATTACAATACTCCTTTTTGAAAATACGTTAATTGCTTGATAATGAATTGAAGTATTTGTGTAATTTAGTCTTTTTTATTGTTAGATTTTTGCGACTATGAATATTGGTTAACTTATTAAATATATATTATATTATTTGTTCATAGTCGTATCCGGCCATGTCTGTGTCTTGTTTTTTTAGAATTCGTGGTGTCGTCGTGTCCGTGTCTGTACTTTCTTGTTGTGTGGTGAAATTGAATCAATCCACATAATTAATCATTGTGGATTTTAGTTAGGGTCTTGTTGGATATCTTTAAGGCATAGGACATACTTTTCTAATTGTAATTTAGTGGATAGAAATATCAAAATTATAATGTTATTGATTGAATTTCTTAATAATGTCTCATTGCAAACTTTCTTACTCGTATAAGTTGTGAGTCATCTTGTTCAATTTACCAGCCAGTTCAAGCAAGGACGGAGCCAGGATTTCATTCCAAGGGGACACGGTGTACTTGATAAAAAAAATCAACAAACATCACAAATATAGATTGTTCTAATATATATATAATCTCAAATGAAAAAACCAAGAAAACTTGACAAATAAAAGTTCCAAAATAACAATTGATAATATTTTCATAATACAACCTCAACTAGTTTCATATTTTGGAAGTGATGCATGATAGCCTCATCATTGATGTCACTAATAAATATATCTCTTTCTATATAGACAACCGAGCTATGATTCATAAATTGATCTCCCATTCGATTATGCAGTCGATTCTTTATAACATTCCTGGCTGAAAATGCCCTTTCCGCTGTAGCAGTCGCGACTGGTAAGATCAATGCCAACGTCACAAACAAATACACCAATGGATACACCTTATATTTTCTTTTTTTTGTCTCAACCATTATTTTTGCAAGGGCGGGAATCCCTTTCAATTCTTCAAAACTAGTACAGGAGTGTACAACAAAAATATAATTATCAAGTTGATCATCAAGTTCTTCCAGATTGCCTCCAAAAAATTATTTTGGATAATATTTAGAATAGTGTGTTAATTTTTTCTTGTCAAAAGTAAAGATTGCATCATCTGGACATAGATATGCCACACAAAGAAGTAACTCAGTATTTGCCTCTGTGAAACGACTATTTAGCTCTTGAAGTTGCATATCTATTATAGAATAACACACCTCAACACGATAGTGATGCAAGTTTGTCATGTCTTCCACATTACGTCGTGGTCATCCTCAAGCTAAGAACATATCATCTATGGTAGGAATATCAATATCACGTCTCTCACAAAAAGAAGAAACTTGATCAAGTAAATAATTCCATTCTTCCTCTCTCAACACTTGTAGTCGTTACTTACAAACTTTGACTAAAGCCATGACATTTGCGATATCTTGATATTTTCTTTGTTGTGCTTTTGATAATTTATTTGTAATTCTCAACACTCTCCTCATCAAATGGATATTGAATACAAAATCAAAAGATTGGATCGACCCAAGTAGATTACTTGTTTCACCTCTTTGATTGGAATTCAACCCATCATCTTTAATATTCTCAAGAACACCAATTACATATAAGAACATCGTAATCAAGCTAATTAAAGTACCATAATGTGAGCCCCAACGGGTGTTTCCAGCACATATAATGTGGTGACCCTTGTGGGCGGGTGCAGGAGACGCTGGCCAAGCTACCACATTGGCAGGCTACAGGGTTCTTAATCCCACATTATTTGAGTGTGGAGAAGGGGATCTACTTATATGTAGTCTATTCTCTCCAAATGGTATGTGGCCTTTCAGGGTAAACCCCAAGAGCAAAACCGTACAAGCTTAGGCCCAAAGCGAATAGTATCATACCATCAGGTGGAATGGGCTGTTATAAATTGTATCAGAGTTAGACCCAGTCAAAAGTGTGCCGACGGGGACATCAGGCCACCTAGAGGGTGGATTGTGATGACCCTTATGGGCGGGTGCGAGAGACACTGGGCAAGCTACCACATTGGCAGGCTACAGGGTGCTGAATCCCACATCGCCTAGGTGTGGAGAAGGGGATGTGCTTATATGTAGTGTGTTCTCCCCAAATGGTAGGAGGCCTTTTTGGATAAAACCCAAGAGCAAAATCGTGCGGGCTTAGGCCCAAATCGGACAATATCATACCATCTAGTGGAGCGAGTTATTACATATAACAGAAGTAATATGATTTAGGCCTTGCCTACTTGAAATCTTGCCTTTGTTAAGTCCCTTAATAACTTCAGCTTACATTCACCACACTATTAACAAATGTGAAAAATGAGAAAATCTGAGATTGATTCTTTGCCACAACAATAAGAGCCAACTAAATTTGGTGAGCAAAACAATGAACAAAAAAAGCAAATTCATTTTCTATTAGAATAAGTGTTTTAAGACCGTTGAACTCCCCTTGCATATTGCTAGCATCATCATAACCTTGCCCATGCAGTCTAGAAATGCTCAATCTATGTACAAAAAATAGATTATCAATCGCTGCCTTAAGTGAAAGAGCGGTAGTGATTATATATGTACCACACCAATAAAACGCTCAATGATACTCTCATTCTTCACATAACGTAACACAATAGCCATTTTCTCCTTTATTGATATATCACGAGACTCATCAACTAAAATAGAAAAAAATGCATCTCCAATATCTCTGATAATGAAATTGATGATCTTTATCCAGTGGCATTAACAATGTCCTTTTGAATATCAGGTGATGTTAATTTCAAATTTTCAGGAGCATTTTTTAATAAAATAGTTCTAACATCTGCATTCTGACGAGCATTCCATTTCAAAAGTTTAAGAAAATTTCCTTGATTGTTTGAATCCTTAAATTCATCATTGCCAGGAAATACAAGCCCTTGTTGTAAAAGATATTTGATACATTCAATTGATGCATTCAAACGAGTTCGATATTCATTTCGAACTTGGTCAGATTGGTTGAAGAAAATGTGTGATATAAATTTGTAATTGGCATATTTCGGTGATCAAAACCTGATTGATCGAGTTGTAATTTTCATATTCTTCTGTGTATCGATCGTCAACAACTTCGAGCTGATATTCGAGTGCGTGGATGCAGACAAATCAGTTAGAACACCATATAGTACAGGTAAGTATGGTGAGGACACTCTGCACTTTTTATTTCTGAGCCTATTTTGAAAGACCAAGGTTTTCATGAAAATTTTAAGGTTTTTCAAAGTAGGACCGGTCCCCAATATTTAAGACCAGTCTAACTTTTCTCGGCAGTTTAGTTTCTCCAGGTTTTCAAAAAGTCCCACCGGTCCTATTTATTTGGCACCGATCCCACTTAGCCTGTTCCAAATAAGAAATAGATTTTGAAGGAAATCCTGATTCCTATTGGGTTTGAAACTTCTAGGAGAGTTCTATTCTGGTATTCAACTTCTTTTCCAAGTAGAATTAGAACTTCCTTGCCTATATATATGTATTCATATTTTCTCTACAGGTGTGCCCTGAAAAATTAATATTTTTAGAAAGAGAAAGTATATACAATATAATTAGGACTATATATTTTTAAAGAACACACATCCATACTTCACGAGTGATATTTAGGATGGTGTTCTACTTCTGATTAGCTGCTTAGAGACTGCATCAAATATATTTGCTGAACAGAACATTGGATTGAAGGTTTTTCGCTTGCTTGCTTGCTGAGTAAGAAATGTGACCAGATTGCACGGGAACAAAATACTTGCTGAGTATTTTGGTTCTTCCAGCAACCTTTTTATAAGGGTGGTGACGTTAGTTGGAAATCTGCAGCAGTTGGATGTGTTGTCGTAATCATAAGCCTGAGGTGTTCCGCATTAGATCCTTGACAGAGTGAAGAGGGGTGTGAGACTGAGACAGAGTCTGTTGTACTTTGCTTCATCATAATGAATTGGTTCCTTGAGGCGTCCCGCCTCCCTCCGTGGTTTTTTCTACCTCGGGTTTCCACGTATATCTGGTGCATTCTTTTCTTTACTTGCACTTTATTTATTTGCTTGCTGTAATTGTTTGACTAATTGGACTTAAAATTGAATTAATTAAAAATTAAGCAAACGAGCAAGTGATCCTATTCACCCCCCTCTAGGTTCTAAAACACTTTTTGCAACCGCTTCCGCACCGCGCAACTCACAGAAAATTGTTTGAATGTGTTAGTTTTGGTTCATCAAAGCTTCACATTATCTCCAAGCTTGGTTATAGGCACTATTGGGGCCTCCAACATGAATATGAAGTTTTTCTTTCTTCCTCCAATTTGAGAACCCCTCACTCACAAAGGAGTCACCGCCTGCTTGTTCTCCGATATATGGCTGGAAAAGGTAGCATAATAGTTAAAACGCTGCATCTTTGGTGATGCTATATTCTAGCCAAGTAGAATAGTCACCAAACCAACCAGTGTTGTAGCGTCGTAAATTTTTCCCAAAATGCTTAAAGGGAAAAGTACGATTTCAAGGTTGACAAGGACCCTTTTGCATATATGCTCTACGAATTTGGTCTCATACATTAGGATTGTAGTCCAAAATCCAAGTTCGTAGTCTAGGATTAGCTGGAAGATCCTATAAGTTCATTTCGAAACGACTTTTCTTTGACCTATTACCATATCTTTCTGTAGGGGTTCTCGACTCCGAATCTCTTTTATAAAATTTCAACATAGCTATTTCAAAAATTAAATTTATTCATATACAAATTTTATTTGAATAGACTTTGGGTATCGAGAAACTACAATCACCTATATATTATAAATTGTAAGGCTGATTTTAGTTATATTAAAATCTTGATATATAAATTTACAGTTATTAACTTTTTTAAAATTAAGCATTCATATAAAAAATTGAATTACGAAGAAACTCAAAAGAGCGGATAACCTAAATATTAACAACTAACGAGAAAAATAAAATTGAACCATGAAGAAACTCAAAAGAGTAGATAACCTAAATATTAACAACAAACAAGAAAAAAATGAATTATGAAGAAACTAAAAAGAGCAGATAACCTAAATAGGAACAACTAACAAGAAAAAAAGAATTGAATCATGAAGAAACTCAAAATAGCAGATAACCTAAATGTTAACAACTAACAAGAAAAAAAATTGAATCATGATTCATGAAGAAACTCAAAAGAGCATATAACCTAAATATTAACAACTAATAAGAAAAAAAATTGAATCATGAAGAAACTCAGAAAAAGAGAGAGCAAGAATAGGTAAGAATAGTCGAAGCCTAAATGGCTCAATAGGTATCTTCTTGAAATTGAAACTAAGCCTTGGCGTTTTGCACTTGCTCAGCTATTCTCTGAGGGGAATGAATGCGAAGAGAAAAGGAGCGTGTTCAATAACATGTGAATTAGTACATAAAATAAAATTTTAGAACATAGTACATAAATTTGAAGAAAAACAGAGTAGATTAAAAAGAAAAAATAAAGAGATTTTTGGAAAGGAAAAATTTAATGTGAAGAGAAAATGAGCATGTTTAATAACCTATGAATTAGTACATAAAATAAAATTTTAGAACAGAGTATAGAAATTTGAAGAAAAATAGACTAAATTAAAAAGAAAAATAAAAAGATTTTTGGAAAGAGAAAATTTAATGCGAAGAGAAAAAAGAGTGTGTTCAATAACATGTGAATTAGTACATAAAATAAAATTTTAGAACAGAGTAAAGAAATTTGAAAAAAAATAAAATTGGTCGTCTCTTGATGAAGAAAGCTAATTGGTACCTTGGTGGTGGTCGACTCTTATAGTCTCACTCGCCGTCTCTCTCTGTATAATTCAAAGATCCAAACGGTGTATAGTCTCATATTTTTCTTTTTATACATTGGATTTTATTTAGTAAGTGAAGGTGCATCAAAACTTTTACACCATCAAAATTTAATGGTTAAAAAACAATTTCGAGGGGGGGGGGGGGCATTTATAATTTTCAAATATATATATCGTGCCCAACCCCCCACCCCACCCCCCCGGCGCGTCCTACATTCCCTCCGTCCCTGAGTTCAAGAATTGTTAAATACCATAAAGCATACAATAGCTTGGTTACTATGGTAACCCCATGAGTGCAACTTCTCTATTTCTCTTAAAAATTATAAAATTCTCAGTTATCAAAGAAAAATAAAGGACTTGTATTAGCTGGAGGTACCACATCATCAATAACCCCAAGGCATGTATACTTTCTCAATAAATATAGATTTAGTAATTAAGCATACACATTGTTTTATTCCATAGATCTAATAAGTTATACTATTCTATGGAAGAATATACCCTTCATGTTTTTACCATTTGACTCTTTCATCTAGTACTCTCCCGGTCATAAAAAATAAATAAATAATTTTTTTTCCAAAATCAATGTAAAAGGCTATAATTTGAAGATTATTTCAATTCTTTCTTTTTTCTTGCAAATAACTCATCCTCACATTTTGCCTACACAATTGGAAGAAAATATGTGAGAGGAATTATGAACTTAATTGAAAATATTAACCAAACATAGGACTTAGTTATCCTAACAAAATTTTTTTAGGACTTTGAAAAGTTGGACTTATAAGGACATTTTTCTATATTTTTAATTAGGGAAAACTGCATTTAGACTGAGTTAGAAGTCATAAATAACAATGTAGTGTATTTTAAAAGTTCACTTTTCATTTAAGTTGAATTAGACATAGTAATTATATATTCATGGAGAATCATTCTTGAATTACCAACTAGGAAAAATAATTAGACAAAATACCACTAAGCTTGTTTTATTAAATTATCCATCTTTCCACTCACGCATTATCAAACACAATTGATAAGTAAGTTCTAATGCACCGTCTTTCATCCTCACTCTCACAATAATCACTCTTCTTTCTCTCTCTCCGACTTCTCTTTTAATCTTTGTTGTATATTTTAAGGTTAACTTGTTCTCAAAAACAAAATTTGTGTTTTTGAATAATCATTGCCAAAATACATTTCAAATGAAAATTGGCATTTTGGTTGTAAAGGGTTTGTAGTGTTTGGTCAAAATTATAAGATTACATTAGGAGATATGTTTGCCTAAACTACAAGATTGCATGTAATGGAAGATGATGCATAGGGAAGGCAACAAACAAATAATTATATGAGATAAAAGAAAACCCATTACTATATGTATATAAAGTATAAACATGTAAAGGGCTTGCAACAGATAGATAATTCTAGGGATAAAGAATGACCTAAAACTATATCAACATCTAAATTGACTATACATATATATGTATATTCTATAATAATGTGTAAGTACATATATAAAGAGAGTGTATTGCGTAAAAATAAATTTGGGTTTGAATGAAATCCCATAAACCCTAATTGCCAATATAGTGTTTGTTTCGATTGTTCAAGTTTTCTTTTTTACGGTGAAATAAATTTACAATGATATGATATATTGAAGGAATGAAACACAAATGGTGCATTAAGGATTCACAACAATGTGCGTAAGTGAAGATGGGTTAATAGGATCTTTCATTAGTGGGATTATGTGATTTAGTAAAGACAATTTTGTATTTTTGAATAGTACGAGGACATTTTGAACATAAACAATAATTTTCAATGCATATGTAATTATTTTTTTTATTTCAATTTAAGTGAAAAATGAACTTTTAGAATACACTAATTTATTATTTCAAACTCCTTTTTACATGTAAGTGTAGTTTTTCATTTTAGTTAGGTGACAAGCTAGTGACAATAACATGGCATTTAATGATAATTTTTGAAACTGAGATGGAAAGTAGTGGAAGATAAGAGTTGATACAGTAGTTATTCAGAGAAAAGAAACAACTAGACAAGCAACACGTGATAATAGTTAAGCTGAATTAAATGGCTTTACAACATGTTTGATGGTATTTTCAGATTAATATTTGGTTATCAACTGTCACACCCCCAAGTTGAGGTTGGGGTATATCTGCCCCTTCACTCAACTTGTGACTGACTTAAATCTACAATCCACCAAAGGATTACTAATATCTTGGCATAACCTGTTCTCATACCATAATCATTAATGCATATGAAATTACCAACTGATATCTAGAAAACTAAATACAACCAAAATTAAAGTTATCATCAAAACAATTCTTAATTACAACAAATGTTGTATCAAGACTGAAATAAAATGATATAGTAACTAGGTTCCACCATAACAATCCACGCGTGAAATCCTCCTCTTTTATGCTATAGGCGCTAACTTCACACACCTGAAATGTGGGGGGGAAAATAAGGGGTGAGCTTTAAAGCCTAGTAAGTAATGTTCTAACTAACCAATAATAACCACTATACCTCAGCAGCTAGTACAGTGAATTAATTAATATAACTAATCGTTTGGTGCATTAATTTATGAAAAAGAGAGAGAGTCTTATTAACATCCTTTGGTACTTAACCAAAAACTAACAGGTTATACAAGTTCTATCTCCTGTGCCAACTTAACCATTTAATTGAACCCACGTTCATTTAAACAATCTAAATCCATGACATACTCTTCACAACAGACCACTATATACCATATATCCTGTAGTGCGGAGAAACAACAATACCACTCATGCTCTACTAGAGAGATAACAAGTATGAAACTGTTCAGATCATAAAATAAATGATGTGGAGAGACGCACACACACTCCAAACCGAAAGAACACACACACCACACAACACGCACAGAATGGAGGGACACACACTCCCCATAAGAGGGACCCAAACTCCATTATGATAAAAACTTATATGGAGGGACACACACTCTGTGCCAGAGGGACCCGTAACTCCACGATGGAGGGATACATACACAGTCCCTAAATATATGAATCATGTGGAGGAACACACAATCTATACCAGAGGGACCCGCAACTCCATGCTGGAGGGACCAATACACACTCCAATAAATTCAACCACACACTCACACCCACACCCACACCCACACCCACACACACACACACACACTCTCCGATGCATGCGTATACTATTTTAAATTTTATTTTTAATCTATGAACCTAATCTAGAGAGAGTATTGTACCTTAAAATGTGTCATCCTATCTATCTTAGTTATTGGTAAAATTTCAAAACCTAACTGTTCATAGATAATTCGTACTCTCGGTTTTATGCATAAAAGCCTACTTTTCTAACTAGATGAACTAGCTAATGTGATTAAATCTAGCCCAAACCTATACTCCAATCATATTCTGCCCTCAAAAGACTAATTTGAGTTTTCTTGAATTTTACGCCATTTATCGGTATTTTTTAAGCATTTTTTTCTAATTTCCCACATTTTTGATCATTTTAAAAATATAAAAAAATATTTTTATATTCCGGGTGGGTCCGAGACTGGGCCTAGAGGTTGGGCTCCATGAGCGAGATTGGCCAAGTCTTTTTCCAGACCCAGACGGTCGCTGGAAAATGGCCTATCCGCCAGCAACGCGCGTGGGCTAGAGCAACTCACTATTCATTTTCTTCTTCACCTATTTCTCACGCACCGGCCTTATTTCTCACGCACTAGCCCGTCGACCCCTTTTTCGGCACCTTAATTGGCCATTTCCAGCCACCATTCAACCCCAAATCATAAACCAATCTCATCCTTGTGATCTAACCCATCTAGTGATACAAAACTTTCCGACTTCCATGGCTTGTATCAAAAACCCCCAAATTGTCAATATTTAGGGTTACTATCGACCCCAAATTTCTTCTTCACGATCCGTCCCAAATTACCTCTATCTAATATAAATAATCTATATACTCATGCATTCTTTTCAAGATTTGTTACTGTTCAATCACCTTGTAAATTAATATGGTGTGTATAATTAATCAGTAAACAAAAGTCCGTCAACATAATATAACCATGTAAACTGCTTATACCCACATGTATATATATATATACACGCACACTCACACACTACCTACAGGTTGTAGAGCTACTGTTCATTTCACCTCTCATTTGAATCAAAGGTCACATTGATTACACATATGTATCTATCAAAGCCATTAATCCACAATTCCATCAACCAACTTCATATCACAGATTCAACAATGTGTATATATATATATATCTGTAACCAACACCCTGAACCACCATTTTCGGATTCAATAATTCATATACGTACACACACAAACACACATAGAGATATATATATATATATATATATATATATACTCTCTATGTGAAATAAAAACTCAGTTTAAACGTTGTTATACTAACTGTACGAAAAAAAAACATTTTTTTAAGCTAATTTAAATTGTAAATATTGCAAGCATACCAATCATTGTGGGAAACAGAAAATAGAACTTACCAATGAGAGATGATTATTCTCCCCTTGATGTCTCACGTTATTCTTCCCTTTCTTCCTCCTTTGCTTCTTCTTCCTCCGTAATCTGAGACTGTCAACGCATAAATCCTAATTACTCACTTATTATTTTCATATAATATTTCTCTCACAACTGTTGTTTGGTAACCCACATTAGAATAACTCATCCTATCCTGAAATAAAAATATACTCTTAATTGAAAATCACTTAAACTTATTTTAAGAAAGATTTTTAGCATTCTACCCTTAAATGATAATTTTATTTTCTTAATTAAAAATTTGGGTCATTACATCAATTGTTTTCATATGCATAGAAGGTGTTAATTACTACTAAGCCCCTATATTTGGTTATCAAATTATACACTTGTGCCCTTCCGAGTGATATGCTTACGTGTTACATTATTCAACACTAGTCTCTTTTAAAGTTTGTATTTTTATAACACTGAACTTCCCTCTTATTTGAAAAATTACACTGACTTCCTTTGACATTTGTATTTTTGTAACAATGTGTTCTCTTTTGTTAGCGGTCGTTCAGAATTAGTTTGATCAGCGTGTACACAAGAATTATTAATTTGTGTGATATTATAAAAATAAAAATGTAATTACACAAAAAATTTAACGGCATCTTCTTGATTACTTTAACAAAAGAGATCAATGTATTTTACAAATAACAGAAGAAATAAGTGTATACTAACAAAATTTGAGAAGAGGTTCTACCTATTATTATTTGATTAAGTAGAAGTACATACAGGTGAATTGTATGTTGTGCGGTGACATTGAATCAGTCAACATAGTTAATCATAGTCAGTTTTAGTAAACGTCTTGTTCAGATATCTTCAAGGCATTCAATAACTTAATTTCCTGATTGTAACTGATTGGATAGAAATATCAAAATTTCTAATTGATTGGGTAGAAATATCAAAATTTCTAAGTTACATTATTATCAATGTCTATTTCAAACTTTCTCGTCTTTTAAGTAGTGGGTGATTTGCTCAATTCACCAGCAGGTTTATGAATGCGTCACATCGTAAATAAAGACTTATTAATCATACAGGCAACGGATCTAAAAATGGCAGGCATGTCATGTCAATAACTTTACAATCAAATAGTATGATTCTATTTCAACTGTATGGAATTGATGTGTTGAAACAGAATTGCATGCATGTTATTGTCTGTAACTATACAATCAAATAGTATGTGAATTTACTCATTCGACCAACCAACCAATTTAGAATGTGTCGTTTAGAGGCAACAAGAGACTTTTTTTTTTTTTTTTTTTTTCGGTTAAGGAACAAGAGACTGTTTTTGACCCTTTATATTCATTATAAAGGCAATCTAGATGTAGTGATTGCCTTTATGATGAATAAGACTCTAATAGTCATTGGCCTCCAAAACAAATGTTGCTCCTACTATCTCAAAACAAATGCTCTATCTAAAAGGTCAATTTAAAAGAATATAAATTTTAAAAGTTATTCTTGAATTTTAAAAATTATTCCATAATTAATCATGTTTAATTTCTCATGTTTATTATAGCAAAATAATAATATAAAAAAATCCTTCTCAAAAAATTCTCCATATTATAGGGTGAGAGGACATTTAAGATTCTACTTCTTATCACTAGACAACACGCCATATCTAAAGTGATAAAATCTAAAGTCCAAAATAACGTGATTTTTTATGTGGATGATGTAATTCTAATTTGCATTCCAAGATACTCCATATTACCTTCTACTGAAAAAGATTTAGGTCTCACAAACCTTGACACAAAAAACCAAAGTGACATAAGGTTCCCACAATATATAATTGATGAAACAAAAATAAGACAAGTGAATTATATATTGTGGAACTAGAAAGCACATATACTTTATTTAAGAGTATTGTGACGGTGTCGGATACTTTTTATAAGTGTTTTAAAAAAAATTTTGAAACGCGAAGGACACAATGAGGACACGAATAGGACATGCAGAGGACACAATGGGATATATTTTGTAATTTTTAAAAATGCAAAAAAAACTTCTGAACTTTTTCAAAGTTACAAAAAGACCCCTAAACTAATTTTTTTAGCATATAAGTCTCTCATCTTCTAAAATTTGACAACTTGACCTCTTGAAAGACCTATAATGACATATATATATCCTTTAATATGACCATTATGCAATTTTCTCCATAAATATAGTGTTGTCAATATAAAAATTCAAACAAATTCCTAAATTGTTTGGTATGTTATATTTAAATTTATTTGCTTGTTATTAGAGAAATGAGTAACGTTCAAGATTCTAGTAGTGCAATTGAACCCAATGACAACATCCCTTTTTAAAAATACGTTAATTGTTTGATAATAAATTGAAGTATTTTTGTGTAATTTAGTATTTTTTTGTTGTTAGATTTTTGCAACTGTGAATATTGGTTAACTTATTGAACATATATTAATATATATTATAGTATTATTTCATAGTCGTATTCTTCCATGTCCTTCTTTTTTTACAATTTGTCGTGTCACCGTGTCGTGTGTCCGTACTTTCTAGCTGTTCAGTGAAATTGAATCAGTCCACATAATTAATGATTGTCGATTTCAGTCAGTTGGATATCTTTAAGGCATACGACTTACTTTTCTAATAGTAATTTAGTGGATAGAAATATCAAAATTATAATGTTGCTGATTGAATTTCTTAACAATATCTCATTGCAAACTTTCTTACTCGTTTAAGTTGTGAGTCTTCTTGTTCAATTCACGGGCGAGTTCACGAACTGTCATATCTTAAATACTAGAAAGTATGCAATACCTTGGCTAGTGATGATGTGGTAACCCAATCAATTTAACTTCTTTATTTCTCTTAAAAATTATCAATGCCTCAATTTTCAAAGGAAAATAAAGGACTTGTATTAGCCGGAGGTACCACTTTCTCAATAAATACAGATTTAGTAATTAATCATACACATTGTATTATTCCATAGATGAAATAAGTTATATATTTTTCTTTGGAAGAATATACCCTTGATGTTTTTACCAATCGACTCTTTCATCTAATACTCTCCCGTGTGAGTTGCGCAGTGCGGAAGCGGTTGCGAAAAGTATTTTAGAACCTAGAGGGGGGGTGAATAGGATCACTTGCTCGTTTGCTTAATTTTTAATTAATTCAATTTTAAGTCCAATTAATCAAACAATTAAAGCAAGTAAATAAATAAAGTGCAAGTAAAGAAAAGAATGCACCAGATATACGTGGAAACCCAAGGCGGGAAAAACCACGGAGGGAGGCAGCACGCCTCAGGGAGCCAATTCACTATGATGAAGCAAAGTACAACAGACTCTGTCTCAGTCTCACACCCCTCTTCACTCTGTCAAGGATCTGATGCGGAACACCTCAGGCTTATGATTGCGACAACACGTCCAACTGCTGCAGACTTCCGGCTAATGTCACCACCCTTAGAGAAAGGTTGCTAGAAGAACCAAAATACTCAGCAAGTATTTTGTTCCCTTCGTAGTGCAATCTGGTCACCTTTCTTCCTCAGCAAGCAAGCAAGCGAAGAACCTTATCACCATCCTAAAAATCACTCGTGTAGTATGGATATGTGTTCTTAAAAATATATAAACCCTAATTATTATATATATACTTTCTCTATTTAAAAATAATATTTCAGGGCTTCTTTTGTAAAGAAAATATAAATACATATATATAGGCAAGGAAGTCCTAATTCTACTTGGAAAAGAAGTTGAATACCAAAATAGAACTTTCCTAGAAGTTTCAAACCCAATAGGAATCAGAATTTTCGTCAAAATCTATTTCCTATTTGAAACAGACTAAGTGGGACCGGTGCCAAATAAATAGGACCGGTGGGACTTTTTGATAACCTGCAGAAACTAAACTGCCAAGAAAAGTTGGACTGGTCCTAAATATTGGGGACCGGTCCTACTTTGAAAAACCCTAAAATTTTCATTTAAACCCTGATTTTTCAAAATAGGCTCGGAACTAAAAAGTGCAGAGTGTCCTCACCATACTTACCTGTACTCTATGGTGTTCATACTGATTTGTCAGCTTCCATGCACTTGAGTGTCAGCTCAAAGATGTCGATGATCGATACAAAGAATAATCCAAAAATTACAACTCGACGAATCAGGTTTTGATCACTGAAATATGCCAATTACAAATTTATATCTCACATCCCGGTTATAAAATAAATAAATAAATAAAAACTTTTTTTTTCAAAATCATTGTTAAAGGTTATAATTTTGAAGATTATTTCAATTCTTTCTTTTTTTCTTGCAAATAACACATCCTCACATTTTGCCTACACAGGGACTTAAACACTCCATCTTACTTTTTGGAAAGGTAAGGAAATACTGCTAAATTACAATCTTTACTAAGATTATTTCAAAATTAATTAGGTATATTTTTTTATAGGTGAATATCTCTTACGTCCCTTGAAATTTGTTCAAATATCTCACGAGTGAAACTTTTTTAAAAAGTGTGGTCAACCTCTTTTGAGGTTAATCACCCTTAACGTTAGTTGACTATTAAGTCCGTTAGTGGTGTATTTTCAAAATACCGATACTACCATTAATTAAAATAAAAGATTTAAATGACCCTATTAGTACACTAAATTACCATCTCAATCAAATTGAAATGGACAAAAGTATCATTCCTTAAATCTATACAATGTACGTCAATTTCTCTATACGTTTTGAGTTCTGTTCCTTATATATGTTTATATATGCATCAATTTCTCTCTCTATATATGTGCGTCAGATAGTTGGTGCGTGAATTAATTGTGCAGGATGATGAGAGGGCTAGACAGGAAATTTAATATTAATGTAATGGCATCATGAAATACGTCAGTAATAAAAGGATATTTAGTGAGGGTAAATTAGTAATTTTATCTCTTTTGTTAAGTTATTTGAGGATGTTAAATCTTACATGTGATAGAGGAGGTTAGTGTAGTTTTACAAAAAAAAATCAGTTGAAAAATTATTTAACAAATTTCAGAGGAGATCAGAGATATTCACCATTTTCTTATTTACCAAAAAGTGTATATTTTATAAAATTTCAAAGCAACACATAATAAATGTAACCAAAAAAAAGTTCGATAATTTTATTAAAGATGTTTATTTTGGGATTAACGGAGTGGTAAACTTATGCTAGAAAAATGATATATTTTTTTTTTTAATGGGAGTACAACTCTCCAAACCAACTAAATTAACCAGAATCATTTGGTACATTTATGTGTGTTTTAATCAGTTTGGAACGCTTATATAAAAGTTTGAATTTTATTTTATTCTTAAAGAAATATGATATGAGTGAAATTATCTTCAAGTTAAGAAATATGATAAAGTCGAACTAAAAAAGTCTTCAGAAGATGAAATAGAGTCTAGAGATACATATATATATTTTGTTAGGTAAAACCTCACAATAACATGTTATAACACGATGTAGAACTGATAATTGATATGGAATTTTGCTATCAGAAGAATAAGAATACACATCTATTGATTGAGGATCTAATGCTTCTTTTTTTTTAATAAAATTAACTTTCACGATATACTTAGGGAGATATACTTAGGGAGACTCGAAGTCTTTACCTTTTACTTTGAAAGGAGAGCAAATACCACTTGACCATAAAATTTGGTACCAAATACCAATGATGATGTTGTTGTTCACAATAATTTTAAAATAAAATTAACAAATTATAACTGAATTTCTTACAAAATTAATCAACAGAGTGGCACAAAGGGTATACAGACACTAGTCCACATCTGGAACAATTAAAAGGCAAATGTTATGGTTCACAATAATTTAAAAATAAAAACAATAAATTATAGCTGAATTTCTTACAAAATTAACCAACGAAGTGTCACAAGTAAAATGCTAAATGTCTCAAAACAGGATTCGTGATATAATTCATCAATGATGTGTCTGGGTACATTGCGCACCAAAATAATTTTTTTTTTGGTAAATTATCCAGACCTCCCTTGAGATTTGTTTTTATTACACTCAACTTAAACTAACAAAAAAAATTTCTTTAACCTCCCTTCAAATTTGGTTGACTTAACTATTACTACTTCTGCCGTAGTTTGCTGTTAATTTACCGTTAGTTCAATTAAAATTTTAAAAAAAATGATAAAAATACGCTCAAAATTAAAAGAATTATCGAATTATCTCTCATCTGAATCATAACACTAAAATTAACACAAATCACATTCTCTTATATATATATATATATATATATATATATATATATATATAAAATACGATTCATCCCACCACGAACACACCACCGTTGGCCTCCCACCTTCGCCACCTCTACCACCACACCACTGTCATGATCTCCACCACACCACCGTCGGCCTCCCACCTTAGACACCTCCACCACAACACCACTGCCAACCACAATCTCTCTCTCTCTCTCTCGTATCAACCACAACCCATTCCAAACCCTAGAAACTCAACAAAGCCTCGTCGAAAATCGGACAATCTCTCTCTCTCTCTCTCTCTCGTATTAACCACAACCCATTCCAAACCCTAGACACTCAACCAAGCCTCGTCGGAAATCGGAATGGGTCTTGACCAGAGCACCAAATACAACCACACTGGAAGATCCCTTCAACACGAGATGCTTGAAATCTGAATCAATTATGTCATTGACATGGTGGGTCTTGAGAAAATTAAGAAATTTCTTAAACTGAGATGTTTTTGGATGCGAAAATCTGAATCAATAGTGTCATTGACATGGTAGGTCTCGAAAGAATTGGGAAATTTCTTGAACAGAGAAGTTTCTAAATGCAAAAATCTGAATCGTGTGCTGTCATAGTGACAAGATCTGAAGCAGCAACGACTGGGATGTCGATGCAAGAGACGACGCTAGGGTAGGTGAGCTCGATGGCGATCTTGGCACCGACGATGACATCGAAGGTGTCACCAGCGAGGGAGAGGTTGATATCAGTGTCGCGCTCAGCCTTGTTGAAGGGGGTGGAGGAGACGAGGATGGAGGTGTTGCAGCCTTCGATGAGACAGTCATGAAAGAAGATGCGGAGGGTGGTGGGGGAGGTGATCTGGTTATGGTGCAGTGGCGGAGGTGATATGGTGGTGGTGCTAGCGTGGGATTGTGGAAGGGAAGTATGATATATGTATTGTACATGTGTGTGTGTATATATACACACACATATATAACATTATATATTTGTTTGTTACTTATATCACTGAGGGCAAATAATTAAGGGTACCTTTGTAATTATATAATAAGTGTTAGTTTTTTTAATGGTTCTTCAGTCTGACAGGGGGCTAAGAGTTATTTAGCAAAAATTTTAATTTGAGAGTAATAAAAATAAACCTGAGGGGAGGTGAACGTAATTTACCTTTTTTTTTCTTTTTTGCGAATGAATCTTTGATTCTCTCTCTAGAGTTTATATTTCGGAAGAATGGAGACCTTCCTATTTATCTTTGAATCAATTAATTGTCAATATTACATCGATAGCGATACTTGAAGTTTCCGGTAAGGTCACTAGTATTGTTAGATTCCGAGACCTTCTCATGGTCCTACATTGCGTGAATTTTGTGATGTGAGAAGAGAGATTAACTAAAAGTGATATTAACTGGTAATTTCTATTGTGAATTTTTTTAAGAAAAATTGTTGCAACAGAGAAACTGATTCATTTTTTAATTTTTTTTATCAAATAGATTGATTTGAGGAAGAGGTATTGAAGAACTCCAAAGGTGGCGGAGAGAAAAAATTGTTGCCATAAGGAAAAAAGATCAATTTCAGGTGGTGGTGGAAGGCGACGTTGGTGGTGGAGGTGGCGGCAGTAGAAGATGGCAATGGTGATGGTGGTGGCAGCGGCGGTGGAAGGTGGTAGTGGTGATAGTCGTGGCAGCGGTGGTCGCATTAGTAGTGGAAGATGACAGAAATGGTAGTGGTGGTGATAAAGAAACAAAGGACAAATTGAGACTATAGCAAATCTTGTCAATTTATAAAAAATACAAAGTTAATTTAGGTAATTTAGTGGTTAATTTCCAAATCCTTCCAATTTTCTCTGAATTTTTCGATTTTACAATATTTTTCATGAAATTCTTTCAAATCCTATTCCTTTTTAAAATCCCATACTTCCAAACAAGTGAATTCCCTTTTGAAATCCAATTCTTTTGAAATTGTGAAATTCCAAACACAGTTCACCTATTTGTTTTTTAGTACAATTGGTTTTTTTGAAAAAATATGATAAAGTATGAGAAATAGAGGTTACAAGGAATGGATAAGAGTAGCAAAATAACGTATTTTATTGATTCTTATGTGTAGCACTGCTTGTGGCACAAAGGGTATGCACACAATAGTATATTGTGAGTTGCGCGGTGCGAAAACGATTGCGAAAAATATTTTAAAACCTAGAGGGGGGTGAATAGGATCACTTGCTCGTTTGCTTAATTTTTAATTAATTCAATTTTAAGTCCAATTAACCAAACAATTAAAAGCAAGTAGATAACTTAAAGCGCAAGTAAATAAAAGAATGCACCAGATATACGTGGAAACCCAAGGCTGGAAAAATTATGGAGGGAGGCGGAACGCCTCAGGAAACCAATCCACTATAATGAAGCAAAGTATAACAGACTCTGACTCTGTCTCAGACTCATACCCCTCTTCACTTTGTCAAGAATCTGATGCGGAACACCTCAGGCTTATGTTTGTGACAACACGTCCAACTGCTGCAGACTTTTGGCTAACGTCACGATCCTTATAGAAAGGTTGCTGGAAGAACAAAAATACTCAACAAGTATTTCGTTCCCTTCGTAGTGCGATTTGGTTACCTTTCTTCCTCAGCAAACAAGCAAGCGAATAACCATCAATCCAATGTTCTGATCAGTAAAAGATTTGATGCAGTCTCTGAACAGCTAATCAGAAGTAGAACACCATCCTAAATATCACTCGTAAAGTATAGATGTGTGTTATTAAAAATAGATAACCCTAATTATATTATATATACTTTCTCTCTCTAAAAATATTTATTCATCAGGCTCTTTCTGCATATCTTGTAGAGAAAGTATGAATACATATATACAGGCAAGGACGTCCTAATTCTACTTGGAAAAGAAGTTGAATACCAAAATAGAACTCTCCTAGAAGTTTCAAACCCAATAAAAATCAGAATTTTCATCAAAATTTGTTTCCTATTTGAAACAGGCTAAGTGGGACCGGTGCCAAATAATTAGGACCGGTGGGACTTTGTAAAAACCTGCAGAAACCTAACTGCCAAGAAAAGTTGGAGGACAGGTCCTAAATATTGGGGACCGGTCCTACTTTAAAAAACTCTAATTTTTCATTTAAACCCTAGTTTTTCAAAATAGGCTCAGAAATAAAAAGTGCAGAACGTCATCACCATACTTACCTTTACTATACGGTGTTCTTACTGATTTAGCTGCTTCCATGCACTTGAGTATCAGCTCGAAGTTGTCAATGATCGATTATATAAAATAATACGAAAATTACAACTCGATCCATCAGGTTTTGATCATCGAAATATGCTAATTACAAATTTATATCTCACAATCTCCCCCTTTGGAAATTTCATGACAAAACCACCTAGATAATTAGTAACCTAACCCATTGGAAAAATTATATTACAATATTACCCAAAAATACATAGAAATAAAGAACTGATCAACAAAAGCTTCAATTGTATGTTCAAGATGGTTAGAAGAAAACCTGTCTGCACATCCCTTAAACAACATAACCTGTGAAAAGCTTAATAAAGAAATATAAACGCAATCTGTAATGCTCCCCCTTAATCTCCCCTTTAAATAAAAATATCTGATAACTACTTCTCCCCCTTTTTGTTACAAATTGACAAAGAAACACCAAACAGAAACATATAAATAGATAATTAAATAAGCATATAGAGAGAACAAGACAATAATGAATCAAAATTAATCATCATCATTGATCAAAAAAAAAATTCAAAACATATCAGTTGATGGAATAAACAAAACATGTGTCTCCCCCTTTGTATATGTTTCCCACGTCTCCCCCTTTGTTAAAGAATCACATATTACATATAATTATCTCCCCCCTTTTGGAACAGATTAACAAAATAAAAATAATGAGAACAAGAGAGAAACTATCACACGTGATTGAATGAGATAACAAAAACATGAACTCCATTAAAAGCATATAAGCTAAAGTGCCAAAAATACCAAAATTAGGAGTATCATTAATCATATCAACTAGAAACATAGAAAGCATAGAGCAAAACATGTCTAAGCAAATGGAAACATATAACATAACAAGTTCAACCATCAAAGACTAGACATAACCATGTTTGAGTAATAAACAGAACCAAATACTCAATGTCTAGCAAAACATAAATTAGGTGTAAACCACCAAGACCTAATCCTCATTATCATCATGAGTTCCAAAAACTAGATATTAACATCTATCAAAAAGATATCCTTAAACATGTAACTCCATATATTGAAATTTGCATTAAAGTCCACAAAAGTATGATCCAAGCACAAGTATGGTATCCATAGAATAGACATTCAACCTAATCAAATACACCAGGTGTATCCAAAAATAAACAAGTCTAAGTCATAAACCAAGTAAACAGATAAACTAGTCTGAATCATCAAAGCATCAAAACCTAAAAATTAGTTATCATCAGTTATGTAGGAGAATAAATGATATCCATTAGCAAAGATGCATTAGATTCTCATAAGGCTCGAATCATTATCTTTTACAAATGGTTTATCAAGATTTGTCCTCAAATATTACAACATAGTACCACTTGTTAAGATCAAGAACATCAACTACTTGAGACATAACAGTTGTATTCACCTCAATGATAATGTCAAATACTTTGATTGTAAAGGATAAAACATCCAAATAAAAATATGTCATTTCAATCACATAAGGACTCTCAACTAAAGTCTTTCAAATCAACATTCTTGTCCACTTATAAAAATACTAGCTCTTTAATCTATCCATTAGAGCTACACCAAATGGAAGCATAAACAAGATCACATGCTCCATTAAAGAATTATGTCAAACACTTGGAGAGCAAGTTTTGAAAACACAAACTTGAAATAAACTTTGTTAGTAAAATCTTCCAAAATCAACACAAATCCTCCAAAGATCATCCCTTCCAACATTTTCAATCCAAAATCAATCACAAATATCAATCAAAATGATGTAGATTATGTAGCACAAGAAAGGTTGAGGATTGATGCAAGTTGAAGAAAAAAAATATAGTCAAGAGTTCCATTGGGGCTTTTTATCGAACACCTAGTGTGCAAGTTTTCAATCTTCAAACTTCAAAGGTATTTGCTTGCACAATCTCACCCAAATCAACAATCAATCAAAAAAAACTCCAATTATACAATCCCAATCCTCCAATATCAATCAATCACAAAGAATAAGCGAAAAGAAGAAGAGTGCTTGAGATTTTGAGTGTTTAAGTGTGTTTTAAAGCTTGGAACACTTGAGAGATGATATGAGAGTGTAAGGTGCGAATGTGTAAGGAATGCAACTTAAAACATCAAGGCGCGTGCACGGATTCCTCAAAATTGGGCATCCTCTAAGTGCGACCGGTCCTAATTTTTGGGAACAGGTCCAACTTCTCTCGGTTCCTCAGAACCTGCAGAAGTGCAACCGGTGCTCAATAATTGGGACCGATCCAACTTCGTGAATTATGAAAAATTACACTTTGGACCTCTAATTCACCAAATACACCTCATCTCAACTTAATTTAGCAATTAAGCACACAAAGTATGAAAAATAAACATAAAATCAATATAAAACATATTTTTGAATTTTTGAAAATTTAAAAAAAAACTAAATAAAAAACATGAATAATCTCATGAGAATAATCAAAGCACATTTTTCAGAAAATAGCATGAGTTCTAGTATTTTTGAAAATTTTCAAACATTTATAAATGTAGAATTTTAAAACCCATAATTTATCCATAAAATTCATTCTCAAATTTATGACCATGACACAACTTCCAACACACAAATATTTATAAATATTTAGAAATTTATCTAATAAATCCATGTGTGTGTGCGCAATTCAACTTCATCAAAAATTAATCAAATCCCTTTGATTCATCTTCTAAGACATATTGGATGATAAGCAAATATAACTACTCATGATCAATCATTCATTTTTCATCATTTCTTTTTTTTTTTTTAATTTTTCTAAGACGATGGCTTTCACGCTTACGGGCAGCCAGCTATTTTTCTCAAAATAACTCTTTAATTTTTAAAAATATCTCATTGGAGATTTACATTGTAATGGAAGTTTCGAACACATCTCGAAGGTAGCCTTTTCTTTTTTGGCTTAGATATTCAGCAAATTCTTATTTTCTTTTTTTTTTATGTTGAATAAAAATATTTTTTTTCATTTTTCTAATTGATAATTTAAGCCTTCAATGCTACTCATACAATATATTCTAGTTAACTTCTCATAAGTTTTCAATCAATTCTCTCAGAGTTGGACTAGTGCACAAATTGTATGGACTCAAAATATTTACCTCTAAAAAGAAATAAATACAGCACATTAGTTATTAAATACAACACATTACTTATTAATGTTTATATCATAAAATCAAGTACTTCATCCATTGACAAACTAAGTGTCCCAATTATGCATTCACAAATCAAAGTAAAATTAAAAAGAAATATAAAGAATTCACATTATTTCTTAGAAATATATAATTCTTATAATCTCATATGATTATCAATAAAAATAAATAAAACCTAACATATACAAAAAGATATGGTCCAATGGAAAACAAATAATGAACATAAGCTCAGTCCATGACCATCAAAAGTCCTAATGACCTAGTTAGGGGGTTTTGCACTCAAAGATCTATTATGAATAAATCCTATAGTATCAACAGGTACAAACTTCACCAAATCTTCATTTTTCATCCAAATTGTTTTAACATGCAATTTATCAGGAAAGTATTGTGAAGAAAAAAAACATCATTTTTCTTGTTTGAATTCTTTTTAGCTTGAGAATTTTTGAGTTTGTTCCAATAATGTGGTTTTCTAGTATGAACCTTATTCTTAGCAAAAGAATTATACACATAAAAATCAGAATTAGAATGTCTCCTCCTTTTATAGAAATAGTGTTGACTATGTCTATTCTTACCACAAAAGAACAATAAAGCACATTGGACACACCTTCAGCATGCAAAGACTCAACTTGAGGTTTAGGTTTCTGTTCAGACATATTCAAGTTCTTGGATTTAACAAAAATAGTTTTTCCTTTAGATGATGACCCAACAAAAACCTAATCCAATTTTATCTCCTAGAGGCTTGCCAACACTAATCATACTATTTATTTCAGTTAAAACTATGATTTTGAGTTTTTAAATATGACATCTAAAGAAGGTTAGATGAAGCCTATATCAAAAGGATCCATTCAACTATTTATTTCAACTCAAATCAGCCCAAGGAAGAGGTCCAAGAGAATTACAGCTGCTTAAGAAGGTTTCGGGCCTGAAGCCCACTTGTACACTTAATACAGTCTTAATCCCGTTTTAGAAAATGGACCAGAAGTGTTATTTTTGAGCCTCAAATTGACTTAATTTTTGCTTTAGTCGAACGAAATTCGATTCTGCACACATTTGTATTTCACAAAAATTCCATTAATCAGACTTCTAGTAGGTCAAAAGTTGGGCCGAACATCAGCAGGAAAAACCCACCTGATTAGTGCTGTGGGAAAACCTAATTAATTCCTAATTGGATTAGGACTTTGGTGTATTCTCTTGGGAAAATAAAGTGGCGAATTGGAGGCTGAGTTGGGGAGAGATTGGAGAGTCTGAGAGAGCTTTTGGATAAAAAAGAAGACATACTTTGCAGACCATTGGAGAACGAAGTCTTTTGCATAATTCATGAAGATGATGCCTTCTTCCTCAACAGTTGAAGCTTCTTCTTCTACCATGAGCGGCTAGTTCATCCACTAGGGTTTTGATGTAGCCCTAACAAAGCATCAATGGTTTGATTGTTTTAATTATTGGGGACCTTTATAAACATGCATAGATTGTGTAATTTAGAGGATTCTTAATTATAGAATTGAGCAATAAAAGTCTTATAAATTCAATCTCAATGATTTCTTATCTTGTCTTAGATATTTAGTTGTTGTTATTGAACTCAATCTCTCTTATTTTCTGTGATCATGAGAGCGATTATTACACAATAGTAATCACTGAATATATCATTATACGCTTTGATGGATTATGCCTAGAGAAGATGAACCATACTGCACCCTAGATTAGAGTAGTTAGGCAGATGGCACATGTCAATCGAAGATAGTCCATGACTTAGCCTTAATCATATGTTATCTTCTTGAAGGATGAAGGTGAGCTTGTAACCACCGACACCACTTATGCATGATGTAATTCTCCATAGTTGATTCAATTGACCATTGATTATGGAGTTAGTGGTGAAGTCAATTACCCTAGATTTATCTTATATTATCTTCACTCTCTATTGTCCTTTGGTTTATTTTATTTTGCTTTTTAGTTAATATAAATATAAAAATCAAAATTCTTTTCTCTTAAATTTAATTAGAATTAATTTTGTACTCTAACTCATCAGACCATAATCCCTGAGGTTCGACACCCCTTTCGATAGCCCTATTCTGCAAGGAATTCGTTCTATAGTGAAGTGTGGTAATTATAATTGAGACGCACTCACACACAAATCATTGACTTTGCCTTGAATATTCATAATTTCTATTTTATTTTCTTCAATCAACTTCAAATGATCTTCATTCTTTTTCTTCAAAGTTTCTTTCTCAGATTCCACTTTATTCTCGAGGTTTTGATTGACAGCTTTTTCATCATCAATCAATTGTTGCTTCTGCACAATCTCTTTCTTTAATGTTTCTTTCTCTTTTTCTACCAATTTTAACTTTTTGGTCTGCTTCTTGTAAGCCTTTAATAATTCATCAAAGACTTTTTGCAACTTGCTTTCATATGGTTCTCTATCAGCTTTCTCATCATTCGAATAATCAGAACCATTTTTACTCAATAAGGCACATCTTTCAGATTTACCTGCATCAGAAAAAGAATCATTAGCGGTATCATCATCAACATGAGCAGTAAGAGCAACAAAAATATATTTCTTATTATTTTTACTTATGCATTTAGAAAAATTTTGTTTTCAAAAATTTTCATTCTTTTTATTCTTAAAGAATCTTTTATATTTTCTAGCAAAGAAATTTATGTCATCCTTCTAGTTTAACATATCACATACATGAGATTGTTGAACCAATTCACCCTATTTCTTATTCTTATTAGATTCCATGACGATTTTTGAAAAAAAAAATAAATTTTTATTTTAAAAATATTTCGCAAGGAACTACTCACAAATTAGAGAACACTCCTCTGATACCAATTGTGAGTTGCGCAGTGTGGAAGCGGTTGCGAAAAGTATTTAAAACCTAGAGGGGGGTGAATAGGATCACTTGCACATTTGCTTAATTTTTAATTAATTCAATTTTAAGTCCAATTAACCAAACAATTAAAAGCAAGTAGATAACCTAAAGTGCAAGTAAAGAAAAGAATGCATCAGATATACGTGGAAACCCAAGACGGGAAAAACTATGGAGGGTGGCAGAACCTCTCAGGAAACCAATCCACTATAATGAAGCAAAGTACAGCAGACTTTATCTCAGACTCACACCCCTCTTCACTCTGTCAAGAATCTGATGCGGAACACCTTAGGCTTATGATTGCGACAACACGCCCAACTACTACAGACTTCCGGCTAACGTCAAGATCCTTACAGAAAGGTTGCTGGAAGAACAAAAATACTCAGCAAGTATTTCGTTCCCTTCGTAGTGCAATCTGGTCACCTTTCTTCCTTATAAACAAGCAAGGGAATAACCATCAATCCAATGTTCTGATCAGCGAAAGATTTGATGCAGTCTCTGAACAGCTAATCAGAAGTAGAACACTATCCTAAATATCACTCGTAAAGTATGGGTGTGTGTTCTTAAAAATAGATAGCCCTAATTATATTGGATATACTTTCTCTCTCTAAAAATATTTATTCTTCAGGCTCTTTCTGCATATCTTGTAAAGAAAATTTGAATATATATATATAGGAAAGGAAATCCTAATTCTACTTGAAAAAGAAGTTGAATACCAAAATAGAACTCTCCTAGAAGTTTCAAACCTAATAAGAATCAGAATTTTCGTCAAAATTTGTTTCTTATTTGGAACAGGCTAAGTGGGACAAGTGTCAAATAATTAGGATCGGTGGGACTTTATAAAGATCTGCAGAAACCTAGCTGCCGAGAAAAGTTGGACCGGTCCTACTTTGAAAAACTCTAATTTTTCATTTAAATCCTATTTTTTCAAAATAGGCTCGAAAATAAAAAGTGCAGAGTGTCCTCACCATACTTACCTGTATTATATGGTGTTCTTACTGATTTATCTACTTTCACGCATTTGAGTATCAGCTTGAATTTATCGACGATCGATTACATAAAATAAAAAAGAAATTACAACTCGATCTATCAGGTTTTGATCACCAAAATATGCCAATTATAAATTTATCTCACATATACATCTTGAACAATTAAAAGGTCGACAACATAGTGTGCCTCAAAATCCCAAAGGTAACTTCTTGAGGATCTTAGTGTGAGAACTCCTAAGACTATGTTTGGTACATACGCAGGAATAAAATAGAATGCAACTTCGAATGAAATAAGAATGAAAATGGAATAGTCATTCTCATTCTATTGTTTGGTTGCAAATATGAAATGATGTAGGAATGAAATGAATTTTAAATTCAATTATTCAAAATATCTCTCTCAATGACAAATAAATTAAACTAACAAAATAACAAGTGAATTCCTTTTTGAACTTTGCTACTCAATACTCCATCACTCACAAGGTTGCTACAAATTACCACCCTCAAATGGGTGGCCAAGTAGAAGTATCTAATAGGAAATTAAGCACATTCTCAAAAAAATCATGCACCCCGATCGTAAAGATTGGTCACAATGTCTAAATGACGCTTTGTTGGCGTACCGTATTGCTTATAAACAATCGGCATGTCACTGTACTATCTTGTGTATGGTAAGGCATGTCACTTACCGGTTGAGCTCGGGCAAAAGGCTTTCTGGGCTATTAAGAAGTTCAATTTTGATTTGAAATTGGTCATTTCTAACCGAAAACTTCAACTGAGTGAGTTAGAAAAAATATGGAATAACACGTATGAAAGTGCAAAAATCTATAAGGCAAATGCCAAGGCCTTCCATAACCATCATATCCATTCCAAATCACTCTCTCCGGGCCAAAAAGTTTGGCTCTATAATTCTAGGCTTCACCTATTTTCCAGGAAACTTCTTTCCCGATGGTACGGTCCTCTCATAATCAATTTTGTTGCTCCCCACAGAGCGGTGGAACTTAAGGATCCCAAGGACGGAACACTTTTTAAGGTTAACGAGCAAAGGGTGAAATCTTGCATTAATAGCCAAATACAATTAGAATATGTGAATATCCTCGAATTGACAAATCCCGTATATTTGGACCTATAATTCATTTCACGTCTCGTCGTAAACGGTAAATTTGGCATTTCTGCGATCCTATCATGTTCTGTGTGACCCTTCAAATCTAAAAGGAATGTATCTAAATGTTTTTAAATGTATCTAAGTGTGAGAGGTGTGATTTTGAGGATTAAGCGAAAGTTTAAACATATGGGGCAATTTTCCAAAATAACTGTCATAAGGCACTTCGATGTATCGTTCCTTCGATGCATCAAAGTCCCTCACGTGACTGCAAGTGCAGGCACTTAAAATTTAAATCTCTCTTCTCTCCCTCTTATTTCTCCCTTCTCTATCACGACTCTCTCTTCTCTCCCTCTTTTCCAAAGGTCCCGAACACACCCCTATTTTCATCCTTCATCATCATCATCATTTTCAAGTTCAAGGAGAGTGATCCTATGCGTGAGCATTCCTAGGTGGCTCCGAACCCAAAATTGAAGGTAAGGGTTTTTGTTGACCCTATTTGGTTATGTATTTGTGAAGTTGAAACGTGTGATTGTGTCTTCTTCTTATTACAAATTTTTGGAGGAAGTTTTGAAAATTTTTGTAGTTGTTTGACTTGATTGGAGTGTTGAGACATTTTTGGTAGAAGTTTGATGTTGCGTTGGATTTTTGAAAGGGATTTGTGAGCCAAGTTAGAGCTACCATACATGACATGGTCGATGATCAGGTGCCACCCACTTCCATTCGCGATATTCCATGGGGCCATTGAGGACAGCGGGATTTTCACCCAGAGCACATGGAAGATATTGATTCCTTCATCGAGGACCCATATGTTTCAAGGTCCTTTATAGTTTTGTGTGAGCAACATTTACTTAGGCTCCTTGTTCCCACTTCTAATGTTTATTATCCCCGGCTTGTTCGTGCATTTTATATGAACATGACATACAACTCCAACGAGCTGAGTACCTTACAGACCACTGTTGATAGCATTCCGCTTACTGTTATAGTGGAGGATATAGCTGCTTTTATCGGGTGTCCCCATGAGGAAATCGAGGACCTTCATATCGCAGCGGAGTATCATCGGTTCTGTGATCTCAATCTGGACCTTTATATTTTTGATATGATTCAGGGCATGTGCCATGGACGTTTTTTTGATCCCCCTCGAAACACCTACACCAGCCAATCTTTTTGCCCCTGGAGACTGTGGTTTTTCGACATGATCTTCAAAAAAAAATGCCCATCCTCTTGGGCATCATACCGATCGATATGGTGAGTTTTTTACTGCGCTATATGCCCTCCATTCTGGATTTTGGTTCTATATCCCAACCACTATCTAGGGACAAATGTTTAAAGTATGGGAGTAGCTTGTGGATAAAAACCGTGTGAGGGCCTCTAAGATGAAGTTGTCATTCCCATTCTTAGTGAGTACTCTTTCGCGAATAGAGCCCGAGCCTGAGGAGAGTGAGAGTGCTCATGAGACATTTAAGGGAGACGATATGAATATGGATCAGGAGGTGACCCAGGATAGGTCGCACCTGAGCCGCGAGGACTATGGTTATCTGGCCACCGGGTACGAGTGCTTTCGTGCGAATCTATAGCAACTGTAGTTGGACTTTACAGACCATCGTCGCGAGACCAATAATTTTCTCGACACCCTTAGGTATGGTATGATCTCTTTATTCGAGGGTTAGCAGCACAAATAGCTGATGCTTCGGTCTGTCCTTGGTTCTCGGGGTGCTTCTACTTCTACTTCTACAGTGCCACTACCATCTCCACCTCAGCTCCAGTTCCCTATTTTTTGTTACTATTACTATTTTATTTTAGTTATGTATTTTCTTTTCTTTACAGTCATAAAGTTGTACAGTGCCATGTGGGCACTCTTTTGTTGCTTTTAAAGCATATTATTGGTGTATTCCATAAATTCTATCGCTTGTATTGACAATTGACTGAATTAATGGAATATTACACTTTCTTTTCTTTGTATGTGCATATTTATTATCTGTCTTACTTTTCATTTAGCTATTTTATTGTCTTTTCCAGCTCGTGTATGTTATGTTAGTATATTGATTGTGCTTGTGCAGGTTTTGACGTCTCACGTGTTTGATACGTATCCGCATACCCGTGTACTGACTACCCTTACACAATTGATGTTTTGACTTTTTGATACCCATCAACCTGTCGGTACCATTGTTCTAACTATTCCTAGTTCAAACATTGAGGACAATGTTTAATTTAAGTTTGGGAGTATGGTACACTTGCATACACTGTTTGTTTTTGAAAATTTAAAATTTTTGCACATATTGCATCTTTATTTCAAGTTTGCCATGATGTCCTTCTTTTGAGGATGTAATACCTAGAATGTCATTGATAAATGCATTTTGTAATTAGGAGCTTTGACATTCAAAAAATACTTGAACTGTTGCAAATTATGTGTTAGGTTAGAACGGTCTACATTTTTGTTCAATCTTTGAATATTGTATAGTTCTTCCCTTAAATTTGTCCTTAACTGTACAAACACGAACATATACATTGAATTGTGGGGTATACGTCGTATAGAGAATTTTGAAAATGTTTGTTTTTAATTGAACAGCTTGAAGAACGAGTTGCCTTAGCAAACAAGTTAAAAAAAAAGGAGAAAAAACACACAGAAATTGCAATAAGCCTTCTGACTCAATAAACCGAGCCTATGTGCCTCAGGAAGCATGGAGTGTTCGCGTCTAAAAAGTGTGCAAAGTAGAGCAATAAAGAAAAAATTCACTCATTTAAGCTCGTAGCCTAGTGAGCTCGGCAATTAAGTCCGAGGGGTGTCTTTTCACCTAATGCCCTAAAACCATTTGGTTTGGGAGTCATTGACCCAACGTTGTTACAAGGGCTTGCTAGAAAGCTTAAGGAACTTAAACATTGCACCACCACTTGTACACAAGCTTTTGTAAATAATTTGCATATTAATAATTGCTGTCAAAATTTTGTTCGAAAAGTTTTTCTTTTAAGAATGGATGTTGTATTTATTCTCTATCTACAACAATAAACCGCACATTAAATGTATGTTCACCTTTCAAATAGGATTTTACGGTTTGCACTTGTATGTGTATTGGACTGACCATTATGTGGGGACTGTCACTTAATTCAGGTTTTTAACGGTTTATATCAATTGATATTCATATAGCTCCATAATACTTGCATTTTCCATTTTGAACATAATTTGGGATGTCACTCTTTTCCGGTTAATGACTAAGTGGACTACCATTTTTGCATATTTTTGTAAGTTTAATAAGCGTGTTAAACCTAATGAGACTTCACTCATCCATTAGACATGTCAAGGGGTTTAAAAGGGCGGTTCCATTTGCTAAATACAACCGCGTTTTCCACGAAAGTGGAAGTAAAGTAGTTGTTTCATTTTATTTCTTTTTGTATTGCTAAGGGACTAGCAATATCTAAGTTTCGGGGTCTGATAAGCGTTGAATGTTATACATTTCTCGCGCCTTTACTTTTTTATTTCAATCCCAAAAATGCACATATTGTATGGATTTTACGTGTTTTTATGTTTTTGATGATTTTAGGTTCAAAGTCCATTTTCGGCATAATTCGACTTCCTTATCAAGCCAAGAATGCATTCATATATCCAATTGTACTTCATTGAAGGTTTATAGCAAGGAATGGTGAATAGTGTGTCAAGACCAGAGTCGGAAAGCTGAGGAGTTGAAGGGCTACAGAGCTAGGAAGATCGATACATCTAAGTCACAACTTCGATGCATCACCCAATCCTACAAAAGATATTTTTTTCAAGATATTTTCTTCATTTGCCACTTGTCCAATTTTGCTTGGATGATACCTTGGAAAAAATTTTAGTGATATTTTGAGCCTCAAATTAGATATATAACTAGGAAATATGTATTATTAAAAAAATACTTTTCTTGTAAGAAAGAAGATATATAGAAATTCTAGAGAGAGAAAGTAAAGTTCTAGAGAGGGAAAGCTTTAAAGATGGTTTTGTATGGCCTTGAAGACCATTTTGATCGAGCATGGATCTACCTTTGTTAATGGAGTGCATCCAGCCCACCATGATCAACTAATCATTCTCTAGGGTTTTAACAAACCCTAGCCATGTAATAGTGTTTTAATTATGGTGAACTGGAGTTTTATACAGTCTTTATGTACATGTCTCTTGCTTTGAGCCTTATTTCAAAATAAATTTACAAATTCCTTATGCTCATGTGTTGTGACTTATCTTCTTGTCTTAGAATGCTTAAATTCCTCACATGATCCTCAAATACTTATAAGTTTCACAAGGAGTACAAGTGATGGCTTGAGACTAGTTTTCATTTTCACATGCATAGCTAGATTTGGATAGTCCATGCTAAGAGATAGTAAATTAGCTACACTTAGATAATTAGGTATTAGGTAAGTAGGTAGGAAGGAAATTTACACGTATCAAAGATGGACTATAGTATTTTAAGGTGCATATATCCTCTTGACGGTTGCATTGTAGGCCACAAGCCAAATTCACCAATTAGTACACATTTACATGAATCTCCCAATTCATTATAAGTTTGACATGTTATGAGGCTAGTGGTGAAGTATCGACCCTAGTTCCTTAGCTTTTTCTCAACTTCGTATTTTAATTAAAATTTATGACTTTTAAAGTGGAGTATACAAACAACTCAAATTTGTTTGTGAATTAAACAATAGCCGACCTTTGACTTTTAGCAAAATATTCCTACGTAGTCTCTGTGGGATCGACACCCTCAACTTAGAGCCCTATCCTTCAAGGAGTCATTCTATTGCAAGTGGTAAATATGAATATAAATTGCAAGTTGCAGACCACCACAACATCACACAAACCTTGGCACAAAAATCCACAGTCAGCTTAGCTTAGTTTAGTTTAGTATATTAGATTCTTGCAATATATCATTGATGAAACAAAAATACAGACATGTGAATTATATATTGTGGGATTAGAAAGCACAGATGCTTTATTTAAGAGTATCGTGGCAGTGTCGAATATTTTTAGAAGTGTCTTAAAAAAATTTAACACATGAAGGAAACGATCAGCATAAAAACAGGACACGCGAAAGACACAACATGGTATATTTTGTAATTTTTAAAAACGCAAAAAAAACTTTTGAACTTTTTCAAAGTTGCAAAAATACTCCCTGAACTAATTGTTTTAGCATATAAGTCCCTCATCTTCTAAAATTTGACAACTTGGCCTCCTGAAAGACCTATAAGGCCATATATATAATGACAACTTATCATTTAATATGACCATTATGCAATTTTTTCTATAAATATAGTGTTTTCTATATAAAAATTCAAAAAAAAAATAGTTGAATAAAATTCCTAAATAATAAGTTAGAGAAAAAAGGTCAATAAAATTTTATTTAACATAAAGCCATGTTGTTTTGTTTGGTATGTTGTATTTAAATTAGTTGTTTGTTATTAGAAAAATGAGTAACGTTCAAGATTCTAGTAGTGCAATTGAATCCAATTACAATACTCGTTTTTGAAAATACGTTAATTGCTTGATAATGAATTGAAGTATTTGTGTAATTTAGTCTTTTTTATTGTTAGATTTTTGCGACTATGAATATTGGTTAACTTATTGAATATATATTAATATATATTATATTATTAGTTCATAGTCATATCCGACCATGTCTGTGTCTTGTTTTTTTAGAATTTGTGGTGTCGCCGCGTCCGGGTCTGTACTTTCTAGTTGTGTGGTGAAATTGAATCAATCCACATAATTAATCATTGTCGATTCTAGTTAGGGTCTTGTTGGATATCTTTAAGGCATAGGACGTACTTTTCTAATTGTAATTTAGTGGATAGAAATATCAAAATTATAATGTTATTGATTGAATTTCTTAATAATGTCTCATTGCAAACTTTCTTACTCGTATAAGTTGTGAGTCATCTTGTTCAATTCACCGGCCAATTCAAGCAGGGACGGAGCCAGGATTTCATTCCAAGGGGACACAGTGTACTTGATAAAAAAATGAACAAACATAACAAATATAGATTGTTCATATATATATATATATATATATATAATCTCAAATGAAAAAACCAAGAAAACTTGACAAATAAAAGTTCCAAAATAACAATTGATAATATTTTCATAATACAACCTCGACCAGTTTTCATATTTTGGAAGTGATGCATGATAGCCTCATTATTGATGTCACTAACAAATATATCTCTTTCTATATAGCAACCAAGCTATGATTCATAAATTGATCTCCCATTCAATTACGCAGTCGATTCTTTATAACATTCTTGGCTGAAAATGTCCTTTCCACCGTAGCAGTCGCGACGGGTAAGATCACTGCCAACATCACAAACAAATACACCAATGGATACACCTTATCTTTTCTTTTTTTGTCTCAACCATTCTTTTTGCAAGAGCGGGAATCCCTTTCAATTCTTCAAAACTACTACAGGAGCACACAACAAAAATATAATTATCAAGTTGATCATCAAGTTCTTCGAGATTGCCTTCAAAAAATTCTTTTGGATAATATTTAGAATAGTGAGTTAATTTTTTCTTGTCAAAAGTAAAGATTGCATCATCTGGAGATAGATATGCCACACAAAGAAGTAACTCAGTATTTGCCTCTGTGAAACGACTATTTAGCTCTTGAAGTTGCATATCTATTATAGAATAACACACCTCAACACGATAGTGATGCAAGTTTGTCATGTCTTCCACATTACGTCGTGGTCATCCTCAAGCTAAGAACATATCATCTATGGTAGGAACATCAATATCACGTCTCTCACAAAAAGAAGAAACTTGATCAAGTAAAGAATTCCATTCTTCCTCTCTCAACACTTGTAGTCGTTACTTACAAACTTTGACTAAAGCCATGACATTCGCGATATCTTGATATTTTCTTTGTTGTGCTTTTGATAGTTCCTTTGTAATTCCCAACACTCTCCTTATCAAATGGAGATTGAATACAAAATCAAAAGATTGGATCGACCCAAGTAGATTAGTTGTTTCACCTCTTTGATTGGAATTCAACCCATCATCTTTAATATTCTTAACACAAATTACATATAAGAACATCGTAATCAAGCTAATTAAAGTACCATAATGTGAGCCCCAATGGGTGTCTCTAGCACATATAATGTGGTGACCCTTGTGAGCGTGTGCAGGAGACACTGGCCGAGCTACCACAATGACAGGCTACAGGGTTCTTAATCCCACATTATTTGAGTGTGGATAAGGGCCAAGAGTAAAACCGTACGGGTTTTGTAGTAACCCTTGTGGACGGGTGTGAGTGGGCGGGTGCGAAGACAGACACTGGGCTGAGCTACCACACTGACAGGGTGCAGGGTGCTCAATCCCACATCGCCTGGGTATGGAAAAGGGGATGTGCTTATATGTGGTATGTTCTCTTCAAATGGTATGAGGCCTTTTAGGGTAAACCCAATAGCAAAACCGTGCGGGCTCAGGCCCAAAGTGGACAATATCATACCATGTGTTGGAGCGGGGTATTACAGTTGGTATCAGAGCCTGAACCCAGCCGGAAGAAGTGTGCCGACGAGGACGTCAGGCCTCGTAGGGGGGTGGATTGTAGTAACCCTTGTGGACGGGTGTGAGTGGGCGGGTGCGAAGACAGACACTGGGCTGAGCTACCACACTGACAGGGTGCAGGGTGCTCAATCCCACATCGCCTGGGTGTGGAAAAGGGGATGTGCTTATATGTGGTATGTTCTCTTCAAATGGTATGAGGCCTTTTGGGGTAAACCCAATAGCAAAACCGTGCGGGCTCAGGCCCAAAGCGGACAATATCATACCATGTGTTGGAGCGGGGTATTACAGGTTTAGGCCCAAAGCGAACAGTATCATACCATTAGGTGGAACGGACTGTTATAAATTATATCAGAGTCAGACCCAGTCAAAAGTGTGCCGACAGGGACATTCAACACACTAGTAACAAATGTGAAAAATGAGAAAATCTGGGATTAATTCTTTTCCACAACAATATGAGCCGACTAAAGTTGGTGAGCAAAACAATGAACAAAAAAAGAAAATTCATTTTCTGTCAGAATAAGTGCTTTAAGACCGTTGAACTCACCTTGCATATTGATAGCATCATCATAACCTTGCCCATGTAGTTTAGAAATGCTCAATCCATGTACAAAAAATAGATTATCAATCGTTGCCTTAAATGAAAGAGCGGTAGTGTTTATATATGTACCACACCAATAAAACGCTCAATGATACTCTCATTCTTCACATAACGTAACACAATAGTCATTTTCTCCTTTATTGATATGTCACGAGACTCATCAACTAAAATAGAAAAAAATGCATCTCCAATATCTCTGATAATGAAATTGATGATCTTTATTCCGGTGGCATTAACAATGTCCTTTTGAATATCAGGTGACGTTAATTTCAAGTTTTTAGGAGCATTTTCCAATAAAACAGTTCTAACATCTGCATTCTGACGAGCATTCCATTTCAAAAGTTCAAGAAAATTTCTTTGATTGTTTGAATCCTTAAATTCATCATTGCCTAGAAATACAAGCCCTTGTTGTAAAAGATATTTGATACATTCAATTGATGCATTCAAACGAGTTCGATATTCATTTCGAACTTGGTCAGATTGGTTGAAGAAAATTGTTTGAATGTGTTATTTTTGGTTCATCAAAGCTTCACATTATCTCCAAGCTTGGTTAAGGGCACTATTGGGGCCTCTAACATGAATATGAAGTTTTTCTTTCTTCTTCTAATTTGAAAACCCCTCACCCACAAAGGAGTCACTGCCTGCTTGTTCTCTGATATATGGCTTGAAAAGGTAGCATAATAGGCAAAACGCCACATCTTTGGTTATGCTATATTCTAGCCAAGTAGAATAGTCACTAAACCAACCAGTGTTGAAGCGTCGTAAATTTTTCCCAAAATGCTTAAAGGGAAAAGTATGATTTTGAGGTTGACAATGACCCTTTTGCATATATGCTCTACGAATTTGGTCTCAGACATTAGGATTGTAGTCCAAAATCCAAGTTCGTAGTCCAGGATTAGCTGAAAGATCCTATAAGTTCATTTCAGAACAACTTTGCTTTAACCTATTACCATCTCTTTCTGTAGGGGTTCTCGACTCCGAATCTCTTTTATAAAATTTCAACATAGCTATTTCAAAAAAATAAATTTATTCATATACAAATTTTATTTGAATAGACTTTTTGGGTATCAAGAAACTACAATCACCTATATATTATAAATTGTAAGGCTGATTTTAGTTATAATGAAATCCTGATATATAAATTTATAGTTATTAACTTTTATTACATTAAGCATTCATATAAAAAATTGAATTATGAAGAAACTCAAAAGAGCGGATAACCTAAATATTAACAACTAATAAGAAAAATAAAATTGAATCATGAAGAAACTCAAAAGAGTAGATAACCTAAATATTAACAACTAACAAGAAAAAAAATTGAATTATGAAGAAACTAAAAAGAGCAAATAACCTAAATATTAACAACTAACAAGAAAAAAAAGAATTGAATCATGAAGAAACTCAAAATAGCAGATAACCTAAATGTTAACAACTAACAAGAAAAAAAATTGAATCATGATTCATGAAGAAACTCAAAAGAGCATATAACCTATATATTAACAACTAACAAGAAAAAAAATTGAATCATGAAGAAACTCAAAAAAAGATAAAGCAAGAATAGGTAAGAATAGTCGAAGCCTGAATGGCTGAATAGGTACCTTCTTGAAATTGAAACTAAGCCTTGGCATTTTGCACTTGTTCAGCTATTCTCTGAGGGGAATGAATGCGAAAAAAAATTTGAAAAAAAATAAAATTGGTCGTCTCTTGATGAAGAAAGCTAATTGGTGCCTTTGTGGTGTTCAACTCTTATAGTCTCACTCGTCGTCTCTCTCTGTATAGTTATTCAAAGATGCAAATGGTGTACAGTCCCATATTTTTCTTTTTGTACATTGGATTTTATTGAGTAAGTGAAGGTGCATCAAAACTTTTACACCATAAAAATTTAATGGTTAAAAACTAATTTGGGGGGGGGGGGGGGGGGGGGGACATTCCCTCCGTCCCTGAGTTCAACAATTGTTAAATACCAGAAAGCATACAATAACTTGGTTACTATGGTAACTCCATCAGTGCAACTTCTCTATTTCTCTTAAAAATTATCAATTTCTCAGTTATCAAAGAAAAATGAAGGACTTGTATTAGCTGGAGGTACCACATCATCAATAACCCCGAGGCATGTATACTTTCTCAATAAATATAGATTTAGTAATTATTCATACACATTGTTTTATTCCATAGATCAAATAAGTTATATATTATTCTAATGAAGAATATACCCTTCATGTTTTTACCATTTGACTCTTTCATCTAGTACTCTCCCGGTCATAAAAAATAAATAAATAATTTTTTTTTCCAAAATCAATGTAAAAGGCTATAATTTGAAGATTATTTCAATTCTTTCTTTTTTCTTGCAAATAACTCATCCTCACATTTTGCCTACACAATTGGAAGAAAATATGTGAGAGGAATTATGAACTTAATTGAAAATATTAACCAAACATAGGACTTAGTTATCCTAGCAAAATTTTTTTAGAACTTTGAAAAGTTGGACTTATAAGGACATTTTTCTACATTTTTAATTAGGGAAAACTGCATTTAGACTGAGTTAGAAGTCATAAAAAACAATATAGTGTATTTTAAAAGTTCACTTTTCATTTAAGTTGAATTAGACATAGTAATTACATATTCATTGAGAATCATTCTTGAATTACCAACTAGGAAAAATAATTAGACAAAATACCACTAAGCTTGTTTTATTAAATTATCCATCTTTTCACTCACGTATTATCAAACACAATTGATAACTAAGTTCTAATGCACCGTCTTTCATCCTCACTCTCACAATAATCACTCTTCTTTCTCTCTCTCCGACTTCTCTTTTAATCTTTGTTGTATATTTTAAGGTTAACTTGTTCTCAAAAACAAAATTTGTGTTTTTGAATAATCATTGCTAAAATACATTTCAAATGAAAATTGGCATTTTGGTTGTAAAGGGTTTGTAGTGTTTGGTCAAAATTATAAGATTACATTAGGAGATATGTTTGCCTAAACTACAAGATTGCATGTAATGGAAGATGATGCATAGGGAAGGCAACAAACAAATAATTATATGAGATAAAAGAAAACCCATTACTATATGTATATAAAGTATAAACATGTAAAGGGCTTGCAACAGATAGATAATTCTAGGGATAAAGAATGACCTAAAACTATATCAACATCTAAATTGAATATACATATATATGTATATTCTATAATAATGTATAAGTATATATATAAAGAGAGTGTATTGTGTAAAAATAAATTTGGGTTTGAATGAAATCCCATAAACCCTAATTGCCAATATAGTGTTTGTTTCGATTGTTCAAGTTTTCTTTTTTACGGTGAACTAAATTTACAATGATATGATATATTGAAGGAATGAAACACAAATGGTGCATTAAGGATTCACAACAATGTGCGTAAGTGAAGATGGGTTAATAGGATCTTTCATTAGTGGGATTATGTGATTTAGTAAAGACAATTTTGTATTTTTGAATAGTACAAGGACATTTTGAACATAACAATAATTCTCAATGCATATGTGATTATTTTTTTTAATTCAATTTAAGTGAAAAATGAACTTTTAGAATACACTAATTTATTATTTCAAACTCCTTTTTAGATGTAAGTGTAGTTTTTCATTTTAATTAGGTGACAAGTGACAATAACATGGCATTTAATGATAATTGTTGAAACTGAGATGGAAAGTAGTGGAAGATAAGAGTTGATACAATAGTTATTCAGAGAAAAGAAACAACCAGACAACAACACGTGATAATAGTTAAGCTGAATTAAATGGCTTTACAACATGTTTGATGGTATTTTCTGATTAATATTTGGTTATCAACTGTCACACCCCCAAGTTGAGGTTGGGGTATATCTGCCCCTTCACTCAACCTGTGGTTGACTTAAATCTACAATTCACCAAAGGATTACTAATATCTTGGCACTAACCTGTTCTCATACCATAATCATTAATGCATATGAAATTACCAACTGATATCCAGAAAACTAAATACAACCAAAATCAAAGTTATCATCAAAACAATTCTTAATTACAACAAATGTTGTCTCAAAACTGAAATAAAATGATATAGTAACTAGGTTCCACCATAACAATCCACGCGTGAAATCCTACTCTTTTATGCTATAAGCACTAACTTCACACACCTGAAATGTGGGGGGGGGGAAATAAGGGGTGAGCTTTAAAGCCTACTAAGTAATGTTCTAACTAACCGACAATAACCATTATACTTCAGCAAGTAGTACAGTGAATTAATTAATATAACTAATCATTTGGTGCATTAACTTATGAAAAAGAGAGAGAGTCTTATTAACATCCTTTAGTACTTAACCAAAAACTAACAAGTTATACAAGTTCTATCTCCTGCGCCAACACAACCATTTAATCGAACCCACGTTCATTTAAACAATCTATATCCATGACATACTCTTCACAACAGACCACTATATACCATATATCCTGCAGTGTGGAGAAACAACAATACCTCTCATGCTCTACTAGAGAGATAACAAGTATGAAACTGTTCAGATCATAAAATAAATGATGTGGAGGGACACACACACTCCAAACCGAAAGAACACACACACCACACAACACGCACATAATGGAGGGACACACACTCCCCATAGGAGGGACCCACACTCTATTGTGATAAAAAATTATGTGGAGGGACACACACTCTGTGCCAGAGGGACCCGCAACTCTACGATGGAGGAATATATACACAGTCCCTAAATATATGAATCATGTGGAGGGACACACACTCTGTACCAGAGGGACCCGCAACTCACGCTGGAGGGACCTATACACACTCCAATAATTTCAACCACACACTCACACCCACACCCACACCCACACACCCACACACACTGTCTTATGCACGCGTGTCCTATACTATTTTAAATTCTATTTTTAATCTATGAACCTAATCTAGAGAGAGTATTGTACCTAAAAATGTGTCATCCTATCTATCTTAGCTACTGGTAAAATTTCAAAATCTAACTGTTCATAGATAATTCGTACTCTCGGTTTTCGTGCATAAAAGCCTACTTTTCTAACTAGATGAACTAATTAATGTGATTAAATCTAGCCCAAACCTATACTCCAATCATATTCTGCCCTCAAAAGACTAATTTGATTATTCAGAAATTTTTTGGCATTTATCGGTATTTTTTAAGCATTTTTTTCTAATTTCCCACATTTTTAATCATTTTAAAAATATAAAAAAATATTTTTATATTCCGGGTGGGTTCGAGACTGGGCCTAGAGGTTGGGCTCGTTGAGCGGGATCGGCCCAGTCTTTTTCCAGTCCCGGACGGTCGCTGGAAAATGGCCCCTACGCCAACAGCGCGCGTGGCTAGTGCAACTCACTATTCATTTTATTCTTCACCTATTTCTCATGCACCGGCCTTGTTTCTCACGCACCAGCTCGTCGACCCCTTTTTCGGCACCTTAATTGGCCATTTCCAGCCACCATTCAACCCCAAATCATAAACCCATCTCATCCTTGTGATCTAACCCATCTAGTGATACAAAACTTTCCAACTTCCATGGCTTGTATCAAAAACCCCCAAATTGTCAATATATAGGGTTACTATCGACCCCAAATTTCTTCTTCACGATCCGTCCCAAATTACCTCTATCTGATATAAATAATCTATATACTCATGCATTCTTTCCAAGATTTGTTAATGTTCAATCACCTTGTTAATTAATATGGTGTGTATAATTAATCAGTAAAAAAAGTCCGTCAACATAAAATAACCATGTAAACTGCTTATAGCCACATGTATATATATATACACGCACACTCACACACTACCTACAGGTTGTAGAGCTACTGTTCATTTCACCTCTCATTTGAATCAAAGGTCACATTGATTACACATATGTATCTATCAAAGCCATTAATCCACAATTCCATCAACCAACTTCATATCACAGATTCAACAATGTGTATATATATATATATATATCTGTAACCAACACCCTGAACCACCGTTTCTGGATTCAACAATTCATATACGTACACACATAAACACACATAGATATATATATATGAAATAAAAACTCAGTTTAAACGTTGTTATACTAACTGTACAAAAAAAAACATTTTTTAAGCTAATTTAAATTGTAAATACTGCAAGCATACCAATCATTGTGGGAAACAGAAAATAGAACTTACCAATGAGAGATGATTATTCTCCCCTTGATGTCTCACATTATTCTTTCCTTTCTTCCTCCTTTGCTTCTTCTTCCTCCGTAATCTGAGACTGTCAACGCATAAACCCTAATTACTCACTTATTATTTTTATATAATATTTCTCTCACAACTGCTGTTCGATAACCCACATTAGAATAACTCATCCTATCCTGAAATAAAAATATACTCTTAATTGAAAATCACTTAAACTTATTTTAAGAAAGATTTTTAGCATTCTACCCTTAAATGATAATTTTATTTTCTTAATTAAAAATTTGGGTCATTACATCAATTGTTTTCATATGCATAGAAGGTGTTAATTACTACTAAGCCCCTATATTTGGTTATCAAATTATACACTTGTGCACTTCCGAGTGATATGCTTACGTGTTACATTATTCAACACTAGTCTCTTTTAAAGTTTGTATTTTTATAACACTGATCTCCCCTTTTATTTGAAAAATTACACTGACTTCCTTTGACATTTGTATTTTTGTAACAATGTGTTCTCTTTTGTTAACGGTCGTTCAGGATCAGTTTGATCAGCGTGTACACAAGAATTATTAATTTGTGTGATATTGTAAAAATAAAAATGTAATTACACAAAAAAATTTAACGGCATCTTCTTGATTACTTTAACAAAAGAGATCAATGTATTTTACAAATAACAGAAGATATAAGTGTATATTAACAAAATTTGAGGAGAGGTTCTACCTATTATTATTTGATGAAGTAGAAGTACATACAGGTGAATTGTATGTTGTGCGGTGACATTGAATCAGTCAACATAGTTAATCATAGTCAGTTTTAGTAAACGTCTTGTTCAGATATCTTCAAGGAATTCAATAACTTAATTTCCTGATTGTAATTGATTGGATAGAAATATCAAAATTTCTAATTGATTGGGTAGAAATATCAAAATTTCCAAGTTACATTATTATCATTGTCTATTTCAAACTTTCTCGTCGTTTAAGTAGTGGGTGATTTGCTCAATTCACCAGCAGGTTTATGAATGCGTCACATCCTAAATAAAGATTTATTAATCATACAAGCAACGGATCTAAAAATGGCAGGCATGTTATGTCAATAACTTTACAATCAAATAGTATGATTCTATTTCAACTGTATGGAATTGATGTGATGAAACAGAATTGCATGCATGTTATTGTTCACTTCACCAGCAGGTTTATGAATGCGTCACATCCTAAATAAAGATTTATTAATCATACAGGCAACGGATCTAAAAATGGCAGGCATGTCATGTCAATAACTTTACAATCAAATAGTATAATTCTATTTCAACTGTATGGAATTGATGTGTTGAAACAGAATTGCATGCATGTTATTGTTCACTTCACCAGCAGGTTTATGAATGCGTCGCATCCTAAATAAAGATTTATTAATCATATATATATATATATATATATATATACTCTATGTGAAATAAAAACTCAGTTTAAACGTTGTTATACTAACTGTACGAAAAAAAAAACATTTTTTAAGCTAATTTAAATTGTAAATATTGCAAGCATCCTAAATAAATGCGTCACCAGCATTTTTCTTTTTCTCGTCGTTTTAGTAGTGGGTGATTTGTTCACTTCACCAGCAGGTTTATGAATGCGTCACATCCTAAATAAAGATTTATTAATCATACAGGCAACGAATCTAAAAATGGCAGGCATGTCATGTCAATAACTTTACAATCAAATAGTATGATTCTATTTCAACTGTATGGAATTGATGTGTTGAAACAGAATTGCATGCATGTTATTGTTCACTTCACCAGCAGGTTTATGAATGCGTCGCATCCTAAATAAAGATTTATTATATATATACTCTATGTGAAATAAAAACTCGGTTTAAACGTTGTTATACTAACTGTACGAAAAAAAAAAAACAATTTTTTTAAGCTAATTTAAATTGTAAATATTGCAAGCATCCTAAATAAATGCATCACCAGCATTTTTCTTTTTCTCGTCGTTTTAGTAGTGGGTGATTTGTTCACTTCACCAGTAGGTTTATGAATGCGTCACATCCTAAATAAAGATTTATTAATCATACAGGCAACGGATCTAAAAATGGCAGGCATGTCATGTCAATAACTTTACAATCAAATAGTATGATTCTATTTCAACTGTATGGAATTGATGTGTTAAAACAGAATTGCATGCATGTTATTGTTCACTTCACCAGCAGGTTTATGAATGTGTCACATCCTAAATAAATATTTATTAATCATACAGGCAACGGATCTAAAAATGGCAGGCATGTCATGTCAATAACCTTACAATCAAATAGTATGATTCTATTTCAACTGTATGGAATTGATGTGTTAAAACAGAATTGCATGCATGTTATTGTTCACTTAACCAGGAGGTTTATGAATGCGTCACATCCTAAATAAAGATTTATTAATCATACATGCAACGGATCTAAAAATGGCAGGCATGTCATGTCAATAACTTTATAATCAAATAGTATGATTCTATTTCAACTGTATGGAATTGATGTGTTGAAACAGAATTGCATGCATGTTATTGTCGGTAACTATACAATCAAATAGTATGTGAATTTACTCATTCGACCAACCAACCAATTTAGAATGTGTCGTTTAGAGGCAACAAGAGACTTTTTTTTTTTGTTTGTTTGGTTAAGGAACAAGAGACTATTTTTGACCTTTTATTATTCATTATAAAGGCAATCTAGATGCAGTGATTGCCTTTATGATGAATAAGACTCTAATACTCATTGGCCTCCAAAACAAATGTTGCTCCTACTATCTCAAAACAAATGCTCTATCTAAAAGGTCAATTTAAAAGAATATAAATTTTAAAAGTTATTCTTGAATTTTAAAAATTATTCCATAATTAATCATGTTTAATTTCTCATGTTTATTATAGCAAAATAATAATATAAAAAAATCGATCCTTCTCAAAAAATACTCCATATTATAGGGTGAGAGGACATTTAAGACTCGACTTCTTATCACTAGAGAACACGCCATATCTAAAGTGATAAAATCTAAAGTCCAAAATAACGTGATTTTTTACGTGAATGATGTAATTCTAATTTGCATTCCAAGATACTCCATATTACCTTCTACTGAAAGAGATTTAGGTCTCACAAACCTTGACACAAAAAACCAAAGTGACATAAGGTTCTCACAATATAGAATTGATGAAACAAAAATAAGACAAGTGAACTATATATTGTGGAACTAGAAAGCACATATACTTTATTTAAGAGTATCGTGGCGGTGTCGGATACTTTTTAGAAGTGTTTTAAAAAAAATTTGGAACGCGAAGGACACAATGAGGACACGCAGAGGACACAATGGGATATATTTTGTAATTTTAAAAATGCCAAAAAAAATTCTGAACTTTTTCAAAGTTACAAAAAGACCCCTAAACTAATTTTTTTAGCATATAAGTCTCTCATCTTCTAAAATTTGACAACTTGACCTCCTAAAAGACCTATAATGACATATATATATCCTTTAATATTACCATTATGCAATTTTCTCTATAAATATAGTGTTGTCAATATAAAAATTCAAAAAAATTCCTAAATTGTTTGGTATGTTATATTTAGATTTATTTATTTGTTATTAGAGAAATGAGTAACGTTCAAGATTCTAGTAGTGCAATTGAACCCAATGACAACACCCCTGTTTAAAAATACGTTAATTGTTTGATAATAAATTGAAGTATTTTTGTGTAATTTAGTCTTTTTTTATTGTTAGATTTTTGCAACTGTGAATATTTGTTAACTTATTGAACAAATTTTTGCAATTGTGAATATTATAGTATTATTTCATAGTTTATCGTCAAAAGATAAAAATGACAATAAACTGAACTCTCTGTTTTTTTGTTCTAACAAGTGATTGACGAATACTGTGAGAGTTGTATTTTGAAGATGTGGTTAGTTTTTTTTTTTTTTTATCCTGCCAAGATGTGGTTAGTTAAGATAATGTGATCTATTGATTCATTATAGAATTAGAGGAGGTGAATCAGTTGATCTTCTTGTTTAATTTTGTAACTAATTGGAAAAAACAATAAAACACGACGATTCAAAAAAGGAAAATTAACTTTCAATAATTAAAATTAATAAAAAATACATCTTTTATAAATGTCAAAGATGCTACGTCTTTTTCCTTACCACTCCAAGAGGCTTCACCATACTCAAGCGATTTGAGACACCACAATCACTCCCTCTCTCTCATCTCCTTCATAGGCTTGTGTGCATCATCAGTCACATGTTTGGTTGAGCTCCAACACTGATACTATTTCTAATGCCTTATCCCACCTGATACAATATTACTCCTCAGGCGGAGTTCTGATGGGTACCAACATCGGTGAGTACTTGGGACGCCTTTGGTTCGGGAGAGTAAAAAAAAGTAATAATATTATGTCGGGCGAATACTCACCATTTTCCTAAAATATCTACTCATCAATGACTGGGGTTACTACATAAATTGTACTAGTTATCCAATACTTTCTTGTACTAAGCCACCGCTGCATACAAAGAGCTACCTATTAAATCACTGTCAACTAAATTAGATTGGGCAAATTACATTTTCACCCCCTGAGGTTTGTCCATACATCAACCTGACCCCCCCACGTTTGCGTATTTTTATTTTCATCATTGAGATTTGAAATTAGACATCACTTTAGTCCCTTATGTCATTGTCAACGGTTAGATTGCTTACATCATGCAAACAGTCGCAAAAAGATACCCAGAATGCCCTTTTACACTTCTGCGCCTATTTATGCTAATTTTCCTCCAATATGGTAGTTTAGTCATTTCAGCATTTTGTTGACCAAAGTCAACCCAAAACTATTGACAGGGGTGAAAAAGAAGATTTGCAAACGTGAGGTCAGATTGACGTATGGACAAACATCAGGGATCAAAATGTAATTTGCCCAATTAAATTTCACATTCAAATATCACCCCCATTCCTTTCTATAAATATACATGTAGATAGAAGTATGTATTACATAGCCCTTATATTTAGCTCTTGATATAAGAAAAAGTTGGTCATCTCGTACATCATAAAATGGCCTCCACTGAAGATGGTAATGCATTGAACTGCCAGTCGGACACTTTTCGCCCTTCAGTGAACTTCGAGCCTAGTTTATGGGGTGATCGTTTCAGTTCATTCAATCTAGATAACCAGGTAACATTTTTGTGATATATATATATATATATATATATATCAGTGATTGTGTGTTGTATAAGAAATGCCTCTATATAATAAAGTTGCTCTGATTGGGTATGCAGGTATTTGAAATGTATGGTAAAGAGATTGATGTGTTGAAAGAAGAAGTGAGAAGTATGTTAGTAGATGCAGATAGTAAAGCAATAGAGAAAATGAAATTGATCAACACACTCGAGCACCTCGGTATATTCTATCACTTTGAGAAAGAGATCGAAGAGCAGTTGGAACAAATCTTTTATTCCTATGGCCAGTTCGAAGATAATGAAGACTACAATGATTTGAGCTTAGCCGCTGTTCATTTTCGAATATTCAGACAACATGGTTATAAAATGTCTTGTGGTAAACCCTTCATCACATTTACACGTGTGTATATATATAAATATATATATAAGAACATGCATGCATTCACATGTACATATATATACATATAAAAGCAAGAAATCATATTTAATATGATTGCTCAACGTTCACACATCACTTGCGTTCCATAGAGTTGCATGCATGGATCGATATATGATACATTATGTTGGCTTATAAAACAGATGTCTTCAACAAATTTAAAGACAATAGTGGTAAATTCAACGAAAACCTTACTGGGGATATAATGGGTATGCTAAGCTTGTATGAAGCTGCGTACTTGAGGATACATGGAGAAGATATTTTAGATGAGGCTCTTGCTTTCACAACCACTTACCTTGAGTCTGTGGAAACTGATGAACTAAGCCCTCTTATTGCAAAGCAAGTGATACATGCCCTAAAGCAACCCCTCCACAAAGGCATCCCAAGATCAGAGGCAAGGCATTACATCTCTATCTATGAAGAAGACACTTCCAAAGTTGAATTGTTACTGAAATTTGCCAAGTTCGACTTCAATCTGTTACAGTTGATGCACAAGCAAGAACTATGTCACATGTTAAGGTAATGAGTTGTTGTATGCCAGTGCGTGTAGATATCAAGAGAGAGAGAATGCATTTTTAGTAAATGTAATTTATCTCTTCTATTGTATATAGGTGGTGGAAAGACTTGTACTTTGAATCAAAACTTCCTTATGCGAGGAACAGAGTAGTTGAGTGTTATTTTTGGGCTATGACAGCATATTTTGAGTCTCATTATTCCGTTGGACGGGTGATACTAGCTAAAGTAATTATTATGGCATCAATTCTAGATGACACATATTGTAGTAACCCTTGTGGACGGGTGTGAGTGGGCGGGTGCGAAGACAGACACTAGGCTGAGCTACCACACTAACAGGGTACAGGGTGCTCAATCCCACATCTCCTGGGTGTGGAAAAGGGGATGTGCTTATATGTAGTATGTTCTCTTCAAATGGTATGAGGCCTTTTGGGGTAAACCCAATAGCAAAACCGTGCGGGCTATGGCCCAAAGCGGACAATATCATACCATGTGTTGGAGCGGGGTATTACAGTTGGTATCAGAGCCTGAACCCAGCCGGAAGAAGTGTGCCGACGAGGACGTCGGGCCTCGTAGGGGGGTGGATTGTAGTAACCCTTGTGGACGGGTGTGAGTGGGCGGGTGCGAAGACAGACACTGGGCTGAGCTACCACACTGACAGGGTACAGGGTGCTCAATCCCACATCTCCTGGGTGTGGAAAAGGGGATGTGCTTATATGTAGTATGTTCTCTTCAAATGGTATGAGGCCTTTTGGGGTAAACCCAATAGCAAAACCGTGCGGGCTATGGCCCAAAGCGGACAATATCATACCATGTGTTGGAGCGGGGTATTACACATATGATTCATATGGTACAATTGAAGAACTCAAACATTTTACTGATGCAATTCAAAGGTATAATATTTGCACTCCAAAATTCTCTTTTTTCTTTTATTTTTTATTTTTTATATTTCGATAAATTGCAACACTCAAACTCTTTATTCTTTATTCTTTATTCTTTTTTTCTTTTTTCGTCCTTTTTTTTTATATACTTTGAAATTTTAGACAACTCCAAAATCTATAGTACGTGCCAACTACACAAGATCTGTCTTTTCCTATGCATGTAACAAAGAGATATGGAGTCGATGATTATGTTTGATCCTCAATTGATCGAATGAATACGGGAATCACGTTGTTATCTTTCAGGTGGGATATGAGTGCCATGGATGATCAGCTACCAGAATACATGAAAATATGCTATAGAGCTCTCCTAAATCTCTATGAAGAATTCGATAAGGAAATGACAATGCAAGGAAGATCCTATAGTGTTGATGGCTCAAAAACTGCTGTATGGTTTCTTGTTTTTCCTTTTTTATTATGCCAAGTAACTCACACGCTCACTTTTGTTCTTTGGTGGGAAAAGAATTTGTTGTATGGCTTACCAAATTAAGTCCTTTTCTTCCCATTTAGTGATCTCTCTTCCCTTTCTTGGTTCTGCCATGTTTAAGAACGATTATTATTTCTACTTTAATTAAAATTCCAATGTACAGTAACATGGATATATATATATATATATATAACTCATTTACAGTTGAAAGAACTAGCAAGGAGTTACTACAAAGAGGCCAAGTGGTTCAAAGAAGGTTACATTCCATCTTTCGATGAGTACATGGACAACGCACTAAACACGGCTGGTTATTACTTGCTCAGTGCATCTTCCTTTGTGGGCATGGGAGCAATTGCTACGACTGAAGCATTTTGTTGGATAAATGATAAACCTAAAATTCTTGTTGCTTCAAATACAATTGTGAGGCTCATGGATGATATAGTAGACTACGAGGTATATATGTATATATATGTATATTCATATAATACCTTGATGCATATGAGAAAATGGATAACGAAATATTAATTCTACACCAGTTGTATACATACAGTTCTTTTATTATATGTTATAATGTAAACATCTTAACAGTTATAAATCTTTAATTTTGAAGGAAGATCAGAAGACGGGACGTAATGCTACAGGGATTATATGCTACATGAAGCAACATGCAGGTGTGTCAAAAGAAGAGGTAACTGATGAGTTCAATAGAAGGATTGACAATGCATGGAAAGATATTAATGAGGAATGCCTCAAGCCAAACTCCACCTCGATGCATCTCCTAAGGAGAATTGTCAACCTTACCAGATTAATGGATGTCTTTTTCAAGAATAACGATGGATATACTCATCCAGGAAAAGTGTGGAAAGATCACATCGTCTCAATGTTCATCAATTCCATACCAGTATGAGCATGGATATGCTGTTAGTGTTTGCATGGAGTTTGGTTTACTTATATGAGCATGAATAAAGTTGGTCTACCAAATACCTGGATGGGTGTTTGCCTGATCGATTAGCATATTTCTTTAGTTTATGAATGGTTTAAGATCCGTTTGATGTAATGTAATGGACTGAATGTGGTTAGTACTACACTTTAGCCCATCTTGTAATTTCATATTTTGTTACTTGTGGTGATGTTTGGAGTCTCCCATCTGATGTTTTGTTGGAGATTCACATGGAATGTAGTTCTATCTCTTGTGCTTAGAAGTTTTACTTGAAATTATCTCTAGAGTACTTGAGCTTCAAGTAATTTCATCCCAGGAAACCCCAACGTGGAAAACCCAAACCTTCTTCCAGACACTATGATTCTTCAAATTTAAATTGTGTAGTCACATCATCATTTTAACTAACTACAAAATCTCCATAATTTGACTACACGAACAACTTTTTCAAATTTTTGATAATAAAAAATAATAATATTTTAATAATTTTTTTTAAAATTAAGTCCGCATTTGTAATAGTCAAATTGAAACTCTCAGAATTCTCCTAACATAAATTGTTTTATCAAAAAAATTAATTTGTAATAAAAGTTACATAAGTTTAAGAGAAGAAAATACAATATATATATATATGCGCGCACAATAAACGAGAAAAGTTTGATAACAAAATTTTTTTCCTTCGCTGAAAGATAAGCTTGATTAAGCGAAAGACATAACTAAGTTATATGAGGACCCAATTTTGGGTGAAGCCGTCAGAGCATATTTGTTGGTTTGGTTCACTAAAGGCGCTTTAGCTAAGCGTGAGAGATGCTCTTAGATATATCTTTGTGAGGAGTGCTCCGCAATTGTTACTCCATAGTCGCTGTGTGATTGGTTTGTTGTTATATTTGTTTGCTTTCTTATCACAATTTTGCTCTAAAATTTATTTTTGTAAAATATTATAATTCTTGTAATTGTGAAAGTAAGAGTTATTACTCTCACTTTTCACAATGGTACTAACTAAAATTTTACAAAGGAATGGAATATTTAAAAGCCATTGTAAAATTTTATCAAATAATGTGATATTTAAAAGTAAGAGTAATAATGACGTGAATGTCTATATACTCGCTTTCATAAAATATTATAAGTTAAAAAATACGGATATTTTTACAAAAGTAATGTACTCGTATTGTGTTCATATCTAATTTCGATACTCCTTAAATACTTCTGAATATTTGTTTGATACTTTCTAAAAGTATTCATAAGTTTTAAATATATATTTTTATTTCTAACATTTATCCGATACTTCTCAGATATTTCAAAACACATTTTAAAACAATTTTGAATATGAAAATGTAGTTTTTCTAACAATAATATGATATTATAATTGTTAAGAAATATTTACAATTCATTTAAAACAGAAGGGTTGAGATACATATCATGATTTAATACAAAATTTATTTATTCTAATTATATAATGACTCTTATTTTGTTTGTTGGTGATAATATTTTATAAAGAAATGTTAATAAGGCATTTTTCGCATATAGAAAAATATAATTTATTATATTTATATTGTCGTATCTTGTCCGTACTCGTATTTTATTTTTTTTAAATTTGTTGTATTATCGTATTCATATCGTATCGTCAGGGCCGGCCCTGGGCCTAGGCGGCCCAGGCAGCCGCCTAGGGCCCCCAATTTTGTTAGGCCCAATACTATTACTGAATTTCATTTTTTTTAAAAGAAATTGTTAACTATACCCACTGGGTTAGAGGGCCTCATTTAAAAGATAAAAGTTATTGAACAAGCCCAATAGCATCTGGGCCTCAATTTTTTTTTAATAAAAAATACAAGTATTAGCTTATTAGGTTCACCGATTTATCATTTTTGCTTCTTTCTTCACTGACACAAAATTGTTCCTGTTCTTCTTCTTTCCTCGCGGCGAGCACTGAGTAGGCAACTTGCAAGATTATTTCATTGATAATTTTGTAGCTCAAAATGCAAGACGATCACATTTACTTTGATATGAAGTTCAATTTTGATTTTTGCGACTAAGATGTGTTGAATATTTTCTTTTAGTTTTTTTATGTGAACTGGATCGTGCTATTTATAAAGCACCAAGACCAGGGTTTTTTTTTTCAATGTGCTTATCGTCTAATTTTAATACAAATTTTGCACTCCTATAAAATTTATCCGCGTGTAAAAGTTTTTGTATAAAGGGCCCCATATGAAAGCCCGCATAGGGCCTTTCAAAATTTTTGTAATCTCAGGACCGGCCCTGCGTATCGTATCCGTATTCCGTATCCATATCTATGCTTCGTAGATTATAAATAATAACATTGTGAAGGTGAGAGTAGTAAAATTAGTAAAAAACAAAAAGTGAGAGTCGCCGACGGACTGTCCTAGTACTTCTCATCTTTTTGTTTTTGTCATATGAGTGCAGGTTGCATTTTTCTTCTTACAGCTCTTTAAAAGTCTTGGCACTTCTCATCTTTTGTTTATGTCATATATGAATACAGGTTGTCGATGATGATATGGGTACAGGTTGCACTATTCATCGTACACCTCTTTGCAAGTCTTCTCCTCTTTACAAGTCTTCTTGATTGTCTTATTTGAGGAGGCCACAAATCCGAATCAAAATGTTTAGGGATTGTTTGGTAATGTTGTTGGATTTTATTTTTAAATTTTTGAAAAATAAAATTTAAAAATTTGTTATGCTGTCATTTTTATTAAAAGAAAAATACGTTTTGATAACGTCATATGTGATTGAAATTTTGAAAGCACAAATCTAAAAATATGTTTGGTAATTCAAAATTAATTTTTTTTTTAAAAAAAAGTAGCGGTATCTTTGACTAAAAATTGTGTTTGAATAATATGAGTCCAACTCATTTTAACCCACATAAATGTGATATTATATATTTTATATATATTCTTTCCTCCGAAATTATATTTTTTAGGACTTTATTTTAGTTTATTTTAATTAATTTTTTTTAAGCATTTGCATGATTTTGGTAATTGTCATAAATTCTAACTATTGACATGTTTTTGGTAATTGTCGTGTATTATTATATATACTTGTTTTATTTCCTTTTATGTTTTTATGTTATATATAATTTTATTTATATATAACTCTTATTTTATTATATTTTCTTCTTATATTTATCTTTATATATATATATATTTATTTATTTATTTATTTATTGTATTTTATAAAAGTTTTTTTTATTCTTATTTACTTATAATTTTGTAATTATTATATTATAATTTTATATTATATGTAATTGTATTTATATATAGCTCTTATTTTATTATATTTTCTTCTTATATATATATATATATATATATATATATATATATTTTAGTTATTGTATTTTATAAAATATTTTTATTCTTATTGACTTATAACTTTGTATTTATATTATTTTATTTATATTTATATTATTTTATAATTTTCTTATTTATTGTATTTTATTTTGTTATATTTATATTTTTGAGTAACCAATTTTTAATTTATTGTATTTTCTAATTTTTTTTTATTCTTGATTTTTATAAAATTTTAATTTATTGAATTATATTATATTATATTTTTAAGCAAGCAAAAATTTTATTTATTATTTTTTATAAAAAAATCAAAAATAAAAATTTGAACTGAAAAATGAAATCTGAACTAAAAACTTTGTTATGAAGCTTTCAAATTATACCTAAAAATTGTCAAAATTTTGACATCACTTTTATTTTTTCATAAATGAAAAATGCATTACCGAACACGATTTATGCTGTAAATTCAAAAAAAATGAAAATAAAAACTCAAATCTATTATTTAATTATACTTTCCTTTGTTATTTAGGGTACGAAAAGATATTCGCAAACCCTACCTGTAATTAGTGAATAATACCCCGCTCCGCACGATTTTGCTTTTGAATTTTACTCCAAAAAGCCTCATACTCTTTGAAGAGAACATAGTACATATAAACACATTCCTTTTTCACACCCAAGCGATGTGGGGTTGAGCACCCTGTAGCCTGTCAGTATGGTAGTTCAGTCCAGTGTCTGTCTTCGCACCCGTCCACTCACACCTGCCCACAAGCATTACTACAAACAATATCAAAATTATAACGTTAATGGATTGAATTTCTTATCAATGTCTTATCGGAAACTTTCTTGCTGGTCTAAATAGTGGGTGATCTTGCTCAATTCACCAGCCAGTTCATGAATGTGTCATATCCTAAATAAAGATTTAGTAATCTTACAGGCAACAACGGACTTTTTGATGTTCTCGATCCACATATTGTATTATTCCATAGATGAAATAAGTTATTATGCTAAAAATAATAATAACAATAATAAGTTATCTATTTTTCTATGGAAGAACGTATCCTGAAGTTTCTACAATTTGACTCTTTCCTCTAAGTACTCTCTCGATCTCAAAATAAATGTTCTTTTTTTTTTTTCTTTTCAAATTACAATTAAATTTGAAAGATTATTCCAAATTGCTGTTGAAGGAGGGTATCTCGGCTGAGCAGCGGAGGATGGATGGCCGTACAAGGTGGTGGCGTTATGGACGGGTCTTCACTTACAACTATTTGGCTTCGGGTTTGTTTATGGCCATGGTGGAGCACGACTAGAGATGGGGTGGCTGTGAAGCCGTGAATGAAGTGGATCTTCTTGGGTTTGCTCATGGGTGGTGTCGTGGCTGGGTTCTATGGCAGTGAGAGATGATGGTGGGTGATTCATGGTTGTGAACGGCAGCCAAGGTGGTGGCTGCTGGGTCTGTTCTATGCATAACAGCGCTGGAGTTTGTGGGTTTGTTATGAGGCTCAGTCATGGCAAGGTTGGTGAGTGCATGGCTCATGGGTCTTCTAGCCAAGGGTGGGTTGGTGAGGAAGACTATATCATGGCGGCTTGCATGTATAGGTTTGGCCATAGTTAATTGAAATGGTTTGCTACATGGTCTGTTTGGCAGCCATGGTTGTTAGTTTTGCTGTGGTTGCTTATGCGTGGAGGTTGATGTCTAAGGTGGTGATCTTGGGCTGCCTTAGTTCAGACACTGGTTCTTGCTTGGGCAAGTTAAATGGATCCATTAAATTGGGTTCTTGTTGGGTTAAATTTCTTGGTTGTGGATCGATTAAGTGGGCTGGACAATGGAAATGGGCTGACTGTGTGCAGAACTAATTTGGGCTTTAAAGTTGGTTTTCAACTGGGCTTTACTTTGGGTTGATATAAATGATGTTACGAATTGGGCTTGCATAAATTGACGGGCTTGATAATTGAGTTAGGCTTAGTGAATTGGACTGGGCCATAAATTTAAAATAGGCCCAGTATCAATTTAAAATGAAATGGTTTGATCCCCATGAGTTTAAACATTGATTAAATTTGGTATGAAGTTTGTGGGGGGTTTTTTTTTTTTTGCGATATATTCACGAAACAAACATTAATTTCCAAATTATCCTCATTGCTTGTTTTTGTTGAATCAATCTATTTATTAAATTGTTGGTACTTTACCAAATTATTTCCTTTTGTAAACATTAATTAAAATTTACAACAAATTTATGTATTAACTTGAAAGCAGAAAAGTCATTTTTTCAATGTGTCTTCAATTTTCTTTCTAGCCTTTTTATCGAATTGGTAGATGATGAGATTAAACATAATACATTTTAATGGTAATTTTCCTCTTTTTAACTCCTATATCTTTGGATTTAGGAAAGTCTCCCTTTTCTTTCTATTGTAATATTGGAGACAAATTTCTTTTTCTTTTATTTAAGATAGTAATAAGCCACATGTTTTTCGTAATTTTTTGTTCCTTCTTTTTTTTCCGTTAGGTTAACAAGAATAGGTTTTTCTTTTTCCTTTTTATCTCAATGTAATTACAGTGAGAGCTAAAAAAAAGAATGGATGACTTTCACACATAATTGATACATTGATAATAAGGGTAATAATGAAAATGGATTTCAAAAATAGGACTTATTTGTCTTAATGAAAATTTGATAGAACTTAATTGTCTTTGAGGTGTAAAAGTATGACTAGATTGTAATTTTTTAAAGTATTACTATCCTTTCTTTCTTTCTTTCTTTTTTCTTCTGACTAATGTTATCATCTTCTTTCTTCTCTCTCTCATCTATCCGAACGGATTATCATAAAGGTAATGCTAGACCAAACGACTTAATTTAACCGAGTAATAGCCAACTGGCCATGTGGCAGTAAATGTTTCAGTTTCTGCTGCACATAGAAAACATAAAATTTGCAAGACAAAAGTATGCTCAAAAATATGCTCTTTCTTTCTTTCCCTAACCTCTCCCCCTCTCTCTCCATCATTGATCAATCTATCCAAACCTCCCTAACCACACTCTTCAACAAACCTCAGGCTTTGAGATCATCTGCTTCGATCTTTAATTGTTCGTCCATCAACGTTGATTACAACACTAAATCAACCTACATACTTTACACATCAAGAGTAACAACTTCATATCTATTATCGAGCATCTGCGAATCATTGCCAAAAAACCCCCACATTTACTATTTTCCTGAAATTCGCTCAACCCACCAACAACTTCATAAGCAAACAGCCAAACAATACTCACTTCTTTGTCCCCCTCCTGTTCTACCACCAACTTCATACCTCTCTTAAAGCCTTCAACCATGAAACCCACCTTCAAAATGTTCTCTCTTTCCTTTACTTTTCTTTTCTTGGAGTGGAAATTAACCATATTAGCCATATATAATATTAGTTGAAAACAACAATAGAGAAAGAAAAAAATAAAAGTTCATTAACTAGTCACTGTATTTTATATACAAAATATATAGATTAACTCATATATAGTGATATACAGAGAAAAAGAATGGCAGTTCATTAAATACATGACAAACAAAATCCTAATTATATTGTGGGTTTGTCTCTATCTGAAAACATAAAATAGAAAAAGGTGATCCACAGAAAACATATTATCCCTTTGAAAAATTCAATTAAAATGAATATGGGATGAAACCAAATTATGGGCCAAAAACAGAGAAGGAAAAAAAATAAGGGAGAGAGTAGAAGGCTGTGCAGGGGTGAGAAAGGGCCATGCACATAGAGCATATATTATAGAGAGATAAATAAAAGAGAGAGAGAGTTAAGTTGTGCTGTGTGTATGTAGAATTGAAAGGGAAACGGATGAAAGAGTATGCACAGAGGAGAGGAGAGGAGAGGAGAGAGAGAGAGAGAGAGAGAGAGAGAGAGAGGGGAAATGACGTATTAATACAAAACATGTGTAGAGTCGATTTTTATCTGCTAAAGTAAGTCACTTATTATATCATTTTTCTTATCCTAATAAAAGGGAACATTATTTATTGATGAATAAGGACCACTAGAGTGTGCACAATGTATTCCACCAACTCAAGATTGGAGAAAGTGAGACCCAATTAAATTTTATTTTTTTTTTCAGTTAGTGAGATCCAATTGTTTTCTTCAGTAAAAGCCAGTTATGTACTCTTCTTGTAATATACAGATAAGTATTTATGCTATCACACATTTTGACAAAAATGTTGCAACGGTTATAATGCCAAGAAAGAGGCATGCATATTATTGAAATTATATAATCAATTAATACCTTCCGAAAAAGATATATACAATCAATTAAATACAATTTAGTGGATAAAAATATTGAAATTATAGTGTTATTTATTGAATTTCTTATCAATGGACTCCTAGGTAGTAGGTGAACGTGCTCAATCCACCAGATACCAGCCAGTTCAGTGATTGTAGTATTGATTCCTCATCCACGTGTTGCACATGTTGTATCTCTTTCCTCTACTATTCGGTGTAAAGTTGCCTTTCACAAAAACAGACCCCGCACACAAAAAGCATTAAAAGGGTAAGAGATATTGCCACCGACACTATCTCACTTTTCTCCGGTACTCTTAAATGTCACTCTTGTCATTTTGGAATGTCAAAAAACAAAATTAAATGTTAGAAGTAGATATAAAAAGCTATAAAATTTTAAAATTATACTTAAATATGGAAACCTCGACCATAATTAAAATGTATACTTTGTTATATTCATTATTCCAAAATAAATGTCTTCTTTCAAAAATAACAAAAATATACCTCTCAGGACCGGTCACGTTTTTCATGTTTGGAGTATCTATTGTGACCATTAAAACTAGTTCGTTAAGAGGGATCTTCAATGAGTGAGGAAGGATAAATTATAAATGTTCAATTAAGTACAATAAATAATTTTGAATTCACAAAATTAATAGAAACTAATTCTGATATATTATTAATGAACTAATATATTTATACTAGTAAATAAATCCTAAAAATAGAAGCAATCCTAAAAATAGTTCATTTTTGAATAGTCTCTAAAAAATATATATAATAAAGAAAAAGAAATCAAGATAAGTTTTCACCTACATGCCCGCAACTAAGGTCCAATGTTCTCGTACACTTTCGGATGGGTTCGACTCTGATACTATTTGTAACGACCACTACATGTTATGATATTGTTCACTTTGAACGGAGTTAGCACAGTTTTGTTTTTAGATTTTACTCTCAAAATGTATCATACCATTTAGAAATAGAACCACACATATATATATAACTCATTCCCCTTTTACATCCAGGTGATGTGGAATCATGAGCTCTTAATAGAGTAGTTCGACAGTAATTTTTCCATCCATCTACTTACATGCCCACAACTAAAGTCTTCAAAAAATTAATCGACTATCAATTTCAGGTCGAAGTCATTGCAATCACGGTTTATTCATCAAGTTTTTTGAACTTTCATTTAACGAAAAAGAAAAGTCTACCCATTTTTGCTCAACGTATTTGCTACTTTTTGAAGATCTTAGTTTGAGAAGCCACAAAAGAAAAAAAAAAAAAATCAAAATCAAAATTTTAGGCATACGTACTTGATGTACGTTTTTTTGTTTCAATCACCTCATCTTTGGGTCTATTAAATTAGATAATAATTAATTAGATATATACCACTTACATTCTTTAATTTAGGCCATAAGAGACTCTATTGGGTCACGTCATTAATAGCCCCAATCAATTAGACATGATTGAGAGCTTTGGACAAGGTTTTTCTCGCTACTTTTTTTTTTTTTTTTATTGGTAATTAAGCTGGTAACATCGCCTAACTCATTACTAAAAAGAGAAAATGTATTCTCTGCTATGTTTATTATTCCAAAATAAATTCCACCTTCCAAAATATCACTGTAATGTGCCTCTCACAAAAATGTACCTTTCACGACCTGCTTACGTCCTATGAGCATCTATTGTGACAACAAAAAAATTTCGATAAATAACGAAACGGAAGTTAGAAATGTTGAATGATGATTAAAAAATTACTTTAAATTTACAAAATTAAAAGAAAAAAAATCTGATATATTATTAATGAATTAATAAAAAATTAATTCTAATCTTGCAGTACATGTATTTAAATTACTACTAAATACTAAAAACACAAGGGATCCTAAAAATAGCTCAATTTGGAATTGTCTCTAAAAATATAAAAAATAAAAATAGAATTAAGTTCTTAATCATTAAACTTAAATAACTATCAAATTTAGACTTCCAAAAAAATTTCTGAAATATTCTAGAGTCTCCCTATAAAATCAAAAAAGTAATTTCGAGACCCTAAACTACTAAAAATTAGCATGGGCCACTAAGGCTCCATGTCTAGCTTCTCCTAACTCTTATTCTCAAAGAAAACTTGAATTGTTTTCTTAACAAAAATATATATACCAAGGTACCTCTGAACCCGCCCTAACTCCGATGCGGGGTGGGGGGAGCAGGTTTGGAAAAATATTTATTTGTGGAACAAATTTGAGAAAGAGGTGTCCTCTCTCTCTCTTGATCAACACCGCCTGTTGTATTCTTAAGAAGCTTGATATGAGGTGATTTCACAATCAGATAGTGAATCAATTAAAGATGGCTTCGAGTGATAAATTTTAAATTTTGGAGTGGATGTGAAGTATTTGGGTGCCGATTGATGGACATCACAAAATTAGATGACGAAAAACAACTGAAATAGTGAATGAGACAAAATGTGGTGTATTCACTACGTTGGTGCAAATATTTTATAGGACTCCATTTTTAGAAGGACAAAAAAATGTTATATCACTTTATGACAGTGTAATTTGACCTCCAAAAATCATCTATATGCAATTTTTCCTTAAGAATTACCAGGAACAAAAAAAAAAAAAAAAAACATGTTAGGCCTTTTTAGTGACAGTGTCCAAACAAAGGGGACATGCTATGGATTTAATAATAAATCGTCAACTTTGTAAAGTATATATATAACATATACAGTAGTAATTAATATGCATATCTTAGTTGAACCAATTGAACAAACATAAAAAGACTAAGGTGAACGTAGTTATTATAAATGACATACTAACACATATGTGAAACATGCATATGGATAAATCTACTGTCCAATCAACCACTTAAGACAAAATAATAATAATAACAACTAATAAATAAATATTAATGAAAAAGAAAAAAGGAAAACTTAAAAATAAAAGCATCAAATTATAGCTCAATTTCTTTTAAAATTAACCAACCAAATGGCACAAAGATCTGTAGTGCCACAAAAACCCAACAGGCAAGTTGTTTAGCATCTTAATTAGTATGAGGCTGGCCATTTGGCACGTGTTTGGCATCTGTTTTAAATCATGATGACTCTTCGGGGCCCATTAAATTAGACTCCATTCCACCACTTCTTTTTTAGTGTTTAGTATTAAAATTCTTTTTTAGTGTTTAGTATTAAAATGATGATAGAAGATTGATTGTGACTTGCGTGACCTAAATAATAGAGTAGTAGATTTCCAGAAACAGTACCAGGTGCACCTTAAAACATTTGAACACGTGAAAAATGCATATGTTATGTTAGATCGTGAATGTGAATGAAATTCTAACACGAGCAATAACTTCACGAAAAAAAAAAAGAAAAGACGCATGTGAATTTCATCTACTGTTGAGCCACATACAAACAACCGACCTATTGTTAAATCACTCCCATTTCTCTCTATAAATATGCATATGGATGAAAGTTAGTAATACGCAGCTAGCCCTTCTTTTAACTGTTGCTATCAAGAAAAGTTAGTCACCTCCTACATCTTAAAATGGCCTCCACTGAAGTTGCTAATCCCATGAACTGTCAGTCTGAAACTTTGCGCCCTTTAGCAGAATTCAAACCTAGTTTATGGGGTGATTGTTTCGATTCATTCAATCTAGATAACCAGGTAACATTTATATAATGTGGGGGTGTGTGTGTATATATATATATATATTTATTTATTTATAGCTTTTGCTACTGTATTAGAGAGAAATGCCCATTACTTTTTTCTCTCTTATGAATATGATGGGTGTCAAATCCTATTATTTGTTGTACTGATTAGTCATTTGTGATGGATGGTCAGAAATTGTAGCAAATGATTCTAACACTCTTTTTCTTTGGTAACAAATATTTGTCACAAATGCTACCATTTGTTGCAGTACAACGAAAATATAACACTTCCATTCGATAGGAAAAAGTTTTTTTTTTTTGAAAAATACTAAATTTTACGATTTTATTTCACGAATTTTAACTCGAATTTATGTGACAGGTGATAATATCATTGAGAATTCTACTAATACTAACTCACCATTTAATATAAATATAGAATTGTTATCTGTCACATCATTCATAATAGAAAATCATGAAATAATTTCATGATGTGTAGCATTGCTCGTTTTTTTTTTTTTTTTTTTTTTTTTTGTAAGATAAGTCAATTCAATAGGAGATAGTTATTTTATATAAGAATGAAAATAGGACTTAGCGAATATTTCTTTGATGGGAGCACTATTTTATTGAGTATCCTCGGGTATCTAATAATTTTTGGCGTAACCAGAGTGTGGCTAATAGTAACTGATCAAGAGAACTTATAATAAATGCCACTAGATCAATATAATTAAGTTGCTTTGTATATATTGCGTATAATGCAGGCTTATGAAATGTATTCTAAGGAGATTGAAGTGTTGAAAGAAGAAGTGAGAAGTATGCTAATAAACGAAGACAGTAAAGAAGGAGAGAAAATGAATTTGATCAACACAATTGAACGCCTTGGTATCTTCTATCACTTCGAGAAAGAGATCGAAGAACAGCTGGAACAAATCTTTCACTCTCATGCCCACTTTGAAAATAATGAAGACTACAATGATTTGTTCACAGCTGCTACTCATTTTCGAGTATTCAGACAACATGGTTATAACATGTCTTGTGGTAAGCCCCTGATGGATCACACACACACAAACATATATATATATATATATATATATATATATATATATATATATATGCAATTCACATACTCTCCCTAGAGATGGCTGATACGATATTGTGGGGTTGTGAAACAGATGTCTTCAACAAATTTAAAGACAACGATGGTAAATTCAATGGAAACCTTACTAGGGATGTAATGGGTATGCTAAGCTTATATGAAGCTGCACATTTGAGGGTACATGGAGAAGATATTCTAGATGAGGCTCTTGCTTTCACAACCACTCACCTTGAATCCATGGTAACCGAATTAAGCCCCATTCTTACAAAGCAAGTGATGCATGCCCTAAAGCAACCCCTGCACAAAGGCCTCCCAAGATCAGAGGCAAGGCATTACATCTCTGTCTATGAAGACGAAGATTATAAGAATGAATTGTTACTGAAACTTGCAAAGTTGGACTTCAATATGTTACAATTAATGCATAAGAAAGAACTATCCCACATGTCAAGGTAACATACGTGCAGGGTTATGTGTGTGTGTGTGTGTGTGTGTGTGTGTGTGTTTTGTGTGTGGAGATGGAGGGAGAGGATGCATTTTGTATAAATCTGATTTATCTCTTCTATTGTACATAGGTGGTGGAAAGAGCTAGACTTTGAAGCTAGACTTCCTTACGTGAGGAACCGAGTGGTTGAGTGCTATTTCTGGGCTATGACAACGTATTTTGAACCTCACTACTCTGTTGGACGGATCATGCTCGCCAAAATTATTGTCATGGCATCAATTATAGATGACACATATGATGCATACGGTACAATTGAAGAACTCGAACCTTTTACGGATGCACTTCAGAGGTACGTATAATATTTCTAACTCTTAAGTTCTTGTTTTTGTAAAGAAGATGGATTTATAGACTTTTTGGACACCCCCTCCAAAATCTCTAGCAAGTGAATTATACAAGTTCCATTGTCATTTCCTATGCATTCTAGAAGAGTAACAAATAAATTCCTTGTTGATCTTCTCATGTTCTATGATTGAATGAATTATATGGAAATTAATGACATGGTTAATTTTCAGGTGGGATATGAGCGCCATTGATAAGCTCCCAGATTATATGAAGATATGCTACAGAGCTCTCCTAAATCTCTATGAAGAATTCGACAAGGAAATGACTAAGCAAGAAAGATCCTATAGCGTTCGTGGTTCAAGAAATGCAGTATGTCCTTTTCATAGTCTAAAAAAGAAGTATGATTTCCACCTTAAGTAAAATTCCAATAATAACACAGATTTATTTTGTTGCAACTCATTACCAGTTTCAAGAACTGGTCAGAAGCTATTACATTGAGGCCAAGTGGTGCAATGAAGGATATGTGCCATTGTTTGATGAGTACATGAGCAACGCGCTTAATACCGCTGGTTATTCCCTGCTCACAACATCATCCTTTGTGGGTATGGGAGCAATTGCTACAACTGAGGCATTTGATTGGATAAAAGATAAACCTAAAGCTCTTATTGCTTCCTGTACAATTGTAAGGCTCATGGATGACATAGTAGACTACGAGGTATGGTATATAATACTTACAGTCGTACCTTTTATGCATGTGAAGAAAAAAAATACTAATCACATACCATGTGTATAGACTATAGATGCAATTGTTTCATTATATGTTATAATCTAACCATCTTAACCGTTATAAATCTTTAACATTTGAAGGAAGAACAAAAGAGGGAACATGTTGCTACCGGAATTATATGCTACATGAAGCAGCATGCAGGCATGTCAAAAGAGGAGGTGACTGATGAGTTCAATAGAAGAATTGAAAATGCATGGAAAGATATCAATGAGGAATGCCTTAAGCCAAATTCCGTCTCGATGCATCTCTTGAGGAGGATTGTCAACCTTACCAGATTAATGGATGTCCTTTTCAAGAATAATGATGGATACACTCATCCAGAAAAAGTGTGGAAACATCACATCGTCTCAATGTTCATCGATCCCATACCCGTATGAGTATGGATTTGCATTGAACCGGTTTACTTGTATGAACTTGGTCTACCTAATATTATTTTCCTCATCAATTAGTGTTTTTTTTTTTCTTCAGAGAGGAACCACCTCTCACCTTTGTCCAGAAAAGCTTGACATATCACTGGAAAGTTTGAATTAATATCCGACAGTCACATTTTTATGCCACTGGATTTAGAAATTGGGCTGGGCCTTCTCATGTCTTGAGTAACTAGTGTGTACCCTTTTATTTGTTGCCCGAATGGGCTTTTGGGGCTATTTTTTGTTCTAAGCTCACAACAACACTGTACATATGTACACGTACACCCATATTTGTTCAATTTGCTTGTTTATTATTGGATTGTACACTTAATCCATATTTCATCATTTTTACTTTTTAAGGGTCCGTTTGGCAATGATTTCCGTTTTGCGTTTATGTTCTTATCCGAAACAGAAACAACGTTTTTGTTCAATAGTAATTGAAAGAATGTTTTATGACGTAAAATTTGTTGCAAGATTTTAGAAACAAAGTATGAAAACATGTTTGGTAAAAAAATATTGCATGATTGAATAAAAACGCATCCTAAGTCTTATATAATAGAAACACATCTAGAGAAGCCACATTTGTCAATTTTGAAATAATATAAACACGTTTCAAAGTGTCTAACTTAATTTTTTCTTTAAGAAAAATAGGCATTATACAAAGTCACAAGCAAAAGATACAATAATATGTTTTTATATAATAGAAACACATCTAGAGAAGGCACATTTGTCAATAAAGAAATAATATAAACACGTTTCAAAGTGTCTAACTTAATTTTTTCTTTAAGAAAAATAGGCATTATACAAAGTCACAAGCAAAAGATACAATAATATGTTTTTACAAAAAAATAATTATAACAACAAAGTAGTGAAATAGTAGTATTTATGATATAACAATCAATAGAAAAATACATAACTTTGTCTTTCAAATTATGTCAGAATAACTATTAGTATTAAGATATATATATATATATATATAGTTGTGTCTACACCATATCTCTGTCATAATTTTAGAATTTAATGTGTTGATGTATCGACATATTGTACGTGCCTATGCTACTTTGGGTGAAAGTGTACGGAACCAAGTGAGATTGCATATATTCAGGCCTTATTGATGAGTGCTGAATGTTCACATTCAAACCCTAATAATTGCATATAATAATTCTTGAGTAAATGCTCGTTTAATACTAAAGTACTGATTTTTAGTTTATTTTATTTTCAGGAGCTTAAAGGTAATTTTTGTTAAATCAATGCAATTGGACCTTGGATTTTGGCCTTCATTGAAGAGAGTTGGAGCATGATCTTTTGGACATGCTATATTGAAATTCCAAATCTAATTGGACTGAGAAGACAAGAGCCAACTGAAGAAATGACACATTGGGCCATCCTGCAAGGGGCCCAAATTAGGGCCCATGAGCTGGAGAAGGAGATCGGTTATCTTCTAAAAGGCTACCGATCGCCCTTGGGCCCGACAGCCTTGTCTCAAAGCTTATAAAATGTTGATTTCTCCTCATTTTTGGGGGTCTGAATTTGGGATCAAGTAAAGGACGAATTTGGAGCTTCAATTAGAGATTGGAGAGTTATGGAATTGGAGAATTCTACCTTATCTCTCCTACACCAAGCATGAAGGGCTAGAACATTATTGTAGGGAAATTATGTAACCCTTTCTCTCTCTACTATTTGTCTAATTGTTATTGAATTAAGGGATTTTAAATTCCATGTGTAAATTGCATGATTAGGGTTTGAATTCATGCTTGAACTATGAATTATGGTTTGCAATGATATAAATGCAATCTCAATTTGATTTCTTTGTTGTCTTAGATGCAATTGATTGTGATTGATCTTAATTCATTTCCTATTTCTTGTAGTTATAAGGGGGAAATCGTGCAATTGGGGTTAACTAATCATTCTAAATTAGGACTTTTATAATTCATGCTAAGGAAAGATAGTTTCTGCTACAATTTAGTATAAATTAGTATTGAAATAATTAGGTAGACAACTCCTGCCAACCAAAGATGATTTACACTTAGTCCAATTTTGAATGAATGCTATCAATGATGTTGTTGTGTGCTTGTACTCAATTCTAAATGCACAGCGTAAAATTTCCAAATTGGAGAATAATTGGCCAATATTGAGGAGTTAGTGGTGAAATCAATTTCCCTAGATCTTTTTCTTTGATTAACCTCAATCTAGTTAGTTTATTTGTCGTTAATTTAGTCTACTTTAGTTTCAACACAACAATCAACTTATTTGAATCAAGTTCGAATTAACATGGAAATTATCACTCAATTGATCATATTTGTAAGTCCTTGTAGGTCGATAATCCGTGTCAAAAAGCCCTATCCAACGAGGATCTATTCTATTGTGGAATGTGAAATTTTAAATTGATAAACTTAACCAATAACACACATCACTCAAGTACATTTCATACAATATTATTATTGATGAAACATCAATACATACATGTGAATCATATGCCCCTCTTGTATTATTTGCTCTATTTATAATATATTTATTTATCTCGAAAAAAAAAATCATTCCCAGTGTGGTGACATCCATCAAGCCACATAGTGAATCATTGTCAATTTCAATAAAGGTATAGTTGAGATAAGATTTTTTTTTTAAAATTTGAAATACATGTAAATCTATTTGTGTTATGTCACTTGTTGAAAGAAGAAAATTTAATTACACTGCCTCTCCTGACGAAGCGAAAGTTATGAATGTTTGCGTACGAATAAGAACAACTTTGAATTCACAAAGTTAGGATAAATTACAAACACAAGTTGCAGAGAATTATGATATTTTATTAAGAATTGAATCTGTCAATTTTTGCTTTTGCAGTACATGTATATTTATAATAGAGAAAACCTAAACCTAACAAGAAAAAGAAAACTATCATTAAAAACAATCCAAAATTTTAACTTTTTCTATAAATTTTGAAAAAATAGAATAGGAAACCTAATTACTAAAAACTGCTAAATATCAAATTTCATCCAAATCCGAATTTGTTTGGAACCTGAACAAAAATTCCCACATAATCAACAGTCTTCCCATATGACGAAAAATGTGATTTTAAGGTCTTAGACGACTGAATTTGGTCGAACGAGTTGTTTTCAATCACGAATAGGTCTCGTCGCATTGAAACAGGTTTGTTGAAAATTTTGTCCTACATCAGTCACCCTAGCCTGAAAAAAACTCGTCCTCGAGTTTGACTGTAGATACTCATCATATATATAAGTATGAACAAAATTTTATACCATTGAGAACTTGATCTTAATACTTCAAAAACTTCCTTTAAAATTTTCACCCAGTTATTTTCTCTTTTCTTCAATTTCTTCCAATAATCTTCTTTAATCTTATTTCTTGACGTTTTTTATTCGCTTTTCTTTCCCTTAACTTCATCATAATTAATTTTCAATGCTCCCAATTTTTCATCACATGCCAATTTCATTGTTAAAGCTCGCATGTCTTGTAATTCTTCTAGCAATTCATCTTTAACTTATGCACTTCTTTCTTGTTACTATCATATTCTTTTGTTATGTTGAAGTTCTTACCACTATTGCTTGCAACAATTGAACGAGTCATTCTTTATTCTTCAATATTTTTATCTTCTTCTTTCTTCTCCTCTTCTAGACAATTTTTCTTGAATTTTAGTTCTTGGACACATATAACTTTTTCTATACTTTCTTCTTGTTGTGTAAATCCTTCCATTGTAAGAGGAAGTTAAGTTTTTGAAGGCAATGATAACTTTGTATATACCTGAGTCTTTGCACACCTCTGCTTGTAATCCTGGTATTATTGAAAGATGATCTCCTCATATTCTAGTGGAAGAAATCTGGCTTTCAAAAGAAGTTTCATCTTCAACCAAGATCGTACTTGAGCCTTCCTCTGTAGTGCACAAGAAACTAGTAACTGTTCCCAATATGTAGAAGCTACTCCTTTCAATTTGTATTCCACCAATTTCACTTTTTTATCCTCTTGAATCCTTATATAATAAAAAAAACCTATCAACATCTGTCAACCAATCCAAAAAATCTTCATTATAAAGGTAACCATCAAAATTAGTATGGTCAATCTTCATACAAAAATTTCTAAAATAATGATCCCTATAATCATGATATCTTCTTGCACCTCTGTAATCCCCAAATACATCTTACTCATAGGCTAGCAGTCTATGCGGCGAGAATGGGTTGCGATTACAAACCAGACGAACTCGATCTACATCATCATTACCCAACCTGTTATTATCGTAATTCTGATCAAGAGCCATCGCAAGCCTAGCAAGAGAAGCTTGTATATTCTGCATCACGTGCTGGGTATTCTGCATCGCTTGAAAGTCCTAAAATTTAGCCCTTAAAAGAACCACTCCCTATCGATATTCGTCACCAGTGAGGTTGCCACCAAAATGATCAATCGCTATCAAACTAAGGTAAATCAAGGCTCTGATACCAACTAACAGAGAAAAAGTTGTGAATATTTGCATACGAACAAGAACAACTTTGAATCCACAACGTTAGGATAAGTTGCAAACACAATTTATAGAGAAATATCATATTTTATTGATAATTGAATGTGTTAATTTCTGCTATTGCAGTATATACATGTTTATAATAGAGAAAACCTAAACCTAATAGGAAAAGAAAATCTATTTCTAAAAGAAAACTATCACTAAATATAATCCAAAATTTTAATTTTCTCTATAAATTCTAAAAAAATAGAATAAGAAACCTAAATACTAAAAACTATTAAATACAAATTTTCAGCCAAATCTGAGTTCGTTTGGGATCCGAATAAAAATTCTGAAATAATTAGTAGTCTTCCTATAGGACAAAAAAATGTGATTTTGATGCCTTGGACGACTGAATTTAGCTGAAAAATGATACAAGCTAGTAGTTAAAGGTATTGGGTTTTGCTTATTGGGTCAGTTCTAATCGGGAATAGGTCTAGCCGCATTGAAACAAGTTCATCAAAAATGTTGTCCTACATCACCTTGAGATTTTTATTTATTACATATAGATACAACTTTTAGTGCGTGGTACCCACAATTAATCACCCCAATGTTTAGCACATGGTATCTGTGAACCCCCTATCGTTTGTCTGGTGTCATGTCAAACCTCTACCACTATGCGAAGTGACAATAATACCCTTTAACTTTCTAAAATAATGGTTTTGATCTAGGAAACATAGAAATGGATACAGATATGGGACACGATTGCAACACACTACCGGTACGATGATACAACTTTTAAAATATATTAGTATATATTTTATATTTAATATTTTTCATATCAAATTAAGATTCCTATTATTGAGGGTTTACCATGTATAGGATAATTTACTCCCCATTCACCCACCCCTTTCATTCTCCTATATATATATGATCTCATTGTACATTGTAACCATAACATTAATTAAAATAACTCAGAGATAATTCACTCTCTCTCTTTCTCTTATTCTAACATGGTATCAGAGCTAGGGTTTTCAAAACCCTCTTTTTATTCTTCTGCTTAATTGTTCTCTTTCTGATGTTTCAAAACAATCATCCAAAGAGAAATATTTTCTATTTGGTGCCAAAAATTCATCACCTAGAATTATGTTTGATCTTCTGAACTTATCAGAACGAAGCTCTCGACTAGATGATCAAGTCGCTGCAAAATTTAGCCTGAACAAAACCTTCACGCACCCCCACGCATTACCAAAACCTTCTAGGTTTTTTTTCTGGCATCACATAAGCTGCCACGTGCTCTCACATCTCACCACCTGCCCTCACGCACCGCCATGTGCTCTAGGTCAGCGCTAACTCAGCTTCCATTGCCATGTTAGCACCACGTTAGCGTCCATGTTAGCATCAAATGTAGATAATATTTGCCGCATCATCTTCCACGTCATCTTTTTATGCCACATTAGTATCCACGTCGGCTGCTACATCGTCCCTGTTTCTGCCATGTCAACAACAACATTTGAAAAAAAATTCCTTTGTTTGCCCCATTGAAATTTTGCACTGATTCTAATTTTTTGATCTGTTTTGTCATTTGAAATTTTTAAATGGCTCAAAATGAGATTTCTCACCCTATTTCTATTACACTTAATGGGGACAACAATATTTTTTGGAGTCAATCTATGCGTAACTTTCTTAAAGGGTGCAAGTTATGGTCCTACATCATAAGGGATCGAAAATCACCTGTTAATGATACCGATGAAAAAGATGAAGCATTTGCTTCTCATGTTAAGGACTGGGATAACAATAATCATAAGATTATCATGCTTTCACAACACAGCCAATTCTTTCATTAATATGGAATTTGAGACTTATGAAACTGCCAAAGAGGTTTGGGACATATTTTTTTCATATATTCTGGCTCTAATGGTTCTCATCAGTATCAATTAATAGTCCAACTTTGTCATCTTAAACAAGAGTCCAGTCAGAGGATTAATGGATTTTTTGCTCACATAAAATGTCTTTGGGATCAACAAGCTTTGTCAGAATCGTTATGGATAGTAGCCTCAGAGAGTATGAAATTTTATGAGTATGGTGATCAGATGCGCCTTTATCAATTTTTGATGAGTCTTCATGATGATTATGAGCTTGTCCGTGGTCAACTTCTTCATCGCTCACCTCTCCCATCAGTGGATCAAGCTTTTAATGAGCTTGTTCGAGAGGAGACACATTTGTAGACCCTTTATTCTATGATTCAGACTCATCTCCCTACCTTGGCTACACCATCTGCTCCTTCTCAATCTGAGCACCCACAATCTTCGCAATCACAATCTTTTCAGTTTGGGCCTTTACTCAACAAATATTCTTCTTCTTTTTGTCGCAATGGTGGTAACAAATAATGAGCACAATCATTTCAATCCAAACTAGTGAACGTTTTTGCAGATACTATTGCAAATCCAGATAAATGATTGAGGAGTGCTTCAAACTTATTAGACCTCACAATCCTGCAGCTATAGGTACCACGGAGACAGTGCCATTTTATCATTCTCCTTCTGCACCAGTTACTACTCCTTTTGAGGAGTCCTTATTTACATTTTCTACTATTAATCTAGAGGCAATTCTCAACCAGTCCAAGCAATCAAGTTCAAGCTCATCTATCTCTGCTTTCTTAACTACACCAAGTACACTTAATTCATGATTTTTTTACTCTACTTGTTATAATCATATGACATCGGACCACACTTTGCTCACTATTAAGACTCATGCATCTCATGCACCTGCTATTCACACGGCTAATGGCTCCATTATGGCTATTAGTCACATAGACACTGTCTCTTAGTCAATTTTATCTGTTTCCAATGTTTATCTTGTTCCCAATATTTCTCTTAATGTTTTGTCTGTTGGTCATTCGTCTAAGCTAGGTTTGAATATAACATTTTCCTCTTATGGCTATGTTATATAGGATCCCCAAACAGGTTAGATCATTAGGATAAGTCGTAAGACATGACAACTATTTGAGTTTTTTTCCTTACATTTACCTACTTCATCTATCATAGCTGTTTCTACATAAAGTATTATACATAATATTGAGTTATGGCATTCTCATTTGGGTCATGCATCGATATCTCAAATCAAAAGTCTAGTATCTAAGGGTTTGTTAGGATTAGTTAAAATTGAGTCTTTTGATTATATTTCTTGTCAATTACGCAAATAGCCTACTTTACCATTTAATAAAAGTGAGTTATTTATTTTTTCTCATTTTGATCTTGTTCATTTTAGTGTTTGGGGACCTTCTCATATAGCCACCATAGGGTGAAACATCTCTCATTGTTGTCTACACCATGAATCGTGTACGCACACCACTTTTACAAAATCAAACACCCTATGAACATCTCCGCAAGCAGATTCCTGACTGTAGTAATTTTAGAGTATTTGGGTGTGCTTGTTTTGTTCTTCTTCATCCTCATGAGTGAATAAAAATTATAATCTCGTGCTCAGCTCTGTTGTTTTCTTGGGTATGAACTTGAACAAAAGGGATATAGGTGTTATGGTCAAATTGTGATACACCTTAGAGTCTCTTGTCATGTTATTTTTTGTGAACATAAAATGTTTCATACCTTATCCAAATTCACTGGTATTTTTTATTATCCTTTAGATATATCTGTAGATATTTTTCCTAATTCTCCTTCTACTAGCTCATTAGATACAGTTGACCCTTTTGGCTCATCACATATGATTGACCCTCCTGTAGTTGAGTTCCAATCATTTGTCCCGTCTGAGGCTCCTAATGTTGCCACTGTTTTGGATCATTGTCGATCCACTCAAGTAAAAACCTCCCCTGCACATCTTTATGACTATCATTGTTATCATACTCTTGCAACCCTTCATAAAACTCACACTTTTCGTGAGGCCTTCTCTAACCCTTTATGGTAGCAAGCAATGAAAGAAGAGCTAGATGCACTTGTCATTACTCAGACATGGGATCTAGTTAAATTGCCTCCAGGGAAGTTTACCATTGGATGCAAATGGGTCTACAAAATCAAAATTCATTCAGATGGGTATATTAAGCGCTATAAAACCCAACTTGTGGCAAGGGGGATTCACACAGGAGTATGGCATCGATAATGAGGAGACTTTTGCTCTTGTTGCTCGTCTTCCTTCTGTTCATACTCTTCTTGCTATGGCTAATTCCCGTCATTAGGAACTTTTTCAAATGAATGTCAAAAATGCCTTCCTCATTGGTGATTTTTTTGAGGAAGTTTATATGAAGCCTCCTCCAGGTTTTGATCATCCACCTTATCAGGTTTGTTGGCTTAGGCGTGCTCTATATGGTCTTAAATAGGCACCTCGAGCTTGGTTTGCCAAGTTCAATTCTACTATTTCTCACCTTGATTATTCTACCATTAGATATTATTCAGGTTTATTATTCGACGTACTGCATGTCACGTCCCGAATCCCAAAGACTCGAGTCACGACTAAAATAAAATATAAGAAAGGAATAGAAAAGGATCCGAACCCCGAACCCCAAGCCGACATCAAATCCATCACTACGGAAGCGATGAATAACTTAACTATAATAAACATACACTAAACATGCTCAATAGAGAAGATAAATCGCAAAACTCCTGAATATAACATATCATACAAGTACAGAAGTAGTAAGCCAACAGACTGGCCCCGAATAACGTAACATACATGTTATCTAAGTTATACCTTGTACATGCAAGTATAACTATAAAACACCAAAAAGAAATATGCCACTTCAAGCTTTCTGGAGCTCAAACAACATCATTTCCATCTATTTTTCTTGAAAAATGTGATACATCTATAGGGTGAGCAATGAAAGCTCAGTAGAAATGACTTAACTATCCCCCCTAAACATTTCAGACTAAAGTAAGAATTCCTAAAAGAAGATGCACGCAACGTTGTTCTTTCTAACATGTTCCTATTTCCCTTTTCCACATGCTTCACAAGTATTCACTAAAATACATTTACACATAAGTATGAAATATAACCTGCTTATAAACATTGAAACCATAACTCGTCCATAAAACAATGGAATAATAAATCTATTTAATGATTTAAAAAGCGTAAAACTTGAAATGAACAGTTTGCTTATTTAGATGCAGTGTAGATGACACACACACACACACACCACATGTAACTCAAACAGTCATGACACAAGCATCAACAGAGCAGTCCTCAGACAGTCCTTCTATACATTTCATCATTTTGGATTACAAGTCTGTAGGTCGACATGAAACCACTGGTGCAAACAGTGATAAGTTAATAAATTCTTGTTCATATGCTGCCACAGTTCTGTCCCCCTGCTGTAACCCGAGAAATTCCCTCTTTTTAGCTGCCCTCACTGCATACGGGAAGTACTTAGCATCAAAGCGAACCTGAAACTCTGCATAAGTGAACATGGTCCGCTGTTCCGGTGTAGTCACCGACTCCCACCACTGCAATGCATTTCCCACTAGCTTAAATGTAGCTAGCATCTGTTTCTGTACCTCAGTGCATGTAACCATACGAAGATGGCGCTCAATATCTTTCCTCCACTGATACGCCTCGGTGACCTCCGTAGACCCTGAAAACTCCGGCGGATTCCCTTTTGTGAAGGAATCACGTACCCTCTCCCAAGTGTTGGGCTGCTCCATAGGTAATGGAACCTGTGCCATCTGCTGTGGCTGCTGAGGTGGCTGCTGATTCTGAAGAGCAGTCGCCACTCCGGCAGCTACAGCCTGCGCTATAATGGTTACCAAGTCGGGAGGAATCTCTGCATCTCCACCCTGAGCATTACCCTGACCTAGAATATCATTCACATTCCTCCTTCTACGGGGTGGCATCTGTAGAGGAAATAGATAAACATCAATACCGTTGAGGATAGATTAAAATACTATGAACTCTATGTTTAGAATCCTATTTATCAGAATACACAAAGCGGAAGATACCCTACGATAGACCCTTAAAACCCGAGGACACTTGAACCTGGAATGCTCTGATACCAAATGAAATACCCCCCAGAAAATTTCGCGCATGAGGTGGCCAGTCTCATACACAAAACCTGAGGAATATTAACCACTGATAGCAACAAGCATAGATGCAAAAGACAGAAATAGAAAAATTGCTAAAAGCTGAACAGAAATCCCATTGAATTAAAATAAATTGATAAATAAATCATTAAATTCTGGTAATACAATTTGGAAGTCCCGTAACCCAAGGACCCCTTAACCAGAAAGAAATAAAAGTTCAACACTTAAATTAAAATCCAAAACCAAAACCTCTAAATGAGTTCATAGTTTTATTCCTGAAGAAAATGTAGATTCCTACCCTGAGGCTGGTGAGAGTAGATGTCTGTCACAGCCCAACCCTAGTACTCTATCCTCGCGGGGGAAACTGCTTGGGACCTGAAATATCAACAAAGTGGGTTAAACCCACGAGCAAGTTCTATCTACTACATCCCAATCAGAGAATTAATATACATACCCTCAATGTGAGGGACACAATAGATAAATATACGTTCAACCCCTCAGTTTATTCCTTATTTAGTTCATACTTTTAAAGATACAAATCATCTCATATATTTCCTCAACAACCCTTACAATGTAAAAATGATCCCCTTCTTTATGTTCACAAATCAAGATACACATGTATGTATTTTATGAAATCTATGCAATCATGATATGTCGATTATGATGCATGTATACATTAATAGGGATGGGCGATCCTGACACGCCGGGCAATCCTTACATGCCAAATAAAATATAGATACCTTATTAGGTATGGGCGATCCTGACACGCCGGGCAATCCTTACATGCCAAATAAAAATATAGATACCTTATTAGGTATGGGCGATCCTGACACGCCGGACAATCCTTACATGCCAAATAAAATTACAAATGCATTCCCAATATGAAATAATAAATAAACAAGATGTATTATGACTTTTAATTTTGCACAGACTATCCATTTGAACTATCAGCTATGCAATTATCCCCATATAACAAATCATTCACAAGTGAACCTAAATCAAGTATCCCATGAGCATTTATATATATAATAAGCACAATTGATGTGCTCCAAACAACTTAACTCCCATTAGAGGAAACCATTACTCAAACCAACCTCCAATGCACTCAAATCTCTGAGAGGATCTAAACATACTTTTACCTAGGTTTCTGGGCCTATTTCACTTCTAAGAACACTAAGAAAATATTCTGGAATTTTCTGTAATTTAAAAATATTTTTAATAAACCAAAGAAGGTGAAAAACCAACTTTTAGGCACTTTAAAAATTAATTGAACATCAAGGGAAGCTCAAGTCGAGGTGAAAATTTAAACCCAAGGTCATTTAATCTCTAAACAGTTACAGAAAAATTTAGGGAATTTTTGGAATTTCAGAAGTATTTTCTAAAATTACAAAAAGGGAAAAACCCAGCTTTTTGACACTTTAAAATTCAATTGAGCAACAAGGAAAGATCATTTTGAGTTGAAACTTTAAACCCAAGTGTATTTAACCTCCAGAGAGTTACAGTAAAAATTTGGGAATTTTTGGAGTTGTAAGAGTATTTTCTAAAATTACAAAACAGGAAAAAGACAGCTTTTGGGTACTTTTAAAAATTAATTGGTCAACAAGGGAAAAGTGTTTTGAGTTGAAAATTTAAAATTAAGTGTATTTAATCTCCAATATCATACAGTAAAATTTTCAGAATTTTTGGAACCATGAAAGTATTTTTAAAAAATGATTTTTCAAATTTTCAAGTTTTTCCAAAAATTTCAAAAATTCAAAAAAAATATCAAAATATATCGGAATGAGCCCAAAGTGGACCCAGGGGTGGGCCCCCGCGAGTGGGGCCCAAATATATTTTTCCCGGCGCCGGCCCCACGCGCCGGCACGCGCCGGCCAGGCGCGTGGGGAAGCCCCTGCGCTGGGGCTTCTTCCCCAGCGCGCCCAGCAGCGCGCACAGCGCGCTGCCGGCGACTTCCCGGCGACGGTCCGGCCTCCTCCGGCCACCGTTCGCCTCCATTTTTGCGCCATTCTTCTCCTCTCGACGCCGTCTACGTATTGGTGCAAAAAGCCCCATCCGAAACAACCCGAATCAAAAACCCCCAATTCACAAGTTCTAGGGTTCTTCGCAAAATTCAAAATTTTAAAACCCAATAAATTCACGATCTGTTTTCCTAAGGATTTAGAGTTGTTTACAAATTTAATTCCAACACAGTAGGTTCACAACTAAACAATTATTTCATACAAATTGCATAAATAAATGATTTCTTCCTTAACACAATATACATATACATGAACACATATGCATATAACCTTACATGAACAAAATCAATTAAATATACATACAATCATCATAGTTAATCTCACGAAATTTATCAATAGCAGAAAAATATTAACATGCAATTAATTACAAATTTTTAATATAAATATATGCTCAAACCTAGACTATGCATACGAATTCAAGGGGGAAGAGAAGAATTAAACTTGCCTTTTTCCTGACGAATTAACTGGTTCACCCGATCGTCACTCTCTTCTCTCTTTCGTTTTCTCTCTTTTTGTTCTGTGCGTAACACAACGGCAAACCCTAATTCTTCTTCTTTTCTTTTCCTTTTTGTTTTTAATTATTCATTTATTGTTTTTCCTAAAACTAATAAAAATCAAATTAATAATAAAAATAAATATAGCAAAAGCAATATTATTATAACCCTAGGCCCATCATTTTAAACATGACCTTAGCCCACTCATCCTAGCCCAAATTCCTCCCTAGCCCAACCCAAAACATTTAAATAAAAATAATACACAATTTATACCAATTCACATAAATGACAATATGCATGTATAAAAGACCAACAACTCACATACAATGATAATCTATATAAAACAAAAAAAAACATTTCACATGAATTAATAAAATAAAGTAATAATGCAAAGAGATTAAATTGACACCTAAATTTTCCGGGGTATTACATTCTTCCCCCCTAACAGAGGAATTCCGTCCTCGGAATTCAGCTCATACCTGAAAGAAAAAGCTCTGGATATTTTGTTTTTATCTCATCCTCCCTTTCCCAAGTGGACTCCGCCTCATTATGGTGGCTCCACTGAACTCGTACTAACGGAATGGTCTTAGAACGAAGGACATGATCCCTACGGTCAAGAATACAGTAAGGCTGCTTCACATATGTTGCATCTGGCTGCAACTCAATCTCTCCTACCTCAATGTGCTGGTAAGTATCCTCATCTCTAAGGAACTTCCGTAACATGGAAACATGAAAAACATTGTGCACCCTGTGCATCGTGTCTGGTAATGCCAGTCTATAGGCTACCGCTCCAACTCTGTCGGTAATCATAAAGGGACCTACAAAACGAGGTGCCAGCTTCCCTTTCCTTCCAAACCTCATAACCCCCTTCATGGGAGAAACCTTGAGTAGGACCTGATCCCCCACTTTGAACTCTAGTGCACGAGTTCTTCGGTCAGCATAACTCTTCTGTCTGCTCTGTGCAGTCCGCATACGGTCTCTAATAAGGGCAACCTTTTCTGAGGTGTCCCTAATGAACTCTGGGCCCAAAAACCTGTTCTCTCCAACTTCCAACCAGCAAACTGGCGATCTACATGGTCGACCGTATAGAGCCTCAAATGGTGCCATACCAATAGTCTTTTGGTAACTATTGTTATAAGCAAACTCAACCAATGGCAAATAACTCTCCCAATTGCCCTTGAAGTCGAGTATACATGCTCGCAACATATCCTCCAAAATCTGATTAACCCTCTCAGTCTGACCATCGGTCTGAGGGTGATAAGCTGTACTGAGGTGCAGAGCCGTACCCATCGCTAGCTGAAAGCTCTCCCAAAACCCTGAAACAAAACTCGGATCTCTATCCGATATAATGGACAAAGGCACACCGTGAAGCTTCACTATCTCTGCGATGTAAAGCTTTGCGTATTGCTCTGAGGTGTAACTCGAGCGAACTGGCAAGAAATGTGCTGATTTCGTTAATCTGTCCACTATCACCCAAATAGAATCATGATTTCGCTGTGAGGTGGGAAGTCCCACAATGAAATCCATGGAGATGCTTTCCCATTTCCATTCTGGTATAGGCAGTGGTTGCAAAGAACCCGGTGGTCTTTGATGATCAATCTTGATCATTTGACATGTGCTACACTTAGAGACAAATATAGCGATGTCCTTCTTCATGCCTGCCCACCAAAACTGCCGTTTCATGTCTTGGTACATTTTATCCCCTCCCGGGTGTACCGAAAACTGAGAACTGTGAGCCTCACCCATCACTGCCTTCCTCAAGTCCTCATTGTGAGGAACCACCAATCGCCCCTTGTACCTCAATCCTCCATCTCTACCCACTGTATAAAATGGTACCTCTCCAGATTTCAACTCGGTCACCTTTTCTACGCACTGTGGGTCAGTAAACTGCTCTGTGATTACCCTTCGTATGATCGTAGGTGTAACCACCACGCATGCTACAAAGGCATCAGCTAACGCATCAACACTGCTCAACTCATTCCACTCTGCTTCGAATAGAGCCGATAAACTAACATAGGGTCGGCGACTAAGTGCATCAGCTACTACATTCGCTTTCCCTGGGTGGTACTGGATGGAAAAATGATAGTCTTTCACAAATTCCAACCACCTACGCTGTCTCATATTCAGCTCCTTCTGTGAAAATAGATACTGCAGACTCTTATGGTCACTAAATAATCTGAAGGTCTCACCCAAAAGGTAATGTCTCCAAATCCTCAAAGCAAAAACCACAGCTGCCAATTCCAGATCATGCGTCGGGTAATTAAGCTCATGAGGTTTAAGCTTACGTGACGCATATGATATCGGTCTCTCCTCCTGCGTCAGTACACATCCCAAACCCTGTAGTGACGCGTCAGTATACACCAAGTACTCAACGTCGCTCTGAGGAGTGGCTAGAACTGGTGCAGTAGTCAACCTGGTCTTCAACTCGTCAAACGCCGCCTGACATAAGTCATCCCAAATGAAAGGCACACCCTTCTTGGTGAGATGGGTAAGCGGGCCAGCAATCTTAGAGAAGCCCTGAATAAACCGGCGATAATAACCAGCCAACCCAAGAAAGCTGCGAATCTCTGAAGGTGAGGTAGGTTGTCCCCACTCCAGAACCGCTGACACTTTACTTGGATCAACCGCTATCCCTTTCTCAGATACTACGTGGCCCAAGAACTTCACCTCTCTTTGCCAGAACTCACATTTCTCAAATTTTGCATACAACTGATGATCTCTCAGTGTCTGCAAGACGATACCAAGGTGTCTGGCATGATCCTCCTCTGACCTGGAGTAAACCAGAATGTCATCAATAAAAACAATAACAAACTGGTCCAAGTAAGCCCTGAACACTCTATTCATCAGGTCCATAAAAACAGCTGGGGCATTTGTTAACCCAAAAGGCATAACCCGAAACTCGTACGACCCATATCTGGTAAGGAAAGCTGTCTTCGGTACATCCTGCTCCCTAACTCGGAGTTGATGATACCCGGATCTCAAATCTATCTTCGAGAAATAGGTGGCTCCTCTTAACTGATCGAATAGATCATCAATCCTAGGTAACGGGTACTTGTTGCGGATTGTGACCTTATTCAATTCTTTGTAGTCAATGCAAAGACGAAGAGATCCATCCTTCTTCTTCACAAACAACACTGGTGCTCCCCACGGTGAAGTACTCATGCGAATAAATTTCTGACTAAGCAGTTGCTGAATCTGATCCCTCAACTCCCTCATTTCCACAGGAGCCATCCTATATGGAGCTCTAGCAATAGGTCTGGTACCTGGAGCTAAGTCTATCACAAAATCTATCTCACGACTAGGTGGTAACCCTGGAATCTCCTGAAACACATCCTGATAGTCTCGCACCACAGGAATAGAATCTAAAGACACTGTGGTTCCTTCCGGAGACTCTTCACTGATAAAGAACAAGTGCGTACTAGACCCTCCCTTTGATTGCGGCATAGCAATCAAGTACATTTCCTGACCCGGTATAGCAAAAACAATTGCCTTATCGTGGCAATTAACCTGAGCATGGTAGTGTGATAACCAGTCCATCCCGAGTATAACATCATATGATTGCATATCTAAAACCAATAAATCTGCCAAGAATCTGAGTCTGCCAATGTCTATAGGGACCTGACTACCCTGTTCTCGTAGAACTGTACTAGCTCCCAATGGCGTAGATATAGTGAGTGAAGAAGTACATAACTGAATATCTAATCCGGATAAACTAGCAAATGCTCTAGATACAAAGGAATGTGATGCACCAGTATCAAATAAAATACGACCCACTCTACCATTGATAGGAAACATACCCTCTATAGCTTGAGGAGCCCGTACATCACAGGGCATCACATTGTAGACTCTCCCGTAATGCATCTGTGGTCCAGGTTGCCCTGCAGGTGGCGGTGGTGCAGGTAGAGCTGGACGATGCTGTGCTACCTGTGGAATCTGTGGTACTGGTAAAGGTGGTTGCTGTCCCTGCCTCTGCTGACCAGGTGGTCTCTGATTGTTGTTAGGACAATACCTAGCTGAATGCCCCGGCTCACCACAACTATAACAGTTTCCATTAAACCCACCGGTAGACCTCCTGAACTGATTTCCATGTTGTTGACCACGACCTGCCTGTGGTACCCCACTGTGCCTCCTATGAGTAGAGGTTCCCCCTCTCTGAGCATCACTATTGGGTCTGTGTCGCTTCCATGGTTGTTGCCCCGAATGACTGCCCCTCTCAAAGTGTCTACCCCCATTTCCATTCATTCTTTCCACTGTCTGACCAGTGAATTCTCTGTCAGGTCGTTTATCTGTCTGTCCTTTCCTGAAATCTTTTCTCGACTGGCAGTGTTGCAATGCAGCATCCACTACCTGGGCATATGTGGTGTAAGCTGGACATCCCAGAAGGACCTGTCGAATAGGCCAGATTAACCCATTCACAAAACATCGCAGCTTCTTGTCTTCGGTGTCCACCTCCTCAGGTGCAAACAGTGATAAGTTAATAAATTCTTGTTCATATGCTGCCACAGTTCTGTCCCCCTGCTGTAACCCGAGAAATTCCCTCTTTTTAGCTGCCCTCACTGCATACGGGAAGTACTTAGCATCAAAGCGAACCTGAAACTCTGCATAAGTGAACATGGTCCGCTGTTCCGGTGTAGTCACCGACTCCCACCACTGCAATGCATTTCCCACTAGCTTAAATGTAGCTAGCATCTGTTTCTGTACCTCAGTGCATGTAACCATACGAAGATGGCGCTCAATATCTTTCCTCCACTGATACGCCTCGGTGACCTCCGTAGACCCTGAAAACTCCGGCGGATTCCCTTTTGTGAAGGAATCACGTACCCTCTCCCAAGTGTTGGGCTGCTCCATAGGTAATGGAACCTGTGCCATCTGCTGTGGCTGCTGAGGTGGCTGCTGATTCTGAAGAGCAGTCGCCACTCCGGCAGCTACAGCCTGCGCTATAATGGTTACCAAGTCGGGAGGAATCTCTGCATCTCCACCCTGAGCATTACCCTGACCTAGAATATCATTCACATTCCTCCTTCTACGGGGTGGCATCTGTAGAGGAAATAGATAAACATCAATACCGTTGAGGATAGATTAAAATACTATGAACTCTATGTTTAGAATCCTATTTATCAGAATACACAAAGCGGAAGATACCCTACGATAGACCCTTAAAACCCGAGGACACTTGAACCTGGAATGCTCTGATACCAAATGAAATACCCCCCAGAAAATTTCGCGCATGAGGTGGCCAGTCTCATACACAAAACCTGAGGAATATTAACCACTGATAGCAACAAGCATAGATGCAAAAGACAGAAATAGAAAAATTGCTAAAAGCTGAACAGAAATCCCATTGAATTAAAATAAATTGATAAATAAATCATTAAATTCTGGTAATACAATTTGGAAGTCCCGTAACCCAAGGACCCCTTAACCAGAAAGAAATAAAAGTTCAACACTTAAATTAAAATCCAAAACCAAAACCTCTAAATGAGTTCATAGTTTTATTCCTGAAGAAAATGTAGATTCCTACCCTGAGGCTGGTGAGAGTAGATGTCTGTCACAGCCCAACCCTAGTACTCTATCCTCGCGGGGGAAACTGCTTGGGACCTGAAATATCAACAAAGTGGGTTAAACCCACGAGCAAGTTCTATCTACTACATCCCAATCAGAGAATTAATATACATACCCTCAATGTGAGGGACACAATAGATAAATATACGTTCAACCCCTCAGTTTATTCCTTATTTAGTTCATACTTTTAAAGATACAAATCATCTCATATATTTCCTCAACAACCCTTACAATGTAAAAATGATCCCCTTCTTTATGTTCACAAATCAAGATACACATGTATGTATTTTATGAAATCTATGCAATCATGATATGTCGATTATGATGCATGTATACATTAATAGGGATGGGCGATCCTGACACGCCGGGCAATCCTTACATGCCAAATAAAATATAGATACCTTATTAGGTATGGGCGATCCTGACACGCCGGGCAATCCTTACATGCCAAATAAAAATATAGATACCTTATTAGGTATGGGCGATCCTGACACGCCGGACAATCCTTACATGCCAAATAAAATTACAAATGCATTCCCAATATGAAATAATAAATAAACAAGATGTATTATGACTTTTAATTTTGCACAGACTATCCATTTGAACTATCAGCTATGCAATTATCCCCATATAACAAATCATTCACAAGTGAACCTAAATCAAGTATCCCATGAGCATTTATATATATAATAAGCACAATTGATGTGCTCCAAACAACTTAACTCCCATTAGAGGAAACCATTACTCAAACCAACCTCCAATGCACTCAAATCTCTGAGAGGATCTAAACATACTTTTACCTAGGTTTCTGGGCCTATTTCACTTCTAAGAACACTAAGAAAATATTCTGGAATTTTCTGTAATTTAAAAATATTTTTAATAAACCAAAGAAGGTGAAAAACCAACTTTTAGGCACTTTAAAAATTAATTGAACATCAAGGGAAGCTCAAGTCGAGGTGAAAATTTAAACCCAAGGTCATTTAATCTCTAAACAGTTACAGAAAAATTTAGGGAATTTTTGGAATTTCAGAAGTATTTTCTAAAATTACAAAAAGGGAAAAACCCAGCTTTTTGACACTTTAAAATTCAATTGAGCAACAAGGAAAGATCATTTTGAGTTGAAACTTTAAACCCAAGTGTATTTAACCTCCAGAGAGTTACAGTAAAAATTTGGGAATTTTTGGAGTTGTAAGAGTATTTTCTAAAATTACAAAACAGGAAAAAGACAGCTTTTGGGTACTTTTAAAAATTAATTGGTCAACAAGGGAAAAGTGTTTTGAGTTGAAAATTTAAAATTAAGTGTATTTAATCTCCAATATCATACAGTAAAATTTTCAGAATTTTTGGAACCATGAAAGTATTTTTAAAAAATGATTTTTCAAATTTTCAAGTTTTTCCAAAAATTTCAAAAATTCAAAAAAAATATCAAAATATATCGGAATGAGCCCAAAGTGGACCCAGGGGTGGGCCCCCGCGAGTGGGGCCCAAATATATTTTTCCCGGCGCCGGCCCCACGCGCCGGCACGCGCCGGCCAGGCGCGTGGGGAAGCCCCTGCGCTGGGGCTTCTTCCCCAGCGCGCCCAGCAGCGCGCACAGCGCGCTGCCGGCGACTTCCCGGCGACGGTCCGGCCTCCTCCGGCCACCGTTCGCCTCCATTTTTGCGCCATTCTTCTCCTCTCGACGCCGTCTACGTATTGGTGCAAAAAGCCCCATCCGAAACAACCCGAATCAAAAACCCCCAATTCACAAGTTCTAGGGTTCTTCGCAAAATTCAAAATTTTAAAACCCAATAAATTCACGATCTGTTTTCCTAAGGATTTAGAGTTGTTTACAAATTTAATTCCAACACAGTAGGTTCACAACTAAACAATTATTTCATACAAATTGCATAAATAAATGATTTCTTCCTTAACACAATATACATATACATGAACACATATGCATATAACCTTACATGAACAAAATCAATTAAATATACATACAATCATCATAGTTAATCTCACGAAATTTATCAATAGCAGAAAAATATTAACATGCAATTAATTACAAATTTTTAATATAAATATATGCTCAAACCTAGACTATGCATACGAATTCAAGGGGGAAGAGAAGAATTAAACTTGCCTTTTTCCTGACGAATTAACTGGTTCACCCGATCGTCACTCTCTTCTCTCTTTCGTTTTCTCTCTTTTTGTTCTGTGCGTAACACAACGGCAAACCCTAATTCTTCTTCTTTTCTTTTCCTTTTTGTTTTTAATTATTCATTTATTGTTTTTCCTAAAACTAATAAAAATCAAATTAATAATAAAAATAAATATAGCAAAAGCAATATTATTATAACCCTAGGCCCATCATTTTAAACATGACCTTAGCCCACTCATCCTAGCCCAAATTCCTCCCTAGCCCAACCCAAAACATTTAAATAAAAATAATACACAATTTATACCAATTCACATAAATGACAATATGCATGTATAAAAGACCAACAACTCACATACAATGATAATCTATATAAAACAAAAAAAAACATTTCACATGAATTAATAAAATAAAGTAATAATGCAAAGAGATTAAATTGACACCTAAATTTTCCGGGGTATTACAACCACCAACCTTGGACCAAGCCTAGCCTTCAACCACCTTCAATGGAGGAATAAAGCGAGCAAAATGAGAGATGGAGAGAAAAAAGAAAGGGCTGGCAGAACTTATGGGGAGAGAGGAAGGCAATTTTGCCTTTTATAGCTCAAAACCTATAGATATACATCTATATCTCCCACCCCTTCTAAAAGCTTCTAGACTCCCCCAAGTGAAAAGTCTCTTTTACCCTCCATTTTACTCTAAAATTACCACAACGCCATTTTTTCAAAGAATTTATGATGGTGCCATCCATAATGTGAAATTACTAAAATACCATTCACTTAAAAAAAATGCCAAAATCGTCCCAAATCTTTTTGGAAAAGACTAACATCCTCACGTCCCACCATCCCTTAGAACTATTCTTTAACTTTGAAAATTCCTGGGATCAAACCAATACTTAAAATTGGAAATCCGAACATCTAAACATATCCTAAACATAGAAATGAAATAATAAAAATAAAACATTTTAATAAAATAAAATAATAATAATAATAAAATATTTAATTAAATAAATAAAATAATTTTTTTTTCAGGATCTCACAACCTACCCCCCTTAAAAAGATTTCGTCGGCGAAATCAACACGTACCTCAAGTGTCGAACAAATCAGGATACTTAAAATGAACCTCTTATGCCCGCTCCCATTATAGCCTCCTCAACACTGTGGTGGCTCCATACGACCTTAACCAACGAAATAGTTTTGCCTCATAGTACATAGTCTCGTGTGTCTAGGATCCGAACTGGTCGTTCCTCATATGATGTATCCTTAGAACATGTGATGTATCCAATTCATATTTCCTTAACATAGATATGTGGAAAATATTATAAACGCCTGATAACTCCGGTGGTAGTGCCAATCGATAGGCAACTTCACCAATGTAGTCTAGTATCTCAAAAGGGCCAATGAACCATGGCGATAACTTGCCACTCTGACCGAACCTCATCAACCCTCTATGAAGAGCAACCTTGAGAAACACGTGATTCCCCACCTCAAAAGACAAAAGTCGCCTCTTGTAGTCAACATAACTCTTCTGTCGACTCTGTGCTGTGACAAGTCTCTGCCTAATTGTCTTGATTTTTTCTGTAGTCTCAAGAACAATATCAGGCCCCAAAAAAGCAGTCTCCCTGACCTCCGCCCAACACACTGTGACCGACATGGTGTACCGTGTAACGCCTCATAAGGTGTTATCCCAATACTAGCCTAAAAGTTGTTGTTATACGCAAACTCTACCAATGGCAAGTGATCCTCCCAACTGCTAGAAAAATCCAAAATACAAGCCCGAATCATATCCTCCAAAGTCTGGATGGTCCGTTCTGACTGACCATCTGTCTGAGGATGAAAGGTTGTGCTGAATCTCAGCTTCGTATCAATGGCAGTTTGAAAACTATGCTAAAATCATAACGTAAATCGTGAATCCCTATCTGACACTATAAACTCCGGCACCCCATGTAGCCTAACAATCTACTCAATGCACAACCTGCTGAGTACCTCTGCACCATCTATCTCTTGAATAACCAGAAAATGAGCCGATTTGGTCAATCAGTCAACAATGACCCAAATGGCATCGTGTCGTCTCAGTGTCCTCAGAAGCCCGGTCACAAAGTCCATGGTAATGTGCTCCCCTTTTCACTCAGGTATGGGTAATGGTTGAAACAATCCAGCTTGTCTCTGATGCTCAGCCTTCACCTGCTAACAAGTAAGGCACCTAATGTGAAACTCAATCCACATAATGGTGAACTTCTTCGTGATAGTACTCTATATCACCAGTTGATTAGCAGTTTGGTATATCTTACTATCACTCGTCCAGATATTTCTCATGTCATTCATTTCATCAGTCAGTTCATGGTTTTGCCGAGATCAGTTCATTTTGCTGTTGTTCTTCATATTCTCTACTATGTCAAGGGTATTATATTTCGTGGGCTCTTTTTCTCTCATCAGTTTTCATTAGTGCTTCGTGCGCATTCTGATGCAGATTAGGCTAGAGACCCAACAGATCGCTGTTCCACTACAGGATAATGCTTCTTTCTTGGTGATTCACTAATCTCTAGGAGTAGTAAGAAGTAGTCAGTAATTGCTTGATTTAGCACTGAGATCGAGTATAGAGCACTTGCATATACTAGTTCTGAGCTTTTATGGATACAATGGCTTCTTCAGGATATGGGTGTTTCTTCGTCCACTACTACTCCTATCTATTGTGATAACAAGAGTGCTATTCAAATTACACACAATTATGTTTTTCATAAGTGGGCCAAACACATTAAGATAGATTGTCATTTTGTTTGTCATCATCTACTTCGGAATATCTTACAATTATGATCAGTCACTTCACATAATTAGATAACAGATATTTTCACCAAATCTCTTCCACCAGGGCATTTTTGAGATCTTGTTTCCAACCTCCAGATGGAGTCGTATAACCCTCCTTAATTTTGAGGGACAGCGTTGAAATATATTAGTATATATTTTATATGTAACATTTTTAATATCAAATTAGGATTCCTATGATTGGAGACTTATCATGTATATGATAACTTGCTCCCCACTCACCTACCCATTTCATTCTCCTATATATATGATCTCATTGTATATTGTAATCATACCATTAATTAATATAATTCAGAGATCATTCACTCTCTCTCTCTTTCTCTTATTCTAACAACAGCAAATCAACAAAAAAAAAAAAAAAAAGGATATGGGTACGATAAGATACAACGATATAAAAATAATAAATTATATTTTTATTTATACAAAAAATTAATTTTAACAAACAAAATAAAAGTTAAGAGTCATATTGCATAATTTGTATGGATAAATTTTGTACTAGATCATGAGATATATATATATCACAATACTTTTTTTTTAAATAAATGTTAATGTTTTGTTAACAATTATTCTATGATATTATTGTTGGAAAAGCTACATTTTAATATTCTAAACTTGTTAAAAAGGTGTTATGAAGTATCTGAGAAGTATCGAATATGTATTAAAAATAAAATATATTTTAACATGTATCTATGAGTATCCAAGGAGTATTAGTATACGAATACAATTTGCATAAGTCACCTTTACAGGAAAGGGGTGCTTCTTATGTATATATACATTTTTTTTTGTCTTGACAAGATTAACTCTCACAATGTACTTGGGAAGGCTCAAACGATTTACCTTTTAGGTTGAAAGGAGAGGAAATACCATTGGGCCACAAACCTCGGTTATATATACATTTAGACATTTACACATAAATATATATATAAATGTTTATATAGTGATTTAGATCTATATATGTTTGATTGGTTTTGTGATTATATATTCCTTTTAAGTGATGCCTTAACTAATTTTTTTAAATCTTTTCTCTCCCTTGTACCTTCTCCATCTTCCTCTCCGTTTTCATTTTCAAACCACTGCAAAGGCAAACCTCACAACAAAACCGTTATTCACCACTGTAGAAACCACCACCTCTTCCTCATTTTCCACCTCTCCTAACCCTTTATTATAGCATTAACTTCTCTTAGATATTATTTTTCTCTCTCTTATTCCTCTTTTTCCTCCTCTTCCTCTCTAACCTGTTATTACCACCACTTCCATCCTTACAATCGCCGTCAGAAACTACCACCAATCTCAACCCCATTTAAATCCACTAAAATACCAAATACACATTACCTATCCACAAATTCCAATTTCAAAATCCCAAGTTCTTACACTGAAACCCTAATTCAATTGTAACTCTAGACACTCAAACCAACTAGTCAGATTCGATACGATGACATATTGGTTGTGGTTGTGCAGTGGGTGGTGAGAAAGAACTGAGACAGGGGAGGACCATTCTCATTAGATCTAAGTAGAAATATTCAGGTGGGTTCAGATTAAGAGACACCATGTGCTATTGTTCTCTGTGTCTGTGTTTATGTGCGCGTGCGCGTGTGTGTAAGAGAGAGAAGAGGTAGACAGTGGTGGGTTAAGAGAAAATGGTGGGCATGTGGAGACAGAGAATTAGCAGTCGGAGGTGGTTCAGGGAGAAAGAGGGTGGGGGAGAAAAAAGGGTTTTGGAGGGGGAAAAAGAGAGAGAGGGATAGGTTAAGTATGAGAAAAGTGTGGGGAGATGTGTTGTAATGATACAACGGCACTTAGGTCATTTGACATGCCAGATACTTTTGAATAAAAAAAAGCATTAAAAAATGAGGACAAACTTGATATTTTTTCACCACCTAACTTAAAAATGTAGTTAGAGAAGTACTCTCTTGGTAGAGGGTCCCTGGATAGAGCTCTCAGAGGTATGAGCATTTTTGAGAAAACACGTCTCATTAGGTACGTTCTTTACTTCCTTTTATTATCTTTTTGTTCTCTGAATTATTTTATCTTCGATCTTTTCTCAAGTGGAGCTTTCTTTCTTGCCTTGCTCTTTTTCCTATTCCATTTTGGTGGTGTCGTCTCTACTTTCTTTCTCTAACGGAGGTCATAGAATAATAAATGTGTAATTTCACTCTTTCCTGTGAAAAATTCGATGTTATTGAGGATGACGAGATCGATATTAAGGAAGGCGTGGCATGATATAAGCTCAGTCTTTTTGGAAAAATCCTATCAGAAAAATTTTGAAGGAGATCTGGAAGTATCCTGTTAAAATTTTCACTCTTTCGAAAAACATTTTCCAATTTTCTTTCCCTAATGATCTGGATCTAAGAAGGGTGGTTTCAGGTTGTCTTTGGTTTTTTGAATGAAATCTTATGATTCTTGTGGAATGGTCACCAAAGTGTAAAATTGAAGATTCTCTGTTCACAGAGGCAATGATGTGGGTTCAATTATAGGATATTCCTTTGGACTATCTAATGCTAGAGGTGGGACAAAAAATTGCTTCTAGTTTTACAAAATTTAATAGAGTAGAGATTAGAGATAAAGAAGAAGGGGGTGGCAGATATTTTCGGATCTGAGTAGGGCCCTTCGTCGGGGTGTGCACTTGAAGGTGTTGGATTGTCAATGATGGGTTCCCTTTTGCTATGAAAGACTACCCGACTTTTGTTACCAGTGTGGTTGCTTGGGTTAAAAACGTGCAAATAATCGATAACGACTTCGAGTATGAAATGCGAGTTCAATTCGTGGATGTGCACGAAATCAGAGATTGGTAAGCTGGTGGAGAGTTCAAAACATCGACTATCAAAAGAAAGGTCCATTTCATTACCATCATTCTAGGGAACTTCGTTAGATTCTGGCGAAGGGCATTCTAGGCTTTTGCAAAATAATCAAGTGGTTCAATGTTCCATGCCTTGGGACGCAGCTAAGAATGACATCAGTGAATGTAGTGGCAATGATTTTACATATGATGGGATGACTCAGTTGCCTCGGGTCATAGTGAGAGATACAACAAGCTTGCGGGCCCCCAGTCGAACCATACTTCAATTAAAAATTATATTGGGCCTAATCTTTATATCAAGCCCAATGGTGCTTCTCATTTTGGGTCTAATGCTTCCTGTGACAATCCTTTCTCCCATGTTGAGTCCCAGTTTATTTTACATGTTAATCTAATAATCCCTGGTTACATACCCTTTATTTTTTTGGCCCAATCCATGAACAATATTCCCAGTCCATCTAATGCAGATTATTTGAGTGGTTTTTCTTTAAAAAGGGTCCACTCCTTAGACTCCATTGAGGATCAAAGAGCGGAGGAATGTCATATGGCATTGGTGGTCGCACCCTCTCAGTCCATGCCCAGTGTGGAATACTGTTCAACTCAGATGGTGAATCCTCCAAGAAGTCACTCTTGGAAACGTAATGCTCGTCTCGATTTAGGACACTAGATAGTTCAAACAACTCATTCAGGAGAGAAGCAAAAAGTTCAAGAATAACTCTTATTCCCAACCCAGGGAAAGCTTTAAAAATTATCCAATGATTCAGAGGGTAAGGGTGAGGTTTTCAGTGAAGGGTCAATATAAGGACTATTTTTCCAATTTTCCAAACTCTGGTGGAGAAGGCCATCCTTGGATGGCCCCAACCTTCTCAATGAAGGTTCTGATGTGAAATTGTCAAGGTGTGGGGAACCCTCTGACAGTTTTTCAGATGAGGAGCTTAATTTATAATCTCCATTTTCCTTCTATTATCTGTATTTTGGAAACTAAAAACAAATCTAAAAGTTGAAACTCATTCAACGTCAATTAGGGCACTTTAATATTTTTTTGGTCCCTCCTGCTGGAGGGATGGTGTAACAACCCAAGATTTTCAAAAAGACCGAAATTTATTTTATTTAATTTCCAAACGAGGATTGGATTGTAAGATCGATTTAATTTTGACCGGGTGTTTTTTTAATTTTATTAATCGGTGGATATATAATTATTTTATATATATATATATAATTATTTATTAGTGTTGGCTGGGGGTGTATCATATTTTGTCTTATTATAACAAAACCCACTTGCCTATTTATTAATAGGACTATTTTTTTCCACTTATGGATATATATATATATATATATATATATATATAATATATAGGAAATTCTTGGTTGATGACTAATTTGATATGGACGAACCATTTTTGAAAATTGACATGGTCTATGGTTTCCAGAAATTTATTTTCCGATGGAGAGGGATCAGCAGTTGATTCTAAATGAATGTGAGGGTTTTGTTGGAGAAATTGTTCTTGAATTTCAAGATCTTGGATTCTGAGTTTTAAATCTCGAATTTCTTTTTTGACATCATTTATTTCTTGATGAAGGTCATGAAGAGAAAGAGGTCCTGTTTTTCCATGTTTATTTTCTATTCGGGAGATAACGTCTTGAAATTCATAAGGGGTATTATTCTGGTAAGTTATTGATTTTGATTTTGGAGAGGCATTCCGAATGACTTCAATGTATTATAGAATAACATGTTGTCGTTTGAGAGGATCTTCAATTTGATCAAGGATCTCAAGAATTGAATTTTCTTCGATAGTTAAAACATTGATTTGCAATCCATTGGTTTCCAAGATAGCTTTGTAATAGTCAATTTCTTCTTTGCAGGGAGTGCAAGGAGAAAAGGAATGCTCTGATTGTTCGAAAGACGAAGAATTGAGATCGTCATAAAAGTTGTCTCATTCACTTTCGGAAGGATTGGTTTCTTCAGGGAAGATAATTTTAAAGATTTCTTCTATAACATTTTCTTCAATTTGTAAGGCATTGATTTTATCTTTGGCGTCATTTTTGTTTCTGGATTTACACTGATTTTGGTAATGTCCCTTCTTTCTACATTTGAAACATGTAGGGACTTTTTTCTTTGGAAATGATTTCTTTTTGTATTTCTTCCGTGACTGATCCGTAGACCTGGATTTTGAAGAGTTCTTTGTGAATTTTTAAAATTTTTTATTTTTCTTTGGTCTAGGTTTGGAAGAATAAGGAGTTTTAAAAGTATCATATCCAAATTGATAACAAAATTGTCTTAATTCAGTTTGACCTGATTTCCTCTCTTTCTTCAACTAATTTTGTAACTTGATGTCTGTGCATAAATTAAAGCGTTCAGCACAAACTTCAAATATGATTTCCCCAAAGGTATATTGATTATAAGGGATTTCTCCATTATATTTGGTTTTGATTCTTGTCCTGACCTTTTTAGCAAAAAAAGTAGGCAATCCTACTATAACTTTTTCTTTTCAAAAATTATGATTGGCATTATGTCTTTGGTAAAGTTTGGAGAGGAAAACATCTCGATGCCAATTGAAATGAGTCAAAGTAGGATATCTGAGATTGATGAAGATTTCCTTTCCTCTTTCATAAGGAGCAGGAGTATTTCCAAGAAAATGCTATGTAATTGCAGTGATAAGAGTTGTGACTGCATCAGGAAATGGTTGATTATTGTCATCTAGGATGATGGAGTTATCAAGCCTTCGCTTTACAACTAATAAAATAGCATTTTGTTGGTCCACTGTGAGATAATTATCCCACCATCCTCTTAACTGACCAGAGAATCCCGTAATGAGATATTTCACAATTTATATCTCATAATTATGAAAAAAACTCTTTCTGTTCTTTCTAAATAAGAAAATTCAGAATCAGAAGAAATTAGTCATCTAAAACAACAGTTTGATCTCTGTAATATTCAAAATCCCAAATCGTATTATCCTCGACCAACCCCCATTAATCTTCAATTAGAAGAAAAACTGCATCCTACCACTTCATATAATGGTTCTGCATTTATGAATGGAATTTGGATGCTTTGACTGATTATCAAATTGTTACTCTTCTACAATATTAGGAAGAAATATATATATATATATATATATATATATATATGTTGGTATGTGTCATTCAGGGCCTGCCACGTATATCCACGTGGCAGGGCCTACTTTGACTTTTCTTCCATTTTTGAGCCTTTTTCTCATATCCACGTGGCAATGGGTCCACTATTGACTTTTCCTTCGTTTTGAGCTTCCTCAGCAATTCCACGTGGCAAGGGGTCCACTTTTGATTTCCCCTCTTAATCGAGCCCCTTCACGGACAGAGCATTTCCATCGAGCTCCTCCAAGGGAAAGTCTCCATCGAGCGCTTCCTCAGATAGAGGATTTCAATCGAGCTCCTTCTCTCATTATGTAGGACACGCCTCCGAGGTGTGATCGCCTTTCTTTGGTGAGTCATTCTCTACTGATGACACTTCGCGGAGGTCCTCTCTACGGATCAACCTCTGTTTTGCAAGGAGGCATTCCTCTTTACGGATAAAACCTTGCGAGAAATTTCTCTCTACTGATAAACCTCAAACGAGTCTCTTTCCTTTCATTTGGATAAGTCTCGGATGGTGATGAGTTCCTCTCTATGGATAAACATCACGAAAAATCCTCTCTACAGATCAATTTCCCTAAAGCGAGGAGGCACTCCTCTTTACGGATAAAACCTCACGGAGGTCCTCTCTACGGATCAACCTCCATTTTTACGAAGAGTTCCTCTCTACGGATAAACCTCTTTTTACGAGGAGTTCCTCCCTACGGATAAATCTCGTGGCACTCCGCGCTCCTATGGGGGGGTAAGAGCTCGGATCATTGCCTTATGGGAAACAAGGGCTCGGGTTCGGAGGCTGGAGTCCAAGGTACGCTAAATCCTTGACGGACCTCATTTCTAGCTAGGATGAGGACCTTGCATCGTGGATTGGCCTGTCACAAAGGAAAGAAGATAACCAGGTGAGGTGAGTGAATCCCCTTTTCTAACAAGTACAATCTCAGTAATTGTTTCACAGATATTTACCACAGATATTTATCACCGTAGAACCTCGACCATTGGTGAGAAAAAATATTTTTGCCTATAAATAGTGAGAGAAAAGTAAAGAAACAGGACCGGGACAAAAGACATGACAAAAAGATATTTTTTCTAAAACAGTATCCAGTGCGCACCAGATCTTCTCCTTTTCCCACCAAATTCCTCCCCTCTTCTTATAATCCACTTAGAACAATGGGCTCCTTTGTGACAGCTTGGACTCTCACCGGGACCCGTTCTCTGGCGACCATCATCGTAAAAAGTTTGACTTCAATTTTAACAACCTACTACAAACAATATATATATATATATATATATATATATATATATATCCAATGTATGGGGACAAAATTATGTGTAATATATATATTATAGAGAGAGAAGTAAGGTTTGGTCTCTCTCTCCGAGTTTAGGATTTTATGAAGTGGCACTCCATGAATTGAAGGAAGGATCTTAGAGAGAGAAAGTGAGAGAGAGAGAGAGAGAGCCTAGAGAGAGGATTTGGGTTCAATCGCATGGCAGCCGAAGTTAGTGGCTGTTTGGAGGACTGGCCGTGCATGGTGGCTGGACTCCTTGGTGCTGCTGGTTTTGCGTTCCGGCACCGCTGATGGATCTCCTGGTGGTGATTTGTTGATGGGTTTGACATGGAAGGTGGCCATGGTGGTTGGCGAGTGCGCCAGAGTATAATCTTCAATGAAAGAACCTTGCTGTGTGATCAACGTTCAACGGAGGCTGTGGCATTGAGGTTCACGGTCATATTGGCTCCGACCATGGTGGGTCGGTGGTGGTTGGTGATCACGGCTACGGCTGTTTCGGCATGAGGTATCATGACCGAACACGGTGGCTCTTGTTTGGGTCGTAGCGGTTGGCCATGATTTCCGGCAGCGATTGTCGGGGCTGGCAGTGGTGCTGGCCGTGTGGGTCTGCATGGCGGCAGCCATGATGGCGTGGTGGTGTTGTGATAGGTCGGCTTCAATGGACGTTCGGATTGTGGGTTCGGATGGCTGCAGGGTCTTTGGGTCTAAATGATGGTGCTCACAGTTTGGGGTCATGCATGGTGGTCGGATGGTGGAGAACTAGCTGGGTTCAGTTTGGTGATGCGCTTGGCTTCGGCTCCATGGTGGCAGCGGGTATGGCTGGTGGTTTGTGGTGGCCGAAGGTGGCTAGGACAAGGTTTCGGCAGTGGGTTGACGGTTTACGATGGTGGTTTCCCTCATGGCGTGGCTGGGCCGTGAGTGAAGGTAGCTTGGGTCCTTGCATGGCTGTTTTGTTGGCTTGTAAGGTGGATGTCTTGGTGCAGCCGTGAGATTCACGGCAGTAGGCTCGGTTGCATGGGGTTTCTTTGAGTGTTATTGTGCCATGGTTAGTGAAGGAAGCGTTCAGTGCCTCGCTCTCGCTCATGTAGTAATTTAAACTTTTGAACTAACAACTTTTGCTTCATAAGTTCATATTGATGGCATTGATGTAGTTGGTGGCTGCCGTTCGGTGGTACACGACTGGCCATGGAAGATGGCAGTGCATGATGATGGTGCTGGCACTGGTGGTCCTTTTACATGGTTTCAAGGTGGTAAATAGTGGAGTTAACCGTGGCTGTGGTGAGGAATTTAGGTTGGCTCACGGTTGGAGTTTGTGCTGCAATGGAGTTTCGGCTAGGTGGGTTTGGTGATGAAGATGACCGGTGTATGCTGAAAAGTTGGTGATGGTGTATGGACTGCTATGATTTGGGCTTATAAAATGAATTGGGCGAAAGCTTAGATTCGGCTTGCAGATTTAATTGGACTGTTAGTCAATTCTTGGAATTTAATTTGGATCAATTGGTGTTGGATTAAATTGGGTTTGAATTGTGAGTGGCCTGTTATTATGGGTCTTGGCTAGGTTTTACATGGACGACAGTTTGCATGCATTGGGCTGGAATGAAAGTTCTTTGGGCCAAGCCCAGAGACAGGAAGATTGGTTTAATTACATTTGAGCCGAGACAGTAAATTGGGTTGGTTTATTCGGGCTTGGTAATGAAATTTGTTTGGATTTGGGCTTGTTGAATTAGCCGGGGCTAAAATTTAAAAATAGGCCCAGTGCCATTTAAAAGAAAATATGGGCTTTGACAGTGGGTGGGCTGAAATCAATTGGGCAGCTCCAGTAGCATGTGCAACGAATTTGCGGGCTTCCGGATAATAAATCGGAGGTAAGTTGATACTCTTTTCTCCTATTCACATATATATTTAATTTACATGTGTTTATATATTTGTGCATACGTGAATGATTATGTATAAATTTTTATATATATATACACAATATATATATATATATATATATATATATATATATTGATGACTATGGATATGGTGATTTAAATTTTTTTAAATTTGTTTATTGTAATTTAGTTGGATTTTGAATATTGAGTATATTTGTGCATTAATTTAATTACGTGCTTGATATTTCAGTGCAAATGGGTGTATTATTTTATGAACATTATTTGTTAGTGTGTATGTGTGTGCTTGTTAATTTTTCTATGAAATTAAATGTGTTCGTTGCTGAATATTTGCATTTAAATTGTGTTATTTTATGTACGAATGGTATTTGCTTATTTGTACTTGCGGATATATTTTTTTGGTGCATTTAAAGTTATTAATGTTAAATACAACGTAATTAAATTGTGTTTATTTGATTATGTTATTTATTGAATTATATTTACTTAAATTATTTTTAGATTATGATACAAGGTCAGCTTGCTGCTGTAATGAAAAATTGTTCAACATATTCTTGTTAAACTTTGAGTTCACTTCCTCCCAGATATTGCAGGTTAGGACACTGATACGGGGCATGTCGGGATTTAGTAGTACCGGTTGAAGAGGTAACAGTGTGAGACCATTAGAATTTATTTCTATCTAAGATTTGGGAGAGATTGTATTATTTTGAGTGTTTGTACAAAAGAAATATATTTAATATTTCCTTCTAATGTAATGGAATGGTGTACAGAATTCTATGTATTTAAGGGACTGTTTGGAAATGGAAATTTAATTTTGTCTCTTTTATATTTTATTTTTATTTTATTTGTTTTTTTTTCACATCTCAAATTTCTCTTTGAAAATCTGGGGTGTGATAGTTGGTATCAGAGTTTTAGGTTCGAACACCTTAGGATTACGGGTTAGGACCCAATGACACGTTATGTTGGAACTTAGGTTTGAAAACCTTAGGACGACGGGTTAGGATCTAAACATACGTAAGTTTGAAATTGTGGGTTTAACTATAAGACCTTGTCGAAGGTAGTAGTGTGAGACCATTAGAATTTATTTCTATCCAAGATTTGGGAGAGATTGTATTATTTTGAGTGTTTGTACGGAAGAAATATATAGGCAAATTACATTTTGACCTCCTGAGGTATGTTCATACTTCAACCTGACCCCCCCCCCCGACGTTTGCGTATCTTCATTTACACCCCTGAAGTTTAAAATTATACATCACTTTAGTCCCAAAAGTCATTGTCAACAGTCAAATTGGCAAACAGTAACAAAAAATGTCCAAACTACCCTTCATCGATTTCACTTCTATAACCACCACCACCACCGCCATCCATCCCCACTCCTATAACCACCACCACCACCACCATCCCCACTCCCACAACCACCACCACCATCCTCACCTCCACAACCACCACCGCCATCCCCACCTCCACAACCACAGCCACCACTATGCCCACACCACAACCATGAGGTCTCGAAGGCAGTGTTCCCCCAAACCCTCATTCTGGATTTCAGTGACTTTGCAATCTAGCGTTCTTTGATTTTTTTCGCCCAAACTTTCGTTCTAGATTTCGCGTATAATCTAGCAATCTAGCGTTCTTTGGTTTTTTTCTGTTCCTCGTTCTTATTGGATCCATAGGTTTCTGCATTACAATGGATAAGGCTTGCGATGATATGGTTTGTGCCAAGTTTAAACAACATGGGGAGGCAATCGACAGTGGTGGACTCGAGCGTGACATAATCGGTGGAAGTTGGTGACAATGGAGTTTTGATGTTGGGTTGTGATGAGTGTTTCTTGGGTTTGATCGGTGGTGGTTATGGTGTGGCCATGGTGGTGGCTGTGGTTGTGGGTATGGATGGTGGTGGTGGTTGTGGAGGTGGGGACGGTGGTTACAGATTGTGGTATTTGGGCACGGTGGTCACTGTGGTTATAGGTATATATGGCGGTGGTGGTTGTGGAGGTGGGGACGGTGGTTACAGATTGGGTATGGTGGTCACTGTGGTTGTGGGTATGGATGGCGGTGATGGTTGTGGAGGTGGGGACAGTGGTTACAGATTGGGCATGGTGGTCACTGTGGTGGAGAGAAAAATGATACAGAAAAATATAATGTGTAATTTAGTGAATGTAAGTAGCGTAGTTTAGTCATTTTAGCATGTCGTGGACCAAAGTCAACCAAAAACTACTAACAGGGGGTGAAAATGAAGATTCGCAAACGTGGGGGATCAAGTTGAAGTATAGACATACCTCAGGGGGTCAAAATATAATTTGCCCGAAATATATTTAATATTTCCTTCTAATGTAATGGAATGGTGTACAAAATTCTATGTATTTAATGGACTGTTTGGAAATGGCAATTTAATTTTCTCTTTTATATTTTATTTATTTTTTTTCACATCTCGAATTTCTCTTTGAAAATCTGGGGTGTAACAGTTGGTATCAGAATTTTAGGTTCGAACACCCTAGGATTAAGGGTTAGGACCCAATGACACGTTAGGTTAGAACTTAGGTTTGAAAACCTTAGGACGACAGGTTAGGATCCAAACATTCGTAAGTTTGAAATTGTGGGTTTAAGTATAAGACCTTGTCAGAGGATCGAATTTTCTTTTATAGACATAAATAAGTTGTCTGCTGTGATTTTCATAATTATGATTTGATGTTGTTTTCGATATAGAGTTATATATATTCTCTATTTTTGTGCTATGGAAGTAATATTTAAATTTCTGAAGAATGAAAGGAAATATTAAGAGAAATGAGAGAATGGGCTGACTATTAACACAATTTCATGAGTGAATAGGCTGACTATTAACATAGTCCTATGAGTGACTATGACTGTCATTGTGGGTGTATTAACAGAATATTTGGAGTACTAATGAGTACAAGTAAAATTTTCAAGCATGGATGAGTTACCTATCATTACAATTATAATTATAATTCATGATGTAATTCTTATAGTTAATTTCTTGCATATTTAAATTCCCTATTTATATATATATATATATTTATTTATTTATTTGTGAGACTGCTTATTAGCTAGCTCCCAATACAGGCAACTCATCCAGCTCCCAATACAGGTAACTCATCCATGCCTTATATATATACGATATATTAGGATTGTCATACGGAATTATGAGTTAGCTAATAAACAGTCTCACCAATATATATACACAACATGTTAGGATTGTCATACTAAATTTGGACGTTTATATAGCTAGTTTTTGGGCATGTTTAAGCTACCAATGTATACAATTATTTAATTTAAAGCACATTTAAATTGCCTATAGGTATGGGTGATTTCAGACATAGTTGAGTTGCCTGCTAGATTTTATATTTATAAAATGCTATAAATTTTATGGGTTGTACATAATTCCGTAGGTACATTGTTTACGTGCTATATATTTTGTGATAACATGATTACATGTTTATTTACTTATAAAATTATTATAAGACGTTATCATTGTATTTACCTGTATATGTACATGGTGATAGTTTTTGTAAGGGCCCAAGTGAACAAGAAAGATATTATCGGAGTTGGGCTAGTGAGAAGAAATGGACATTTTCCTTCAATTAACACTTTTCTTACAACGTGTCTGGTTTATTGGTTGTTGAGTTGACTTGTTGGGTATGAAGGATAAAGAAAAGATGGTGGATGACAAAATATCGATGACGAAATTTCTTTTAAGGAGGGTAGAATGTAACAACTCAAAATTTTTATAAAGACCGAAATTTATTTTATTTAATTTTCAAACGATGATTGGATTGAAAGACTGATTTAATTTTGATTGAGGGTGTTTTTATTTTTATTTTTATTTTTATTAAATGGTATATATATATATATATATATATATATATATATATATATATATAATGAAGGAAAAGAAAGAAAGAAGAAAAGATGATCATTAGTGTCGGCTGGGGGGTGCATCATATTTTTTCTTATTATAACAAAACCCACTTGCCTATATATTAATAGGACTATTGTTTTCCACTTGCGGATATATATATATTCTATATATATATATATATATATATATATATTACTTATGTGCATATCCAATGTATGGGGACAGATTATATATATATATAACTTGGGTGTACATTCTTTAACAACGTAAGTTTTGGCTTAATTGTCTGATCCACTTAAACAAAGGGCTTATGTAATTAAGGCTCAGATGATGCATTGTATAAGTATAAAATAATAATAATAATAATTGAGGTCTAGTCAGGCACCTACTAAGCCCACTAGTCCAATCTTGCCCCGTTGACTGACCAAAATGGGTCTGGCTTCGACTCTCTGCCAACCAAAAAGACATACTGGACCTGACGAGCGGCCTATACACAAACATCAAGCCTCCTTTGGATAAGTAGGTGGAAAAAAATAAAAAAATAAATTATGATGAAAATAAAAGAAAAGAAGGGCGATGAATGATGGTCCTATAATTAACATTAAAAAAAATCTAGATAGTTAGTGTAGAATTTTATGCACTTAACATAACTCAGCATGATTTTTTAATTTTAGGAAAAGTAAGTGTGAACTTTTTTACAAAGTTTATCTATATATATTCGCAAGTTTCTTAATATACTTTTTCAATTAAAAATAGGTCAAAGTGTAATAAATCCTCATGTGGTTTCAAAATGGTGCACAATACTTCCCTCTTTTTTTTTTGGGTGCAACAAACACCCTCCAACTTACAAATTGGTACAATTTGTTTCTATTTGAATTAAAAATTGACTTAAAATGACAAAAATACTCTCACAAAAAAAATAATAAATAAAAATAAAAAAATGATTAATTTACTGAAAAATATCAAAAAAAATTACTAAAAAAAAATAAACATTAATTTGTCGAAAAAATTTACCCTATTTTACATTATTAGCGAAAATTACTGAAAAAAGAAAAAAAAAAGAACTTTAATTTGGTGAAAAAAACCCAAAAAAAATTACTGAAAAATATCAGAAAATAACTTTAATTTGTCAAAAATTATCGAAAACAATTACAAAAAAATACCAAAATAAATTTATCGAAAAAAATTGGTGAATTAAAGATCTTTTTTTGGGGTAAATTTTTTCAACAAATTAAAGTTCTTTTTTTGGGTAATTTTTTCTGATATTTTTCAGTAAATTAATCAGTTTTTTATTTTTTTATTTGTGAGGGTATTTTTGTCATTTTAAGTAAATTTTTAATCCAAATAGTGCCAAATAGGGGCAAATTGCACCAATTTGTAAGTTGGAAGGTGTTTGTTGCATCCAAAAAAAGGAGAGGGAGGTATTGTGCACCATTTTGAAAGCAGATGGAGGTATATTGCACTTTGGCCTTAAAAATATTATACTCAATTTTTATTATCAGATGTTTGAACTCGAGACCTTTAATGTCAACAACCATCTATTTAAAAGCTTAAGTGGTTAGAAAAAGGTGTTACTTAAATATACAAATACCCACATGAATTATAATAATTTAATTTACTATTTTCTCCAAATTATTTTTATAATTTAAGTTAAAAAATTTATGAATATTGCATTAAATGAACACTTGGAGACTCAATTCCTTAATCTAGGATGAAATTTTGAACGGAAGATATTTGAAGATCTTTTAGGTAAAGTCCATTTTATTCAAGGTACTTTCTAATTTGATTAATATTTCAATATAATCATCATAAACTCAAGCAAACATTTGGAGAAAAGATTTAAAGAGTTTTGGAATTTTTTTCCTTCCATGAAATGATTTTTGTAACCCCGACCTCCCATGCATGTGAGATAATTAGAACCCATTTCAAAAAGATAATCGAGCTTATCATAGGCAATGGTGAAAGATGAAGTGTTCTTATTTCATGAATCCTTAAAAATGATTTTTATTTTATTCCCATGTCAAATTCTTTGATAATAGAACTTCATATCAATTATCAACTCATCATATCAATTATAAACTCAATGTCTTATCATGGGATGTGATTGTTGAAATAGTTATCTATGAGTTGCGTGGTGCGGAAGTGATTGCGAAAGTACTTTAAAATCATGAGAGGGGTAAATGGGTTCACTTGCTTGTTTGCTTAATTTTTCAAATTAATTCTATTTTATGCCCAATTAACAATTAATCAAACGAATAAAGCAAGTAAATAAAGTAAAGTGTGAGTAATGTAAAAAATGCACCAGATATATATAGAAAACTGAGATCGGGGAAAAATTACAGGGGAGGCAAAAGCCTCAGGAAACCAATCCACTATGATGAAGCAAAGTACATCAGACTCTATTTCAGACTCACACCCCTATTCAATTTGTCAAGATTCTAATGCGAAACACCTTAGGCTTACAATTGCTACTTCAGGTCCAACTGCTGCAGAGTTCCAGCTAACGTCACGATCCTCACAGAAAGTTGCTGGAAAAACAAAAATACTTAGCAAGTATCTCGTTCCTTTTGTAGTGCGATATTATTTACCTTTCTTCTTCAGCAAGTAATAGAAGAACCACAAATTTAATGCTCTGATAAGCGAATAATTTGATGCAGTCTCTGAACAACATCCTAAATGTTAGTCGTGAAATATAGAAGTGTGTCCTCAAAATATAGAAAAATATTTTGCCCTATTAATTCTCAAGGCATATATGTAAATAAAACATGGATACGTATATATAGATAAGGGAGTCCTAATCCTACTTGGAAAATAAGTTAAAAACTAATATAGAACTCTCCTAGAAATTTCAAACCCAACAGGAATTAGAATTTTCGTCAAAATTAATTTTCTATTTGGAATAGGATAAATAAGAACGGTGCTAAAATACAAGGACCGGTGGAAATTTTTGAAATTTCTTGCAGAAACAAAACTACCGAACAAAGTTGGACCGGTCCTGAAAAATGGAGACTGGTCCTATTTTGAAAAATCCTAATTTTTTTCAGAAACCTTAATTTTCCAAAATAGGCTCAAAACTATAAAGTGAAAAGTATCCTCATCATACTTACCTATACTATATGATGTTCTTCTTGAAATAACTATTTCCATGCACTTGTATATCAGTTCGAAAATGTTGATGATCGATATAGAAAATAAATAAAAAATTACAACTCTATCAATCCAATTTTGAACACTGAAATTTTCCAATTACAAATTTATATCTCAAATTATCTGCAATCCATTTACTCTTCTCAAACTTTTTTCTTTCGGTTGTGAGATATATATAATTGTAATTGGTAAATTTCGGTGTCAAAACTTGTTGATCAAGTTGTAATTTTTATTTGATCTTGTGTTGCGATCTTCAGAGTTGAATGGAAGGTACGTATCTCGATACCGTGTATTTGATGAGGATATCACTTAGTACAGATATGTGAGTGAGGATACTATGTTTTGAAGTTTGGTGGGCTTAGGACTTAGAAAATATGTTTTAAATCTGAAAACTAAATTTTTCAGAAGTCCCACAGGTCCCTATTTATCAGGACCAGTCCAAATGTTCTCGGGACTTTGATTTTCAGCATATCTGAAAATTCGAACCTGTGATTGGTCCTACTTTTCTCAGAACCTTGGAATTTTTATGAATCTGTAGAAGTCCAACCGGTCCCTAAATATTAGGACTGGTCCGACTTAGCTGATGTTTGCGAAAATTTCCTTTTTGATACAAATTAGTTTCTTAGTTAGCCCAGACTTCTCTAAAACCTTTCTTAGATATTTTAAACTTGTTTTTCAAGTATACTAAGAGCGAGTTGCTCAATTCTGAGTGAGATTTTGTTTGGTTAATTTAGTTGTGAATTCCAAGATGTCTTATATTGTGTCTTCTGATAATGAAATTATTTTACCTCAATTTTTTGATTCTATAACTAGTACACAGCTTGAGTGGTCTAAGTTGAAAATGAATTATGAAAATTTATTTGAAAAATTGAAACTTGCTGAACTTGATAAATTGGAAGTTTCTATCACCAATAAAAATTTAAAGGAACTTAGACATGATAAGATGAATCTTCTTGGGAAAGTTGATTTTTTGGAATAGAAAGTTAAACAGATTAAAAGGTTTAATAATTCACTTGAGCATAAGATTTGATAATTTGAATAGTGAACTTGTTAAATCTAATCAGTCTTTTTAGAAATTTAACTCTGACACTTGCAAATTTGGTAAGGTGAATTTTTCTAAAAACTTGAGTAATAAAGAAGAATTAATTTCAATTTCAAGGGATTTGTCACTTCTAAAATCAAAAGATATTTTTGAAAAAGTTGAGGCTAAGCTTTCTATCATTACTCATGCTCCAAAACTTGTTCCAACATGCCATTTTTGTAGAGAAAAATGTCACATCAAGTATAAGTGTCAAAAGAGAAAAATTGAATTGAAAAAGCGTAAAGCCTTAGACAGTTCAAGATCTTTAATTTATGAGATGAAAGAACTTGAAAAGAAGTAACAAGAATTGAAAGGCAAATTTGATAAATTGACTTCCTTTAATTTTGTTTTAGATTATCATAACGGTAAAGAGAAGATCAAGAAGGAAGAACCTCTTAAGACTAATAATTCTGATTCTAAAACAATGAAGAAATCATTTGATCATAATTCTAAAACTGGTTGGGTGTAAAATGATAGTCTAAAATGTTTTGTCATGCACACTCTACTTAGAGCATTTAGTCTTACAGGTTGGTACTTTGATAGTGGTTGCTCTAGGCATTTGACTGGGGATAGAACACTGTTTACCACTTTTAAGGATTATGCTGGTGGGTCTATTATTTTTTGTGATGACAATGTATCTAAAGTGAGTGGTAAAGGTAAAATTAATTTTTTTTATTTTTGGTGAATTAAAAAATGTTCTATATATTAAAGGTTCAGCTGCAAACTTGTTGAGTATTAGTCAAATATGTGATATTGGTCTTCAAGTTAATTTTACTTAACATGGATGTTTCATAACTAATGAGCAAGGTGATTGTGTTTTGAAAGGATCTAGCACTTCTGATAATTATTATGTGATATTTTCAGATCCTTTATATATGTATTTTTCTGCTATTACTGATGAAGCTATTTTGTGGCATAAGAGAGTTGGTCGTCTGAATTATAATAATTTGGTAAGTCTCTTTAATCATGAATAAGTTCGAGGTTTGCCTAAGTTGAAAAGGCCAACATATGAGGTATGTGGATCATGTTAATTAGGTAAGTAAACTAGAGTGTCACATAAGGGACTTAAGCATCAAGTCACTTTTAGACCTTTAGAGTTGATATATATAGATTTGATGGGTCCAATAAGAACTTAAAGCATAAGTGGTAAAAAGTATATACTTGTCATAGTTCATGATTTTTTGAGATTTACTTTTATTGCATTCTTGAGAGAAAAATCTGATGTTTTTGTTTTCTTTAGCTTAATTTTTCAAATGATTCAGAATGAGAAAATATATGCAATAACTCGTGTTAGGAGTGATAGAGGAGGTGAGTTTGAACCTAGACCTTACATGGAGTATTATGATAATCTTGGCATAAGTCATGAATTGTCTGCACCCAAAACACCTCAGTAGAATGTTATAGTTGAAAGGAAGAATAGAACAATTGTAGAGATAACACGTACCATGCTTCATGAGAGTAAGTTAGCTAAATATTTTTGGGTTGAAGTTGTTAGTAATGCTTGTCATATTTTAAATAGGGTATACCTTAGGCCTGGAATTGAAAAAACTTCATATAAACTGTGGTAGGAAAAGACGCCCAACATTAAACACTTTAGAGTTTTTAGAAGTAAATGTTATATCCTTAGAGATAGAAAAATTTTGATTCTAGAAGTGATAAAGGATGATTTTTGGGGTATGCAATGAATAGTCGGGCTTATAAAGTCTATAATCATCGCTCTAAAGTTGTAATGGAGTCAATTAATGTTTTGATTGATGATTCAAGGCCTAAAGAGATACATGATTAACCTGAGAAAGACGAGAGAATAAACACCTTAGAATTACTTGAGAATGAAGTAATGAACCTAATGAGAGAGAGGTTGAAAAAGAAAGTGAGGGAGAGACTGATGATGTAGGTGATCATATAAGTGGTAATGAAATTGTGGAATTGATTGATAATACACATGAACCTATAGATAATCCTGCACCACAAGTAGAAGTCCTAATTTTTGGAAATTCTTGGGTTTGAAGTCGTCACCATTGACCAATATGATAGGGTCATGGGAGGAGAAAAATACTATGAGTAGAGTTCGAAATAACATAGGACACTCATGTCATATGCCTTAGTTTGAACCCAAGAATATTGATGAGATTCTTTAGAGTTCTGATTGGCTTGTAACAATGCCAGAAGAGTTGAATCAATTTATGAAGAATGATGTTTAGAAGTTAGTATCTCAATCTAGGGATGTGAACATCATAGGAACCAGATGATTTTTTAAAATAAACTTGATGAGAATGGTCTTGTGATAAGAAATAAAGTTAGGTTAGTTGCACAACGATATACTTAAGTTAAAATAATTAATTTTTATGAAACTTTTGCACCAGTTGCTAGACTTGAGTCTCTTCATCTTCTTTTTGCTCTTACATGCCACTTTAAATTTAAATTGTTTCAAATGAATGTTAAAAGTGTTTTTCTAAATAGTATTTTGCGAGAAGAAGTATATGTAGCTCAACCAAAAGGCTTTGTTGATTCACATAATCCTGATCATATTTTACATTTGAAAAAGGCTCTCTGTGGTTTGAATCAAACTCCTAGAACATGGTATAAAAAATTAACTTTTTATTTGTTACATAAGGGCTTTTGGAGAAGGGGAGCTGATAAAACTTTGTTCATAATCAAGAAAAAGGAGAATTTACTTGTTGCCCAAATTTTTGTAGATGATATTATTTTTTGTTTTACCTCTGATAACTTTGTTCATGAATTTGCTAGGGATATGAGTAATACTTTTGAAATGAGCATGTTTGATGAACTAACATTTTTTCTAGGACTCCAGGTGAAGCAATTTCATGATGAAATTTTTATATCTCTAACTAAGTATGCAAATGAGTTAGTCAAGAAGTTTGGTTTGGACAGTTCCAAACATATACAAACTCTTATGAGTACTTCTTTCAAGTTGGAGAGGAACTCAGATACTAATAGAGTTAACCATTTATTGTATAAGAGTATGATTGGCGGCTTGTTGTATTTTACAGCAAGTAGGCCTGACATTGTATTTTGTGTAGGAGTATGTGCTAGGTATCAAGCTGATCCTAGAGAACAACATCTCATTGCTATTAAGCGCATTATTTGTTATGCCAATAGTTCTTTGAATTATGAATTGCTTTTTTTTATAGAGTTTAATTATGAGATTGCAGGTTACATTGATGCTAATTGGGCTGGTAACAAAGATGATAGGAAAAGTACTTGAGGTGGTTGTTTTTATGTTGGTACTAATCTTGTTTCATGGTATAACAAGAAGTAAAATTATGTTTCTTTATCATCTTGTGAAGCTGAATATTTTGTTGCTAGAAACTGTTGCACACAATTGCTTCGGATGAAGCAAATGCCATTGAATTATGGAATTGAAGAAGGTACAATGTCTATCTTTTGTGATAACAACAATACAATTAATATCTTAAAGAATCCAGTTTTACATTCTAGAACAAAACACATTGACATTCGAAATTATTTTATCCAGGAATTAGTTGAACAAAATGTTGTATCTTTGGAGAAAGTGCATACAGATCATAATCTATATGATATTTTCACAAAGCCTCTAAATGCTTCTAGGTTTCATCGCCTTAGAAAATTTATAGGCATTTGTTGTCTTGATTAGATTGCATGGCATTGACATAATCAAGAAAGGAATTTCATACTTATTTTATGAGTTTAGATTATGCATTTAACCTTGTACTTTTATGTTTTATTTTTCTTTTTCTTTTGTGAAGTCAAGCAAACCATATTAGGATAAGTATATTGAACACAAGGAAATTAATGACACATTGACTACATATGTAGGACATACTATGGCTAAGTGTTGAAAATTTTGGTTTTGCTTACTTATTTTGTTTAGTAAATGAATGATAATGAGTACATTTACTAAATTATTTTTATGTCATTGTTTTGGTCAAATATAGTGTTGATGTGATAAAACATTATTTTGAGAATTAAATTTTCAATGTTGTGCTAAATACCAAAAAGAGTAATGAATGAAAAAAATTGCAACAACTAGAAAAAGAAAAGTAAAGAAAATATATAAAAAAATTGTTGAAACATATTCTCATGGAAAAGACTACCTTTGGGATTTGTTCGAAACTACCACTACAACATAAAATCTCCAATGAGATATATTTTAAAATAAATTATTTTGAGAAAATAACTGGTGGATCCCATAAGAGTGAAAGCCATCGAATATGTATGTGTGAGGAATAAAAAAGAAAAATTGAGCGTCTATGCACATGTTGATTGTTTGATTTCTCAATGAGTGTAATATCACTGAAATATTATCTGGAAATTTAAATGATTGACAAAGAAACCTTTTGACTTATGAAAATTTATGGTGATTTTACTACATTTACTAAGTGTGTGAAACTAATTGATTAAACTTAAGTTTTGGTTTGTTGTGTTCATACAGTCTTGTGGAGTCAATATCTTCTATTATTTACATATACAAGTTCTATATGCTTGCTTGCTTGCTTCTCTTTAATTTTTTCCTCTTTGAGTCTCTTGTCAATTTCTGACAAAAAGGGAGAGAAAGATGTGAGAGTTTTATAGAATTTTATTGAAGAGATTTTGACTTTTGTGAATTTTAGGGAGAGTTTTCTAGTCATTTATCAATAAGGGGGAGATGAGAGAGTCTGGTTGTTTGCATGAGCATTGTGCATTACATGCACATTTTGTATGCATTGGAATTACTTGATTATTTTTATATGTGTGCTTATATTTATTTGTCTTTATTAAGCTTTCACGAATGTATTTTTGAGTGTTGTTTTGTAGAGTATCGGGTTCATCATATTTGCTAAATATAGGTGTTTTTCATATTTGACACAAACTCAAGATCAGAGTGACTGCTTGGTTTGGCTCAGTTGTGTTTTTATATTTTGACAATTGTAATTTATCTTGTTTGCTGTGGGGTAGATTACATATTGTCTAGGTTGGTTTTGTCACGAAATTGCCAAAGTGGGAGATTTTGAGATATATATAATTGTAATTGGCGAATTTCTGTGTCAAAACTTGTTGATCGAGTTGTAATTTTTGTTTAATCTTGTGCTACGATCTTTGGAGCTGAACGAAAGGTGTCTCGATACCGTAAATTTGTTGAGGACATCACTTAGTACAGGTATATGAGTGAAAACACTATGTTTTGAAGTTTGGTGTGCTTAAGACTTAGAAAATATGTTTTAAATGTGAAAATTGATTTTTTTAGAAGTCCCTCCGGTCCCTATTTATTAGGACCAGTCCAACTTTTCTCGAGACTTTTAATTTTCAACATGTTTGAAAAGTCCCACCGATCCCTAAAAATCAAGACTGGTCTAACTTTTCTCAGGACTTTGAATTTCTACAAATCTGCAGAAATTCCACTGGTCCCTAAATATTAGGCCAAGTTTGACTTAGCTGATGTGCGCAAAAATTTCCTTTTTGATCCGAATTAGTTTCCTAGTCAGCCCAAACTTCTCTAAACTTTTATTAGATGTTTTAAACTTATTTTCCAAGTATACTAAGGATTCTAAACCTTATAAATACATATTTATGCTCTTACCTAAGTGTGAGACTTAATGATTTAATTGTTAGAGAGAGAAATATATTTTTGAAGCTAAAAGAAAAATTTATGAGAGAAAATATTTGTTGATTTTATTTTTGAGAGCACACACACATGGTGTGTTTAAGTTGTGATGCTCTTCTCAATCTAATTAGTGGATTTTTTAAAATATCATCAGTTTACACAGTTTGATCAGAGCAATAGAGGTGGTTCCTTGAAACTACAAGTTTTTATCTGAAGAAGAGGAGAAACGATCACTATGAAGGAAACAAAATACTTGCAGAGTATTTGTGTTCTTTTAGCTACTATTCTGGAAGAATTGTGACGTTAGTTGGGTGTCTACAACGATTGGACCAAGAGTTGCAAAAGTAAGCCTGAGGTATTCCGCATCAAAGTTCTTATTAGAGTGGAGTGAGTGTAAGTCTGTGACAGAGTCTGTTGTACTTTGCTTTGAGATAGTGGATTGGTTTCTCTGGGGTCTTCTACCTCACCCCTGTGGTTTTTTTCTTCTTAGGGTTTTCATGTAAAATTTCTGGTGTCATCTCTAACTTTCCTTACTTTCTTTATTTATTTTATGTTTGATCTGGATCCTTAATTGATAATCATTATGAGTAATTAATCAATCATAAAAATTAGGCAAGAAGATCTATTCACCCCCCTCTAGGTCTAAGGATTAGCATCTCACTCTAAATTAACTGAATTGTTTTCATACCACATAACTCCCACAGGTATTGGAAGAAAAAATATCTCATATCTCCAATCAATTTAGTTCTCTTAAAAAATTTCTAGCAAGTTTTTTTTTTTGGCTTGATTATGTAATAAAAAGATGATCCTATCTAGATTTTTAATTCTAGCATGATCCTCATCGTGTAATCATATACACATGAAAAAATATGTTTGATTTTCTAGCAGAAATTAACTATTAAATGAAGAGTCACTGCTAGATTATATAAAAATTCTAGGGTTCTTTCATATGTAAAACATAGATGTGTACTCGTATCACTTTCTCTGATAGCAAAATATCATATCAATTATCAGCTCTAGATCATGTTATAACATGTTATTGTTAAGAAGGAGTACCAAACACCAAACTATTTGGACTCTGTTTAGTCTTACGATTTTTTAAGCTTCCCTTTTTTGCTCTTAGAAAAATAAAAGATGATCTTAGACTTTTCCACCTTGAAGATAATTTTACTGTGCAATCAGTTTTCCATAAGAAGGAAGAAGAATATTTTGTACAAATAAATAGGTGATTTTTCAAACCAATTAAGCCACAATCATTGAATTTATTTAAAAGAAGCAAAATAATAATAATAATAATAATAATAATAATAAGAATACGGTCAATGGTTGTTGGTTAGTTACTATTGAGAGTCGATTACTCCCACACACAAAAATGTGTTATTTGTCGAATTTGAATTCTCTCTAATACTTTCTCTATCCAAGCATCTCTTGTTCACATCCAACAATAAAAACTATCATCTCAGTTCTTATATAACTACTAGTATGCTATGATTTTATAACCCACGTAATCTAAACAAAATGGTGATATGGTGTTTTTCTAACTAATAAATTCATGAAAGCTATTATCTCTGAGTAGTTATACAAGAAATGAGATGACATTTTTTATTGTTGGATGTGAACAAAAGATGCCTGGATAGAGAAAGTATTAGAGATAATCCAAATTTGACAAATGACACAAGAAGGTCATGAAAGCTATTATCTTTGAGTTTGATTCCTTTGATTTTGGTATTTTTTTTCCTCTTGTGCTAATTTTAATGATCCTTTTTGATTTTGTTTCCATTATGAATAATGATACTAATAATGATTCTTCTTTTAATGTAGGTAAAATAAAAAAGTATACAACTTTGAGTCAAGTTTGTTCAGAAGAATCAGAAGTTAAGTAATCAGATGGAGAACATGAGGAAAGCAAGTTAAAAAAGGCCTTTGATGAATTATTTCAAGAAACAAATAGACTTAAGATGCCTTACAAGAAGCAATCCAAAAAGTTGAAGCTAGTAAAAAAAGAGAAATATACATTAAAGATGGAGAATATGCAAAAATAACAATTGATTGATGATAGAGGAGTTGATATTCAAAACCTTCAGAATAAGGTAAAATTTCTCGAGAGTAAGGTAAGTCAAGTTGTTTATGCTAGAGATACTCTTGTTACTATAATTGATTTTCTTGAGCCTAAATTGAAAAGTCACAAGAGTCATTGATTGCATTTACGTCTAAACAGATTAAACTTGAAAACATGATTAGTGTTAGTAAGTCTGTAGAAGATAAGACTGGACTATATTATAATGGGTCATCATCTAAGAGTCAAAATGTATTTGTTAAACCCAAGAACTTGAATTTGTCTACACCCAAACCTAAGCTTCAAGTTAAGTCTTTGCATGCTAATGTTGTGCCCAATATGCTTTACTATACTTTTTGTGGTAAAACTGGACATAGTCAACATTATTGCTATAAAAAGAGAGATGATCATTCTTCAAATTTTCATGTCCATAATTCTTTTGTTAAGTGTAATACCCTGAAAAATTTGGACGTCTATTATTTTAAAGAATTTAAATTTCTTTATATTATTATTATTATTATTATTTTTCAATTCATGTGGAATGCCTTTATATGCATTTTATCATTTCATGTGAATTGTTAGGTCTTTATACAATTATTATTTTATGTGAATTGGTTATCTTTATAAATTCTTTCATTTCATGTGAATTGCTCTACTTTTATTTTTATCAATTTATATAAATTGTTTAATGATTGTGTATTATTTGATTTAAATATTTTAAATGATTTGGATTGGGCTAGGGAGGAATCTGGGCTGGAATGGTTGGGCTAAGGATATGCTTAAGTTGTTGGGCCATGGTTATAGTTATATTATTATGGTTATTATTATTATTATTAGTTATTTAGTTTTTAGAAAAAATATTAATAATAATAGAATAAAATGATTAGGACAAAAGATAATAAGAAACTAGGGTTTCTGCCGTTTGCATTACGCACAAAAATCAGGAGAGTAAACAAAAGAGAGAAGGAGTTCGGGTAAACGAGTATTTGAATCGTCAAAGAGACAAGTTTGATTCTTCTCTTCCCCTTTGAATCCGTATGCATAGTCTAGGTTTGAAGATTGTGTTTATTTTAAAAATTTGTATATAATTGTTTTTTTTTTTCTGTTGATAAAATTTATGAGAATTAATTATGCTAATTGTATAGACATGTTGCTAGAAATTTGTATGCATTTAATTATGAAATTAAATGATTTTGCATGCTAAGAATAATTCTGTGAATTAAACATTAGGATTTTGGAGTTTTGGTACTGTTTTAGGGTATTTTTGCATATGTATATACATGTATATATGATTGTATAAGCGGGTGTATATATATACGAACATGAAATTTGGGTTTACTGTGTTTATCATTTTTGAGGGATTTTGTTCCGATCAATAGGTAGATCTTACTTCCTAGAACAATCCTTGAAAATTTGGTTGTAAACCGTTAGGTAGATTGATGGGAATCTGACTTTGAAATTTTAGATTTTCGAAACTTGAAATTGGGCGTTTTTGATTTAGGCCACGAGAGGGCGTGAATTTGGTACCAATGTGTAGCTTAGATAGAGACGAGTTCAATGGTATATTCATACGCACGATTTGGTGTCCGGAAGTGACCGAAAAATGGTCGGAAAGTTTGGCCACCATTGTTGAGCTTTAAAGCTCCAGCCATGGGAAGAAGAAAGAAGAAAGAAAGAAAGAAAAAAAAAAAAAAGAGAGTGTGGGGGCAGCGCCGCCGGCGCCAGCACCGGCCGGTGACCAGAAAATTGTTTTTGGGCCCCACTCGCAAGGGCCCACCTCCAGGTCCAATATGGGCCCATTCCGGATAGTTTTGATATTTCTTTTGTATTTTTGAAATTTTTGGAAAAATTTAAAAATTGGAAAAAATTATTTTTTAAAAATACTTTTATAATTCTAAAAATTCCAAACATTTTATGTCAACTTCCTGGGACTTAAGGAGCTTGGGGTTTAAATTTCATATCCAAATGATTTACCATTCTCATTAAATTAATTTTTAAAGTGTCTAAAAACTGTTTTTTTAGCTTCTTTAATTTTAGAAAATACTTAAAAATTTCCAAAAATTTTGAAATTTTTACTGTAATTCTTTAGAGGATAAATACACTTGGTTTTAAATTTTTAACTCAAAATAATATTTCCTTGTTGTTCAATTTATTTTTAAAGTGTCTAAAAGTTGAATTTTTACCTTCTTTTATTTTTAAAAAATATTTTAAAATTTTAGAAAATTCTAAAAAAATTTAGGTAACTTTATAGGATTAAAATGCACCTGGGTTTTAAATTTCATGTGAAAATGAGTCTCCCTTGTGATTGTGTTGGTTGTGAAAGTATGCCTCAAATTATGTTTATTTTCTTTTTGCTAGAAAAAAATATTTTTAAAATTCTCAAAAGTTCTAGGAAATTTCAGCATGATTGAATAGGGTTTTTAGCAGTAGAATATGCCCAGAAACCTAGATAAAAGTTAGGTTTAGACTCCCTCATATATTTGAGTGCATTGAAGGTTGAGTTGGGAAATTGCTTCTTTAATGGATGTTTGAGTTATTTGATTTACTTGAATGTAATTTTCTTTAAGGATATAAATGCCCATCAAATACTTGATTATAGTCTACTTGTGAACGATTTGTCTTATGATGATAATTTCATGTTGGATGATTTGAAATAACGGTTTGTGCAAATTTAAATCATAATGCACCTTGTTATTTTATATTGCATATTGGAATTTATCTATGCATTTTATTTTGGCATGTAAGGATTGCTCGGCGTGTCAGGATCGCCCATACCTAATAAGGTATCTATGTATTTTATTTGGCATGTAAGGATTGTCCGGCGTGTCAGGATCGCCCATACCTAATAAGTTATCTATGCATTTTATTTGGCATGTCAGGATTGCCCGGCGTGTCAGGATCACCCATACCTAATAAGGTATCTATACATTTATTTGGCGTGTCAGGATCGCCCATACCTAATAAGGTATCTATACATTTTATTTGGCATGTCAGGATCGCCCATATCTAATAAGGTATCTATACATGTATGCACATGTTTTCTTTATTTTGAACTTAAAGAATGTATTCATTATTGGATGATAAGGGTTTGTTGGAACAATGTATAAGATGATTTTACTTCTGAAAATATGAACTAAATAGGAAATGACTAGTATGTATATATCTATACCTATTAAGGTATCAAAAGATTAAATGATGACATGTTAGGATTGCTTAAACTTGATATTATTTCATGTTATGTTTATTTCTGCTGAACTTAAGAAATGTGATCACTTTTGCATAGTAAGGATTTAGGTGGAATATTATAATTAATGACTGTTTTTTGAAAACATGAAACTGGAATAAAAATAACTTGTATGTTAAATCTATTATTTTCTTTTGTGTCCCTTATACTGAGGGTATGTATATTGGTTCTCTAATTAGAATGTAGTAGATAGAACTTGCTCGTGGGTTTAATCCACTTTGTTGATATTTCAGGTTTTTGTCAGGTTCCACTGCAAGGATAGAGTTTTAGGGTTAGTTGTGGCAGACATCTCTTCTCGTCGGTCACAGGGTAGAAACCTATCCTCTTATTCAATGGTTAGACTATGAACTCTTTTGGAGGTTTTGGTTGTTGGTTTTAAATTAGAGTCTTAAACTTGTGTTTATTCTGGTTAAGGGGTCCTTGCGTTACGGAACTTCCAAATTGTATTACTAGGCATATAACTATTTATTTATCGGTTATTTCAATTCAGTGGAATTTTCTGTTCAGCTTTTAGAATTATTTTAGTCTGTCTTTTGTATTCTATGCTTGTTGCTACCAGTTGTATGTATCTCCCAAGTTTTGTGTATGAGACTGGCCACCTCATTCGCGAAATTTTCTGGGGGTATTTCACTAAGAATAAGGTTCATGCTAGAAAGCCATATAATCAGAATAAATTCAAAAATTCTCAAGCTAAAAAGAATTCAAATAAGAAGAAGAATGCCTTTAATTCTCAACAATACTTTTATGATAGTTTGCATGTTAAAACAATTTGGATGAAAAAGAAAGATTTGAAAATTTTGTGTCAATTGAAACTATAGAATTTATTCCTAATAGGTCCTTGAACTTATGTTCATTTTTTTTCCATTGCACCATACATTATAGTGTATGTTAGGTTTTATGTATTTTTTATGATAATTATGAGAGTATGAGAATCATGTTTTTCTATGAAATAATGTGAGTTCTCTATATTTCTTTTTAAATTCACTATGATTTGTGAATATATGATTGAGACACTTAGTTTATCAATGAATGACGTTCTTGAATTTATGATCTAAGCATTGATGACTAATTTGTTTATTTATTTTTATTTAATGGTGAATCTTTTGAATCTATACAATTTGTGCACCAGTTGAACTCTAAGAGAATTGATTGAAAAATAATGTGAAGTTAACTAGAGTATATTGTATGAGTAGCATTGAGAGCTTAAATGATCAATAAAAAAATGAATGAAAAGAAAATATTCTATGTTTATTTAAGCAAAAAAAGAAAAAGAAAAGAAAAGAACAGAAAATATAAAAAATTGAGTTGCTGAAAATATAAGACGAAGGAAAATGCTACATTCGGGATTTGTTCGAAGATACCTTAACAACCAGTTCTCCAATGAGAAAATTAAATAATAATGTTGTTAGAGAATTTGATGAAGTTGGATTGCGCGCACACACACACACACGAGAATTTATTAGATGAATTTCTAAATTTTTATATATATTTGTACATTAGAAATATGCCTTGATCATGGAATTGAGAATGAATTTTATTGATAAATTGATGGGTTTTAAAGGTTTGCAATTGTGACTTTAATTGAATTTTTATGAAAATTTTAGAACTTATTATTAGTTTATGTGAAAAATTAATTCTAATGCTTGCATGATTATTACATGTTTATTTTTCATATATTCAAAATTTCAAAAAGATTTTCCTAGTGTTAGGTTTTTGTAGTTTGATGACTAGTTTTTTTGGGCTTTTATGTTTTGATGATTCGGACTAGTTCATCTTTTTTACTAGGTTTATGACTTAAACTTGTTCAGTTTTGGAGTAACATTGTAGGTTTAGACCTAGGACATCCTTTTGATAAATATGTTGTTTGATAGTTGTTGATGTATAGGTTCTATTTTTTTGGCAATACTTGTTTTAGACACGATATATTTGGATATTTAGTTTCTAGATGTTATGCGTTGATATGCTTAGCAATCTTCGGTGTCAAAACTGAAAATGATCAAGTTGTAATATTTTTATTTATATTCTTGTAATCAATCACACAATTGAAGTCAGAGAGCATGGACAAAGTTCTTCACCACACATGCATGTGATCAAGTCATAAATAGTTCAACAAGAAGCTTGCTCCTTTGAAGATAACATTAATGTTTTGATTGTTTGAAGCTTTTGAGTGATTCTAAATATATGAGGATATCATTGATCAAGTATGAGAGTCACGTAGTCTAGGTAAAGTGGTGAGAACACATAGTTTTCAAAATGGGAGGTTCTATCCTTGCAAATTAAGGTTTTCGGGCGAAATTTCAAAAATTTAAAGGTTAGACCGGTCCAAGCCTTTCCTGGACCGGTCCATGAAGTCTGAAGACTTCAGAATTTGTAGGGCAAAGCCTTGGACCAGTCCAAGAATGCGTTGGACCTGTCCATGCCTGCTGTGTTGGCTTTTTGGCTCTGTTAGCTTCCTATTTTGATTGGGATTGAACTCTAAACTTTTCTAAAACGTTGGAATTCGTTTCCAATTAGTTTTTCAACTTATTTTTCAAGAAAAATTAGAATTTTTAGCATCTATATAAACCTCATATGATTTTTCTCTGATTACGCTTTCAATATACATAAAAAATATTATATTTAGAGATAAAAAAATTGAGATATTTTTCAACAAAGAACTTTGATTTTCTATTTATATTTTCGAGAGAACACACACATACACATTGAGTGATTTAGGTTGTATCTCTCTTTGCTTGATCAATCGTTCAAAAATTGCTTCCTAGATTTCTTTTTAATCAAGTCATTGGATTGTTCAGTTTCTTCTACAACTGATCGTTGGTGAGAAAAGAGAAGAAGATTGCACAACTAAGGGGACATAATACTTGTTGAGTGTTCGTGTTCTTCCAGTTACTCTTCTGCAAGAATTGTGACGTTAGCCGGAAGTCTGCAATAATTAGATGAGGGAATCACAAGAGTAAGCCTGAGGTATTCCACATCATATTCTTGGTAGTGTGGAGGGTGTGAGTATGGGATAGAGTCTATTGTACTTTACTTCAAAATAGTGGATTTGGTTCTCCAGGGCTACAAGTCTCACCTATGATTTTTTCCTTTCTGAATTTTTCACGTGTATCTGGTGCACTCTTTACTTTATCGCATTTTACTTTATTTACTTGTTTTGTGGGATTGCTTTAATTTTAATTAGAGTTAAAATTGAATCAATTTAAAAAATTAAGCAAATGAGTAAGTAAACATAATCACCCCCTCTTGATTTCATATAAACTTTTGCAGCTAGTTCCGTACTGCGATACTCACATTCTTTAGATCCTGGCTAGACCAAACTTAAAGATAGACAATGGTGAAAGATGAAGTACTCTTATTTCATGAATCCCCTAATAATTATCCTAGATCTACGGTTAATTGATGTTTTCCAATTCATCTCAAATTTCTTTGATAACAAAACTTCATGAATATTATCAACTCAAGGTCATGTTAATTATAACATATGGTCGTTGCAATAGTTATCGCATATCAGCAATCAGTTTAGTCTTTTGGAAAATTTTCTAGTAAGATTTTTTCACTTGGTAATGAAATAAAAAGATGAGCCTAACTAGACCAAACCTAATGATATCCTCATTGTGCAATCGTATATATATGAAAAGAGATGTTTGATTTGTCTAGTAGAAATTTAATATTAGATGGAATAGTCACTACTAGATTAAAGAAAAATCAAGGGCTCTTGTGTTAAACATAATTTATTTCATATGTGAAAGGATTAAGTATGTGGGTAAGGAACATTGAAGATTTTTGTGCAAATATCTAATAGTCTAGTGTATGTGCAAAAATTTGCTAGTAAAGAAATTAAGCAAATTTTTTCCACAAAAATACACTCAGAAGAATAGAGAGAATAGATTCTAGTTCTTATTATCAATTAGGCTCATGCCTCTTGAATATCAAAATACAAGAATCGAAATTTTTCTCCCATTTCTTTTGTCTTTTCTTTCTGTATTTATGCAAGAAATGTAACCAATTTTTGGGTAATTCTTTGCTGATTATTTGTTGATCTTCCTTTATCCTGGTAGATTTGAGTTAGTTCCCCTGTTGGAGGAGAGTATCATGCCTTTCCCCATTTGACATTGTCTTTCCTAGGGGATTCTTGTTTAATTTTTTACTGAATTGGATAAATAATTGGCTCTTCTGTTCTATCCCAATTGCCACGTATAATGTCCATGTTTTAAAAATGTGTCTGGCACATGTCACATTTCACTTTACAAGTGTTAGATTTTTATTGGTGAAAATTTTTCCATCCACACTTTTCCCCTAGTTGCCTCTTGTTTGATATAATGGTCATAACGGGAGAGAATTATATCGGCCAACATTTTTAAATCAATCATTAACGTGCGGCATCTGAAGAGTTGTAATGTTTAAAAAAGAAAAATGCTTCTTTCAAGGGCGGTGGTTGCCGTCTAGTGAGTAGATGTGGCTTTTACTATCTATATAAATCCTAACCTCATTTTTTTAGCCTTACTTGCAATCTTATTTCTCAAGTCATACCCATAGAGCTTCTAGCTATTTTTGTCACTTTCTAGGTTTTAGCCCTTTCTGCCTCCAATCGTTCTTTCTCTTCTTGAATCCTTTATTTCTTTCACCATGGGTAAGAATAAGAAATTGCCACCCCCCCCCCTCTCAAAAAGTGTAAACCTAAAAAAAAAATTCAATTTTAGTTTCATTTTAAATTGAGGTTAAGCATGATTTAATTAATTATTTGTATGCTTAAGGATTTTTAAAAGTTCTTTGTAGTTTTTGTGTTTAGGTGTGGGACCGGGAAAGGTCTAAGTGACTCGGAAGATGTTCGCGGGTTTTGTAAGTGACGTAAGGGTATAAGTGAACTTAGAAGGACTTAAATAAAGTTTGGTGAAATGAGGGAATGTTATTTTGCGAATAAATGAAAGAACAAAAGGGTAGAGAAGCAAAAATAAAGAGTTAAGGGACTAACTTGCAAAGTCTTGCACGACTTATGTGTATAAGATATGTATGGATACAAGTGAGTGGAGAATTCCGATTCCTCTTCTCTCTCCCTCTCTTTAGTCAGCCCTAACTCTTTCCTTCTCACCATTTTTCATATTCCAGCTTATTTCTTTATTTTGGAAGGCTTAAGGCTTGATTTGGGTATTACATGTTTAAATGAGTTTTTGTGCATTAATATACTAGCTTGATGATGTATGTGTGTATAAAGTACGTTGTGTGAGTTCTTTATACTTGGAATACATATAAGTGTTGTATACTAATGTGTTGCACACTTAGATTTATTGAGGAAGTTGATGTTGGCATATTGATTAGGAAGCATATAGATTTATATTAGGAGATTTTGGACTCCATGTGTTTGATAAAATGTCTAAAAAAGTTTTTTCTCAAAAAATGCATACTCATTGAGGTTTTATGGGTTGAATGACATTGCATTGTGAAACGCATGATTTGTGTTTGATGTGCATTAACTAAATGAAGTTGTAATGCATTTGATATGAGTTTCTAATATTTTTGTGTATTTGTACACTTGTGTGGTGATTATTTCTTTTTGAGAGAATGTCATAAGAAATAAGAAGGGCCCAGAGCATTAGGATGAAATGCCTAAAACTTAGCCAAGAGGATGTCACTATTGTTGGCCTCCAAGACACTTACTATAGTTTTCGATTGTCGACTACTCCCCAAACTTGGTTGAAAATGAGATTTAAATTCGAGTTGTTCATATGTAATTGATTTAGATTTCTTTCAAAATTATTGATGAAATTGTTTAAGTTTGGTTCATAAACATGACAAGGTATGCTATATAGTTTGATAGAAATGTCATATATCATTCATTCATGACCCTGGTCATCGTTGGGTTAGTTAGAGCATCTCTACTGGACATGATGTCACTCACCCCCTCCAAATTTTTTTTGTTGATAAAGCACCAACAATTGATGAAATGTAGGGTGCTGAGGCAAAACACTTCGACATTCTTTTTCTAAGTTTTGTTTCAATTACCATGTATGTGTTTGACACTTAGGGAAGAATCTTAGTTAAGACATAGAATGGAGAATGTTTGTACTAAGGATCTATATACCTTGTTGTTTTGTCAATTGTCCCAATGTACTATCTATCTTTTGAATCCTTAACATGTTATGTAATATAGACGAACGAGTCCTATTTGGTAATGTATGTAAATTCCGGGCATGTTCCCATTTCAAATGATGTATCTACATGTTATGGATATTATTGATTTATGTTGATACTTAAGAAAGCATATAAATCATAAAATAGATTTGAACTTTAAATGAACATGTTTCTCCTGGGAAATTACACTTGATCATAATCTCCATCACGATTGATCGTAATTCCATTACAAATTGAAGAATGAAATTGGTCAAAAACTTGAAGCCTACAATTGATACTACGATACATCCACCATTCGTCATATTGATTGGCGGGAATAGTTTAAAGGATTTATTTGTAGTGCATATGTAATCCAATGAAAGACTCATCGGTATTAGTTGTTGTACGTATAAATATATATTTATATAGTGCATGATTGCGCTTCCAATTTCAGAAGTTATTTAGGGCTCGCAATCATCTTCTATCATCATTTTAGTACTAAAAAATATGTGGTGGAATAGAGTCACGTACTAAGTAATACAGTATGTAATCTAATGGGCCGGAAGTGTTATATAATCACAACCCCATTTGGTCATCATTATTTAAAAACCAAGCCAAATGGCCAGCCACATATTTTTATTCTTTATTTATTTATTTTTGGTCTCATACTAAGATGCTCAACAAGATGCCTTTTGGGTTTTTGTGGCACTACAGATCTGTTGCACTTTTAATTATTCCAGATGTAGATTGCAGTGTACATATATATACACACACACACACGTATATATGTATATATGCATGATTGCACTTCCAATTTCGGAAGTTATTTAGGGCTTGCAATCAATCTTCTATCATCATTTTGGTACTAAAAAAATATGTGGTGGAATAGAGTCACGTATTTAAAGAGTGTTTGGATTAATAAGGTTAAATAGTTTTAGAATTTAAAAATAGCATTCAAAAGAAGTTAGTGAGTACTATATTTTTCATTTAACTTCTGTTTCTCTTATTTTTATGCATAAAAATTGAAGTAAAAGTTCTGCCAAACAGACCTAAATAATATCTAATCTAATAGCCCGAAGAGTTATATAATCACAAACCCATTTGGTCATCATTATTTAAAACATATGCCAAATGGCCGGCCGCATATTTTTATTCTTTATTTATTTATTTCTTTTTGGTCTCATACTAAGATGCTCAACAAGTTGCATTTTGGGTTTTTGTGGCACTACAGCTCTGTTGCCCTTTTAATTATTCCAGATGTGGATTACAGTCTGCATACTCTTTGTGCCACTTGGTTGGTTAATTTTCTAACAAATTGAGCTATAATTTGATGCTTTTATTTTTAATTTTTCCTGTTGCCTTTTTCATATATATATTTATTTATTAATTGTTATTATTATTATTTTGTCACTTATTGCACAGTAGATTTATCCATATGCATGTTCACATGTGTTAGTATTTCATTTATAATAAGTAGGGGTGACAAATTGAACGGATTGGACGAGTTTGGATCGGATCGAATATGAGCGGGTTGACTATGGATTTTAACCTATATTCAATCTGTTGTATCGGGTCAAATATGGACGAGTTGAATATGAGTTAGGTTAATCCGTCAACTCATATTTGATCTGACAAGACACGACAGTAGCAAAAGATACGGACATATTTATATATCTATATACAAACACATATATTAGTGAGTTCTTAACGCAAATGGCAGAAATATCCTTAATACTTGGTTTTCTATTTGCGAGTTAGGGGCACTTATGTTATTTCACTTTTAAGATGTGCATTTGGTTAGAAGGAGATGCGAGTATTGGCTCTCTTTCATAAATGTATGTGTACATGTCTTGTTCCAAATCATTAATTTTTCTAACATTCTGTTGCTATGTACGACTAACATTAATATATATCTATATATATTAATGTAAGAAAAATTAATGATTTGGAACAAGACATCTACACGTAATTAAGCATCATGAAACTGGAATGTGACATTATTAATAGTACAATTGGTACTCTCAATGTCTACTGTCTTAATATCTGGGAATGTTGTGGAAATCAAAATGATTCTCTAGTCTTGAAACAGTCTTCACAACTAATATAATCAGGAAAAATGTCATATATTTATTAGTGATTGTTTTATAAAATGATTAACTGTCATGAATCATGATCTTATATATTTTTGTCTTAAGAAGTTTAATGCATACACACAAACACACACACACACACACACACACACACACACACACACACATATATATATATATATATATTGTGACACTGATTTGCAGTTTTACATATCAGCCACCGTGGTATTTTGCCTTCAATGACGAGCTCTCATTCCCATTGCTTTTGCCGGAAGCTTGTCCAGGCGGAATTGAAGAGAGAGAGAGAGAGAGAGAGAGGCAAATTGATGAGAGAGAGGGTGGAATCGAAGAGAGAGAAAGGGGAAGAGAGAGAGAGAGGTCGGATCCAAGAGAGCGAAAGGGAAGAGAGAGAGAAGTGGGATCAAAGAGAGAAAGGTTAGATATAAGAGACAAATTTTAATTCACATTTTGTTTTATGAGTAGAAGAAGAATTGATTATAGGTACTCATATTCAATCCATCTAACCTGTCAATTAATTAGTTTATATTTATTCAACCTGTTTATAACTCGTATAAGAAAAAAAATCACCCATATTTATTTTTGACTGAACGAATATGGACATGGATTACACCCAATTTGCTTCCCCTGACAATAAGTATTTAGTTTTTCTTATGTTTGTTCAATTGGGTCAACTAACATATGCATATTAATTACTACTGTATATGTTATATACATACTTTACAAATTAAGTTGGTGCAGGACCTAGGGCCTAACGTCTAATCAGTCCAAAGTTGAATCAAATTAAATACAAATTATGATAGGCTCATTGAAGATTTAGAATTAAATTAATTGCATTTCCTCTTTGTTTAGTTCGTCACTAAAAAGGCCAACATGTTCCTTTTCTTTTCTTGTTCCTAATCATTTTGAAGGGAAAATTGCATATTGCGGAAGTTTTCGAGGTCAAATTATACTGTCATATAGTCAGAGTTAACAAAAAAAAATTTCCCTTAAAATGGTGTCTTTTAATAGTTTAGACACCACAATTTGAACTCATTCACTATTTCAGTTGTTATTCGTCATCTGAATTTCGCAATGTTCATCAATCGGCACAACTAAGGAGTCGCAAAGACTCCACATTCAAACCAAAATTTAAAATTTATCACTCCAAGTCATCTTTAGTTGATTCACTATCTGAATATCAAATCACACCCTTCCGAGATTTGTTAGGGATACAACATGCGGGGTCGATCAAGACAGGACACTTCTTTTCTAAACCGATCTTAAAAATTAACATATTTTTTAAAACTTGTTGCCCTACTCCCATCAGAGTTGGGGCGGGTTTAGGGGCATTCTGATATACATATTTTTTTGAAAAATAATTATAGTTTGAACAAATTTAAGATAAATTTTGTAAAAGCTTTAAGTATAATCAAATATTTAACAATCATAATAACAAAAAATGTTGTTAAAATTTCAAATTATCTTAAAAAATGAAAGAAAAAGAAAAACTATAGCTAATCAAAGAATATCTATTTATATATTAATTTATTATTAATCGGGACAAGTTCTGGGCTTGACAAGTTTTATACTCTCTTTCTCAACTCGTCCCTAACCCTATTAGGATGATTCCAAACTCGTCTCAATAGGGGTGGGATGGGACGGGACTTCAACAGGATGGGTTATATTAACATCCCTAAGCTTTGTTTAGGGTTTTTCATGCCACAATTTTAATTCCGATCAATGTTACAGAGTTCCAAAGACTCCAAATATATCTCAAAGGTGGAATTTTATTATGTCCAAAAATTTCAAATTATTTTCACAATTGGATCATGAAATTGATTCCAAACTAGCCTTAATTATGGTTTTCATTGCCCTAATTTATGTTTTGACCAACATTGGAGAGTCATAATCTCCCATCTAAGCAAATCAAGTGGTTTGAAACAATAATTTGAATCATAATCCATCCAACTGTTCCATTTGACTTCAAATCAGCTTAACCAATTGAACCAATTTTAAAATATTACGAAATTTGAATTTTAGTTCCCGCATTGCCTATTTCTGGCTTTTCAAATCTCCATATTTCCTTTATCAAACATTCAAATTGATGCTTACATGGTAAAATTCAGTTAATTTTATCTAGAAACCATCAAATTCTCTATTGATCAGATTACTTTAAGCGTTGGATCATATTTGGGCTACCGAAATCGTACGATCATGAGTATATATTCCTGAACATTGAAATCTTCATCTTGTCATCATCAAATAATAAAATTGATGATTCAATGATGAAAATAAGACACTTTCAAAAGCACTCAAAATCCCACTTCAATTCAACAACTTTTATTGTTGGATCATCAAATGAGCCTCTGGGATGTTTAATTGAGATAATTATTAAATTAGTTCTATAGGAGTCCAATTTTTATTTATTTATTTATTTTAGGGTAAACTTCATTGAAACCTCTTGAGGTTTGAAGTATTGTCACGCGGCTACAACTTTGTGTAATTTTGTCACTAACACTCCTTGAAGTTTGTACCGTATATCACATACACCCCCTCCTGCCAAAAGTAAGCCGTGTCAAACCACTTTTTGATGGTGAAAAGACCATGCTATCCTTTGACTTTGTCCTAACATTTTTGAATCCTAAAATTACCTATTTAAACCCTGCCTAATGGACCAAAATGCCCCCAACTATGCCTTCTTTTTACATTCTCCCATTCAACCATCAATTCCACTATGCCTTCTTTTTACATTCTCCCATTCAACCATCAATTCCACTAGCGGTTTCATGATCCTGGATTGGACGGCCCTGATCTTGTTCTCCTTCACCGAGCATAGCGTGTATAGAGCCGTTGATGCGTCTTTTTTCCCGCTGATACTACCATTTTCTAGAAGATTCACGAGGGGTGGAATCGCCCCTAACCGTCCGATTGCGATCTTGTTCTCATCAATTTGTGATAGCCAGAGTAGAGCACACGCGGCTTTCCCTGTTGCCATTGATGTGCCAACCTTGAAAGCTCTGACTAGTGGTATGATGGCTCCTAATGAGGCTATCAATTCTTTGTTCTCATCGCAGAGAGATAGGTTTAGAATTGCTGTGACACTGTTCTCTTGAAGCTGAAGATTGGACGACGAGATCAACGAAATCAATGACTTGATTGCGCCGGCTCGTGCGATCTTGATTCGGTTCTTCGACTCGTTCTTCGCGATGAGTCTAATCTACAACTCTGCTTGCCTTTGATCATCGATTGAACTCAACTCGAGATCGAAAACAAGTTGCCGGATCAGTTCATCGAAGCTCTCGGAAGCACAGACTACCAGGAGTCGCCAACTCTGCCTGCTCTGCAACGACACTAACGAGAACTTGTTGGATCGGTCACTACTTGTATGACGAGCTGGGGTTTGGGTTTTGGTGATAATGGTGGTGGTGTTGATGGTTGGGTTGAAAATTATAAAGGAAAAGTTCATTTTGGGCATTATGAAGGATTTTGGGTTCTGGGTTTTGATCTCTGTGATGTATATATGTGTGTGTGTGTGTGTGTATATTTGGCAAAAAATAATTTGGATTATTGTTTGGATTCGGCAGAGATAGAGAGTGAGAGGAGTTTTGAGTGAGAGAGAGTCTAGTGACGGTGGTTGTCGTTGGTGACAGTGGTTGGAGGAGGAGATGGTGGTTATTGTTGGTGGCAGTGGTTCGTGGTAGTGGTAGTTGGAGGAGGAGATGAGAGATAAAGAAGCGGTGGTGGTGGCTGTGGTTAATTAGTGGTGGTGGTGGTTGTGGTTGGTGGCAATGGTTAGGGTTTCTGATTGTGGTTGAAGAAGGTAGAGAGAGAAATGGCGGGCATATAAAATTGAGGGCAATTTTGTTATTTTTCAATTCTAATATTTTTAGATTAAAATTCATTTAAATAATCAGAGGCAATTAGGACATTTTACTTATTAAAAAATTAAAAATTCTGGCAGAGAGTATTTGTGACGAAAAATTACACAGTTGTAACCACGTAATAATACATCAAATTTCAGAGGGTGTCAATGATATTTACCCTTTATTTATTATGGACCGAATTTTGTAAATGGTTATCAGCCCTAGAGTTCTATAAATACCTCATTCCTCTATTAAAAAAAAATTACAACGTATTGACCTCATTCCTGCATTTTCAAAAGGGTCATTTTCCTCTAAACAATCTCCAGATCTCTCAAACTCCAATTTAAAATATCCAAAACATAAATTCATCCCTCTCCTCTTCAAAGATTAGTATACAAACCTCTATTATGTGTACATTCTTTTACAACGTAAGTTTTGGCTTAATAGTATGATCCACTTGAACAAAGGGGTCATAGTATAGTGATATTTTTAAAGTAGAAAGTCAAGAATTTAAATTCTAGCAAAGGTGTGATTTTTTTCCCCAAAATTTAATATATATATATATTTTTATGATTCTCAAATCTCTGTAGCAAAGTTTTTAGTAACCCTAATTAATTATTTAATCTAATTTATAGTTATGGGGTACATGGATATATTTGGCTACATGCATATACTTTTCGAATTAAAAATGTTGTACCCACATGAATTATAATAATATAATTTACTATTTTCTTCAAATTACTAGTATTTAGTTTTCTTAAAAATTTTATGAATATTGCATTAAATGAACACTTGTAGACTCACTTCCTTAATCTAGGATGAAAATTTGAACCGAAGATATTTGAAGATTTTTGAGGTAAAATTCATCGTTTTGAGCAGTACTTAATCAGCAATAAAACAGAATTTTCTTAATATTTGATAGCACCAAACACTAGAGCATTCCCCTACACATAATGAGTTTTCATAGACGATGGTGAAAGATGAAGTGTGTTTATTTCATGAAACCCCAAATAATTATACTAGCTCTATGATCAATTGATGCTTGTCATTTCATATCAAGTTTCTCTGATAACAGAACTTCATGTATATTATCAACTCAAGGTCATGTTAATTGTAGCATGTGGTCGTTGAAATAGTTATCTCATATCTTCAATCAATTTAGTTTTCTTATTTTTTTTTTTCTTTTCCTTGGTTATGAAAGAAAAAGATGATCCTATCTAGATTTTTAATTCTAGCATAACCCTCATTGTGTAATCATATATACATGAAAAAGATGCTTGATTTTTATAGCAGAAATTAACTATTAGATGAAGAGTCACTACTAGATTATAGGAAAATTCTAGGGTTCTTTCATATATAAAGCATATTTGAATTTTGTAAAATTTCAAATATGTTTCCTCTAAAATTCTTAAAATACCTCACTAAATATTTATATGCCCCCACAAAAATTCTTAAAATACCCCACTAATTTTTTTTTGTATTATATATCCTGAATTTTCTTTTAAAAAATTTGTTGTTGAAGACTGTCTCCTCTCACTTAGTTTTCTGGCTCCATCCTTTTCCTCTAACAGAAAATTTTCATATCAATTATCAACTCTAGGTCATGTTATAACATGTTTTTGTTAACTAGGAGTACCAAACACCAAATTATTTGGATTCTGTTTAGTCTTACAATTTTTTTAGCTTTACTGTTTTGCTCTTAGAAAAATAAAAGATGAACTTAGATTTCTCCACCTTGAAGATAATTTTACTCTGTTATCATTTTTCTTAAGAGGGAAGAAGAATCTTTTGAACAAATAAGTAGGCAATTTTTTAAATTGATTAATCCATAATCATTGGATTTATTTACACGAAGCCTATATATATATATATATATGGTCAATGGTTGTGGGTTAGTTACTTTTGAGAGTCGATTACTCCCACAAAAAAATTTGGGTCATTTGTCAAATTTGAATTCTCTAATATTTTCTCTATCCAAGCATCTCTAGTTCACATCCTAACAAAAAAAAATTTGTCATCTCATTACTTGTATAACTACTATTATGCTATGATTTTATAAACAACTTAATCTAAACAACCAAATGGTGATTTGGTGTTTTTCTAACTAGTAAATTCAAGATCGGAGATTTCACCTGTCCATCATTTGTCCAACATAAATTTATCACTCCCTCCATCCCAAAATATGTCCATTTAAGCTAGTAAGAAAATGTACATTGTTAATTTTAGAATAGTCTTGGCAAAGACCATATTTCAGTAGAATCTCCTTAATTTCTTAAAAAAGAAGGTTGATGGTTCAAGTTTTCATGCCGACAGGACTGTGAGTGTATTATTTGCCTAAAAAAAAAAAGAATGGTAGCCTTTTTATTCTACCTAAATTTATTTTGAGACCGAGAGAGAACTAGGGGAAAGAGTCCATTGTTGAAACATCAATGGTTCTTTCATAGAAAAAAAATAAAAAATTATTTCATTTACAGAATAACACAATGTGGATGAGAACATCAAAAAATTTGTTGTTGCCTATATGATTAATTAGATTTTTTATATGACTTTCATTAACTAGTGGATTGTCCAAGTTCACTTACTACCTATTCGACTTGCAAAGTTTGCAAAGAGATGGACAAGAAATTTAATTCTTCAAAAACATTAGAATTTTGAAATTGTTATCCATTATATGAGGATTTTGGAAGTAAGTTGTATGTGATTGTGTTGAAGCAAAAATTTGCACGATCCGATTTGGCGCACTCTTTTTGCAATACAGAAGAGATGTTATCTCTTGAGTGGAGTACCACTGGCCGAGTATACTCTACGATTAAGTTAGTACTTGTAATCATATAAACATAAAAGTAATTATGTAATTAATATTTGCATACCTTTGGATGTGCTTGACCCTTACGTTTTTCAACACGTAACCTTTGTCTTTTTCAACAAGTAATTACATATTTGGGTTTATCTTGCCTTTTGACTCCTTTGCCATTTGAACTTCCTATTAGTCTATATTTTCAATACCTATTGCCCCCATTCTTGAGTTTTCTTGACAAACATAAGGAATTTTGAGTTGCTTCTACTCTTTCTATTTTTCAATTTGACGTAACCACTTTTGGAGAGTATCTTTTTGCTCAAAAACCGACCTCAATCGAACCTATTTTCTTCGGGTTGTGTAGCTTTTGACCCGGGCTAAACATGTTTTATCGCTATTGTCTCGACGCTTTAATGAAGGGGAGTCATTATCCCAAACTTATTCAGCTTGCCCCTTTAGTAAAAGGGTTGTAGTCTCACCCCTTTAATAAGGGGGTTACCCTTTAGAAAGGAAAATCGTCGTAGCATCGAGCTTCACTCAATCCTTTAAAGGGATTTGTAGTTTCAAGTTTCATGAGCTTGTCCCTTTAACAAGGAGGTTAGTAGTTCCAAGCTTCGTGAGCTAGCCCATTTAAAAAGGGGTCGTAGGCTCGACTCTTTAATAAGCGAATGTTTGTTGCTCGACCCTTTAATAAGGGACAATTTGTTGTCGACTCTTTAATAAGGGAAGTTCTCGGCTCGACCCTAAGGAGAGGTTGACAATTTGACCCTTTAGTAAAGAGAAGTTAACAGCTCCACCCTTTAACAAGGGGAGTTGCTTGGCTTCCTTTTTAGTTAGAAGAGTTGTCAGCCCTTTAATAAAGGAGATGAGTCCTTCTAAGATCTGGGACAATATACCCCAGTCTTTGACCGTGTATGGCTCCATTTTAATTATTTAGGTTTATAATTTCTTTATATACATAGTACGAATAAACCAAATTCAAATATTATGTAAGTATTAATTTTCCTTTTAACATAAATGACTTCAAGATGAATATAGCCTCTAAACATGCGTACAAATCAAGTTTTTAAAATGCTTAAGTATTCTGCACTTTGGTTACACAAAGAAACCATAAAGCTCTATGCACGTACTAGTGTGGTTTAATGGTCAGTATACACTAACAGTGGACGTTCTTTAAATTTACATCAAAAAGCTTCAAGAAATTCATAAGCGCAAAAATCAAGAACACAATTCATGGTACCTTGATTTGCAATCACTCTACATGTATATCATAAAGGCAAGTATTTATATATCTATATAATATGTTCAGTACATAAGTATACACAGGAACTAGAAACTTAACATATGATGTATGTACCCCTTCTCATTTCAAAAAACAAAAAATCTATCTATGCTATATATTTTGAATTATATGACGATTTTATCTTTTTATATTATTATACAAAATAAAGAACAATAGAGAGAAGGTTTTTTAATATTAAGTTTTTTTTTTTACCTTAATAAAAAAAAAATTCCGGAAAAAAAACTAAAAATGCACAATTACATAATAAAAATTTTTGATTTTTTTTTTGTTTTCTGGAAAAATTTTCATTATAAAGAGAGGGGTTTTTTTATATTAAGTTTTTTTACCTTAATAAAAAAAGATGAGTTTTTTTCTGGGAAAAAAATTTTGAAAAAAATTTTCGGGAAAAAAAATTAAATATGCAAAATTACTTAATAAAAAATTTTGTTATTTTTTTGTTTTTCCAAAAATTGTTTTCGGAACTTTTTCTATTAGAAAAAGAGAATTTATGAAAATAAAAAAAAAATTGGAAAAAAAATCCAAAATTTTTTATTATTGTGCATATTTAGTTTTTTTTCCCGAAAATTATTTCCCGAAAAAAAACTCCTCTTTTTTTATTAAGGTAAAGAAAAACTTAATATAAAAACCAACCAGTCGCTTTATTCATTGGTGAAAACCACTCAAAGTAATTAATATTTTTTGTGTAATAAATGTCCTACTTTTTCATCCAAGAAAATGCTCTTCTAGTTTTAAGATATTTATACTAGTGCTCTCAACAAACAAATAAAGCTATTGTAACCAAACAAAAATTAATATTAATTTTTTATATTAATCTATATACTTATTATAATCATTTCCTATATATTTTTTTTAAAATTTGTAATTAATTAGTATATAAAAATACTTTATGAATTTGGTTCCTAATTTAGTTAAATAATATATTTTGCTTTTAAAATTGAAAAACCACTACTATAGTTTTATGAAAAAGTATCTTATATGGTCATAAAGTGGTTCTTCATTTTTAAAATAAAAATATATTATTTAACTAAATTAGGACTCAAATTCATAAAGTATTTTTATATACTAATTAATTACAAATTTTAAAAAATTATATAGGAAATTATCATAATAAGTATATAGATTAATATAAAAAATTAATATTAAATTATTATTTTGTGGTTATAATAGCTTTATTTGTTTGTTGATAGCACTAAATATCTTAAAATTAGAAGAATTGTTTTTGGATAAAAAAGTATGATATTTATTACACAAAAAAATTTAATTACTCTGATTGATTTGTACCGATGCAACAAAAACTCAAATTGTCTTTATTTCTATATGAAGAATAACTCATAAGGTGACCCAAAATCCATAAACGGATATGGGCAATATATTCATAAATATCCACTGAAGGATGTTAAAATCAGTAAAGTCAAACATTCGATCCGATCTCGAGAAAAAATTATATAAACAACATTTTGTATTTAATTAAAGAGAGGATTTAGCCAATCATATTAAACCCCATAGTACCTCTGTGAAATTTGTAGAAGTTTTTAGAGTGCATTACTCCAATATGAGAGTTCTCATATGGACGACATCCAAATGGGATTGTGTTTGAACCATAATCTCTTTGGAAACTAGTCATTTCTTACAGACGGCGCCAACCGTTGATGCAAAAATATACATAATCCTATTTGGCACGCCATTTCTGCAAGAGAAGAGATGTGACAGAGCCGACAGGGTGTCGGCTGAATACACTCCAATGAAAGTTAATATTTGTAATCGTACAAACTGAAAAGTAATTTTGTAATTAATATTTGTGTACCTTTAGATGTTCCTAACCCCTCTTATTTATAGGGGTGTGCTGGTAATGCTGTTTTTGTAGGAGACTCATTCAGTTACCTTTTCCAACACACAACCTATCTTTTCCAACAAGTAATTACCTCTTTGGGTTTATCTTGCATTTTGACTCCTTTGCCCTTTGAATTTCCTATCAGTCTGAATTTTTCATATTAGATTATGTAGTTATGAACAACAATACGCCTGCCACTTTCTTGCCATTCTAATTACAAATATTTTATGGACAAAATATGAGAGCATAAATGTTTTTTGCTAATCACACTGACAACCCTTGAAGTTTCAGTTTATCATAGATAGATGTTAACTTTGGAGAAATTTATAAAAACTACCCAATCAACTATGTTTTCAAGTTTTATTTTTATTTTTATTTTTATCAATAACTGAAAAGAAGAAGTAAACAAACAAATGTCAAAACAAAGGGCTCAACAAAGCCACCACAACACTCTTTATCCAAAGCACAAGAAAGCCAAGGCGACCAACAATCCCAAACGAGAGCTGATTCTTTACCGGTAACAGCTCATCTGCAGATTACATGGGCAACCTGATTGGACCCGACCCGATGAGTCCAACACAGCAAAAAGGAAGGATAAGATTTTCGTAAAACCTTTATATCCTCAACAATAATAGAAGCTGTCGAATCGCAGTACAAAGGGACATCACAGATTGAAAATTGCCCTCAACAATAATATTCTGATAACCCTAAGAAACCAGAAGCTTCAAACCTTCTCGAAGAGAGATAGCTTCTGCAGTTTCAGCACAAGAAGTCAGAGGGAAGAAGAAGGAAACGAATTTTATCGGAAGGCATCTGAAATATCTCAATACCACTCCTCTTCCTGCTTCCTTCGATGTAGGAATGAAGGAAACATCAACATTAAGCTTAAAGAAGCCAATTGGCCCCGGGGAGGGGGGTGGGGGAGGGACCAACTCAGAGGATCTAAACAAGCATTAGAAAGAGGTAAATTATACTTCATCAATTTTCAAAATTCATGAAAGTTGCCACAGCTTTATCAACAATAAGTTGTATATCCCATTTGGAGTTATTAAAGTGACAATCATTCCGAGCTTTCCAGATCTGCCAGAATAAGAAATTACAGAGGCTCATACTTTCCATGTAGTAATCAGTCCTATAGAACAAAGAGGACAACCAAATCCAGAATGGATTCCACAAAGACTAATTATGAGAAAGAACATCCAAACGAAACAGACAACATTACTGGCAATAGGACAGTAACAAAAAAGATGGATCAAGTTTTCAACCTTTGAACCATAGAGCTTACACCAATTATCATCAACAATTTTCATCCACTTCAAACGGGAGAGAACATCTAGCCTATCATGGCTACACTACCAAAGAAAAAATGAGATTTTTTGTTTCGTTTTAACACGCCAAAGATTTCTCCATTCCGACTGGAATTCTCGGTGTCTACTGCTTTCAATGTCACTAGGAGATGACATAGGAGAATGAGAATGATGCAGATTAACAATTACATTATATGCTGATTTAACAGTGAAGCTCCCTGAAGGAGAATGACCCCACACAATGCGATGATCTCCACCAAACTGACGAAGAGGAATACTGAGAATTTTTTAGCAGTCTGCTGTGTTAAAAAAGGCTTGGATGAGATCGAAATTCCAACTTCTGGAGTCCACATGAAGAAGATCAACAACTCTTTTGATGGATGTATTACTTGGAGGCCATGAAGAAATTGAAGGGCAATTTTTGTCAAGGAGCCATTTATCGCTCCAACAGTTGATCCTAGATCTATCACCAACACGCTAGCATTGTTCTTTTTGAATAATAAACTTTGTAGCAATAAGGCTCTTCCAAATCCAGGAGGAGTTTCTCGGAAAGGGAGCTTGCAAAAAAGAACAAAAGTTAAAATATTTATGTTTTAAGGATTGAAACAATAAAGATTCATCCTCAGTCTCCAAACGCCATGCCACTTTGGACAACAGAGCTAGGTTGAAGGCTTCCAAATCTTTGAATCTAAGATCCCCCACATCTTTACTCTCACAAAATTTATCCCAACTAATCCATTTTACCCCTGAACCACCATCTTTCCCACATCACAAAAATTTAAGAAATTTTCTTTTCAATTAGTTGCCCAGATTGGAATTAATCTTAAAGCACATTGCGTAGTTTGGTATGGAACTGAAAACAAATTTAATGAGAACTTCCTTTTCAGCCCTGGACAAAATATCACTTTTAACAGAACTCATCTTTCCTGTCACCAAAAATTTAAAGGAAGAGCTGTTAGATTTATTAAGATTACAGGTAAACCCAAATATGAATTAATCAAATCAGAGTTGTGACTTCCTAACAAAGATTGTAACAGAGATTTATCATTATTATTCACATTAAGACTAACAAAAGACATAACTTTGCCAAATTGATTTCTTGACCACACAAAGTTTCATAATTGTTCAAAATTCGTTTCAAGTAAAAAGGCTCATCTGGTGTTGCCCTATAACATAAGAGAGCATCGCCATCAAAAAGTAAGTGAGTGATAGGAATATCAGATCTCCTCATTTTAACTCCATCAATGTGAGCTTGATTAGCGGCCTAGTTCAAAAGAAAAGAGAGACCCTCAGAGAAAAATAGGAAAAAATATGGGGATAATGGGTCTCCTTGACGAAGCCCCCTTGATGGGGAAAAATGTTTACCAACTTCGCCATTAATAAGAACTAAATAAGAAACAGAAGAGACACAACTCATAATGAGCTTGACCCCTTTCTCAGAAAAACCCATTTTAAGCATCATTGATTCCAAAAAGGACCACCAAACCTTATCGTAAACTTTTGACATGTCAAGCTTCAAGGCTAAAAACCCTTTTTTGTAATATTTTTTGACTTTAAGGTGTGATGCAATTCATGAGCTAGAATGATATTATCATGAAAAAAAGTACCTGGGACGAAAGCACTCTGATTCGGGCTTATAAGAGACTACATCAGGGGTTTAAGTCTATTGGCTAAAACATTGGAATATATTTTATACAAAACATTGCACAAAGAGATGGGTCAAAATTGACCAATCACAATAGGATGTTTAACCTTTGGGATGAAAGAGATATTAGTGTGGTTAAGACTATTGAGCATAAAACAAGAATTGAGAGAATACCCACTAACAATATCTTCCTTAACAATGTTCCAATTGGCTTGGAAAAATAGAGGAGTGAAGCTATCAGGTCTTGGAGCTTTGAATCGGCTCATCATTTTCAAGGCAACGTGAAGTTCAAGCTCTGTACCTTCCCTAAGCAAGCTTCGGTTCATCTCACTTGAAACTTTGTGACAGACATTTGGCCATGGGACCAAAGAGGGTGAATGAGGATTAGCAGTGTACAGACCATTAAGAAAAAATTCAACAATGAGTCTGATTTCCTCTTTCGTATCTTTCCATTACCACAAAGAATATTCCGGCCTCGAAATTTCATTCTTATGACGACGCATCATGGTTTTCTTGTGAAAGAACTTTGTGTTTTTCTCCCCATGCATCAAGAATTTTAATTATATCTTTATCCCAAACATGAGTTTCTTTAGCGTGCTGCAATTGGGTTTGAATTTCTTTGATGCAGTTGCTAGCATTTTAAAAAGTATTAGCACTCCAGGTTCAAAGTTTAGATTTGCAGAATTACAGCTTTGACTTAAGATTCAACAAAGGAGATCCTTGAAAGCAATTCAACCAATTCTCATAAACCATTGTGGAGAAGTCTTTATGTTTCACCCAGTTCGCATTAAAATAAAATTACTGACGTTGGGGAATAATCGCTTCACTAGTGTTTAACAACTATGTGGTGAATACAATGATGTGGAAAAGATTGAACTCACGAAAATGAGCACAAGCCACGATCCAATCTAGCATTAACGTGTCTCTCCCCTTCCCTGTTATTGCTCCAAGTAAAGGGAAATACCTTAAACCCATATCAGACAGACGACATGACTCAAAAAATCTTTGAAGTTTTTCATTATCCAAGCCTGGTGTTGTACACCCCCTTTTTTTCAGATGGATGCAACATTGAGTTAAAATCTCCCATAATTAACCATTTAGACCCAATCTCAACTATAATTGTTTTAAGTAATTCCATTGTCTAGCCCTAATACCATCTTCACATGACATATAAAGACTTGTAAAGTACCACTTTCCTTGTAAATTCGGAGTCAGTAACCTCACAAAAAATTTGAAAATCAGTCGAATCAATAATTGAACCGAACAATCATGTGAATAAAATAAAGCCATCTGTCACACCTCGGATTTTCAAAGAGAAATCCGACATGTGAAAAAAAAAACAAATAAAATAAAAATGAAATATAAAAGAGACAAAATTAAATTCCCATTTCCAAACAGTCCCTTAAATACATAGAATCCTATACACCATTTATTACATTGGAAGAAATATTAAATATATTTCTTTTGTACAAACACTCAAAATAATACAATCTCTCCCAAATCCTGGACATAAATAAATTCTAATGGTCCCACACTCCTACCTCTTTAACTGGTACTACTAAATCTTGACATGCCTCGTATCAACGTCCTAACCTGCAAAATCTAAGAAGGGGTGAGCTCAAAGCTCAACAAGGATATGTTGAACAATCTTTCATTGCAGCAGCAAGCTGACCTTGCATCATAATCTCAAAATAATTTAAGTAAATATAATTCAATAAATAACATAATCAAACAAACACCATTTAATCACGTTATATTTAACATTAATAACTTTAAATGCACCAAAAATAATATATCCACAAGTACAAATAAGCAAATACCATTTGTACATAAAATAACACAATTTAAATGCACAGATTCATCAACGAACACATTTAATTTCACAGAAAAATTAACAAGCACACACATACACACTAACAAATAATGCTCATAAAATAATACACCCATTTGCACTAAAATATCAAACACGCAATTAAATTACCCCACAAATATACTTAGCATTCACAATCCAACTAAATTGCAATAAACAAATTTAAATCATCATATCCATAGTCTTCTATATATATATATATATATATATATACATTTTAATGCAAGTAAGTATTTAATAAATAAACACACACACACACACACACACACACACACACACACACATATATATATATAAATTTATACACAATCACTCACGTATGCATAGATATATAAATATACCAAAATTAAATATATACGTGAATAGGAGAAAATAGCAAGTATCAACTTGCCTCGGGTTTATTATCCGGAAGCCCGCAAATCTGTTGCACATGCTACTGATTAACCAGTCATTCCTTCTCATGTATCATGCAACTCTAGCAGCCATCCCTTCTACAAGAGGGCATCCCTCCCAAGGAACCATTTTTTTTTTGTATTGTTTAAGGAATGTCCAAACTTGTCATTTACAATCAATATTATTTAATAGTAATGGACTATCAGTAAGTTTCCTAAAATAAGTTTAAAAAGTTTTGCTTAATTAATAGACTTAAGATTAGATCCTAAAGCTACAATTAAGAGTGAGTAGACTGCTTCCTACTCACCAGGGAGCAGTTGAATACTATTGTGCGTGTATATGTGTGTGTGTGTGTGTGTATTGATAATTTTTATAATACATAAGCCATAATAGAGGTTTGTAGACCAATCTTTGAAAAGGAGAAGGATGATTTTATGTTTTGGATATTTTAAATTGGAGTTTGAGAGATTTGGGGACTGTTTAGAGGGAAATGACCCTTTTGAAATTGTAGAAAAGAGGTCAATAGGTTGTACTCCTTTTTTTATGGAGGAATGAGGTATTTATAGAACTCTAGGACCGATTACCATTTAGAAAAATCATTCAATAAGAAATAAATAAATAAATAAAAATCGAAGCCCTATAGAACTATTTCAATAATTATCGCAACTGAACGTCCTAAAGGCTCATTTGACGATCCAACAATAAGAGTTGCTAAATTGAAGTGGGATTTTGAGTGCTTTTGGTAAAAGTGCCTTAATTTTATCATTGAATCATTAATTTTATGATTTGATGATGGAAAGATGAAGATTTGAAATTTCAGAAATATATACTCAAAATTCGACAACAGCCCGAATATGAACCAACGGTTAAAGTAGTTTGATCAATAGAGAATTTGAGAGATTCTAGGTCAAATGAATTCAATTTCACTATGGAAGTATCAATTTGAATGTTTGATAATGGAAATATGGAGATTTGAATCAAATCTGGGTCAAAACATGACACTGGAAGGCAAAAACACCAGACCAGAAGCCTTGGACCAGTCCAACCTTCACTTGGACCAGTCCAGGGCTCTTCCCTATAGAAAGTGAAGTACCGAGACTTCATGGACCGGTCCAGGTTTGAGTTAAACCAATCCAACGTTGAAATTTCTAAAAATTTTCTTGAAAACCCTAGTTTTCAAGTTCGGAATCTCCCAGTTTGAAATATATATGTTCACATCACTTTACCTAGACTACGTGACTCTCATATTTGATCAACGATATTCTCATACAATCGGAACTATCCAAAAACTTCAATCGATCAAATCCTTATTTAGATCATTGAAACCTTCTTCTAAGGATTCTGTTAGGGAGCTTTTTAAAACTTCAATAAGTTATTTTATTTGACTTGGTATTTAATTTGGTAACGATTGGGCTAGTAATCGTGATTCGCAAGCCACGTTACATGATCTCATGCCTATAAAGTAGGTCATGACGTTAGGCATAGACGTGTATAAAAGTTAGGTCTCCCAGCATATTGCAGGGTAGAAAAGTCTTCGTTCTTTCTGCTACTATAATTACTTCTATTACATTTTACATGTTTTACATTTATATATATTATAGGCAATTCGACACAAGGCGGGTTCAACTTTGTCTTCTTCGAACGTGCCTGAAGAAGTCTACTGGTGGATTAGGGTTGTACCTTGGAATTGCATAACACCACTCATTCCTGCACGTCTGGAGGTTTTGCAATTTTAGGACAACGCTTTCCGTGCCTCCCTATTCAGGCCAATCCTTTCCATTATTCTACTTTACTCAGTCGTAAATCTATTGTTTGCATATATTACCACTCTGAATTATTGTGTTATTTCTTCTAGATAAATTGTGTGTGTGTGTCTATATATATACTTCGTCTCCATCAATATACATTTTCTCACTATTAATTTCTAACAGATTCAAGCTTCATCCTTTTGAAGAACATTTATATGGTTAGTGTAGAACTTCATGGTCACTCTGAGACTTTAGTTACATGATCAATTACAAGAATATAAATCAAATATAATAACTTGATCATGTTTAGTTTTGACACCGAAGATTGCTAATTACAAAAATATATGTCACAAAAGGAAAACTTAAAAATAAAAACATCAAATTATAGCTCAATTTCTTAAAAGCACCAACCAAGTGGCACAAAGAGTATGCACATTTTTCTATGGTCTAGGGTGGATATAGAAACTACAGGTGCTAAGGTGGAATGAACAGATGTATGTAAATCTAAATAGCTTGGTGACATTAGATTACCTCACTTGGCTAGTCTTAATTAGGGATGCACAAAGAACTGGTGAAATCGGAACTGGAATCGTACCTGAACCAAACTGAACCGTTCACTATGGTTTCGGTTTTAGTTCCAAGTCAAGGAACTGGAACCGTTAGAAATATATATATATATATATATATATATATATATATATATATATATATATAATAGCTTCTAAGTTCTAGTGTTTTATATAAACATATAATATATAAAGTATAAAATATATAATATATAAATAAATACTAATACCTTCTAAATTCTAGTGTTCTATTTATATATAAAGTATAAAATATATAATATATAGATACATACATTTAGCTTCTAAGTTCTAATGTTCTATATATTTATATAATATAAGATATATAAATAAATACTAATAGCTTATAATCTATTGTTATAACTAGGGGTGCACAAATATGAGTGTGTATCTTGACAACGTTAAAAAAATAAAAAAAATTTAAAAAGTTGACAAAGAACCGTTGAGGAACCAGAACCGAACCGAACAGATGTCAACGGTTCCGGTTCAAAAATTAAAGAACCGTTAGGAATGGTTCTAGTTTCGCACTAAGAACTGTAAGGAAACGTACCGTGTGTACCCTTAGTCTCAATATAGTGGCTATAATCAGACACATTTGGAATATATTCAATGACAAGGGACAATCTATTTGGGTTGACTGGGTAAAGGACAACCTCATAAAAAATATGAGTTTTTGGTTGATTAAAACTCGTAAGTTATGTTCCTGGAGTTGGAAAATGATTCTCCATATGCGAAGATTGGCTAGACCTTTCATCAAACACATTGTGGCAGAGGGGAATGACATATCCTTATGGCATGACTACTTAGTTATCGTTAGGGCCTCTTGATTAGAGGCTTTATTACAATCTCATTAGCAACTCTCAGTGGAGTCATACAATGAAAATGGGAACTTTTATTCGACACCATCAGTGGAGACTACCATCTAGACTCACTGAATTGGTACCTACAATTGGAAACATGGAGCAACTTCCTTTAATCCGACCCTTTGTTCCCGACACCATCATTTGAACACACTCTAATTCAGGAAGCTTCAATCTCCGCCGGACATACAGAGCTCTTCTTTTTCCCTCTCCTAATGTGTTTTGGACTCTTGTTGTTTGGTTCCCCAACCATATTCCTCGCTACTCTTTCATCTCATGAATTGCCTTGTGTTGTAGGCTTAAGACGAGAGACGACAAGAGTTTTGCCCACAAGCATATGCCCAACTTCTGCTCGTTATGTATGGCTAGTGCTGAGAGTCATTCCCATCTTTTCTTCAATTGTAGATTTTCATCTCAGGCTTGGGAGTTTTCAAATACAAATGTGGTATTCATATCGGACATTTTGATACGCATACTATTGCTGAATGGATGGGATCAATGTGGGAACCATATACTAAGTCCAGTAGCGCATTTGTTTTCAAGTTGTGCTTTACTGGGTGCATCTATTTCATTTGGAGAGAAGGGGGGAATAGACGTACCTTCTTTGGCAAGTATGCATCCCCAATGGTTGTGCAGCAGAAGGTATATAACAGTGTACGGAATTGCCTTCTCTCCTGCAAGCTTCGTGAGTGCAAGAGCTCAAGGGTTATTGCTGATGTATGGGATTTACCATGCTCTGCGGTCTCTGAAGGATCCGTGGCGTCCTTCTGAGCTTTGCCCCAACAGTTTTTGCTTTTGAAAAATTGTTGTGGTAACGGTCGTCTTGGAGTTTTTTTGGGCTTTTTTGCTTTTGGTTGTTTGCCTTTGGGCTGGTGGGTGTTTTTCCTTGTTTGGGCTGAGCCCAATGGTTGTATATCTCCTCTTTTTTTTCCTTTAATGAATTATTGACTTACCAAAAAAAAAAAAAGAGAGCATGCACACTGAAATCTACATCTGGAATAATTATAAGAGCAACGAATCTGAACCCAAAAGGCAAGTTGTTGAGCATCTTAGTATGAAACCAAAAAGAAATAAATAAATAAAGAATAAAAATATGTGGCTGGCCATTTCCACATCTTTTTTAGTACTAAAATGATGATAGAAGATTGATTATGAGCCCTAAATAATTTGAACACTTGAACCAATTGACCAACCACCCCCACCCACCAAAAAACAAAAAAACCAACTCATATTCAATTATCAACAACGTAAAATCGTGAATGTGAATGAAATAGTAACACGTGAAATAACTTCACGAAAAAACAGGACGCATGTGAAATTGCATCTACTGTTGAGCCACGTACAAACAACCGACCTATTGTTAAATCACTCCCATTTATCTCTATAAATATGCATATGGATGGAAGCTTGTAATACGCAGCTAGCCCTTCTTTTAACTGTTGCTATCAAGAAAAGTTAGTCACCTCCTACATCTTAAAATGGCCTCCAATGAAGTTGCTAATCCCATGAATTGCCAGTCTGAAACTTTGCGCCCTTTAGCAGAATTCAACCCCAGTTTATGGGGCGATCGTTTCGATTCATTCAATATAGATAACCAGGTAACATTTTGATAATGTGCTGTGTGTGTGTTTTCATTCAATCTAGAAAACCTGGTTACATTCATTCAATCAAGAGAATTTATAATAAATGCCACTAGATCTATATAATTAAGTTGCTTTGTATATATTGCATATAATGCAGGCTTATGAACTGTATTCTAAGGACATTGAAGTGTTGAGAGAAGAAGTGAGAAGTATGCTAGTAAATGCAGACAGTAAAGCAGCAGAGAAAATGAATTTGATCAACACAATTGAACGCCTTGGTATCTTCTATCACTTCGAGAAAGAGATCGAAGAACAGCTGGAACTAATCTTTCATTCTCATGTCTACTTTGAAAATAATGAAGACTACAATGATTTGTTCACAGCCGCTACTCATTTTCGAGTATTCAGACAACATGGTTATAACATGTCTTGTGGTAAGCTCCTCGTGGATCTCACACACACACACACATATATATATATAAGTATGCAATCAGTGACGGACCAGGAATTTTTGTGAGGGGGCAACCTTTAGCACTAAAAAAAGAATTTCAAGCCATCATAATAATTATATTAAATAAATTTATTATTGTTCATTGATAATGTACATTTACTTTATTATTAAAAAATTTCAAAAAAAATAGTTATTTCATTATTTTTTCAATTTATCTATTAAAAATTAAATGAAATTTATTAATTTAAATTATTTTTATAGATATAGAGAGAGGAGACAGACTCAAAGAGAGAGAGGGTAAAAAAGAGAGAAATAGATCGGATAGAGAGAGGGGACAAAGAGAGAAAGAAAGGGAAAAAGAGAGAGAGAGAAAGAAAGAGAAGGATAGAGAGAGAAATATTGGGGAGAGAGAGGGAACGAAGAGAGAGAAAGAGAAGGGAAAAGAGAGAGAGAGATTAAAAAAAAATTAAGGGGGGGGGCCTAGTGGAGTTTTTTTTTGTAATTTTAGGGGGGGGGAGGGGGGTGAAGTGTTATATATAAGTATATAATTTGAAAAATAAAGGTATATAAGTGAAGGAAAAAAAAATTCGGGGGGGGGGGGGGGGGGGATATGCCCCCACTGGACCCTTCATGGGTCCGTCCCTGTATGCAATTCAAATACTCTCCCTAGAGATGGCTGATACGGTATTGTGGGGTTGTGAAACAGATGCCTTCAACAAATTTAAAGACAACGATGGTAAATTCAATGAAAACCTTACTAGGGATGTAATGGGTATGCTAAGCTTATATGAAGCTGCACATTTGAGGGTACATGGAGAAGATATTCTAGATGAGGCTCTTGCATTCACAACCACTCACCTTGAATCCATGGTAATCGAATTAAGCCCCATTATTGCAAAGCAAGTGATGCATGCCCTAAAGCAACCCCTGCACAAAGGCCTCCCAAGATCAGAGGCAAGGCATTACATCTCTGTCTATGAAGATGACGATTATAAGAATGAATTGTTACTGAAACTTGCAAAGTTGGACTTCAATATGTTACAATTGATGCATAAGCAAGAACTATCCCACATGTCAAGGTAACGTACGTGCAGGGTTATGTGTGTGTGTGTGTGTGTGTGTGTGTTTTGTGTGTGGAGAGGGAGGGAGAGGATGCATTTTGTGTAAATCTGATTTATCTCTTCTATTGTACATAGGTGGTGGAAAGACCTAGACTTTGAATCTAGACTTCCTTACGTGAGAAACCGAGTGGTTGAGTGCTATTTCTGGGCTATGACAGCATATTTTGAACCTCACTACTCTGTTGGACGGATCATGCTCGCCAAAATTATTCTTATGGCATCAATTCTGGATGACACATATGATGCATATGGTACAATTGAAGAACTCGAACCTTTTACGGATGCACTTCAGAGGTAGTATAATATTTCCAACTCTCACGTTCTTGTTTTTGTGAAGAAGATGGATTTATAGACTTTTTGGATACCCTTCAAAATCTCTAGCATGTGAATTATACAAGTTCCAATATATGTTCCATTGTCTTTTCCTATTCATTCTAGAAGTGTAACAATAAATTCCTTGTTGATCTTCTCATGTTCTACGATTGAATGAATTATATGGAAATTAATGACATGGTTAATTTTTAGGTGGGATATGAGCGCTATTGATAAGCTCCCAGATTATATGAAAATATGCTACAGAGCTCTCCTAAATCTCTACGAAGAATTCGACAGGGAAATGACTAAGCAAGAAAGATCCTACAGCGTTCGTGCTTCAAAAAATGCAGTATGTCCTTTTCATAGTCTAAAAAAGAAGTATGATTTCCACCTTAAGTAAAATTCCAATAACAACACAGATTTATTTTGTTGTAACTCATTACCAGTTTCAAGAACTAGTGAGAAGCTATTACGTTGAGGCCAAGTGGTGCAATGAAGGATATGTGCCATTGTTTGATGAGTACATGGGCAATGCGCTTATTACTGCTGGTTATTCCCTGCTCACAACATCATCCTTTGTGGGTATGGGAGCAATTGCTACAACTGAGGCATTTGATTGGATAAAAGATAAACCTAAAGTTCTTATTGCTTCCTGTACAATTGTAAGGCTCATGGATGACATAGTAGACTACGAGGTATGGTATATAATACTTACAATACCTTTTATGCATGTGAAGAAAAAAATACTAATCAGATACAATGTGTATAGATGCAATTGTTTCATTATATGTTATAGTCTAACCATCTTAACCATTATAAATCATTGACATTTGAAGGAAGAACAAAAGAGGGAACATGTCGCTACAGGAATTATATGCTACATGAAGCAGCATGCAGGCATGTCAAAAGAGGAGGTGACTGATGAGTTCAATAGAAGAATTGAAAATGCATGGAAAGATATTAATGAGGAATGCCTTAAGCCAAACTCTGTCTCGATGCATCTCTTGAGGAGGATTGTCAACCTTACCAGATTAATAGATGCCCTTTTCAAGAATAATGATGGATATACTCATCCAGACGAAGTGTGGAAAGATCACATTGTCTCAATGTTCATCGACCCCATACCTGTATGAGCATGGATTTGCTATTTGCACTGTGGTTGGTTTACTTGTATGAACATGAATGGATTTGGTCTAGCTAATATCTGTGCTGGTGTATATTCTTATTGATTAGTGTATTTCTTCAGTTTATGAATTGCTTGATATTCAGGAAAAAAAATGGTTTGAGATTCATTCGATGTAATGTAATGTAATGGAACGAATGTGGTTACTACTACAAATTCTTCGTCTAAAGCTGTTTAAAATTCTCATATATATTCATTTTTCTCTAGTGGTAATGACCAAATTTTCTTTGGTGTTTGGCAACTGACAATAGCCAAAGCATACGGTCACAGTGGATTCATACATATTTAATCCAAAAATAGGAGTCTTTGGGGGGCTCAAAGTGCCTCAAAAATGTTCTTGGAGCTGGTAAAAGATATCACAAGGCAAAATACATTAGTAATTAGAGTAAATTACTCTGACTTTTCTTAAAGCTTTGGCTAATTAATTTCGAATTAAAGTTTTTAAAATATATTGGTCAACCTCCTCTGAGGTTTGGTTGACTTTACTCCTAGTACCCCTGCATTTAATTGACAATTAGTTCCGTTAAAGTCAATTAACATAAAAAAAAATCAAAATGCTAGAAGTACCCTCGGTGGCGGTGATACTGGTGTGACATTGATAGAGAAAATATGTATATAATATATGTTGATCTCAATCAAAAGATTATAAATTGAGGTTATTTTTGTACAAAAACATTATAACTTAAGAGTATTTTTGTAATTGTATATTAGATGTGATTTTATTTGGCGGATCATTAGTCTAACAGGTGTGTCAGAGTAATTTTGCAAAAAAAATTAATTTGAGAGTAATTAAATCAAACCTAAAGAGAGGTCAAAATAATTTACTCTAGTAATTAAGATGTTCAAATTCAAAGTGGGTGTAGATTGATTGATTTATAGCTCACAGAAGAGCCACCTCTGTCTGGAATGGCTGGACTTATCACAAATTATTCAGTACTGGGCTTGAATGGGAGTTGAACTGGATGGGCCTTCTCATGTTTTGATTAACTATTGTGTACCGTTTTGTTTGTTGCCCAATTGGGCTTTTGGGGCTATTTATTTGTTATAAGCCCACACCAACACTACTACATATTTACACCCATGTAGGTCCAATTTGCTTAAATTTCCTTTTAAAAAATGAGAGTTTATATGGATACAATGCTGAAAAGAAGGGAACTAAAATTATAACTTTTTAAAATTAAGATTTATTTTTGTCAATCTAATAGTTTGATCAAATGTCCATATCATATACTATATATATCCATTCTATGAAATCAAAAATTTGAGTATGGATTTGCATTGTGGTTGGTTTACTTGTATGAATTTGGCATACCTAATACGGAGTATTATTTTCCTCATCAATTAGTGTATTTTTTTTTTAGTTTATGAATGGTTTGAGACTCGTTTGATGTGATGTAATGGACCAAATTTACTTAATGCTACAAATGCTTCATCTAAAACTGGTGTCATGGTATATGTTAAAGTTGTACTGAAAGCGTTAACATGTAAACGTTTAACTCAAATAAAGTAGTATAAGAAATTATGTACTGTATGAATATGCATGTATTTATGTATCATATATGTATGTACTCATGTTTCTATACATGAATGCATGCATGCATGCATGCCTGGTTGGGATTGAACTTATAATTTGTTAAAGAAATTTTAAATTAAGCGAAGGTAAATGAAACGGGAAATGAACAAGTCAGAATTCAAGTACCTAAAAAATGTTCTAAGAAAGTGCCCTTGCGATATTAAGTACCGAAAAAATGTTATTGGAGCTAGGAAAGATATTACAACTTAGAATAGCAATAGTTAAGCGGATCAAAATCAAAGTGGGTGAAGATTGACTGATTTAGCTCAGAGAGGAAAAGCTTGACATATCACTGGGAAGTTTGAATTAATATCCAACGGTCACATTTTTATGCCACTGGATTTGGGAATTGGGCTGGGCCTTCTCATGTTTTGAGTTATAACTAGTGGATTTTTATGCCACTGGATTTGGGAATTGGGGCTGTTTTTTGTTCTAAGCCCACACCAACACTGTACGTATGTACACCCATATTTGTTCAATTTCCTTGTTTATTATTATTATAATTTTTATTTTTATTTTTTTAAAAAAAAAGTTTAGATGGATAATGGTGAAAACAAGAGAGCAGTAGTTTGTAAATTTCAAATACTATAATTTTAGGCCAACTTTTTAAATTCACTAATTCACAACAAATTGAATGAGTGCTTCTCACATGTAGGTTTCACCTATATAATTAGAGTGGTTTAATGCATGCAAGCACATCACGGAAAGTTGTAGTAACACACACGAGAAAGGATAATAATTTATAAAATGTAAGTTATTATCGAATGAATAGTCGAATAGGGGCACTCTATCAATTGGATTGTGAAGGTATAATAAATGTTTGAGTCTCACTTGTACAATCTAAAGAATGAGAGTGATTTTATTCTCAATTCGCTAATTAGTTTTATTGTACTTATCATTAATTCATAAAAAATTGGCATTCTTACCCCCAAATGGTGTAGACACATTAGTGTTTGCAGCTACATCCATAGAAGGTCAAGTTTTTCTTGTTGTAGGCCATTTTATCCCCTTTAGGGTGCCTTACAAGTTCGAAATGAGTGATACCGCTAGAAGCAAGAAGATGAAGAGGTGTGTTGCCATTGGTGTCTTTCTGATTTATAAGACTCATACATAAGAACTTTCTTAAGATAAATGTGACTACGCAAACGTTCTCCATCTCTACCGCAATGTGAAGGATATTCTGACCTTTAATATTAAAGTTCTCCATCCCAACAATCTCGACATTGTAATGAAAGTTCTTTCATGACCTCTCTGTGACCTTGACTAGATGCTATGTGAAGAGCAGTCTTATTGTCATCTTTATCTGCAACAAGATATGCCACAAATTTATTAAGATCTAGTAGTTGCTTAACCCTTAAGACATGATCAAAGTGGGCAGCATAGTGAAATGGTGTCCACCCATGGACATCTGCTCCCTTCGTCAATGCTGGCTCTCACTTGCACAACATTTTCACGCATTCCAAAAGGCAAATACGTAACATATAACCGGAGCCACTTGCACAACATTTCCACGCATTCCAAAAGGCAAATAGGTAACATATAACCGGAAAAAAAAAAAAAAAACCGTATACGTGTGTGCGTGTGCACTTAACCCCATTATTGGATTATTATTTTTCCTCACAAAAAGTACATAATAAATACACATATATACTAGCATAGATTAATGCTATTGTGAGTTGTATTTAATAATTAATTAAACTTTTCACATAATAAATATACTTGCATATATTTAAATAATGAATTGAAAGATGTATTTATCGTTAAACTTTTCACATATCTCAAAAAAATTAACTCAGTCCAATAGTTAACTATGGAGAGCTCGTTGCTCTTCTCATGAGAGGGCTCTTTTTATTTTTTATTTTTTATTTTTTCTTCTTTCTTCTTACATATTTTTTTTTGTTGCACTCATGCTTGATTTATATGCAATAACCTTCTTTTCTCTCTTAATCATTTTTTATTCACTTATTATATAAATTTATTAGTGAAATTTTATTTTTTTCATTGGCAAATTGGTGAAAAAATAATAAAAACAAGTAATGAAAACACAATAATGCACTGTTATTGCCCCCTTCTCCGCCCTCCAACCACACATATATACACATGTATGTATAACTTAGAGATGGGTTAGTTATTTTTGACTATTTGAGGTAAAATATTGTCTTGGTAAATATTTTTTTTAATTTTAAAACGTAACCAAACACCGAAAAATAACAAAAGTAATTTTCAAAAGTAAAATGGATGCATGTACTACTCCTTTATTATCTACTTAGAAATAAAAACAACAGTAACAAATTTCTTACCTTCACTATCCCAAATGGTTGCAGCGTGTAAAGCGTTTCTACTTTCAGGACCGCCATAAGATTTTAGACAAAATGTTAGAATAAGTTCTCTTTGGAGTCTCCTCAGCAATATTAGATGATGTGCAAACTCAGCATCTTCTTTGGTCAACATGTCGATCACCTCAAGATGATTATTTGGCACGTCTTCCTCAGCATCTCCTCGGTCGCTCTAACCCGGCTTTCAATCCCCACCCCCAATGATTTTGCATGATCAATCAAAGCTTGCACTATTTGGGAGTGTCCTTCCCAGTCTGAGATGTGAAGTGAAGTCTCATGTCTACATTCTCGGAACCAAATAGTGACGGATTGCAATGTAATATCTCCTGTACACATTGCGTTTGGCCGAACAGGAACGCCACATGAAGGACTGTGTTTTTGTTGGGTGTCATTTGGTTCTCAAGGCGATTCACGTTTTGCGCAATGATATTGACATTGCCCAACATCGCTGCCCTATACAGCTTAGGATCCATTCGGAACAACGGTTAATATTGGAAATTGGTTTCAGCTTAATTGTGTTGCGGATCAACTCTATCTATATATATATATATATATATATATATATATATATATGTATACACACACATAATAGCCAGCATCTGCCTAGCTATTTGAAAATTGATCTCATGTCCGTGAGAAATAGAATCAACAAAAGCTAGCGTTCGAAAAAGAAAAAGATAAAATTGAAAAAGGTGGTGTTATTGGTGTTTCACAAAATATTTCTCGCTTTCTATTCATGTTTCTATAAAATAAAACAACTAGTCCAAACATTATCTATTTTTTTCTTCAACCTAATCTATCGTCTGAGTGATAAAGTAAAACTAATAACATTCTCAAACTCTAGTGAAAAAAGATTGATAACAATCTTTCAATGATTTTTTGAAATACTAAACTCAAATCTCTTGTTAGTGAAAATATTGTCGAAATTTTTATTTAGTGCAACATAGCGTTAGGCTGCATATAAATTATGGACTAACTTGAATTTTTTTTTTTCTATTTATAATAAAATTTATTTTTTAATAGTTTAATTACTCTACTTTTTGTATCAAATATTGAGAATATAGTATTCATTTATTGTTTCAAACATTTGGATTTCAAGTTTTATTATTATTTTATTGATGTAGAGAGAAATTTTCTTATCTTTTTGGAGAAAAAGGATAAAATGACAGAACATGAGAGTTGAAGAGAGATATATGAAGAACTCTACGGAAGACTTTCATTCTAGAATAAAGGGTAGTATTGTCATCTTCTTTTAATTAAACGCAACTAACAGTTATTCAAAAAACAGTTCTATCCTAATTCCTCCAATTTTTTTTTTCTCTCTCCATCTTTTTTCTTCTCTCTCCTTCTCTCTTTTCCTTCTTTTTTTCTCTAGCTGCATGGTCTCTGTTTTTTCCCTTTGTTCCTTTCTAGTAACAGAGATGTAAGTGCAAGAGCAAACATGGGGATTCAAATTTTGGTCATGTTTACTTTCAATAAATATCATAATTTACACAAGATTATTTCCTTGAAAGGTCATGGGGAGAATAAAGTAATTATGACAGTAATCCTTGATAAAAATCAAATTAAACTTCGGAAAATATAGTAAATCTGCTCCAAATTTGGTAAAATTTCTTACAATATACTAGGTACCAACATGTCTCACCAATTCTCGTACCTAGTTGATGCATAATTCTTTTAGGAACTCTTTCTAAGACCCTGTCAATGTACGAAAATTTCTTTTCATTCAAAAACTGTTCAATTTTTTCATACAACTTATATAACCAATTTTTAAAGCCACCTGTCTGTCTCAATTCCAATTTATTTGATCACACGTGAATTCAGACCTGCATTTATTTTAAGCAATTAGTCAAAAATATAATATTTAAATAAACATAAATCACAATATTGCACTCCCAATAATTATTCCACAAATCATATATTCAAATAACACAACTGACACGAGATTAATGAGAACATTTATCAAGCTTCCCTTTATCAAAAGAGCAATGTTACACATCTCGAATAAATATCACGAATTTTAACTCGAATCTATGTGACAGGTGATATAATTCAATATTTTAGGAGATAAAATTAAATGGTAAGTTATTATTGGTGGAATTCCCCCCATACACGGAGTCTCTATGGTATTATCATCTGCCACATAGATTCGAGTTAAAATTCGTGAAATAAAATTGTGACGTTTAGCATTTCTCTTATCAAAAAACATGTATTAAAACTTATATATTCATATAATCATACAACATATGAATCACAACCCAAGAATATACATAAATCAATGAATTTTACAAAAATAAAATTATATGTTAAGAAATTAAAAAAAAAAAAAATCTAGAATAGATTCAAATATAGTAAAATTCTTTACGTCCAATGTTATCCTACAAAAGACCTTCTATGATTTTTTTTTTCCTTTTTCTCGTTTTTTCTTTTCTTTATCTACTTTCTTCTCGTTATATAACTCTCAACCTTTTTTTTTCCCTCCCACTTTCTCTCGCTCACTCTATCTCTTCTCTTTTCTCTTTTTCTTTTTCTTTTTCTTTTTCTTTTTTTTTATTCTTTTCTTCTTTCTTCTGGGCCTCTGGCTACCTCCTAACCTTTTTCCTTTTTCCTTCTCTTTTCTTTTTTTGGTCTCACGTGTTCTCCGTTTATCTTTTCTTTTCATACATATATAATATGTATGTGGAAAGCTTGTTACTATTTTATAGAGAGGCGAGAGCAATGATGATAAGTAGATTAAATAAAATGATTATTCAAAGTGACTAAAAATTAACCATTAGAAATGAATATGTATAGTCTATCCAGTTAGTAAAATTAGGATTAAAAATAAAATGGTATGTGATACGTATTATATAATGGATTTTTTTTAAAAAGTATTATTAAAAAATCATCACAAAAAAAAAAAAAAAAAAAAAAAAACTATAGGGGGATAATATGAATACTAATAAAAAATCATGACAAAAAATATGGTAACATTAATATATTATTTTTGTTTTATAAAATAATGCAAAACAATAAAAGAAGAACATGAGATAACATGCTTCAGCAGAGTCACGGAAAAAAAAGCACTGTAGGCTCGATTTCTACTTTATTTCTAAGGTATTTTTTTGGGAAATTCAAATTTAATGTATTAATAATAAGATATGTACAGTGTAGGATGCTTAAAGACTTGGGCTTCCAAACATGCTTGGAAGCCCGAGGCCCAAAACCTGAAAGACGAAAGAAGTATCCTATTGTGCAAACATATGCACTGTACAAACCAGGCTAAAGCCCAAACCAATGCCCGTTTTCTAAATAGCATTTAACAAAATCAATCAACGAGAGCTTATAACCTTGCCTGCATTGATTCTTTAAATTGTTTTGGATAAGCAACTTGATTTTGTTGTGTACAATGACTTGCAAACATCTTTTGTTACTGAAGATTCGTGAGTTACATTCCAACCGATTGTTGATGAAGTTCCATATGGTCTCTCCCTTTTATTGATGAGATAACCAACTAATCAGTTCTGGCCAAGTACACTCCCCAATGTAGAATCTACATTTCTCCTGAATAAACTACCATATTTGATTTGAGAATGCACAATCAAAGAAGATGTGAGACGTTGATTCAGGTGCAAAGGAGTAGAGCACATAATTGTTTGAGGAATGTCTAAAAGATACTAATGGGTGGTCCATTGTTGCAATCCTTCCTTGTACTGCTAGCCATAAAATGATGTTGCATCTAGAAATTGAGCATTAATTCCAAACAAGGTGATACCCAAAAAAAAAAAGTCCATTTGATGTGGGGAAGGTATGGGTGCTAGATATAGATCAGGGAAAATAATTGTCAAGCTTGATAGGAAGTCCCATTTACTGGCCACTTGCTAAAATGAAAAGGGAAAATCTTTGATTTTGTGATATTGCAGTTGAGGTGGTGGTGGCTTCATTTGCTCTGAGGATGAGGGGGCCATTGTTGAATCAATTATCTTCCTAGAACCTGGTGGTTGTTCTATTCCCCACCCTGTGTTTGATCAATTGCTAACCAATGTGCCTTAGCTGAAGCGTTTTCATCCAATTCCATGACCAGACCTATGGTATGTTAATTGACCATAAGTCTCTATTTCTCATAAGGTGAACTTTGGACCTGTGCGTTAACCTCAATTCCTGTCCAAACATTTTTTTTGCAAATCTTGTTGATGTCAGCCAAAATAGACTTACGAAGAATCAGTATGCTAGACCAAAAGATATGCATACTAATAAGCACAATTTGATAAGTAGAAGTCTTGCTGCATAGGATAAAACTTTAGAGGTCCACTGCCCAATTCTTTGGGTGATTCTGTTAACCAAAACTTTACAATCGGTAGCTTTTAGACTAGTGGTCATGAGAGGTAAACCTAAGTGCCTTATAGGTAGGAACCCTTTTACAATTCCAAGCAATTGTTAAGATGGATTGTTCTGTATTAGAATCAACCCCTGAACAAAAAAAAGCTGGCTTTTAAATGATTTATAGAGAGGCTAGAAAGGTTAGTGAAAAGGTTAATTGCATTTTTTAGGATGGTTAGAGAGGCAAGGTCACCATGGTAGAACATTAAGAGATCATTAGCAAAACTGATATGGGAGATGCCCATTTTTTTGCATTTCCAATGGTTTAAAGGTGGGAGAGACTGAAATAAGGTGCTTTGTTATAGAAATAAGAACTTTCATGGCAATAACAAAAAATAGAAGGGGAAGTATAGTCACCTTTCCTAATGCCTTTAACCCCTTAGAAGTACCCCTGGAATTTTCAATTTAGGGATATAGTGTAGCTAAGAGTAGTGAGACAAGTCTTCACCCAGATAATAAGTGTGGAAGGGAAGCCAAAAAGGTGTAGGGATTCTAGAATGAAATCCCAACCATTGGTGTCAAATGTTTTCCTAAGATATGGCACATTTTGGGGTTTTGGACTGTTTATGATATCCATGTAGGATTTCCTATGCAAGAAGGATGATGTCACTGATCCTCCTGTGTTAACAAAGGCAGATTGGTTAAGGTCAATGATGTGGAGGCAATGTAAACCTAAATTTATTTGCAATAAGCTTAGTAATGCACTTATAGATGAGGTTACAATAGGAAATAGACCTGAAATTATTTAAGGAAGAAGGGTTGGGTGATTTTGGCACTAAAGAGATGTAGGTTGAATTGAGTTCCCCTAGCTGTTTGCCATTATGAAAAAACTCTTTGATAGCAGAGATCATATCTGATCCCACAATGACCTATGAGTGGTGGAAAAAATAGGCATTATATCCATCAGCCCTATTAAGACTCAAGAAACGTGATTTAATTTCATCATTTGATGGAATGGATGATAGTTGAGGTAGTATGTGTGAAAGGACTGATTTTGTGATGAAGGGAGAAAGAGATTGTCTGTTTGTGAAGGGAGGTGGTTTACTACCTAGCAGGCACTTGAAGTGTTCAACAACTTCTATTTTAAGTAGGTTATGGTCATCAATGGTGTCCCCATTTGTAACCTGTAAGGACAAAATCTTTTTCCTATTTAGTCTTAAGTTGAAACACTTGAAGAAGTATGCAGTATTGCAATCCCCTTCTTTGAGCCATTTTTGTCTTGATTTCTGTCTGTGACATTGCTCTTCTGCAAAAGCTAAATTGCAATATTCTTCTGTCAAATCCTTTTCTTCTTTTTTTCTCAAAATAGGATTTAGAGTGTCAATGTCAAGGGCGATTTGGCATTGATCCAACTTTCTCTTGGTTTCAAAAACCAATGCAGTGAGTTGGGAGATCTTTATCCTACAGGCATGCATGCTTCAAAGGAGTTTTCAATAGCTTTAATTTTTGAACAATCCTATACATCTTAATGCGTATAATAGGAGTACCCCAAATGATTTCAATAATGGGAAGGAATTGAGGGTTTGAGGCCCAAGAATTGAAGTACCTGAAGGGGATTAGCCTTTTTGGAGCAATAATTCCCAACTTGATGAAGATAGTTGAGTTGTCAAAAACACAAGGAGGTAGGAAGATGCACTTTGAAACATGGAACTTGCGAGACCATTCTTCATTTACAAGTGCCCTGTCAAACTTCCTGACAGCTACACTCATACTCTCGTTATTCCATGTATTGAATTCCAGAGTTACCTTCAATCTTCAAAGTTTGAGTTAAACAAGCAATCCTTAAATTCAGTCATGGAAGAATTTCATCTAGCAGACCCTACTGCCCTCTCTAAACTATTTGTGATTGCATTAAAATCTCCCAACATAAGCCAATGAGCACTAGAGAATAGTGTAATTCTATGTTTGACCAGAATGATCTCCTGTCAACATTAGAATTGGCACCATAGACAAATGAATAAAAAAATTGTGTATGGTCAAAACTAGAAGAGATAGAACAGTGCATATTATGTCTTGTGGACTGAATGAGGTTTAATGAAACTTTGTCTAGATTCTACAGTATCCAAATTTTACCCAAAGGTGAAAATTTGTAATTGTGAAGCAAGCTCCGTTTCCTTGATATGAAGCTGTGAATAGAATTAACATTGACAAGATTAATTCTCTATAATAGAAAGGATGTCCAAGCTATAACTTGCTATTAACTTCTTGATTTATAACTACTTGGAGAGGTTGTTTAAGCCTCTGATGTTCCAATGGCTAGGTTCATCACCCCTTGAAAGGAAATGCATTTAATTTCTTTGCACTCTTAACAGTCATCTTTTTTTAAAGGAGTTTTCTTTTTTCAAGGGGTAGTCCCATGATGTTGATTAAGCTTTGGCTACCCCCAGCAATGTGTTATGCAAATTTATCAAAGCAAGTGAGGGTGGTGGATCGGGGATGCTATTTGGGATAGTGGTTCAAGAAGATTGGGTAGTATAAAAAGGAGAAGATGGGGAGAGATCAACCATAAGTTTATGGTGTTTCAGGTTTACAAATGTTATCAGGGATGGACCACCATGTGTTTTCTGTAGTGATAAAGGTGAAGAATGGGTGGGATGGCAAATAGGCTCATAGTTCATACATTCCTCAAAGAGATTGGGAGCTGGGATAAGGAGGAGACCAGGATGATCTGAAACAGGTAAGTGACCTAAATCAACCGGATATTCTGAGACAGGTGAGTGACCTGATCAGAACCAAGTGGTTTAAGTGATGATGGGCTTGGTACTTGATCAATATTGGCATCATGGCCACCTGAGTAAGCTTCCAGGTTAAGGTGGGTTTTTTTCAAGTAAAGGTTAAAGACAAGAGGTGAAAGGTTGCATGGTGTTAGTGAGACAGGGTGAGACTGATGGTGGTCAATGCATTGAATGGGAGGGGTGGTAGTTTGAGGATGGTTTAATGGCTTCGTGTGGGTGAGAGTTGGGGACTAGGAGAGGGTTTGTGGCTGGTGTTTCTTTTTCCTGTGGGTGACAACTTGCCATTAAGTGGAGTCCCTAATATTAGTGCCTTTCATGGGAGAGCAAGTAGAGGTGGAGTGGCCCAGCTTTGAGCAGTGAGAGTAGTATTTGGGTAGACCTTGGTACTCCACACTGATGTCAACCAGCTTTCCATCACTTGTTTTGAAAGAAATTTTATCTAGCAAGTCAGTGCTAACATCCAATTCAACATATATTCTAGCAAAGTACACTTTTGTTCTTGTCTCTGTTGCTTAGTCAGCATGTAACCCCCAGCACTTTCAAGACAACTCAGCCCCTTTGCAGTCTAGTATTACAGAGGTTTGAGATTTTAATTCAAACTGGGGAAAGTTTTTTAATTTCCATTTCATTTGGCTCTTCAGGGTTTCACCTCTTCAAGATGATCTGTTTACCTGTAATGAACGAAGGACGAGAAGCAATAATGTTGTTCACATTATGTTGAGAGGCAAACCTAAAGTAGAACATGTCACTTCCATTGGCAAGAAGCTTTGTAAGTCCTTTATTTTTTTCATAACTTCATTATAACACTGAGAACTATGTTGAATGAAATACCCTTCAATGTAGTCTTTCCAGAAGATAAATACCCTTATATATATATATATATATATATATTCTGTGTTCATGAATCTATGAATCTATTGATTGCTACGAATCTGGATTTATTTATATTCTGTGTTCTTTCTTGAATCTACGAATCCATGACTTCTGGTCATGCTGCTGCAATTGCATACGATAATATGTTCAGTTCTTGAATCATTGACTTCTGATTCTGTCGCTGCTATTCCATATAATTACATGTTCTGTTCTTGAATTCATCAGAATTTAACTTTTATGATTTCTGAATTCTATATGTTGTTGTGTATTGAGTTATGAATTCTGGTATTCAAACTTTCATGATTTCTAAATTTTATATGTTGCTGTGTATTGAGTAATGAATACTGGTATTCAACTTTCATGATTTCTGAATGCTATATGTTGATGTGTGTTGATTTATGAATTCAGGTATTTGACTTTTATGGTTTCTGAATTTCATCTTACTGTATGTTGATTTCAAATCTCTAAAAATTGAGTTCTGATTTTTGAAATTCATATTGATGAAGTTGCTTTAATGTTTCTGAAATCTCCAATTTAATAAACTGTTTTTGTGAAACTTTCTGCTATTTTCCATCTAGTGCTTAGTGTTCTTGTTTGCTAAAATATTACGCTTGCAAGTTGCTGTTTGAAATGTGTTTTGGCTGGATTTCTCATTGCTGTTGCAAATATTGCATTGTTGAAATATTTCACTTGCAAGTTGCTTTTTGAGAATCAGTTTTCTGAACTCAATACTTCCTAAACTTATTTCTAAAATCAGCTATTTGACAATCTGTTTTCTGAACTCTAGATTTGCTGAAAATACATGCTGCCTTTGGTTTATTTGAGTTGCTAATTGTTATATACTTGGTTCCATAATTGTTGTGTTACTAAAATCTACTCTAGCTGTAGTCTTGTCAAAATTAAGAATACGTACAAGGTCAAAAATATCAGAATAGTCATCTAAAGTAGATACCAAGCTGAATGGAAGTTTGAGTTGCTGAAAATGTGATTCTCTAAAACAACAGTCATCTACAAGTCCTTGGTTGCTACATATAAAGTTGTCCTTATTGAAGTCTATCACTGCTGAAGTTCAACTGTCATCATTTGCCAAAAGTTCAAGTAGCCTTACCATCCTCAAGTTGTGCTTTGAAGATTAACTATTATTAAAGCTTTAAGAGTTGTTGATTTATACATTATACTGTCTTCACAATATACTACTTGTAGTCCAAGTATAGAGATACTTTGGATAGGGGGAGTTAGAGAGATTTGTAGTGATTTGGTAAGAGATAGCTTGGGCTTTGGGAAGCCTGAGCTGGGTGAGAGCAGAAAGCTTGTTGTGAGTATTGGTAAGAGTGGTTCAGGCCTAGGGAGGCTGTGAACTAGGGTGAGAGCTAAAGTGATTATGTGGTGAGTTGCGTGAGTGAGAGAGTGATTGATGAATTACTGTACTACCTTTTCAGATATAGTTAAGCTCAATTTTGGCTTGACAGCCAAAGAGGATGTTTCCCCACAATGGGGTTTTACGTCTATAAATACTCGTGTCAAATTGTGTGATTGTTTTTGGTAGCCATACTTGTAGTATTTGGAAGAAATATCCTAGAACCTATTCACCCCCTCCTCCTCTAGGTTCTTCAACTATCATACTAAAGTCCCTTCAATTTGTTGATCTTTCATTTATAATAGGCCTGGACTGGCAGTTATTTCTTGAAAACATTACTTACAATCAAGTTTTATTTAAGTCAAATTAAATATTGAAATTTCTTCTAATTTTGTTTTTTTTTTCATGGCAATTTGGATCAATTAATTTCGTTGAATTTTTTCTAATAATGTTGATAGCAATTTTCGAATATTCAATTTATGTTATTTATTTTTTTGCCTTATGGACAATGTACAGGCACACAATTATGCTAAATAATGTCTGATATCTTTTGTGTAGGTGCACGAAATATGTAATATTGAATATGTTAATTTAGATGATTTTTTTTTCTTGAGTGGTAGATATAAATTGTTATTCAATATTTCATTCCCTAAAATGTGATTAGCTAATTATATAAACTTTATCTTTGAATGAGTATTGGAGAATCTTTTCAAAAGAAAAATAGAGTCACCACCCTCTTTAGGAAAAAATATCACTCATCAAAGAGAAGTGATATAGAGATCAACCTCAAGGATCTTCCTGCAGATCCTGTACTATGAAATCAGATATTGGATTACAATCCTAACTTCTGAGATCAAATTCGTAGAGAATATATACAAAGGAGTGCTTGCCAACCTCGAAACCATATGTTTCCTTATAGAAAATTTGGGCAATACCTATGACGATTCAACCAGGCATGGTTTAAAGATTATATTTGGGTAGGATATAGCATAGGAAAAGATGAGGCATATTGTCTATGTTGCTATCTCTTTAAACCAAATATTGGAGAACAATCGGGTGGTGATTCCTTTGCTAGTGAAGGATTTTCAAATTAGAAGAATAAATAAAGATTTGATAAACACATTGGAGGTCCGAATAGTTCTCAGAGTCAATCTTGATGTAATACCCCGTAATTTGAGGATATCTAAATTGAGTTTTTTTTTGATGGAGTTTTTAATTATTTAAATGCTTTAATTAATTTTGTCAATGCCTGTTTTTATATGTTTAATGTGGATGTTTGAATGGTTGCTAAGTGTTGATTGTGTTTAATTGTGTGTTAAATATTTGTTTTAAATATAGTTTTTTTTTTCTGTTAAATAAAAATATGTTGGTTTGGACTGCATTTTCTTAACTCTTGTTTTATTATTATTATTATTATTTTTAGGTTGGGCTAGGCTGCTGGGTTGGGCTATATATATATATATAGATATATATATAGTTGGGCTAAATATTTTATATTTGTTAGTTTCATTATTTAAGAATGTTAAATAAGAGAAAAGGAATTAGGGTTCAGTAGTTTCTACGTAGAGAGGATTCCTACGAACAGATAGGGAGAAAACGGTAGATGCCCGGAAAAGAGAAAAGAAGTGATTTTTGCTTAACATCACAAGGCAAGTTCGAACTCTTCTCTTCCCCTTTGAATCTGTATTCATATATATTTTTGTATATACATGTTGCTGAAATATATATGTAATATATATATTAATTGTATAGACATGTTGCTAGAAATTGTATGCAATTAATTATGAAATTAAATGATTTTTCATGTTAAGAATTTCTGTAAATTAAACATGAATATTTTGGAGTTTTGGTACTGTTTTAGGGTATTTTTGCATATATATATACATGTATATATGACTGTATAGGCGTGTATGTATATATATATATACATGAAATTGGGTTTACTGTATTCATCATTTTTGAACGTTTTTGTTCCGATTAAAAGGTAGATCTTACTTTCTAGAACAATCCTTGAAAGTTTGGTTGTGAACCGTTGGGTAGATTGACGGGAAATTGAGTTTGAAATTTTAGATTTTTGAAACTTGAAATTGGGCGTTTTTAATTTAGGCCGCAAGAGGTGATAATTTTGGTACCAATGCGTAGCTTAGATCGATACGAGTTCAATGGTATATTTATATACGCGATTCGGTGCCCGGAAGTGATCGGAAAGTAATCGGGAAGTTTTCCACCATTGTTGGGAGCGTGAAGCTTCAGGTGGGGAAGAAGAAGAAGGAAAGAAAAAGAAAAAGAAAAAAAAGAAAAAGAAAAAGAAAAGGGGGCCACCCGGCCGCCGGCGCGTGGGGGCGCGTGCCGCCGGATCCGGTGGCCGGAAAAGTATTTTTGGGTCCCACTCTCGGGGGCCCACCTCTGGGTCCGATATGGGCCCATTCCGAATAATTTTATTATTTGTTTTGAATTTTTAAAATTTTTGGAAAAACTTGAAAATTAGGGAAATCATTTTTTAAAAATACTTTTAGAATTCTAAAAATTCCCAAATTTTTATGTCAACTTTCTGGGAGCTTAAGGAGCTTGGGGTTTAAATTTCATGTAGAAATGATTTACCATTGTCTTTAAATTAATTTTTAAAGTGTCTAAAAACTGAGTTTTTCAGCTTCTTTAATTTTAGAAAATATTTAGAAATTTTCAAAAATTCCGAAATTTTTATTGTAACTTTCTGGAGGCTAAATTCACTTGGGTTTAAATTTTCAACTCAAAATGATCTTCCCTTGTTGTTCAATTGATTTTTAAAGTGTCCAAAAGTTGGGTTTTTCACTTTCTATAATTTTAGAAAATACTTTTGTAATTCCAAAAATTCCCAAATTTTTGTGGTAACATTCTGGAGGTTAAATAAACTTGTTTTTAAATTTTCAACTTGAAAAGAGCTTCCCTTAGTGTTCAATGAATTTTTAAAGTGTTTAAAAGTTGGGTTTTCACCTTCTTTTATTTGTTGAAAATATTTTGTAAAATTCTAGAAAATTCCAGAATGATTTAATAGGGTTATTAGAAGTAGAAAAGACCCAAAAACCTAGATAAGATTTTGGTTTAGATTCCCTCATAGATTTGAGTGCATTGGGGGTTGGATTGGGTGTTTGCTTCTAAAGTGGTTAAATTGTGTTGTTTGATTTACTTGAATGTATTTTCATTTAAGGATATAAATGCCCATGAAATACTTGATTATAGCTTACTTGTGAACGATTTGTCTTATGGTGATAATTTCATGTCGGATAATTTGAATTACTTTGTTTGTGCAAATTAAGATCATAATGCACCTTGTTTATTTTATGTTTCATATTGGGAATGCATCTATACATTTTATTTTGGCATGTAAGGATTGCCCGGCGTGTCAGGATCGCCCATACCTAATAAGGTATTTATGCATTTTATTTTGGCATGTAAGGATTGCCAGGCGTGTCAGGATCGCCCATACCTAATAAGGTATCTATGCATTTTATTTTGGCATGTAAGGATTGCCCGGCGTGTCAGGATCGCCCATACCTAATAAGGTATTTATGCATTTTATTTTGGCATGTAAGGATTGCCAGGCGTGTCAGGATCGCCCATACCTAATAAGGTATCTATGCATTATATTTGGCATGTTGGGATTGCCAAGGCGTGTCAGGATCGCCCATACCTAATAAGGTATCTATGCATTATATTTGGCATGTTGGGATTGCCAAGGCGTGTCAGGATCGCCTAATACCTAATAAGGTATATATGCATTATATTTGGCATGTTGGGATTGCCAAGGCGTGTCGGGATCGCCTAATACCTAATAAGGTATCTATGCATTATATTTGGCATGTTGGGATTGCCAAGGCGTGTCGGGATCGCCAAACAATTTATATGATATCTTTATATTTTATTTGGAGCATGTCAGGATTGCCTAATATCTAGTAAGAACGTTTCTCGTTATATATTCGAGCATATTACGATTATTTCTTGTGTAAACTTAAAATTAGTCTGCACTTGCATTAAGATAACTGATGTGTTAGTGTAGGGTGTGGGGCGGCTCTATTCTTGGGTCACAGGATTAATTGGGGATATATGCTTATGAGCTGGTGGGTTATCTTTAATTGTATGTAAACATAAATTTGTTGTCTTGGGAAAGAATTATTGGTGAAGGCAGGATAGGTTTGCCTAATACCTTGTAAGGCATTTGTAGAATATATGGAAGAAGGCATGTTAGGATTGTCTATGGTTTGAACTTAGAAATTTGTTTTATCTGTATTGTGATAATGGATGGGTTAGTTCAGAACATAGTTCTAGTTACTTCTAAGATAGAAGATTTAATAACTAAACGGTATAATTATATCTATATGTCTTTACTGTCCTCATATAGAGGGTATGTTTACCGGTTCTCTGATTGGGTTGTAGTAGAGAGAATTTGCTCGTGGGTTTAACCCACTTTGTTGATATTTCAGGTTCCAGACAGTTTCTATCTGAAGATTTGCGTGTGGAGTTCGTAGAGCTTGACAATCATCTATTCCTTACCATACTTTAGTGTAGGGACTTAGATCGGTTCATAGAGTTTTACTTTGATGTTTTTATTTGGTTAAGGGGTCCGTGGATTACCGGACTTCCAAGTTGTATCAATCAGAATAATACAATGTTATTTAACATGATTATTTATTTCAGTTAGACTTTCCTTTCAGTATTTATGATTCTTTTTCTTTAGTCATTGTATTCTATGCTTGTTTGCTATCAATTGTTAGTATCTCTCAGGTTTTGTGTATGAGACTGGCCACCTCATGCGCGAACTTTTCTGGGGGGGTATTTCATTTGGTATCAGAGCATTCCAGGTTCAAGTATTCTCGGGTCTGTAGGGTCCATCATAGAAAATCTTCCGCGTTACGTATTCTGATAAATAGAATCTAAGTATAAGATTCATTGTACTCTATACATCTTAGTCTTCTATTGGGGTCTTATGTAGATGTCACCCCGTAGGAGGAGGAAGGCGAACCACAACTAAGGTCAGGATAATGTTCAGGATGAAAATGTTGAACTTTCTCTCGATTTGGTAGCCATGATCGCTTAGGCTGTCGCTACAGGAGTAGAGACTGCTCTTTAGAAACCACAGTCACTACAAATGGCGCATGTTCCATTACCAGTGGAACAGCCTAACAAGTGGGAAGGATTCAAAACTCTTTCACATTAGGAAATTTCAGGACTTACAGAAGAAAGATAGGACAATCGTAGGGTCGGAGTAGGAGTTCACCAATTTATCTTTGTTGCACCTGAGGAGGTGAACACTGAAGAGAAGAAGGTGAGTTGTTTTGTGAAGAAATTGATTTAGACTACTCGACAGGTCATTGTGGGTAATCTAGCTTATTCCACTTACACTCCGGTGGATGATGCTGCATTGTAGCACTGTCAAACAAGGAGGGATTATAGGAAAAAACGAAATAATAGATACTTCGTTAGTCAGATAGTGGAAAAAAAATATATATATATATATAGAAATAGCAGGGCAATCTGTTCAATAGATGAACTATGGGAGGGTTTACAATGTCATGCCAGATCATGTGCAGGCTCCACCGCAATGAGGCGGAGTCCACTTGGATGAGGAAGGATGAAATAGAGTCAAAATACCCAGATCATTTATTTTAGGTATGAGGCGAATTCCGAGGACGGAATTCCTTTTCTAGGGGGGAAGAATGTAATACCCCGTAATTTGAGGATATCTAAATTGAGTTTTTTTTTGATGGAGTTTTTAATTATTTAAATGCTTTAATTAATTTTGTCAATGCCTGTTTTTATATGTTTAATGTGGATGTTTGAATGGTTGCTAAGTGTTGATTGTGTTTAATTGTGTGTTAAATATTTGTTTTAAATATAGTTTTTTTTTTCTGTTAAATAAAAATATGTTGGTTTGGGCTGCATTTTCTTAACTCTTGTTTTATTATTATTATTATTATTTTTAGGTTGGGCTAGGCTGCTGGGTTGGGCTATATATATATATATAGATATATATATAGTTGGGCTAAATATTTTATATTTATTAGTTTCATTATTTAAGAATGTTAAATAAGAGAAAAGGAATTAGGGTTCAGTAGTTTCTACGTAGAGAGGATTCCTACGAACAGATAGGGAGAAAACGGTAGATGCCCGGAAAAGAGAAAAGAAGTGATTTTTGCTTAACATCACAAGGCAAGTTCGAACTCTTCTCTTCCCCTTTGAATCTGTATTCATATATATTTTTGTATATACATGTTGCTGAAATATATATGTAATATATATATTAATTGTATAGACATGTTGCTAGAAATTGTATGCAATTAATTATGAAATTAAATGATTTTTCATGTTAAGAATTTCTGTAAATTAAACATGAATATTTTGGAGTTTTGGTACTGTTTTAGGGTATTTTTGCATATATATATACATGTATATATGACTGTATAGGCGTGTATGTATATATATATATACATGAAATTGGGTTTACTGTATTCATCATTTTTGAACGTTTTTGTTCCGATTAAAAGGTAGATCTTACTTTCTAGAACAATCCTTGAAAGTTTGGTTGTGAACCGTTGGGTAGATTGACGGGAAATTGAGTTTGAAATTTTAGATTTTTGAAACTTGAAATTGGGCGTTTTTAATTTAGGCCGCAAGAGGTGATAATTTTGGTACCAATGCGTAGCTTAGATCGATACGAGTTCAATGGTATATTTATATACGCGATTCGGTGCCCGGAAGTGATCGGAAAGTAATCGGGAAGTTTTCCACCATTGTTGGGAGCGTGAAGCTTCAGGTGGGGAAGAAGAAGAAGGAAAGAAAAAGAAAAAGAAAAAAAAGAAAAAGAAAAAGAAAAGGGGGCCACCCGGCCGCCGGCGCGTGGGGGCGCGTGCCGCCGGATCCGGTGGCCGGAAAAGTATTTTTGGGGCCCACTCTCGGGGGCCCACCTCTGGGTCCGATATGGGCCCATTCCGAATAATTTTATTATTTGTTTTGAATTTTTAAAATTTTTGGAAAAACTTGAAAATTAGGGAAATCATTTTTTAAAAATACTTTTAGAATTCTAAAAATTCCCAAATTTTTATGTCAACTTTCTGGGAGCTTAAGGAGCTTGGGGTTTAAATTTCATGTAGAAATGATTTACCATTGTCTTTAAATTAATTTTTAAAGTGTCTAAAAACTGAGTTTTTCAGCTTCTTTAATTTTAGAAAATATTTAGAAATTTTCAAAAATTCCGAAATTTTTATTGTAACTTTCTGGAGGCTAAATTCACTTGGGTTTAAATTTTCAACTCAAAATGATCTTCCCTTGTTGTTCAATTGATTTTTAAAGTGTCCAAAAGTTGGGTTTTTCACTTTCTATAATTTTAGAAAATACTTTTGTAATTCCAAAAATTCCCAAATTTTTGTGGTAACATTCTGGAGGTTAAATAAACTTGTTTTTAAATTTTCAACTTGAAAAGAGCTTCCCTTAGTGTTCAATGAATTTTTAAAGTGTTTAAAAGTTGGGTTTTCACCTTCTTTTATTTGTTGAAAATATTTTGTAAAATTCTAGAAAATTCCAGAATGATTTAATAGGGTTATTAGAAGTAGAAAAGACCCAAAAACCTAGATAAGATTTTGGTTTAGATTCCCTCATAGATTTGAGTGCATTGGGGGTTGGATTGGGTGTTTGCTTCTAAAGTGGTTAAATTGTGTTGTTTGATTTACTTGAATGTATTTTCATTTAAGGATATAAATGCCCATGAAATACTTGATTATAGCTTACTTGTGAACGATTTGTCTTATGGTGATAATTTCATGTCGGATAATTTGAATTACTTTGTTTGTGCAAATTAAGATCATAATGCACCTTGTTTATTTTATGTTTCATATTGGGAATGCATCTATACATTTTATTTTGGCATGTAAGGATTGCCCGGCGTGTCAGGATCGCCCATACCTAATAAGGTATTTATGCATTTTATTTTGGCATGTAAGGATTGCCAGGCGTGTCAGGATCGCCCATACCTAATAAGGTATCTATGCATTTTATTTTGGCATGTAAGGATTGCCCGGCGTGTCAGGATCGCCCATACCTAATAAGGTATTTATGCATTTTATTTTGGCATGTAAGGATTGCCAGGCGTGTCAGGATCGCCCATACCTAATAAGGTATCTATGCATTATATTTGGCATGTTGGGATTGCCAAGGCGTGTCAGGATCGCCCATACCTAATAAGGTATCTATGCATTATATTTGGCATGTTGGGATTGCCAAGGCGTGTCAGGATCGCCTAATACCTAATAAGGTATATATGCATTATATTTGGCATGTTGGGATTGCCAAGGCGTGTCGGGATCGCCTAATACCTAATAAGGTATCTATGCATTATATTTGGCATGTTGGGATTGCCAAGGCGTGTCGGGATCGCCAAACAATTTATATGATATCTTTATATTTTATTTGGAGCATGTCAGGATTGCCTAATATCTAGTAAGAACGTTTCTCGTTATATATTCGAGCATATTACGATTATTTCTTGTGTAAACTTAAAATTAGTCTGCACTTGCATTAAGATAACTGATGTGTTAGTGTAGGGTGTGGGGCGGCTCTATTCTTGGGTCACAGGATTAATTGGGGATATATGCTTATGAGCTGGTGGGTTATCTTTAATTGTATGTAAACATAAATTTGTTGTCTTGGGAAAGAATTATTGGTGAAGGCAGGATAGGTTTGCCTAATACCTTGTAAGGCATTTGTAGAATATATGGAAGAAGGCATGTTAGGATTGTCTATGGTTTGAACTTAGAAATTTGTTTTATCTGTATTGTGATAATGGATGGGTTAGTTCAGAACATAGTTCTAGTTACTTCTAAGATAGAAGATTTAATAACTAAACGGTATAATTATATCTATATGTCTTTACTGTCCTCATATAGAGGGTATGTTTACCGGTTCTCTGATTGGGTTGTAGTAGAGAGAATTTGCTCGTGGGTTTAACCCACTTTGTTGATATTTCAGGTTCCAGACAGTTTCTATCTGAAGATTTGCGTGTGGAGTTCGTAGAGCTTGACAATCATCTATTCCTTACCATACTTTAGTGTAGGGACTTAGATCGGTTCATAGAGTTTTACTTTGATGTTTTTATTTGGTTAAGGGGTCCGTGGATTACCGGACTTCCAAGTTGTATCAATCAGAATAATACAATGTTATTTAACATGATTATTTATTTCAGTTAGACTTTCCTTTCAGTATTTATGATTCTTTTTCTTTAGTCATTGTATTCTATGCTTGTTTGCTATCAATTGTTAGTATCTCTCAGGTTTTGTGTATGAGACTGGCCACCTCATGCGCGAACTTTTCTGGGGGGGTATTTCACTTGAAGTAGGTGTCAAGATTTAAAGAATCAAAAGCAACACATCCAATCAGTTTTCTCCAACCAATCAGACAAGGGGCGAATTGAATATCAAACTCAATTGACTGCATCAATTGATTGTATTCAACACCTTTTACAACAAGGGTTTGCATTTCATGGTAACGATGAAATTGAGAATTCAAGCAACCAGGGGAATTTTCTTGAGACATTGCAGTTTCTTGCGAATCATAATGAGGATATTAATGTGGTTACATTGAAAAATGCTTCTGAAAATATCAAATTAATGGCATCTAAGATTCAAAAAGACATTGTCAATGCCATTTTAATGGAGACTATCAATGTTATCATCAGAGATATTAGCGATACTTTTTCTTCTTTTTTTTCCTATTCTAATTGATGAGTCTTGGGACATTTCAAGAAAGGAGCAAATGGCTTGTGTGTTATGCTATGTGGACAAGAATGGGCAAGTAGTTGAATGTTTTATGTGCCTTGTACATGTTACTGATACCACTACCATCTCACTTAAGACAACGATTGATAACTTATTTTCTGGACATGGGCTGAGCATTTCTAGTTTGCTTGGGCAAGGTTATGATGGAGCTAGTAATATGAGAGGCCAGTTCAATGGTTATGATGGGGCTAGTATTGTTTCTCTTCTCGCTTTTGTTGCTAATGTTGTGAATGTAGTTGATGGTTCATGTAAACTTTGTGATATACTTCGAGAGAAGAAAACTTCTATACTTACTGAGGCACTTAATATAGTTGTGAGCTTTCAAGTAGGTAAGGCCTAAATCAGGATACTTCTCTTAAACGATCTAGTAATACACATTGGAGTTCACATTATGACACTTTGATTAGCGTGATTACCATGTTTCCAGCCATGGTTAGTGTACTTAATTGAGACAATTGCAAGGGATGGGTCATTTAACTTCTGGGAATTACAAATGATTTGTCGAAGGCACTTCAAAGGAAAAATCAAGATATTGTGATTACAATGCCCTTAGTCAAATTATACAAGGACCGATTGCAAAGAATGAGGGAGAGTGAAGGGATTCTTTACTTGATAAAGTTTCTTCTTTTTGTGTCAAGCATGATATTCTTGTTCCTAATATGGATAATACATTTCTACCTCTAGGAAGCACATGACGTAAAGCTCGTGAAAATTCAAACTTGCATCATTATTGAGTTGAATTATTTTATTCCGTCATAAATATGCAACTTCAAGAGCTAAATAGACATTTTACTAAAACGAATACTGAGTTATTTCCTTATATGGCATGCTTGTCTCCATATGATTCATTTTCTGCTTTTGAGACACAAAAACTAATCTACCTTGCTCAATTTTCTTCAATTGCTTTTGTAAAACTTGGTGATCAACTTCAGAATTATATTATGGATGTATGCTCTAGTAATGAGTTTGAAGGATTAAAAGGGATTGGGGTTCTTACAAAAAAAATGGTTTAAACCGAAAGGACATGGTACATTCACTAGTTTATTTGTTTGTGACATTGGCATTAATCCAACTAGTAACTAAAAAATACAGGCATTTGTGGGTTCAATACGAAAATGAGTAGTTTAGATACAATCAAACTTTCGATTAATCTAGGCACTTGAGATTCTCTAGATGAAGACGACTTAACTAAGGCCATTCAAATAGGCATAGGCCAACTAAACGGTATTCCTATAGTAATTAGGGTTATTGATTTTTTGTTTATTGGGGCAAAAGGGGTAGGGAGAAAATGACCCGTTTGATCAGGTATGCTACTAATAAATTTCTAGAAAGTCTAGGGTCAAATGCAATGAATTGTTTTCGGATCAACCCCAATTGTTTTTATTTTATTGAATTGATCCTCAACATAACAAAATTCACTTGATTGATACATGTACACCTATCAATTCGATATATATTCCAGATATTTCATCGTATCATGTAATGAAGAGATTCTCCCTGTCCTTTGAACCAAATTCTTGATTTTTGACAACTTCTTGATTCCTCTTCCCAAATTTCTCATTTATGAATTTCCTTGGCTTAATGTGAGATAGAGATAGGCATATCTCATTTTAACAATAAATTTTGGGGTTAGCGGGCTTCCCTCATGGAATGGCCTAGGAGTGAAGTTCAAGGGCTTGGCTTTCAGGCTCAGATTTCGTATCGGCAATTTGTTCATCAAGCCTATTCTCGAGCCTATATCTACTCTCTTTTCTTTTAGAGGCGTACCTCTCCACGAGATGGAAAACTTTACCAAGGATTGAATCCAAAGTCAAGAACTCTATTGACATCTTGGGTGAAGGTTCAGTTGCACAAAGTCTATAAATGCCGCCCACCAGCCATGAAGGAATGATAGAATCCTAGTCCGACTATTAACTCGTTTCTGATGTATCATCCTATACGGATTTCACATTCGTTTTTGACTGAGTTTTTGCTACGAGGTTGCTAATCACGACTTTCTGTATGAGCATCTTTAGTTAGCCCTCATGTATAATAGAGGTAGAAATTTCCCATTCCCCTACTGCTTTATGCTGGGTAAGACCGGGAATTCCAATTATAGTCTGCGCTTTCGGCCATTTTTTGTTTGAGTTTTTAGTTTGTGGAAAAAGAAGGGATGTGAAAAAAATGCCAAAGATTGGTAACTGCCCGAGCAAAGATTAGAAACTATGGGGTTGAATAGAGTGGTACATGAGTTGGGTTTAGGTTTAGTAATGAAGCTTCGGTTGAATTTGGCTTGGGATTCTAGACACCTATCACAACTGCTTATTGTCTGTGTGGTGGAGATGACTTATTGTTCCTCCCACTCTAAATGACCATTTGCTTCTGGAACATTAGGGGTCTCAATTCCTCTATTAAGCAGCTTGAGGTTAAAAAGTTCCTCTCTGAATACAAATTGGGTGTTTTGGCTCTTCTTGAAACTAAGGTGCAGAAGATTAATTAGGATGTTATCTTCAGATACATTACTGGTTCCTCTCATAATCACTGGAGACTCTTAGATAACTATAACAGCTCCACAATGGGTAGAATTTTGGATTATTTTTAACTCCTCCATGTTTAATCTTCATGTTGTTGAAGAATATGAGCAAGTTATACATTGCATTGCCTGTGAAAGTGGTTATTCTAGCTCCTTTAATCTCTCTTTCATCTATAGTTATAATTCTCGATTGGGCAGACACAATCTTTTGACTAATCTACATGCTCACTCTATTGTCACCCATCAACAAGCCTGGCTTTTTGTGGGTGATTTCAACACTATGCTAAATCTTAATGAGAGATATGATGGATCAATTAGATGGACTCCTGAAATGGCAAACTTCAAGAAATGTGTTAATTTTTTGGCCCTTGAGGATCTCAAATTTTCAGGTATCTTCTTTCCATAGTCAAATCAAAGCATTGGCCATGCAAATATCTCCCAAAAGCTTGATAGATCTTTGATTAACCCCTTTTGGAATGCTTTATTCCCTTGCTCATTTTGTAATTTTCTTCCTCAAAATGTCTCTGACCATAACCCTTGTATCATCACACTTGGCCCCAAAAATCAGCCAATAGCATTGCCCTTCAAAATCTTCAACTTCTGGTGCTCTCGCCTATCATTTCTCGACACTGTTAGTACTCCTTGGCAATCACCTATTAATGGCACCCCCATGTACATTGTTACTCAAAAACTCAAACTTCTCAAATTCCACCTCAAGTCCCTTAATAAAAAAGTTTACAGTGACCTCTCATCTAGGGTGCAATCCTCAAAGCAAGAGCTTCTTACGTACCAAACTAACCTTTATTCCAATCCATCTAATGCTAATCTCAGGATCCTTGAAAAAGGTTTTCTTCAATCCTACACCCACCTCAGCTTATGTGAAGAAAAACTATAGAAGCAGAAAGCCAGAGTCAAATGGCTCTCATCAGGTGACAGAAACACTGTTTTTTTTCCTCAAGATGGCTAACTGCAAGTATAACCACAACAGAATCGTTTCTATTGTATCATCTACTGGTGAGAAAATTGTTGACAAAACTTCCATTAATCAATCTTTTGTCAATCATTTTCACTCCTTACTTAACACCAGCCCTTCTTACCCCTGCATTCAAGCTTTAGCTCAACACATCTCACACATCATTCTATCTAACACCCTTCTAAACTTTACTGCTATCCCCACAAACCTTGAAATCAAACAGTGTCTCTTCTCCCTTGGTAATAACAAATCCCCTGGGCCTGATGGATATACCTCCATTTTCTTCAAGCAAGCCTGGCCCATTGTTGGTCCTGATATAATAAATGTCATAAGAGACTTCTTTGTTTCTGGTAAAATTTTAAAGGAAATCAATTGCACATTGATTGCCCTTGTCCCCAAAATTCTAAATGTTTCTTCTGTCAATGATTTCAGACCAATTGTATGTTGCAACACCTTATACAAATGCATCTCCAAACTCCTTGCTTATAAACTCAAACCCATCCTTCATTCATTCATTAACAAAGCCCAAACAACCTTCATAAAAAATAGGAGAATTGCTGACAATGTCCTTCTTGATCAAGAGCTCTTAAAGGGCTATCATAGATTCTCAACTCCTCTTAGATATGCAATCAAAGTTGACTTACAAAAGGCTTTTGATTCCCTTGGTTGGAACTTTCTACTGGACGTACTCTCTCCTATTGATGGGATTTTCTTCTTCTTTCATACATTGGGTGAAATTGTGCATTACTACACCACCTTTTTCCATCAGCATCAATGGTGAGATTCATGATTTTTTTAGAAGTAGTAAAGGTATTAGGCATGGTGACCCCCTTTCTCTTTGTGCTTGCAATGGAGGTTCTCTCACAAATTCTTGACAAACTCACTCTCAACAACCCTGATTTCACATATCATTGGAGATACAAAAATCTGAATCTAAGCCACCTTATTTTTGCAGATGATTTATTGTTATTTGGCCATTGTTCTACATTAAGGGCTTGAAACTTTCTTCTCCCTTTCTAGTCTCAAAGCTAACATTTCCAAAAGCAATATCTTCTTTTCAGGTGTCTTTGATCATCTTCAGTAAAGCAACAAGAACTCTCTTCAATTCAACATTGGAGAGTTACCTTTCACATATTTGGGTGTTCCACTTATCTCTGGCAGGCTCACCTCAACTCATTGTTCATCTCTTGTGACCAAAATCATAGCTAAGATAAATCACTGGTCAAACAAGCTCTTAACTTATGCAGGAAGATTGCAGCTCTACAAAGCAGTCCTTTCTAGCATCCAACTCTATTGAATGAACATATTCATCCTTCCAAAATAGTGTATTACTCTCATCAATTCTCTCTTCAGAAAGTTATTATGGTCTAGACCAAGTACCATTAGAAGGAATTCCAAAGTGGCTTGGTCCCAGGTTTGTCTTCCAAAATTAATGGTGGTTTGAGTCTCCCAAACTTTGTTGTCTTGAACAAGGGTACAATGCTTAAACATATTTGGTATCTCTTCAACAATCTAGAAAGTCTTTGATGCAAATGGATTCACTTTTATTTTATAAAACAGAAAAGCTTCTGGGATGTTGATATACCATTTTACTGCTCATGGTCTCTGAGAAAAAAATTTCAACTAAGACCTCTTGCCAGACCCCTTATTACTGTTACTATTGGTAATGGATGCCATACTCATTTCTGGTTTGACTCTTGGTTAAATGGTGCCCCCTATGTCAATAGATTTCGTCATTCTCCAACACTTAGTGCTGCTATTGGTCGATATTCCATGGTAAGTTCAATCATTCTCAATGGTCAATGGAACATACCTAGACCCTTACAGAGAATCATTCTAGAATTAAGAGATTCCCACCAGCTTCTTATCCTAAACATCTCCTCCCCTGACTGTTTTCTTTGGCTAAATCAATCATCATTCTCACTTGCATTTACCATACAAAAAATCTCTTCCTTTCCCCCTCATCTGGACTGGCCCAACCTTATTTGGTTCAAACATAGCATCCCTAAACATAGCTTCATTCTCTAGATGGCTGCTCTTAAAAAGCTCTCCACCCTTGATAAATCCTCTATGGCTTACAAACATATCCCAAATTGTTGCTCACTTTGTTTAGTGGCCAAGGAAGATCACAACCACCTCTTTTTTCAATGTTCCTTCTCCTCTGCCATTTGGAACCATTTCCAAAACCTTTGTAACTTCCATACTAACCTTAATTATTGGCAGTCTACCCTTACTTGGTCTTCAAATGAATGGACTCACCCCACCTTACATCTTTCACACAAACTTGTCCTTACAACGTGCATTTATGCAATTTGGACTGAGAGGAACAATAGAGTCATCAAGAAGAAGTCCTCATCCACGCAGAGCATTATCAAATCCATTACAGAAACTATCACATTGAGACTTCATTCTTGCTCCTTTAAGGATTGTATTGCAGCCAGAAAACTTGCAGCAACATGGAATCTTCCAAGCTACACAATTAGGCTTTCAAGGAAACCACCCGACCCAACTCTTCTCAGGAACTGAACTTCTTCTGCCACTATTATTTGATGTAGTCTCATTGTTGTTCCTCTTGTTGCTTCACAAATGTTTTAGTTCTTGCTTGTTTGTTCTCGTTTATGCATCATCACAATGGTGCTCCCTGTAGCTCGACAATTGCTCCCTTCATACCGGAGCTTCTTGTATATTTTTCTTATCAATACACTTACCTTACCATAAAAAAAAAGTAAGCGAACTCCTTTTATCAAGTCCTATTCTTCTATTTATTCTGATTGAGATCTGCCCCTAAATTTGGTAGATGATTCTTTGCCATATCTCACACAATCTATCTTCATAAAGGCATGGGAGGGGATCGCTCGAGATATGGCACGTAACATATGCTAATACTACTTCCTTGTATATGCCACGTAAGTCGATTCCAATTTCATACAACAAAATGTACCCTCTTGTTCTATACAAACATAGAGATGTGGACTCCTGTTGTGAGTTTGAAATTTTTGTAAGGACATCAATTTGGTGATACAGCTTATTTAGTTAAAGAACTCATTTTTAAGACAATATTGGTGTTTGACATCACTTCTTTTGTTTCAAAGTAAAATATTTCATAAAGTACTAAAGTAAGTTTCTATAAGAAATGATAAACTCCACGAACCCAATTCACGAATTTGAAATCGGATGATATGGCAATTTAGCTGCGAGCCCATGTGGAGGATTACATGTCAACCTGTGTGTTTTACTAATTGGATTTGGTCTCTCTTCTACTTATACCCTAAATACCGAAATGATTTCTATAATTCTAAATTGATCTTATGAAGTGTTATCAAATATATAATTTCATTCACCTTACTCGAGCTTTTAAACCCTAAACCTCCATTACATCAAACATTAACACTCTATTACATCATATGCAGTGTGATGCCACCCCCACACAACCTGCAACCCAATTATGCCTTCGTTTTGTGTGTGTGTGTGAATGAAATCTAGTCACTATCTAATTGTCAATGATAGTAGTGATTAATGGCGAAACTTGATTTATATTTCAATGTTATCGGTTGGTCATCAAGATGCATGATCCAGAAGGAGGCATATGCATAACAAACTTGTTTGGTTGTTAGAATTTGATAAATCAATAATGAATCATATCATAAATTGTCGGCCACATGATTGCCACAAATATGCCACGTTATTGGTCACATATATTTGTGATATGAATCTTGAAATTATTTCGAGATGTGTAGCACCGCTCAGTTTTTCTCTTTTATTTTCTAGCCTTGGGCAACAATTCCAAAATATTTAAAGAAAGAAATAAATGAAAGAATAAGTCTCCTACTCATTTAACCTCTCTTGGTTCCCTATTTCAATCACTACGCTGCATATAGAATGGAGTGGAATGTCCATTCTAACCATTCCTTTGTTTGGTACGAATTTTAAGGTAAGAATGATCATTCCCTTGGAATGAAAATCCATTCACAGAAATGCATTTCATAATTAAACCTAAGATTTTTAAAAAAAAATTATATTACCAAAAAACCCTTCACCCCCACCACCACCACACCGACTCTACCACCACCACTACCATCAGCTCTACAATTACCACCACCACTTCCACCGCCGCCACCTCCACCGCCGCCACCCCGCCACCTCCATATCGCCATCTTTCTACTCCACCACACCATCACCTTCATATCGCCACCACCTTCCACCATCGTTGCCGCCACATCACATCCACCGCCACCTTCCTCCACCACCATACCACCACTTCTAACCCCACCCCCACTACACCACCTCCACATCGTCACCTTCCTCCACCACCATGTCGACACCTTCCTCCACCACCACCCCCTCTATATCGCCACCTTCCTCCACCACCTCTATTACCACTACCACATCACCACCTTCGTCCACCATCTCCACATCGCTACCTTCCTCCACTGCCATACCACCACCTCTATTGCCACCCCCACCACACCACTCCGCCACCTTCCTCCACCACCACCGCCACATTGCCACCTTCCTCCACCACCACCACCTCTACATCGCCACCTTCCATCACCACCTCCAGCGCCACCCCCACCCCCACCACCTCCACATCGCCACCTTCCTCCACCACCACACATTTGTTGGTTTAAATTATTTGTCACTAGGAGGGGTATTTTGAAGAATTTGATTTAAAATTTATTTCATTACTACCTCATTTCATATTTGCAACCAAACAATAGAATGAAAATGATCATTCCATTTCCAACTTCATTACATTTCATTCATGTGTATCAAACACATCATACATCCCTTCTCTTTCCTCAATACTCTCTCTCCTCTGACTCTTCACGAAAGGCCTCTCTCTCTCTCCATCTCTACGGTGCCCTATTTTGTATTGTAAAATAACTTACGGAATATAGATCAGTAAATTATTTTTAGCTACTTGAGGTAAAGTATTTTCTTTGTAAATATTTTTTCAATTTTTTGAAACTTATCCAAAAATATAAAAAAATACATTTCAAATTACATTTTACGTCAAAACAAATGGATGTACTACTCATTTATTATCTACTTTGAAGAAAAACACATGAAACTAATTTTCTACCTTTGCTATCCCAAATTGTTGCAGCGTGTAAAGAGTTTCTACCTTCAGGGCCACTGTAAGCTGGTGATGTACGATTTCCTATATACCGTTATCATCCATGAAAATGTGATCAAATTTTTTATAAGTCCTTCACACCAAGGATCATGAAGGAGATTAAAACCAGAACTAGCTCATATTTTGAAAAAAGTCATAACACAAAAATAAAGGATATCCATAAAAAAAAAGGATATTACATCTTACTCCTTAAATAAATTCTTTTAAATACTGTGAAGGTCCTGAATTGACCATTTTCTTTCCATAATAAAAAATTTCCTTCCTATAAATAGTTATTCAATTATTCCTAGGGATATAATAATAAACTCAACTATATTGCTTATTCAATTAATCAATACACATCATCTTCCCTAATTCAATAAAATCTTGCTCATAATCTTAATATTATTAGTTCACAATAGACTAATTGCTTGACAATTTTCATTCATGATTTAATTGCAGGGTTAAGTGCAAAAAACCCTCTTCTTATATACAAAATGTGCAAATAACTATTTGATGTTCAATTAATTCCCTACATTTTTCAAATTGTTCAAATAAAGACAAATCGATAATTTGCATTTACTGGAATTTAGAAATGACAAAAATACCCTTACTCTATCATATTATAAATAAAAGGGAGCTTTTATTGGCACTCCACCAATCCTCTGGCACTCCACTCCTACATTTTTTATAAAAAAAAATATATACAAAAGTGTCTGTATACTATACAATCTTTAATTCTTATATTTTTAATACCTTAATTGCCCTTCTAAATCAGGAATTAATTTCAATTCCTTTTTTATATTACTTCAAATTTCAATTCAATCATGTTTTATCTCATATTCTCTTCTTTTTTCTGGACTCTTTCCAATTGCTTTCCTAACTTTCATAAAAGTCCAATTCATTCACATCCTCTCTTGTTTACCTTTCTTATGTTTTAGGTTAGTTGTGTAAGCTACAAAACAGAACTTAAAGTGTCTCTATACTATACAATCTTTAATTCTTATATTTTTAATACCTTAATTTTCCTTCTAAATCAGGACTCAATTTCAATTTCTTTTTTATATTTCTTAAAATTCCAATTCAATCATGTTTTATCTCATATTCTCATCCTTTTTTTGGACTCTCTCCAATTGCTTTCCTACCTTTCATAGAAGTTCAATTCATTCACATCCTGTCTTGTTTACCTTTCTTACGTTTTAGGTTAGTTGTGTAAGGTACAAAACAGAACCTAAGGTGTAATTTATTTTACAAATTAAAGATTAGAAACATCCAATCAATTTGTGAACAAACAAAACAGAAAGGAAGGGAAAAAAAAATAAAAAATAAAGTAAGAAAAACATCCTCAATTTTTTATTTTTGTTGTTGAAATTTTGTTACAAAGGCTCCTTGGCTAAATTATGACAATTATAATTTGAAAAGGATTTCAAAGAGTCACGTTTTTCTCTTTCTATTTCTTAATTTCTAAAAGTTCCCTTTTGAAATCAAAAAGCTTTCCTTGGTTTGCTTAAAGAATTATACATCATAATTTTTATTTAAGTAAAACTAAACTTTCTTTTTACTTTAAATACAATTAATTTTTGTCCAACATAGATTTTATTCATTGATATAGTGTTTGCTTTTAACTCAAATACTTTTTAATCTAATCACATAACTTTTATTATTCTAATTACATACATTTAATCGATACTCTCTAAATCATTATATTGAATCCTAAACTTTTCTACTTTTAAAATAAATATTGATTAATTAATTCAACAAAAACAATAATATATTATGAAGAATAAAGTAGAACAAAAAAAAAAATCACAGTACCATGAACATTATGATTGAATGATTCATAGATTTTTGAAAATTTTTTAATACTGTTTGTCTTAACAATTTCAATCATTTCCTCTAACTTAGAAATTGTATCTTCCATTTTTGCACAGAGAGACAGAGAGGAAAGAGGGAACTGTGAGAGAAAAGAAGTATTTTGGCGCCAAAAAGAAAGGGAGATGAGAGAGATGTTGCACTTTGGCACCAAGAAACCTAATATTATCAGTTAAGGTCAATTAGGGTATTAAAAATATAAGAATCAAATATTGTATAGTATAAAGACATTTTTGTAAATTTATTTATAAAAAAAAAAGATGTGGGTAGAGTGGATATTAGTGTAACGCCAATACCAGCTACCATAAAAGAATAAAAAAAATTGTAAAATATCCAAAATGGACATAGAATACTTCCACACAATCATTGTTTCTCTTGGAAACATACATACAATGATACCATATACAACACTATTAGATCATCAACACCTAAATGAGATTCTAAACACAGTCGCCCTCATTGCGGACACCAATAGGCGCACAAACACACACACACATATATATATATATATATACATATAATACTGTGTATCTACTAAAGTGATTAAAAAATTAATTATGTGTTATAAAATGTGTTTTGTGATATAAAATTTCTTTATCTACGGTTAGGATTTCAAATATCGTAAGTACGGACATATATACATACTTCTCACAAGAGGGATACTTCTGTAACATGAAATTCTCGGGAGACACGTTGCATGTTGGCTCCTCTTCTGCAAAACCCGAAAAGGAAGAAGATCCACCTGTCTCGTCACTTTCTGTCAACATGGGAGACGATGATTCCTTCTCCACCTTGCCGTCCTCCTCCACCGCTGTAGCCACCGTGGCCAGTTGCGCCACCACCGCGGATCGCGATTTCGGCTTCTTTTTAACTTCAATACTCTTCCCCTGAGCCAAGCTCTAACAAATTTCTTGGAGGTTCGCGTCAACATAGGAGTGTAGAGGCTTGTACTCGCCGAAATCACCACCGATGTGGGTTTTACTGTGCATATGTACATATACAAGAGATATAGCATGCCTGAAACTAGGAAAGATGCAGATGTGGGTTTTACTGTGCAAATATATATATATATATATATAGGTTTATTGAAGTTGAAGATGACGTCTCAGATCATGGGTAGGTGGATTAGTGTATGTATGTATCATGTATGTGATGTTAGACACTCAACCCAGAGTAAGATTAGTTTTTTTATTAGTTTGTGTGGTCAGACCACAATCACAGACATCTCTGTTACATGAATTTGTTAATATAGTTGATGGGTGAGCACCAATCTTGAACATTAAGATTCTAAATTCATAGATTAATATAACTGTAAGTTTAATTTGAATTTTGTGCTATTATACGCTTTCAATTGAAGAGAAAGAAAGCTTCAAAAAATGTAAAATGGTGGAAGCAGAACCGTGCATAAAACTAAAGGAAGAAGACCCATTTTGGGGTCTCCCGTGCAAAGCCCACTCTCGGTGACGGAGAGTGTCTGACGAGAGAGAGAATGACTTGGCCAAAGAAGACCTCAACTCATATAGGAAATATTGAGGGACATTATGATCTCTAAAATTATAAAATTTCATTAACCTCAGTTAGATAAATATACTAAACTAAAATGAAAAGAAAAGGTATTTGATCAGTCTTTTATGGTTTAGTGGTTAGAAACTTGGGCTTTGCACTTGAATGCACTTAACTATTATGTATTTATAATTAAAGGTGGACAAAGAATTCATAAACATGAGACTAATAAATTATAAATGTATGTAAATTCAAAAGATAAAGGATCTAGGATTCCAACTCAAATACACATTTAGATAAACGGCAATTTTTGATTTTTTTTAAAATAAAACACAGCATCCACTTGTCGACTTCATATCATCACATAAAACACGTTATTCCATGATTTCTCCTCTCCGAAATCTTTTGAAATTCCTCACTAAACCACCAGCTAGGACTTGAATACAGAAACGATAAAAGAATACGCAGCCAATGACAAATATGGCAGTTGCAAGGCTTGATGAATGTTCTAATACGGCATATGAACCAGTCAAGAATGCAACCACCATTGCTACAATAGCAATGAAAATGTGTCCAAGGGCTAATCTGTAAGATCGTATGTGCGTCCTTGAGCGAAACCAAGATGACCTGAAGTGGATAAATACAGCAGTAATGGAGAAAACCATGGCTATTGTATTGCTCACAACAAATGCTTTGAAAGCTGCATTCCTTGTTAAAACTGCCATTCCTTGATTTGGTCCATCAATGCTATTGTAGCCACCTGGTACAGTAAAACCTGCTGCAAAGGTCACGGTAGCTATAAGTGTTGCCACAATCAAATGGTTGCCAACAAATCTCGTGATGTCAAATGGTACTCGAATTTTCTTTTCAGCACGACGTTCCTTCCATCTGGTCATTCGTTCATTGTCTTTCCTAATTATGTTACGCCAACCCTCACGAACACCTTTTATTCTCAAAAGCCTTACATGGTTTACCTGCATTTTTTTTCTCCGATCAATTTCAGAGCCCAAATTTCTTACTAAAATTGTAATAGATCTCCATTTAACAAAAGCTCCCACATACTTTATGCTCAAGAAACACTAAGGCAATGCCCAACCAAGGCCAAGAAAAACTATAGGATAAAAAAGTCAACTAAACAAAAGCCTTAATTTGAATGATCTTCTACTTTCTTTTTTTTTTATTATTGGTACTATATATATATATATATATATATATATATATCAATGCTCCATTATTGGAAAGTCAACCCAATTTGTTGAGATAAATCTATCATGCATTATTTTCTAATCAAATCTGCCATTGACCTATTATGCTCCCTTTCTGGGCTTCAAATCAATCAGAGAAAGAGCTACGTTTTTCTTTCAGGTGTCTCAGCCTCTGTTAAAACCAATATTTTATCTTTGATTGGATTTGAGAAGGAATCTCTTGTTATGAGGAATGTGGGAGTTCCCATAGTAACTACCTTGCTAAAATCTGTGGATTATAATGTTAGACGGTTTTTATTTGGTATGTTGCACATGTGTCATATCAGTTACCGTTACATGGTGATAATGTGTGGTTTATTAACTTTTCAGTTACCCCTTTTTTAGTTAATTGCTCTTGATGGGAGAGGTATATACACTGAGTGAAAATACCGAGTCCCTAATCTCACAACAATGAAAGTCTCATATGTTTTTCATAGAGTGTGTGTTCCATCACTTTGAGACATATAAGGGATAGATGTAATACCCATAATTTTGAAGGTCTTTTAATTTTAATTTAAATGTTTCATTTATTTTATTAGTTAAATTAAATTGTTTTATTGGTTGGATTAAATTCTTTGACTGCTTTAAATATTGTGGTGTACTTTACTTTATTTTTATTTCATTTTATTTGGACTGGGTCTTTGTGTTTTCTTTATTTTAATTTTGGATTGGACTAGGAAGGAATCTGGGTTAAGTTGGGCTGGAATGGTTAGGCTAAGTGTACTTATTTTTTATAGGCTAGGGTTTGTTTTATTAATTTTTCCTTTTAATTTTATTTAGTCTTAATTAGTTCTGAAAAAATAATAATAATAATAAAAGAAAAGAAAAGAGGGGATTAAGGTTTCTGCCGTTAGCTTACACACAAAAACTCAGAGTGTAGACGAAATAGAGGACAGAGAGAATGAGCGATCGTGTGAACATGTTTTGAATGATCGAAGAGGCAAGTTCGACTCTTCTCTTCCCCGTTAAATCTGTATACATAGACTAAATCCTGTAATTTGTAAATTGTTTGTTGTATTTTTTTTTTAAATCTTTCATTTTGGTATAAAATTGATTTTTATAAATCTGATTTTTTTTCTTCTGTGGATTATGATATTTATGAAATTAAATTGGCAATTGAGGATAGGTGTTGATTATTTATTTACACACATGTAGATACATGCATTCATGTATACGATAAATATAATGATATGTTAAGTTTAAATTTGTGGACGTTTATTGTAGCAATTTGTGGTTTGTTGAGTGGTTCTTGCTGGATTAAATTTACCCTTGAACAATTTGGAATGGATCATGGAGGAATTTAAATTTAATTTTTTAAAAATTTGTTGAAGAATCCTAGAAGTTGTGATTTAGGGGTTTTCGTTCGGGGCGTTTTTGATAGGGCCTTTGGTACCAATAGATAGCTTACGACGAGAGGAGAAGATCGGTATAAAATTTGAATCGAACAGAGGCCGGGAAGTGGCCGAAAAGTGGCTATTTGCACGCAGAAACAGTGCTCGTAGGCTGGGGGTTGAAATTTTGAAAAAAAATATTTTTTAAAAATACCTAAATATTTCAGAAAGTTCCCAAATTTTTAATTCAACTTCTTGGGGTTAAATAAACTTGGGTTTTAAATTTCTAGTCGCAATGAGCTTCCCTTGTAGTTAAATTGATTTTTAAAGTATGTCTTAAAATTGAATTTTCATCTTCTTTTATTTGAAAAATATTTTAAAATTTCAAAAAATACTCAAATTTTTATTTTAGATCTTTGGGGGTCAAATAAGGTTTGGTTTTAAATTTCATGTTGAAATGAGCTTCCCTTGTAGTTAAATTGATTTTTAAAGTATGTCTCAAAATTAAATTTTCATCTTCTTTTATTTGGAAAATATTTTAAAATTTCAAAAAAATCTCAAATTTTTATTTTAGATTTCTGGGTGTCAAATAAGGTTGGGTTTTAAATTTCATGTCAAAATGATCTTCCCTTGTAATTAAATTGATTTTTAAAGTATGTCTTAAAATTGGGTTTTCACCTTCTTTTATTTGGAAAATATTTTAAAATTTTAAAAAATTTCCAAATTTTTATTTTAGACTTCCGAGGGTTAAATACACTTGGGTTTCAAACTTCATGTAAAAATGAGCTTCCCTTAGGGTTAAATTAATTTTTAAAGTGTCTCAAAAATAGGTTTTCACCTTCTTTTATTTTGGAAATATTTTTTAAAATTTCAAAAAATTCTAAAAAAAGTCAAGTAACTTTATAGGGATGAAATACACCTGAGTTTTAACTTTTAGGTGGAAATGAGTTTCCCTTGTGGTTTTATCGATTTTAAAGTATGTCTCAAAACTATGTTTTATTTTCTTTTACTAGAAAAATATTTTTTAAACTTTTCAAAAATTCCAAAAAATTTCAAAATTAGTAAAGAGGGTTCTTAGAAGCAGAATAGGCCCAGAAACCTATATAATAGTTAGATTTAGACTCCCTCGAAGATTTGAGTGCATTGGAAGCTTGGTTGGGTATTTGATCCTATAATAGATGGTCATGTTATTTTATTATCTTAACTATTTTCTTCTTGAAGTTATAATTATCTATAATACACTTGGTATCGTTTATTTGTGAACGGGTTATCTCTTTGTGATGTTTGGATATCCGATAATTTAAATCCTTATGTCTTGTGCATTTTCAATAATTGTGCACCTTATTATTATTCATGTTGTAAGTTGGTTTGGGAGGCATGTAAAGATTGTTGGGGCATGTTAGGATTGCCAATGTATCTAAAATTAAAGGAGGCATGTAAGGATTGTCTGGCCATGTCAGGAGTCAATACCTATTAAGGTATCTAAAATTAAATGAGGTATGTGAAATCTTAAGGGATAAAGTCTCTCAAGTCATGGATGTGGGGAAGAGGACCTGAACGAGAAAAAAATCCTTGTGTTATTTTTGCATTTCTCTATCCTTTCCTTTTTATATTGTGTATGCTTGTATTTTACTGTTCCATTCATTGCATACTCTTTTTGCACACTATTAGAACTCCAAACCTTAGAGATAGGATAGTTAGCACTCATAGTATTTGGAGAAAAGTTCAAATCAAGCACAACTTGCCAAAAGACTCAATTCAACCCCCCCCCCCCCTACACACACACACACACACACGTCTTACTTGATTTAAAGTTTAAAATCCATGGTAAGCACTAGTTTCACACCCTCATAGAAAGCCAACCAAACAATAGACCTCCTTAGTTCAATGGAACCAACTAAAACTATTAGAAGTCCAAAATGATGATATTCCTTAGAGCCTTAGATTATCAAATATGGAATATTATCAATGATGGTCCTCTAGAAGTCTTGAATGTAGATGAAAATCCTAAAGAGAAATCTATTTGGACCTTAGTTGATCATAAGCTTGATGAGCTTAACTACAAGGTCATATGTTATTTGTACAATACTCTCAATACTGAAGAATTCAATAAAATCACTTCTTACAAAATGACCAATGAAATACGAAGGAAACTTGAAGTGATCTACGAAGGCACAAGTCAGGTTAAGGACTCAAAGATAGATCTGCTAGTTTATTTATAAGAATTATTCTCAATGAAATATGATGAATCTATTGCTGATATGTTTACCAGATTTACTTCTACTATGAATGAATTAGATTCTCTTGGCAAATCATATTCTAACTATGATAATGTGAGAGATTCTTAGGTCATTGCCAAAGAATTGAGAAGCAAAAATGATATCAATATAAGAAGTTCAATATCTCAAGAAACTTACAATGGATGAGCTTTTAAGCTCACTGATAACTCATGAGATCACCATGAAAGGTCATGAAGAAACTCTCAAACCTAAGAGAAGCTTAGCCCTCAAAGCATCACTCCAAGATAAAGACACTGAGGATGATAACAGTGGATGTGAGGTTGATGAAGATTTTGCTTGTCTTCTAAAGATACAAGAAGTATAGAAAGGCAAAGAAGTTCTTCTAGAGAAGACATCGAAAGAAATTCTTGCCCAAGGAAGAAGCTTCAAAGAAAGAGTCTCTCACTTGCTATGAATGTAACTTCAAAGCTGACTGTCCAAGTTTAAGAAGATAAAAAGAATATGTAAAGCAAGAAAAAAAGAGTAGCAATGAAAGCTACTTAGGATGATTCAAACGATAGCTCCTTAAATGAAAAAGCTTGCAAGGATGAAGTTGTTTACTTCTGCTTCATGGCACATAAAGATGAGGTATATGATTCTAATGACCCTCTTTTGTTCCTTCTGTTGATGATTATATGATATGATTGAAGAGTTGTATCTTGAATTGAAAATATTTTCTTTAAAAAACAAAGCTCTCAAACAGTCTATGAAATCTCTTTCCAATTAGCTTTATGTTGTCAAATCCAAAAATGATTTTTTGAAAAAGGAAAGAGATGAATCCCCATCTCCAAAGTTGATTCCTCGGCTGTTCTTGTGAATGAAAATTCTAATTTGAAAAAGAACATTGAGAAATTCACTTTGTCCCTTAAAAGTTCACAAAAGGAACTTAAAAACTTTAATGCTTTGCCTGAAAGAAAAAGGTTTGCTTATGACAAATCCAGTGTCAGATTAAATCCACTCGTTAAACATAAAGGTTTATCTCCCACATTTGTGAAAGCTGCATCTTGTAAGCCTTTCAAGACTTCATGTGAACCTTGTAAAGGATTTAAGCTGAATGCAAATCCTTTCAAAAAGAAAAGAATTCGAGTTGTGAAAATTTGGGTTCTAAAAAGAACATTTGATCACCAAACTAACATAAGAAATTTGGAGACCAAAGGAAGCCACATGAGGATTTGTTAGGTATGCTTGAAATACTCCACATCCTTTAAGGGCAAATGGCTCCTTGACAGTGGCTACTCAAGACACATGACAAGAGACAAATCTATGATCTCCTTCCTCAAGTCAAAGAAATGTGGTAATGTGACATTTAGTGATGACTCCAAGGGTAAGATAATTGGTATCAGTATCATAGGAAATGAATCTTCCTCTTTTATAGATAAAGATCAAATGGCTTGAAACATAATTTGCTTAGCATTAGTACTCAATTATGTGACAATGACTTTTATGTAGAATTTAAATGTGATAGTTGCATCATCTCAAAGGACATTAATCATAAATGCATGCTAGCTGCATATAGATATGATGGTTGCCCCACATAATACAAGTTACTGCTATTTATTTTGATGACTTGCAAGATGATTCTAATTGGTTGTGGCATAGAAGACTAGGACATGCAAGCATGAACTTGCTTGATAAGTTGTCTAAAAAAGACCTAGTTAGAGGACTACCAAAACCAAGTTTGTGAAAAATAAGATTTGTGAGGCATGCTAATTAGGCAAGAAAACTAGGAGATCCTTCAAGAAGAAGGACATCACTTCACTTAGACCCCTAAACTTGCTCCACATAGATTTGTTTGGTCCTTCTAGGATAGGTAGCATTACTGGTAGTAAGTATGCCTTTGTGATTATAGATTACTGCACTAGGTACACTTGGGTGATGTTCCTTACTCACAAAAGTGAGGCACACAATGTCTTCTCTAAGTTTTGTAGAAGAGTACAAAATGAGAAGGAGTACTCTATCAAGTATGTTAGAAGTGATAGAAGTGGAGAATTTAGAAACACACACAAATAGAAATTTTGTGATAAATAAGAGTACCATCACAATTTCCGATCCCAACACCTGTGAGTCCTCAACAAAATGGAAGAATTGAGAGAAAGAATAGATCACTCCAAGATATGGCAAAAACAATGATCAATGAGCAGAATTTGCCAAATTCCTTTTGGGCTGAAGCAATAAACACATCTTGTTATGTGATCAATATCTTGGAGTGATCTATTCTTTCTCCTCCTCTAAAGCACAAAAGGTTTATGATGACAATGATGATGTTGAGAGAATTAATGAATCTAATCCTCTCTCCTCCTCTAGGATTCCAGATGATGACGAGATCTTTAAAGCACAAAAGGTTTATGATGACAATGATGTTGAATTTGCAAAGATCAAAGAAGATGACACTCATACAGAGATAGAAAAGAAGAATTCTAGTGAATCTCATTTAGATTTAGACTTAGACCTAGACTTAGAAAAAGTTGGCCCTAGAAGTAGTGAACCAATATAGAAAATAGTTTCTCAAGAAAATGAGAATGTTAGAACTCTTCCTAAGAGTTATAGGTTAGTGGTCGTCCAATAACACAAATCATTGGTGAACCTTCTAGAGGTGTTAGTAGAAGATCCAAACTAAGAAGCTAAAAAGGATGAGTCTTGGATCATTGCTACACAAGAGGAACTTAATCAATTTGAAAGGAATCAAGTTTGGGAATTAGTTCCTAGACTATTGGACCAGTGTGTAATTGGCACCAAATAGGTCTTTATAAATAAGAAAGATGAGTTAGGTGTCATTATTAGGAATAAGGCTAGTTGAAAGATGTGTTTGCATTTCTCTATCCTTATCTTTCTATATTGTGTATTCTTGTATTTTACTGTTTAATTCATTGCATACTTTGTTTGCACACTATTAGTACTCCAAGCCTTAGAGATAGGATAGTTAGCACACTCTTAGCATACCTAGTATTTGGAGAAAAGTGCAAATCAAGCATAGATAGGATAGTTAACACAGTACTGTTCACGGGGTGTTCTTGTTGTCATGGAAGAAGTAAAAATGTACTTTTCTTTCAAGTTTTATAAATTAGGGTAGTGATCATTTAATAATTGATGATAATTAATTAATGAAAAAATTTCTTGACTACAAACCTAGACCGTGCTGAAATCCTATCTGGAAATGTGGGATTTGGCCAAGCTTTAAGTCTCCGAGCGAGTGTGAGCTTAATTTTGTGGTGTTTCAACGGAAGACAGTACATACAAGGAAAATGACAACTTCTACGACTTTTTAGACCAAACTTTCCAAATTGCAGATTCACAACAATGGGAGGAGTGGGTCTCACGTGCAGCTTTCGCCTATTTAATTATAGTTGTTTAAGGCATGCAGTAATAATAGGAAAAGTAGGCAATAACATCTCGTAGTAACACAGGAAAAGTTGGGATTCTTACCCCAAGTGGTGTATATATGTCGGTGTTTTCAGCTACGTCAATCGGAGTCAAGTTCTCCTTGTTGTAGGCCATTTTATCTCCTTTAGGGTGCTCTACTAGTTTGGAACTTGTGAAACAGCTTGCAGCAAGCAGATGAAGAGGTGTGTTTCCATCGGTGTCTTTTTGATTTATAAGGCTCCTACACGAGAAATTGTCAAGGATAAACAAGATTACCCCATTATTCTCCATTTGCACTGCAATGTGAAGAATATTCTGACCTTTGCTATTGGTCATCTCCCAACAGTCTGGACAATGAGATAGAAGTTCTTTCATGACCATAGTATGTCCTCGACTAGCTGCTATGTGAAGAGCAATCTTATTTTCATCTCTATCTGCAGGAAGGTATGCCACTGATTTATCAAATTCTAGTAGTTGCCTAACCCTTGATCGATAACCAAAGCGGGCAGCATAGTGAAGTGGTGTCCACCCATTGACATCTGCTTCCTTCGTCATTGCTGGATTCCACTTGCACAACTTTTTCACGCATTCTAAAAGGGAAATAGATAGAATATAACAACAACAAATATATATATATATATATATATATATATATATATATATATGTGTGCGCGCGCCCGCGCATGCGTGGTTACGCGTACATTAACAATAATTTTTAGCAGAAATATGGTTTTGATTCTACACTGATTTTTTCTTGAGAAATCACACAATGGATTACACTTCAGTGCGGTCGGTTGTGCCAAATTAAAACCTTGGAATTGGAAGCTTTAATTTCAATTCCACTGCTTGGTTAGTAATTCTATGTTCTCAATTCTAAACTGGGGGAAGAGATTTTAAATTTCAAATTCATAAGAAATTTAAATACTATCACCAACATGGATACATGAATTTATAAATACATCAACATATAGAAATATGTCACATATGCACACACACACATATGCTTACATATACAACGACACATATATACACGTGTATATACACACACATACACACATGAATGCACAAATATACACACAATTAATCGAAAAAAATACACACATATATATACACACATACACATCTATACACACATATGAATACATGTATATACCCAAACATATATAAATTTTGGTTCGGATAACTAGCCAGTTGAGGGCCCGTTGACAGGTTCCCAATTCACACAAGTAACGGTCAGTTCTCAAGAGAACCGACCTGTTTTGTTGTGATCCGACTTTTCTTTTCCCTTTTAAATGGCAAAAAAAAAAATTGTAAAACTTGGCCGTTGCTAAGACTCAATCCGCACAATTACAACTTATGTTACTAATAATGCTACTATTTTACTTAACCAATAGTTTACTGCTCAACAGATTTTTTTTTTCATGAATATGTCATTACTTGTAATCTCCTAGAAAAAGAAATACAAATAAATAAAATAAAATAAAATAAAATAAAAAAAAACACATGAGAAAGATTTGCTTTCTACCTTTGCTATTCCAAATTGCTGCAGCGTGTAAAGCGGTTCTACCTTCAGGGCCACTGTAAGCTGGTGTTGTGCAATTCTCCAAGATTTTGGACAAAATATCAGAATAAGTTCTCTCTGCAGCCAGGTAAAGTGGAGTTTCCTCAGCAATATTGGATAAATGTGAGAAGTCGGGATCTTCCTTGGTCAATATGTCGACGACAACAAGATCTTTATTTCGGACAGCCTCGTGCAAGGCCATGTCCCCATCCACATTCTTCATCCTCAGCATCTCCTTGGTCACTCCAATCCCGTTTTCGATCTCCTCGTCCAATGCTTTTGCATGATCAATCAAAACTTGTACTATGTCGGAGTGTCCCTCCCTGGCCGATATCTGAAGTGGACTCTCATTTTTGACATTCACCGAACAAAACAGTGACCGACTGCAATGTCGCAATATCTCCTTCACACATTGTGTTTGGCCGAACATGGACGCCACGTGAAGTAGTGTGTTTTTGTTGGGGCTCATTTGGTTCTCAAGCTCATTCTCATTTCGCGGAATCATATCCACATCGCCCTCCTTCGCAGCCCTATACAACGAAGAATCCATTCAGAACAACTGTTTTTTGAGATTGGTAATGCCGGCCTCTGCCTCTGCCTCTGCCTCTGCCGCTGTTATTCAAGCAGACTTATCCATTTTATATTCAAACCACAAAAAAGTACCTCTTTTGAGCGAGATATATAATATTTGATCGTTTTGGGACATGTGGTCTATGTGAAACGACGACTCGTTGACTCAAAAGGATTCCTATCTCCGTGAGAATAAGTTCACACGGCTTGAATTCTGAAATTTACTAAATGCCCTTATAATTATAAAAAAGAAATGATAGAATTTCGACTTAGCAATATTCCACTTTAAATTTGACCCCCACACGTATTTATAACATTTCAATTCAAACACAATTATTTGATGAACAATCTTACAACCTCCTTGTTGTAAGGGGTCGGGCGCTTGCCCTCTATCCAAAACTTAAGCATTAGGTAGTGCTGTATACTCACCCATTTATACCCAATTACTTTTTCATCCGGATCCGATGTGGGACAAGACCCTCTAACATTCTTCTCCATCCAAACTCGCAACGCCCTCGTTGCGGTCAGACCACCCTGCGTACCCGGGTGAAAGAACTCAGATACTTCCGGGCCAGGCGCTAGGCGTGGCACCGTGTGGTACCGGATCAAGGATTGAGTCTGACTCTGATACCAACTGTAACAGGTTAGGCACTTACCCTCTACTCAAAACTTAAGCTGTTAAATAGTGCTGCATACCTACCCATTTATACCCAATCACTTTCCCATCCGGATCCGATGTAAGACAAGACCCTCTAACACTTGTCCATTACCACATGATGTGTCCAGAACTTTAAAATAATTCTGACTTGCACATTTTCCATACCTAGATGGTCATCACATTTCAAACATGATGAATCAGCGTTAAACACGTTTGCCCGATAACAAATAAGAAAAAAAATTTGAATCCAATGCAAGGAAAAATTAGATATTGTATTGATAATTGATTTTTAGTTATGTTATCCAACAGGACACATGTTTATAGTACAATAAGAAACTTATTACTCATAAATCTAACCGTTTTAGGAAATTAACTATATAAGGAAAATACTAAATTTCTCAGAAAATTCTGAAAAAATTAGATAAGAAACCTAGTTATTAAAAATTAGTAATTATTATAAATCAGCACAATTTGAATCCGTTTAAGCTCTAACAAAATTTTTGAAATCTGCCAAAATTGAAAAAACAGAAATTCAAAGCCCTAGATGATAGAATTTGCATGAAAAATAGCGGATCTAAAGAGCATTGATTTCTGTGAGTTGTGTCATTTCAAATCAAACAAAGGTTTTTTCTAGTCAAAACAGGCACAACAAAACTACACCAAAAAACTATTTCAATTCGCCCCGTTTGGCCTTTCGACGATCCGAACAGGTCCTAAACTCATCATCCATCTATTCTTCACTTGAGCAACACATCCAGTACCCTCCAATACAAGTCTTATATGACACAAACACTTAACAATTTTGGAAATAATATAAGCATAGTTCAATGTGTTCAACCTCTTTTCATTAATAATAAAAAAAAACTTGACTTTAAACATGCGTCACAGCACTTTACGATATTTTTTTCACATATAACAAAAATACAATTATAATGACAGGTGGGAGATCTATAATAGGATATGTATTATTATATAATCTTAGGATATTAGCACAACTTTCTCCTCAAAATTATGTAACTTTAGGATGGAAACATTAAATTAGTTAAAGTTTTATAATTTTCTTATTTAATAGCTTTTTAAAGATAATTTATTTTTGTATTATCCTTGTTTAGGCCGAGTCTATATCATACACTTTTAGGATTTGATGTATCAGCTTGACATATTTATATTGTAAGTATCGTCTCCGTGTCTATCTATTTTGCTCAACCTCAATTAATCCACATGGGGTCACTTCAATGGAGGAGCATCCTTCAGCTCCCCCATTCGGTGCAAACATTTCAAACTCAAAATTCCGTTTGATTTTTTATTCCATTATGTGTTTTCAGGGAACTCTTCCTTCTAGTTCTAGAGTTCCAATTCTCTCTACCAGAATGTGTTGTGTTTCAAAGCACTTTGAAGAGTATATACTCAATTTTTTGAAAATTTCTCCAAATTGAATGGTTGAAGTCATCAAGTAAAATGGAAAAATTAATCAGCCACTACAAAATTTTGAAGGGGTAAAATCAAGAAATCCTCTTATATTATAAATATTCATCTTACAACGGCAAAATACACTCACACCCCTTGAAGTTTATCCTAACTACACTCATATTTATAATTTGACAAAACTTACACTTATACCCCTTAAGGTTTGATGCATGATTACACTCAACCCCAACACTATATGTATTGTCTGTTTTACCCCTCCATTGACTGCAAATACATTTTTAAAATTATTTTTCACGTTTAAAAGACTATGTTTCCTTTCATTACTTTCCTTTTAACCTTAACCCCCCCCCCCCCCCCCCCACACACACATATATATATATGCAGCACTAGAAATATATCGCAAATTTTATTAAATATATTTTTAATATATGCTATATTATGTATTTTACTAAAAAATAAATTAAAATATAAATTAGAAATTATATAAACTTGTAATTTTTTCAAGCTTAATGAATCTCAATGTGATGATGATTGTGTATATATGTGTATGTGTATGAAGCATTATCATCATCATATTAAGATTCATAAAGCTTGAAAGAATTACAATTATGTATAATTTGTAATTTTAAATTTGAATTTATTTTATACTAAAATATATTTAATAAAATTTGTAATATAAATTTAGTGCTGCAAATATATGTGTGTGTGTGTGTTTGTGTGGATTAAGGTTCAAAGGAAAGTTAGGGCAATGTACTCTTTTAAACGTGAAAAATGAGGCCAAGAATGTCTTTTCAGTCAATGGAAAGGTAAAGTAGACAATACATATAGTTTTGGGATTAAGTGTAATCATACATCAAACCTCAAGGAGTGTGAGTCTAAGTTTTGCCAAATTATAAATGTGAGTGTAGTTAGGACAAACCTCGAGTTGTGTGAGTGTATTTTACCCTAAATTGTATGCAATTGGCAAATTTAGGTGTCTAACCTAATATGATCGAGTTGTAATTCTTGGAATCGATTATGGAGTTCCAAGTGAAGATCGCATACAAGTCAATTGATTCAAGTGAGAACATGTCCTAGTTATGGTAAGTGTGTTAGGACATATTACACTACACTTGAGAGGTTGATTTTCGAAAACTAGGATTTTAAAATCAAAAATTCAGATTTTACAAAGTACAACCAGTTGCACTCATTTTGAACTGGTTGCACTTAGTCAGATTGTGCTGATTAAATTAGAAACTTGCTTTTCTGAATGATTTTGGTTCCTAATAAACTTAGGACTTTGGAAATGTGCTAAAATGATTTTAAACTTATTTTCCAAGTAAATATAGGTCCATATTGCCTATAGAAACTCTCATATACGTTCTCTACAATTATGCTTTACAAAAATCATTGTTTTAAAGAGAGAAAACTTTGAGATGTTTTTAGGACAAAAAATTCCCTATTAATTTTTTTGTTTTTATTTCTTTGAGAGTGCACCTATATATGCTGAATGATTTAGGACTATGGTTCTCCCTGCTTGATCAAATGTACGAAGATTACTTCATATTACTTATTGATTAAGTTACCAAATTGTTTTGGTTTCTTCTCAACTGTTTGTCAATGAGGAAGGAGAAGTCAATCTAATTACAAAGGGGACTATAATATTTACGAAGTATTCATGTTCTTCCAGTTACCTTTCTGCAAAGATTATGACGTTAGTCTGAAGTTTGCAGTAATTAGACGTAGAGTCATAAGAGTAAGCTTGAGGCGTTCAGCATCAAATTTTTGATAGAGTGAATTGGATGTGAGTTTGGATTAGAGTTTGTTATACTTTGCTTCGATGATAGTGGATTTGGTTCTCCAGGAGTACAGCCTCACCAGTGATTTTTCCCTTTCCAGGTTTTTTGCGTATATCCGGTGTTATCTCTATACTTTATTTACTTGCTCTATGTGGTTATTTACTTGCACTTGCATTTACCATGCAAAAAATCTCTTCCTTTCCCCTTCCTCTGGACTAGCCTAACCTTATTTGGTTCAAACATAGCATCCCTAAACATAGCTTCATTCTCTGGATGGCTGCTCTTGAAAAGCTCTCCACCCTTGATAAATCCTCTATGGCTTACAAACATATCCCAAATTCTTGCTCACTTTGTTTAGTGGCCAATGAAGATCACAACCACCTCTTTTTTCAATGTTCCTTCTCCTCTGCCATTTGGAACCATTTCCAAAACCTTTGTAACTTCCATACTAACCTTAATTATTGGTAGTCTACCCTTACTTGGGCTTCAAATGAATGGACTCACCCCACCTTACATCATTCACACAAACTTGTCCTTGCAGCCTGCATTTATGCAATTTGGACTGAGAGGAACAACAGAGTCATCAAGAAGAAGTCCTCATCCACGCAGAGCATTATCAAATCCATTACAGAAATTATCACATTAAGTCTTCATTCTTGCTCCTTTAAGGATTGTATTGCAGCCAGAAAACTTCCAGCAACATGGTATCTTTCAAGCTACATAATTAATTAGGCTTTCAAGGAAACCACTCGACCCAACTCTTCTCAGGAACTGAACTTCTTCTGCCACTATTATTTGATGTACTCTCATTGTCGTTCCTTATGTTGCTTAGCAAATGTTTTAGTTCTTGCTTGTTTGTTCTCGTTTATGCACCATCACAACGGTGCTCCCTGTAGCTCGACAATTGCTCCCTTCATACTGGAGCTTCTTGTATATTTTTCTTATCAATACACTTACCTTACAATAAAAAAAAGTAAGTGAACTCCTTTTATCAAGTCCTATTCTTCTATGTATTCTGATTGGGCTCTGCCCCTAAATTTGGTAGATGATTCTTTGCCATATCTTGCACAATTTATCTTTATAAAGGCATGGGAGGGGATCGCTCGAGATATGGCACATACCATATGCTAATACTACTTCCTTGTATATGCCAAGTAAGTTGATTCCAATTTCATACAACAAAATGTACCCTCTTATTCTATACAAACATAAAGATGTGGACTCCTGTTGTGAGTTTGAAATTTTTGCAAGGACATTAATTTGGTGATACAACTTCTTTAGTTAAACAACTCATTTTTAAGACAATATTGGTGTTTGACATCACTTCTTTTGTTTCGAAGTAAAATATTTAGTAAAGTACTAAAGTAAGTTTTTATAAGAAATGATAAACTCCACGAACCCAATTCACGAATTTGAAATCGAATGATGTGGCAATTTAGCTGTGAGCCCATGTGGAGGATTACATGTCAACTTGTGTGTTTTACTAATTGGATTTGGTCTCTCTTATACTTATACCCTAAATACCGAAACGATTTCTGCAATTCTAAATTGATCTTATGAAGTGTTATCAAATATATAATTTCATTCACCTTACTCGAGCTTTTAAACCCTAAACCTCCATTACATCAAACATTAAAACTCTATTACATCATATGCAGTGTGATGCCACCCCCACACAACTTGCAACCCAGTTATGCCTTCATTTTGTGTGTGTGTGTGTGTGAATGAAATCTAGTTAGTATCTAATTGTCGATGATAGTAGTGATTAATGGCGAAACTTGATTTATATTTCAATGTTATCGGTTGGTCATCAAGATGCATGATCCAGAAGGAGGCATATGCATAACAAACTTGTTTGGTTGTTAGAGTTTGATAAATCAATAATGAATCATATCATAAATTGTCGGCCACATGATTGCCACAAATATGCCACGTTATTGGTCACATATATTTGTGATATGAATCTTGAAATTATTTCGATATGTGTAGCACCGCTCAATTTTTCTCTTTTATTTTCTAGCCTTGGGCAACAATTCCAAAATATGTAAAGAAAGAAATAAATGAAAGAATAAGTCTCCTACTCACTTAACCTCTCTTGGTTCCCTCTTTCAATCACTACGCTGCATACAGAATGGAGTGGAATGTCCATTCCAACCATTCTTTTGTTTGGTATGAATTTTAAGGTAAGAATGGTCATTCCCTTGGAATGAAAATCCATTCACAGAAATGCATTTCATAATTAAACTTAAGATTTAAAAAAAAAATCATATTACCAAAAAACCCTTCACCCCTACCACCATTTCCACCACCACACCGACTCTATCACCACCACCACACCGACTCTACCACCACCACTACCATCAGCTCTACAACACCACCACCTTCCACCATCGTCGCCGCCACATCACATCGCCATCACATCCACCGCCACCTTCCTCCACCACTATACCACCACTTCTACCACCACCCCCACTACACCACCTCCACATCGTCACCTTCCTCCACCACCACCACATCCACGTCGACACTTTCCTCCACCACCACCACCTCTACATCGCCACCTTCCTCCACCCACATCGCTACTTTCCTCCACTGCCATACCACCACCTCCATCGCCACCCCCACCACACCACTCCACCACCTCCACATCACCATCTTCCTCCACCACCACCTCCACATTGCCACCTTCCTCCACCACCACCACCTCTACATCGCCACCTCCCACCACCACTTCCACCGCCACCCCCACCACCTCCACATCGCCACCTTCTTCCACCACCACACATTTGTTGGTTTAAATTATTTGTCACTAGGAGGGGTATTTTGAAAATTTTGATTTAAAATTTATTTCATTACTACCTCATTTCATATTTGCAACCAAACAATAGAATGAAAATGATCATTCTATTTCCAACTTCATTACATTTCATTCCAGTGTATCAAACACATCATACATCCCTTCTCTTTCCTCAATACTGTCTCTCCTCTGACTCTTGACGAAAAGCCTCTCTCTCTCTCTCCATCTCTAAGGTGCCCTATTTTGTATTGTAAAATAACTTACGGAATATAGATCAGTAAATTATTTTTAGCTACTTGAGGTAAAGTATTTTCTTTGTAAATATTTTTTCAATTTTTTGAACTTATCCAAAAATAAAAAAAATACATTTCAAATTACATTTTACGTCAAAACAAATGGATGTACTACTCCTTTGTTATCTACTTTGAAGAAAAACACATGAAACTAATTTTCTACCTTTGCTATCCCAAATTGCTGCAGCGTGTAAAGAGTTTCTACCTTCAGGGCCACTTAAGCTGGTGATGTACGATTTCCTATATACTGTTATCATCCATGTCAATGATCTATGATCAAATTTTTTATAAGTCCTTCACACCAAGGATCGTGAAGGAGATTAAAACCAGAACTAGCTCATATTCTGAATAAAGTCATAATACAAAAATAAAGGATATCCATAAAAAAAATGGATATTACATCTTAGTCCTTAAATAAATTCGTTTAAATTACTCTGAAGGTCCTGAATTGACCATTTTCTTTCCATAATAAAAATTTCCTTCCTATAAATAGTTATTCAATTATTCCTGGGGATATAATAAACTCAACTATATTGCTTATTCAACTAATCAATACACTTCATCTTCCCTAATTCAATAAAATCTTGCTCATAATCTTAATATTATTAGTTCACAATAGACTAATTGCTTGACAATTTTCATTCATGATTTAATTGTAGGGTTAAGTGCAAAAAACCCTCTTCTTATATACAGAATATGCAAATAACTATTTGATGTTCAATTAATTCCCTACATTTTTCAAAATTTTCAAATAAAGACAAATCGATAATTTGCATTTACTGGAGTTTAGAAATGACAAAAATACCCTTACTCTATCTTATTATAAATAAAAGGGAGCTTTTATTGGCACTCCACCAATCCTCTAGCACTCCACTCCTACCTCTTTTTAAAAAATAAAATTACAAAAGTGTCTATATACTATACAATCTTTAATACTTATATTTTTAATACCTTAATTGCCCTTCTAAATCAGGAAATAATTTCAATTCCTTTTTTATATTACTTCAAATTTCAATTCAATCATGTTTTATCTCATATTCTCTTCTTTTTTCTGGACTCTTTCCAATTGCTTTCCTAACTTTCATAAAAGTCCAATTCATTCACATCCTCTTTTGTTTACCTTTCTTATGTTTTAGGTTAGTTGTGTAAGCTACAAAACATAACTTAAAGTGTCTCTATACTATACAATCTTTAATTCTTATATTTTTAATACCATAATTTTCCTTCTAAATCAGGACTCAGTTTCAATTCCTTTTTTATATTTCTTAAAATTCTAATTCAATCATGTTTTATCTCATATTCTCATCCTTTTTTTTGGACTCTCTCCAATTGCTTTCCTACCTTTCATAGAAGTTCAATTCATTCACATCCTCTCTTGTTTACCTTTCTTACGTTTTAGGTTAGTTGTGTAAGGTACAAAACAGAACCTAAGGTGTAATTTATTTTACAAATTAAAGATTAGAAACATCCGATCAATTTGTGAACAAACAAAACAGAAAGCAAGGGAAAAAAATAAAAAATAAAGTAAGAAAAACATCCTCAATTTTTTATTTTTGTTGTTGAAATTTTGTTACAAAGGCTCCTTGGCTAAATTATGACAATTATAATTTGAAAAGGATTTCAGAGAGTCATGTTTTTCTCTTTCTATTTCTTAATTTATAAAAGTTCCCTTTTGAAATCAAAAAGCTTTCCTTGGTTTCCTTAAAGAATTATACATCATAATTTTTTATTTAAGTAAAACTAAACTTTTCTTTTACTTTAAATACAATTAATTTTTTTCTAACATAGATTTTATTCATTGATATAGTGTTTGCTTTTAACTCAAATAATTTTTAATCTAATCACATAACTTTTATTATTCTAATCACATACATTTGATCGATACTCTCTAAATCTAAATTGAATCCTAAACTTTTCTACTTTTAAAATAAATATTGATTAATTGATTCAACAAAAACAATAATATATTATGAAGAATAAAGTAGAACAAAAAAAAAATCACATTACCATGAATATTATGATTGAATGATTCATAGATTTTTGAAAAATTTTCAATACTGTTTGTCTTGACAATTTCAATCACTTCCTCTAACTTAGAAATTGTATCTTCCATTTTTGCACATAGAGAGAGGAAAGAGGGAACTGTGAGAGAAAAGAAGTATTTTGGTACCAAAAAGAAAGGGAGATGAGAGAGAAGTTGCACTTTGGCACCAAGAAACTTAATACTATCAATTAAGGTCAATTAGGGTATTAAAAATATAAGAATCAAATATTTATAGTATAAGGACATTTTTGTAATTTTATTTATAAAAAAAAAAAAAAAAAAAAAGATGTGGGTGGAGTGGATATTAGTGTAACACCAATATCAGCTACCAATAAAAAAATCAAAAAATTTGTAAAATATCCAAAATGGACATAAATACTTGCACACAGTCATGGTTTCTCTTGGAAACATACATACAATGATACCATATACAACACTATTACATCATAAACGCCTAAATGAGATTCTAAACACAGTCGCCCTCATTGCGGATACCAATAGGCGCACAAACACACACACACACATATATATATAATACTGTGTGTCTACTAAAGTAGTTAAAAAATTAATTTTGTGTTATAAAATGTGTTTTGTGATATAAAATTACTTTATCTACGGTTAGGATTTCAAATATCGTAAGTACGGACATGTATACATACTTCTCACAAGAGGGATACTTCTGTAACATGAAATTCTCGGGAGACACGTTGCATGTTGGCTTCTCTTCTGCAAAACCCGAAAGGAAGAAGATCCACCTGTCTCGTCAGTTTCTGTCAACATGGGAGACGATGATTCCTTCTCCACCTTGCCGTCCTCCTCCACCGCTGTAGCCACCGTGGCCAGTTGCGCCACCACCGCGGATCGCGATTTCCGCTTCTTTTAACTTCAATACTCCTCCCCTGAGCCAAGCTCTAACAAATTTCTTGGAGCTTCGCGTCAACATAGGAGTGTAGAGGCTTGTACTCGCCTCAAAGAGAACCTCAACTCGTATAGGAAATATTGAGGGACATTATGATCTTTAAAATAAGGTAGTTTTAAAATTTCATTAAAGGGTAATTACACGAATATACTAAAGTGAAATGAAAAGAAAAGGTGAATTATCAATCCAAGTCTTTTTTGGTTTGGTGGTTAGAAACTTGGGCTTTGCACTTGAATGCCGGCGTTCAAGTCCCCCCCACCCTCACTAACTAAATGTATTTTTAATAATTAAAGGTGGACAAAGTATTCATAAACATGAGACTAATAAATTATAAATGTATGTAAATGTAAATTCAAAAGATAAAGGATCTAGGATTCCAACTAAAATACACATTTGGATAAAGGATTTGAATACAGAAACGAAGAAATAATACACAGCCAATGACAATTATAGCGGTTGCAAGGCTTGATGAATGTTCTAATACGGCATATGAACCAGTCAAGAATGCAACCACCATTGCTACAATAGCAATGAAAATGTGTTCAAGGGCTAATCTGTAAAATCGTATGTGCTGACTTGAGCGAAACCAAGATGACCTGAAGTGGATAAATACAGCAGTAATGGAGAAAATCATGGCTATTGTATTGCTCACAACAAATGCTTTGAAAGCTGCATTCCTTGTTAAAACTGCCATTCCTTGATTTGGTCCATCAATGCTATTGTACCCACCTGGTACAGTAAAACCTGCTGCGAAGGTCACGGTAGCTATAAGTGCTGCCACAATCAAATGCTTGCCAACAAATCTCGTGATGTCAAATGGTACTCGATTTTTCTCTTCGGCACGACGTTCCTTCCATCTGGTCATTCCTTCATTGTCTTTCCTAATTATGTTACGCCAACCCTCACGAACACCTTCTCCTTCCAAATCGCTTACATCGTTTACCAAGGCCAAGAAAAACTATAGGATAAAAAAGCCAACAAAACAAAAGCCTTGAGTTGAATGATCTTCTACTTTTTATTTTTTTTTATTGGTACTATATATATATATATATATATATATATATATATATATATATCACTGCTCCATTATTGGAAAGTCAACCCAATTTGTTGAGATAAAGCTATCATGCATTATTTTCTAATACTGATCGGTTAGCTCAATATGATTTAGGTTGACAAACTTGTATTCAAAACTTACGTAAATTTTCTTATTTTTATGTTGAGTTTCAAGTTATTAAATTTTTTATTTATTTTTTTTGGGAACGTTCAAGTTAATTATGTTAATAGCAAGTAGGGAAGAAAAAAAAAAGTGTTGTTTTTTAGCCGGACTAAAAAAAATCAAAATATAATCAAGTCTATATATTGATTGCCACGATTGCAAATTTCACAGTTCTATTTCTATATCACATCTATATAGAAAGTGGGTCTTTCTTTCTATATCTCATCTGCAAATTTCACGGTTTTCTTTCTATATCACATATTCACATTTGCATTGGAAGTTATCACTCTTTTTAAATTAGAGTTTTTCACATCAGTCAGATTTAAGTCGGGTGAAAGAATGTCATCAATAATATCATTTTCCAAAACAAAATTTAGTTGTCGTACCTTGTCCAATGACATATATGAAGTTCAAAAATATATTCAAGGGCCAAAAAAGTAATTACAACTCCCATTTAAACACCTCCATTGCCCAAAAAAGTAATTACAACTTCCATTTGAACACCTCATTACATTCATGTAGTCTTGGCTTTTTCAAAAATTAGTGTTTTGAATTATTGAAAATCGTTTAGGATGCAAATAATTGATTGGATTTTCCTAAACAAACAAGGAGCATGTCATCTCAATCAATCGAGGTATCCCTTAATTTAGAGCTTCTGCCATAGTGACGATCTGGGATTTTAAATCAATCTCTAAACTTTATATAAAGCTTACTCGTTCGTATTTAGTGATGACGTGGAGGTGCTAGAAACTTCTCATTTCTCACCTCATCTTTGTTGGTAATCTTATGCTTTTTTGTCATGGGAGTTTCCCTTCCATTCTAACCCTCAAATCTGCCATTGACCTATTATGCTCCCTTTCTGGGCTTCAAATCTATCAGAGAGAAAGAGCTACATTTTTCTTCCGGGTGTCTCACCTTCTATTAAAACCAATATTTTATCTTTGATTGGATTTGAGAAGGGATCTCTTGCTATGAGGTATATGGGAGTTCCCATTTTGTTCTTGGGTTTTTGAGGTATATGGGAGTTCCCATTTTGTTCTTGGGTTTTACTCCAAAATGCTATGCCTCATACCATTTGGAGAGAACACACTACATATAAGCATATCCCCTTCTCCACACCCAGGCGATGTGGGATTGAGCACCTGTAGCTTGCCAATGTGGTAGCTCAGCCCAGTGTCTCTTCTTGCACCTGCCCACATCACACCCATCCATAAGAGTTATTACAATCCACCCACCTACAAGGCCCGATCTCCTCGTCGGCACACTTTCGGCTGGGTTCAAGCTCTCATACCAACTGTAACACCCCGCTCCACCTGATGGTATGATATTGTCTGCTTTGGGCCAAAGTTCACACGATTTTTCTCTTGAGTTATACCCTAAAAGACCTCATACCATTTGGAGAGAACACACTACGTATAAGCACATCCCCTTCTCCACACCCAGGCGATGTGGGATTGAGCACCTGTAGCCTGCCAGTATGATAGCTCAGCCCAGTGTCTCTTCTTGCACCCGCCCACAAGGGTTACAACATTTGGTCCCTAATTTTACAACAATAAAAGTCTCGTATGTTTTTCAGAGAGTCTGTGTTCCATCACTTTGAGACATATAAGGGTTAGAGAGATTAGAAGGCTTCAAGAAACATTGCAATATTATCATCAGAGTCTGCATATTGAAGTTTAGGGCTTCCAGTAAAAGTCATCCTATTGGTATCTCGAAGGACTACCACTCACTTGCATTTGGGTGTTTTTGAAGGTATCATCAAATTAAAAACTTTAGCTTGAGGTATGTTAGATATTCTTCCCGCATTTAAGTTTTATCTATCATTTGGTATCAGAGCATAAAATACTCCAGTTTGATTTTTTATTTGAATTTTCATGCCTAAAATGTGAAAATCGTGTGAAGTTTTTGATGCTTCTTTACATGATTTAGAGTCATATTATTGACATGCCAGAATATATTACATTTAAATGCATTATATGTGATTATTGATTCTATATGAAAAAAATATGACTTTCTAGAATAGATATTCATGATCTTTTTAAAATATGTATGATATTGTAGTGAGCTACTTGCATATGTTCACTGTTTGGAGTAACATACATGTTTTATGTTGCATCTATATATATATATAAGTAATGTATTTTATCTTTTAGTGCATGTTAATACTGTCATTATAAAGTTAATACATTTTGCTTGATTCTAGAGTAGCCAAAGCATTGTGAATCTTCAAAAATGTAAATGACATTAAAGTTTAAAATTAACAATTGGGAATTGTGGGTTTGACATTTTTCCATCATCTTAGCAAGAATTAATTTTGTAGACATCTCATCATTTGAAAGGGAAATCATCAGACTTCAATTCAAAGCAGCAACTTGCAAACTTTCCTTTACTTCGACAATTTACAATGTTTGGATTGAGAAGAATAGAAGGGTGTTCCAACAAAAATCTCTGAGAGCAAGCTTTGTTCTCCATTGCATCATTAATTCAATATGATTGAAATTAATGTCTTCTTCATTTGTTGATTCTTCAATTACAAGACGTATTGTAAGTGATTAGGAGCTTCCATGTAATGTGCTCCAACGACCACTTGATTGATTAGTTGGTGTTGTGATAGCTAATAGTCAACTCTTTCTTGATTAGGGGCTTGATCAATTATACCTTAATTAGGGGCATAATTTATGTTTTTATATATTGTTTCTTTCCTTATTTTATTTCTTGATAATACTATATATTAAGATTGTAATCACCCTTTGGGATATGAAATACATATTATATTTCCCTCTCTCTCTCTAATAGTTTTCTTAATTTAGCTTGTATCTTTGATATGGTACAGAGCATCAAGGTTAAAGTTGGAGACCTAACGTGAGTTTCTTTATCTTTTTCTTCTCAATTTTTGTCTTTTTTTTTGTATCGTTAGATTTTCTACTTTTTCTCTCTGTCATTTAGATAAAGATGATCTAGAACCCTAGGTTTCAGGAAAAAAAAAAAGGAAAGAAAAACAGTGTCTCTCTATGCAAGTCTGACAGAGATGACCTGGAAAAAAATAGTATCTTTGTTCTTGGTCTCATGTTCAAATTCTTTAGTTCTCTTGCTTGAAACTTGTACTCGAAGACTCGGATTACCATGTCTTAGCTATCATAGGTGACAATATATACATCATTTCTCTCGATTATATGATATAGACTCATCTCGAATCTCTTCGTCTTGGATATCATGGATCGTGGTGGTCGCAGTACTAAGAAGTGTACACATTGTGGTTGCACCAACCATTTTATTGATTACTGTTGGGAACTTTACCGCAAGCCCGCATGAATAACTCAGGCTATGGTTAAGAGGGAGAACTATAACTCCACAGCTAAGGAACATTTTTTTATTTCCAAGGCAGAGTATGATTCAATTTCAAACATATCAATCTTCTATCCACCTCCATAACCACTTTGTTCAGATTAGGTAATATTTGTCTACTTTCCTCATCCAATACATCTTGGATTATTGATTCAAGGGCCTTTGATTGTCTGATAGGTAACTTTTTCCTTCTTTCTGATTTTTTCCATACTCCCTCTCCCTCGTTTGTCATGATACCAAATCTCTAATCTAGGGAATTAGTACTATTAGCACACCTAGTCTAACCTTCTCCTCAGTTTTGTACCTACCTCAGTATCCCTTTAATTTATTATATGTTCCTAAACTTACCTCTCCCTTAAACTGCTCGGTAATGTTTTATCCTAACCACAGTATCTTTCAACCACAACTTCTCTGTATCAGTGGCATTGTCGTCTTGGGCATCCTTCATTAGACAATCTTCAGCATTTAGTTCCCTATTTACCTTCTTTGTCTAGTTTTAATTATGAAACTTGTGAGCTTATTAAGCATCATAGGACTCATTTAAGCTTAGGTCTGATGGGATTTGTTTGCACCGTTTTGAACTAGTTCACTTCGACGTTTGGGGTCCAGCACGAACTACTAGTTTGTTTGGTGCTTGTTATTTTGTTTCGTTTATTGATGAGTATTCTTGTTTAACTTGCTTATATGTGTTTAAAGATAGATCTCAAGTGTTTCATGCTTTTAGATCTTTTTATGCTGAAGTCACTAATCAATTTGATGCAAAGTTACACATTCTTAGGACTGACAATGCTCTTGAATATAAAGAATGTACCTTTCAGCTATTTCTTGAGTCGAGAGGTATCACCCATCAAACTTCCTATGTTGATACTTCTCAATAAAATATAATTGTTGAAAGAAAGAATGGACCAATACTTGTTATTGCCCGTGCTCTAATACCATATCAAAGATATAAGCTAAATTGAAAGAACTATTAGAGAGAGAGAGAGAGAGAAATATAATCATTACTCATCTAAATATTGCCTATGTAGTCAGTGTTGTGAGTCAATTTATGGCCAGCCCATGAATCCCTTACATGGAGGTAGTTATACGAATTTTGGAGTATCTTAAAGGAGCTCTAGGTCGTGGTTTTTTCTATCAGTCGTTTGGACATCTGCACATTGAAGGTTACACAAATTTTGATTGGGCAGGTTCTCCTTCAGACAGAAGTTCAATGACTGGTTACTGTATTTCTATAGAAGGCAATCTAGTAACTTGAAAAAGTAAGAAGCAGTCAGTTGTGGCATGGTCTAATGCTGAAGCTGAGTACCGTGCAATGACTTATACTTCATGTGAGCTAATTTGGTAGAGAACTTTGTTACAAGAATTTGAATTTTCAGTTCAAGACTCATCTATTCTCTATTGTGATAACCATGCAGCTATTCACATTGCCAGTAACCCAATTTTTTATGAGCGAACCAAACATATCGAGGTTGATTGTCATTTCATTCGTTCTAAGGTGACTTCTTCAGAAATTGCGACTTCATTCGTATCATCTGGTATTCAATTAGTAGATCTCTTTATTAAGGCCCATCCAAAGCATGCCATTGATTCTGTTTGCCATAAGCTGGAAGTTATTACCATCTACTATCCAGCTTGAGGGAGAGTGTTGTGACTTCTAATAGTCAATTCTTCCTTAATTAGGGGCTTCATCAAGTATTCCTTAATTAGAGACATAATTATATATTGAGATTGTAATCACCCTTTGGGATATGAAATAGATATTATTTCTCTCACACACACACTCTCTCTCTAATAGTTCTCTCAATTTAGCTTATATCTTTGACAATTGCAAAGCCATAGCTTTGTAGTACACAGAGCTACCCAAATGTACGTGATCTTTGAGCAACGGTCAAGGAATATGATTTTCTAATTGGGCTTTAGCTCTTCTAGTTTAGGCCTAGGGTTGTGGCCTTATGACATTGTTTCTATTAATCCAAGGTTTCAAACCAATATTGATTTAATAGTTTTGATAATAACAACTTATTAATGTGAGTAATTTGACAATCTACTTAAGTGTTGTTCTTGACAAATTTATCTTATTGACTCAAGCACTCAAAAGCTCATATGGACCAATAGATTATGATGATTAAGCTTCTCAAGGTTCAACATATGGGTTATGTAAGGTAGGCGTGTGTTAAGACATGAATGTAAAGTGGTAAATATACCTTGTACATTGAAAGCTCATATCTAGGACATTGCATATAGCATTCAGGCCAAAATGATCTTTTGTATATTCGTCTTGGACCCTTGGATTACCTAGCACTTGATCTTAATGGATATATCCTACTAGGGTTTCATAGTCTTGTGACTATAACTCTATCAATGTAAGCTAAATAAGTTTTTCACATTTCTATCAGTCACTGAAGCATCAAGGAGATGCTTCAAATGGCTAATGAACTTAGAATTCCATATCTTCCCTAAGGTAAGACATTTATTAGTTCACTACAAGAAATTTAGTCTTTCACAACAGGCTTTCTACAGCGGGCCCGCATGGCCCGTGGTAGAAAAGGACTTTCTACGGCGGGCCCGTGTAGCCCGTGGTAGAAAGTAACTTTCTACCACGGACTTCACACGCCCGCCGTAGAAAGTGCTTTCCACCACGGGCTAGGTGGGTGCGCCATAGAAAGTCTCTTACCACCACGGGCAAAGCCCGTAGTAGAAAGTCTTTTTTTATTTTTTTATAAGACATCATTTTACTCTCTTGCTCCAAACACGGTATACCTCTAACCCTACAGACCCATCTCTCTCTCTCTCTCTCTCTGAAAACCACCGCTGTAATTGCCACGGCCAGCCAACTCCACCACACCAACCGTGCACTTACAACCCTCATTCAACCGACTGACCCATCTGATCCAGAGAACGTCGATTCCAGTCCAACGCTGGCCACTGTCAAAGAAATTCCTGGAGCACTCATCCAGTCTGACGAAATCCAGCATCCATCTTCGCCGGAGCACTCATCTAGTCGGACGATCTACCACTTCACCGCCACCAGTGAGTTCACCAAACTCCTTCGCCACCACAAACACCGATCCTCACTGCGCGTGGATACCACGACTACAGTCCCAAAGCCATTTAGTGATATCAGTTCTCAGGTAATCTCTCTCATTGGTCAATTTTAGCTAGGGTTCATCAATCTAAGGTCAAAATACCCTAACGATCGATCGTTTCTTGTGTTCATCGATTTTTTTTTCCAGTTATCAACAGTTTGGATCGATGCTAGGTTCTGAGTTGTTTCTAAGGTAATGTTTTCTCTTGTATTTGTATTTGTGCATATCAATTTCTTAATTTTTATTTTTTCCCATTTTATTTGTATATCTTTCTGTTTTGTGTGATTTCCTTTGATATAATGTTTCAGTGGTTGTCACATTCTAATAGGTCTTTGTCCTAGCTAAAACTGTCACTTTAAAGGGTATGCAAATGAGTTGTACTTTGTTTTCTTTTTTTTTTCAATTTAAATGTTTGCTACACTAAATTTTGTAGGTTTGGTGTGTGGATCATATAGTATTTGAATCCTTGTTGGATGGATGGAAAAAGACACAATTCTTTGATGGATTTAGGTGAAGAGTGAAATTATAGTTTTAGATCTTGGATGTTTTTCTGAACGTTAAGTTCTAATACTTGTTAGAATGGGAATAAATCAAAGACAAAAACTGAAAGAATTTGGGGATTTGTATTGATGGTAACTAAGGGTAAAGCAACAGAAGGGTTTAAATTGTGCTCTGCCTATTAGAGGTCCTCATTGAAGTGCATGTTACCACCATTACTAATTTTTTTATTTTATTAAATCATTTATAAGGAGAAGAAAAATTGTGTTACTTTTACCTACAGATACGGGATAGGGAAATTGATACTATCGGATTGAAAAAAGGCTATGAAGGTGAAATTTGCTGAAGCCATGTATAATCAAAGCTATAATAGTTTTCAGAACTTAGTGGAGGTGTTATTTCGTTGTGGATCATCCTTGTGTTGAAAGCTCCCTTCCCCTCCCAAATGGCTTCCTGTTCCTCAATGCTCATTTCATTTTTTCAAATTGACAGAATGATTACTTTCCATAATCTGCTTCCCCTTAAAGAACAAACAATGAGAATTAAAAGGGATAGAAAGAATAACTCTTAACATGTAATTGTTAGTTTGTGATAGAAAAAATTCTTGCTCCTCAGCACCATTTCTTTTCATTTTGAACATTAGCATTTTCAGGAGAAAAAAGTTCAATTTTTCAAAGCACAGCACCTTAGTATTTAATAATTAGGTTGTAGAAAACTTGCAATAACAACAAAGTCCCACATTTGCACAAGAGAGCTATTGTTAGTTTATAATTCACAACTTTTCGTGCACATTCCTAGTGAATAAAAAAAAAAATTCATCTCTAAACCTCAATTTTGCTTCTAGAAAGATTGTGTAATACCCCGGAAAATTTAGGTGTCAATTTAATCTCTTTGCATTATTACTTTATTTTATTAATTCATGTGAAATGTTTTTTTTTGTTTTATATAGATTATCATTGTATGTGAGTTGTTGGTCTTTTATACATGCATATTGTCATTTATGTGAATTGGTATAAATTGTGTATTATTTTTATTTAAATGTTTTGGGTTGGGCTAGGGAGGAATTTGGGCTAGGATGAGTGGGCTAAGGTCATGTTTAAAATGATGGGCCTAGGGTTATAATAATATTGCTTTTGCTATATTTATTTTTATTATTAATTTGATTTTTATTAGTTTTAGGAAAAACAATAAATGAATAATTAAAAACAAAAAGGAAAAGAAAAGAAGAAGAATTAGGGTTTGCCGTTGTGTTACGCACAGAACTAAAAGAGAGAAAACGAAAGAGAGAAGAGGGTGACGATCGGGTGATATTCGTCAGGAAAAAGGCAAGTTTAATTCTTCTCTTCCCCCTTGAATTCGTATGCATAGTCTAGGTTTGAGCATATATTTATATTAAAAATTTGTAATTAATTGCATGTTAATATTTTTCTGCTATTGATAAATTTCGTGAGATTAACTATGATGATTGTATGTATATTTAATTGATTTTGTTCATGTAAGGTTATATGCATATGTGTTCATGTATATGTATATTGTGTTAAGGAAGAAATCATTTATTTATGCAATTTGTATGAAATAATTGTTTAGTTGTGAACCTACTGTGTTGGAATTAAATTTGTAAACAACTCTAAATCCTTAGGAAAACAGATCGTGAATTTATTGGGTTTTAAATTTTTGAATTTTGCGAAGAACCCTAGAACTTGTGAATTGGGGGTTTTTGATTCGGGTTGTTTCGGATGGGGCTTTTTGCACCAATACGTAGACGGCGTCGAGAGGAGAAGAATGGCGCAAAAATGGAGGCGAACGGTGGCCGGAGGAGGCCGGACCGTCGCCGGCAGCGCGCTGTGCGCGCTGCTGGGCGCGCTGGGGAAGAAGCCCCAGCGCAGGGGCTTCCCCACGCGCCTGGCCGGCGCGTGCCGGCGCGTGGGGCCGGCGCCGGCGCCGGCCGGCGCCGGGAAAAAATATATTTGGGCCCCACTCGCGGGGGCCCACCCCTGGGTCCACTTTGGGCCCATTCCGATATATTTTGATATTTCTTTTGAATTTTTGAAATTTTTGGAAAAACTTGAAATTTTGAAAAATCATTTTTTAAAAATACTTTCATGGTTCCAAAAATTCTGAAAATTTTACTGTATGATATTGGAGATTGAATACACTTAATTTTAAATTTTCAACTCAAAACACTTTTCCCTTGTTGACCAATTAAGTTTTAAAAGTACCCAAAAGCTGTCTTTTTCCTGTTTTGTAATTTTAGAAAATACTTTTACAACTCCAAAAATTCCCAAATTTTTACTGTAACTCTCTGGAAGTTAAATACACTTGGGTTTAAAGTTTCAACTCAAAATGATCTTTCCTTGTTGCTCAATTGAATTTTAAAGTGTCAAAAAGCTGGGTTTTTCCCTTTTTGTAATTTTAGAAAATACTTCTGAAATTCCAAAAATTCCCTAAATTTTTCTGTAACTGTTTAGAGATTAAATGACCTTGGGTTTAAATTTTCACCTCGACTTGAGCTTCCCTTGATGTTCAATAAATTTTTAAAGTGCCTAAAAGTTGGTTTTTCACCTTCTTTGGTTTATTAAAAATATTTTTAAATTACAGAAAATTCCAGAATATTTTCTTAGTGTTCTTAGAAGTGAAATAGGCTCAGAAACCTAGGTAAAAGTATGTTTAGATCCCCTCGGAGATTTGAGTGCATTGGAGGTTGGTTTGAGTAATGGTTTCCTCTAATGGGAGTTAAGTTATTTGGAGCACATCAATTGTGCTTATTATATATATAAATGCTCATGGGATACTTGATTTAGGTTCACTTGTGAATGATTTGTTATATGGGGATAATTGCATAGCTGATAGTTCAAATGGATAGTCTGTGCAAAATTAAAAGTCATAATACATCTTGTTTATTTATTATTTCATATTGGGAATGCATTTGTAATTTTATTTGGCATGTAAGGATTGCCCGGCGTGTCAGGATCGCCCATACCTAATAAGGTATCTACATTTTTATTTGGCATGTAAGGATTGCCCGGCGTGTCAGGATCGCCCATACCTAATAAGGTATCTATATTTTATTTGGCATGTAAGGATTGCCCGGCGTGTCAGGATCGCCCATCCCTATTAATGTATACATGCATCATAATCGACATATCATGATTGCATAGATTTCATAAAATACATACATGTGTATCTTGATTTGTGAACATAAAGAAGGGGATTATTTTTACATTGTAAGGGTTGTTGAGGAAATATATGAGATGATTTGTATCTTTAAAAGTATGAACTAAATAAGGAATAAACTGAGGGGTTGAACGTATATTTATCTATTGTGTCCCTCACATTGAGGGTATGTATATTAATTCTCTGATTGGGATGTAGTAGATAGAACTTGCTCGTGGGTTTAACCCACTTTGTTGATATTTCAGGTCCCAAGCAGTTTCCCCCGCGAGGATAGAGTACTAGGGTTGGGCTGTGACAGACATCTACTCTCACCAGCCTCAGGGTAGGAATCTACATTTTCTTCAGGAATAAAACTATGAACTCATTTAGAGGTTTTGGTTTTGGATTTTAATTTAAGTGTTGAACTTTTATTTCTTTCTGGTTAAGGGGTCCTTGGGTTACGGGACTTCCAAATTGTATTACCAGAATTTAATGATTTATTTATCAATTTATTTTAATTCAATGGGATTTCTGTTCAGCTTTTAGCAATTTTTCTATTTCTGTCATTTGCATCTATGCTTGTTGCTATCAGTGGTTAATATTCCTCAGGTTTTGTGTATGAGACTGGCCACCTCATGCGCGAAATTTTCTGGGGGGTATTTCATTTGGTATCAGAGCATTCCAGGTTCAAGTGTCCTCGGGTTTTAAGGGTCTATCGTAGGGTATCTTCCGCTTTGTGTATTCTGATAAATAGGATTCTAAACATAGAGTTCATAGTATTTTAATCTATCCTCAACGGTATTGATGTTTATCTATTTCCTCTACAGATGCCACCCCGTAGAAGGAGGAATGTGAATGATATTCTAGGTCAGGGTAATGCTCAGGGTGGAGATGCAGAGATTCCTCCCGACTTGGTAACCATTATAGCGCAGGCTGTAGCTGCCGGAGTGGCGACTGCTCTTCAGAATCAGCAGCCACCTCAGCAGCCACAGCAGATGGCACAGGTTCCATTACCTGTGGAGCAGCCCAACACTTGGGAGAGGGTACGTGATTCCTTCACAAAAGGGAATCCGCCGGAGTTTTCAGGGTCTACGGAGGTCACCGAGGCGTATCAGTGGAGGAAAGATATTGAGCGCCATCTTCGAATGGTTACATGCACTGAGGTACAGAAACAGATGCTAGCTACATTTAAGCTAGTGGGAAATGCATTGCAGTGGTGGGAGTCGGTGACTACACCGGAACAGCGGACCATGTTCACTTATGCAGAGTTTCAGGTTCGCTTTGATGCTAAGTACTTCCCGTATGCAGTGAGGGCAGCTAAAAAGAGGGAATTTCTCGGGTTACAGCAGGGGGACAGAACTGTGGCAGCATATGAACAAGAATTTATTAACTTATCACTGTTTGCACCTGAGGAGGTGGACACCGAAGACAAGAAGCTGCGATGTTTTGTGAATGGGTTAATCTGGCCTATTCGACAGGTCCTTCTGGGATGTCCAGCTTACACCACATATGCCCAGGTAGTGGATGCTGCATTGCAACACTGCCAGTCGAGAAAAGATTTCAGGAAAGGACAGACAGATAAACGACCTGACAGAGAATTCACTGGTCAGACAGTGGAAAGAAGGAATGGAAATGGGGGTAGACACTTTGAGAGGGGCAGTCATTCGGGGCAACAACCATGGAAGCGACACAGACCCAACAGTGATGCTCAGAGAGGGGGAACCTCTACTCATAGGAGGCACAGTGGGGTACCACAGGCAGGTCGTGGTCAACAACATGGAAATCAGTTCAGGAGGTCTACCGGTGGGTTTAATGGAAACTGTTATAGTTGTGGTGAGCCGGGGCATTCAGCTAGGTATTGTCCTAACAACAATCAGAGACCACCTGGTCAGCAGAGGCAGGGACAGCAACCACCTTTACCAGTACCACAGATTCCACAGGTACAGGCACAGCATCGTCCAGCTCTACCTGCACCACCGCCACCTGCAGGGCAACCTGGACCACAGATGCATTACGGGAGAGTCTACAATGTGATGCCCTGTGATGTACGGGCTCCTCAAGCTATAGAGGGTATGTTTCCTATCAATGGTAGAGTGGGTCGTATTTTATTTGATACTGGTGCATCACATTCCTTTGTATCTAGAGCATTTGCTAGTTTATCCGGATTAGATATTCAGTTATGTACTTCTTCACTCACTATATCTACGCCATTGGGAGCTAGTACAGTTCTACGAGAACAGGGTAGTCAGGTCCCTATAGACATTGGCAGACTCAGATTCTTGGCAAATTTATTGGTTTTAGATATGCAATCATATGATGTTATACTCGGGATGGACTGGTTATCACACTACCATGCTCAGGTTAATTGCCACGATAAGGCAATTGTTTTTGCTATACCGGGTCAGGAAATGTACTTGATTGCTATGCCGCAATCAAAGGGAGGGTCTAGTACGCACTTGTTCTTTATCAGTGAAGAGTCTCCGGAAGGAACCACAGTGTCTTTAGATTCTATTCCTGTGGTGCGAGACTATCAGGATGTGTTTCAGGAGATTCCAGGGTTACCACCTAGTCGTGAGATAGATTTTGTGATAGACTTAGCTCCAGGTACCAGACCTATTGCTAGAGCTCCATATAGGATGGCTCCTGTGGAAATGAGGGAGTTGAGGGATCAGATTCAGCAACTGCTTAGTCAGAAATTTATTCGCAGGAGTACTTCACCGTGGGGAGCACCAGTGTTGTTTGTAAAGAAGAAGGATGGATCTCTTCGTCTTTGCATTGACTACAGAGAATTGAATAAGGTCACAATCCGCAACAAGTACCCGTTGCCTAGGATTGATGATCTATTCGATCAGTTAAGGGGAGCCACCTATTTCTCGAAGATAGATTTGAGATCCGGGTATCATCAACTCCGAGTTAGGGAGCAGGATGTACCGAAGACAGCTTTCCTTACCAGATATGGGTCGTACGAGTTTCGGGTTATGCCTTTTGGGTTAACAAATGCCCCAGCTGTTTTTATGGACCTGATGAATAGAGTGTTCAGGGCTTACTTGGACCAGTTTGTTATTGTTTTTATTGATGACATTCTGGTTTACTCTAGGTCAGAGGAGGATCATGCCAGACACCTTGGTATCGTCTTGCAGACACTGAGAGATCATCAGTTGTATGCAAAATTTGAGAAATGTGAGTTCTGGCAAAGAGAGGTGAAGTTCTTGGGCCACGTAGTATCTGAGAAAGGGATAGCGGTTGATCCAAGTAAAGTGTCAGCGGTTCTGGAGTGGGGACAACCTACCTCACCTTCAGAGATTCGCAGCTTTCTTGGGTTGGCTGGTTATTATCGCCGGTTTATTCAGGGCTTCTCTAAGATTGCTGGCCCGCTTACCCATCTCACCAAGAAGGGTGTGCCTTTCATTTGGGATGACTTATGTCAGGCGGCGTTTGACGAGTTGAAGACCAGGTTGACTACTGCACCAGTTCTAGCCACTCCTCAGAGCGGCGTTGAGTACTTGGTGTATACTGACGCGTCACTACAGGGTTTGGGATGTGTACTGACGCAGGAGGAGAGACCGATATCATATGCGTCACGTAAGCTTAAACCTCATGAGCTTAATTACCCGACGCATGATCTGGAATTGGCAGCTGTGGTTTTTGCTTTGAGGATTTGGAGACATTACCTTTTGGGTGAGACCTTCAGATTATTTAGTGACCATAAGAGTCTGCAGTATCTATTTTCACAGAAGGAGCTGAATATGAGACAGCGTAGGTGGTTGGAATTTGTGAAAGACTATCATTTTTCCATCCAGTACCACCCAGGGAAAGCGAATGTAGTAGCTGATGCACTTAGTCGCCGACCCTATGTTAGTTTATCGGCTCTATTCGAAGCAGAGTGGAATGAGTTGAGCAGTGTTGATGCGTTAGCTGATGCCTTTGTAGCATGCGTGGTGGTTACACCTACGATCATACGAAGGGTAATCACAGAGCAGTTTACTGACCCACAGTGCGTAGAAAAGGTGACCGAGTTGAAATCTGGAGAGGTACCATTTTATACAGTGGGTAGAGATGGAGGATTGAGGTACAAGGGGCGATTGGTGGTTCCTCACAATGAGGACTTGAGGAAGGCAGTGATGGGTGAGGCTCACAGTTCTCAGTTTTCGGTACACCCGGGAGGGGATAAAATGTACCAAGACATGAAACGGCAGTTTTGGTGGGCAGGCATGAAGAAGGACATCGCTATATTTGTCTCTAAGTGTAGCACATGTCAAATGATCAAGATTGATCATCAAAGACCACCGGGTTCTTTGCAACCACTGCCTATACCAGAATGGAAATGGGAAAGCATCTCCATGGATTTCATTGTGGGACTTCCCACCTCACAGCGAAATCATGATTCTATTTGGGTGATAGTGGACAGATTAACGAAATCAGCACATTTCTTGCCAGTTCGTTCGAGTTACACCTCAGAGCAATACGCAAAGCTTTACATCGCAGAGATAGTGAAGCTTCACGGTGTACCTTTGTCCATTATATCGGATAGAGATCCGAGTTTTGTTTCAGGGTTTTGGGAGAGCTTTCAGCTAGCGATGGGTACGGCTCTGCACCTCAGTACAACTTATCACCCTCAGACCGATGGTCAGACTGAGAGGGTTAATCAGATTTTGGAGGATATGTTGCGAGCATGTATACTCGACTTCAAGGGCAATTGGGAGAGTTATTTGCCATTGGTTGAGTTTGCTTATAACAATAGTTACCAAAAGACTATTGGTATGGCACCATTTGAGGCTCTATACGGTCGACCATGTAGATCGCCAGTTTGCTGGTTGGAAGTTGGAGAGAACAGGTTTTTGGGCCCAGAGTTCATTAGGGACACCTCAGAAAAGGTTGCCCTTATTAGAGACCGTATGCGGACTGCACAGAGCAGACAGAAGAGTTATGCTGACCGAAGAACTCGTGCACTAGAGTTCAAAGTGGGGGATCAGGTCCTACTCAAGGTTTCTCCCATGAAGGGGGTTATGAGGTTTGGAAGGAAAGGGAAGCTGGCACCTCGTTTTGTAGGTCCCTTTATGATTACCGACAGAGTTGGAGCGGTAGCCTATAGACTGGCATTACCAGACACGATGCACAGGGTGCACAATGTTTTTCATGTTTCCATGTTACGGAAGTTCCTTAGAGATGAGGATACTTACCAGCACATTGAGGTAGGAGAGATTGAGTTGCAGCCAGATGCAACATATGTGGAGCAGCCTTACTGTATTCTTGACCGTAGGGATCATGTCCTTCGTTCTAAGACCATTCCGTTAGTACGAGTTCAGTGGAGCCACCATAATGAGGCGGAGTCCACTTGGGAAAGGGAGGATGAGATAAAAACAAAATATCCAGAGCTTTTTCTTTCAGGTATGAGCTGAATTCCGAGGACGGAATTCCTCTGTTAGGGGGGAAGAATGTAATACCCCGGAAAATTTAGGTGTCAATTTAATCTCTTTGCATTATTACTTTATTTTATTAATTCATGTGAAATGTTTTTTTTTGTTTTATATAGATTATCATTGTATGTGAGTTGTTGGTCTTTTATACATGCATATTGTCATTTATGTGAATTGGTATAAATTGTGTATTATTTTTATTTAAATGTTTTGGGTTGGGCTAGGGAGGAATTTGGGCTAGGATGAGTGGGCTAAGGTCATGTTTAAAATGATGGGCCTAGGGTTATAATAATATTGCTTTTGCTATATTTATTTTTATTATTAATTTGATTTTTATTAGTTTTAGGAAAAACAATAAATGAATAATTAAAAACAAAAAGGAAAAGAAAAGAAGAAGAATTAGGGTTTGCCGTTGTGTTACGCACAGAACTAAAAGAGAGAAAACGAAAGAGAGAAGAGGGTGACGATCGGGTGATATTCGTCAGGAAAAAGGCAAGTTTAATTCTTCTCTTCCCCCTTGAATTCGTATGCATAGTCTAGGTTTGAGCATATATTTATATTAAAAATTTGTAATTAATTGCATGTTAATATTTTTCTGCTATTGATAAATTTCGTGAGATTAACTATGATGATTGTATGTATATTTAATTGATTTTGTTCATGTAAGGTTATATGCATATGTGTTCATGTATATGTATATTGTGTTAAGGAAGAAATCATTTATTTATGCAATTTGTATGAAATAATTGTTTAGTTGTGAACCTACTGTGTTGGAATTAAATTTGTAAACAACTCTAAATCCTTAGGAAAACAGATCGTGAATTTATTGGGTTTTAAATTTTTGAATTTTGCGAAGAACCCTAGAACTTGTGAATTGGGGGTTTTTGATTCGGGTTGTTTCGGATGGGGCTTTTTGCACCAATACGTAGACGGCGTCGAGAGGAGAAGAATGGCGCAAAAATGGAGGCGAACGGTGGCCGGAGGAGGCCGGACCGTCGCCGGCAGCGCGCTGTGCGCGCTGCTGGGCGCGCTGGGGAAGAAGCCCCAGCGCAGGGGCTTCCCCACGCGCCTGGCCGGCGCGTGCCGGCGCGTGGGGCCGGCGCCGGCGCCGGCCGGCGCCGGGAAAAAATATATTTGGGCCCCACTCGCGGGGGCCCACCCCTGGGTCCACTTTGGGCCCATTCCGATATATTTTGATATTTCTTTTGAATTTTTGAAATTTTTGGAAAAACTTGAAATTTTGAAAAATCATTTTTTAAAAATACTTTCATGGTTCCAAAAATTCTGAAAATTTTACTGTATGATATTGGAGATTGAATACACTTAATTTTAAATTTTCAACTCAAAACACTTTTCCCTTGTTGACCAATTAAGTTTTAAAAGTACCCAAAAGCTGTCTTTTTCCTGTTTTGTAATTTTAGAAAATACTTTTACAACTCCAAAAATTCCCAAATTTTTACTGTAACTCTCTGGAAGTTAAATACACTTGGGTTTAAAGTTTCAACTCAAAATGATCTTTCCTTGTTGCTCAATTGAATTTTAAAGTGTCAAAAAGCTGGGTTTTTCCCTTTTTGTAATTTTAGAAAATACTTCTGAAATTCCAAAAATTCCCTAAATTTTTCTGTAACTGTTTAGAGATTAAATGACCTTGGGTTTAAATTTTCACCTCGACTTGAGCTTCCCTTGATGTTCAATAAATTTTTAAAGTGCCTAAAAGTTGGTTTTTCACCTTCTTTGGTTTATTAAAAATATTTTTAAATTACAGAAAATTCCAGAATATTTTCTTAGTGTTCTTAGAAGTGAAATAGGCTCAGAAACCTAGGTAAAAGTATGTTTAGATCCCCTCGGAGATTTGAGTGCATTGGAGGTTGGTTTGAGTAATGGTTTCCTCTAATGGGAGTTAAGTTATTTGGAGCACATCAATTGTGCTTATTATATATATAAATGCTCATGGGATACTTGATTTAGGTTCACTTGTGAATGATTTGTTATATGGGGATAATTGCATAGCTGATAGTTCAAATGGATAGTCTGTGCAAAATTAAAAGTCATAATACATCTTGTTTATTTATTATTTCATATTGGGAATGCATTTGTAATTTTATTTGGCATGTAAGGATTGCCCGGCGTGTCAGGATCGCCCATACCTAATAAGGTATCTACATTTTTATTTGGCATGTAAGGATTGCCCGGCGTGTCAGGATCGCCCATACCTAATAAGGTATCTATATTTTATTTGGCATGTAAGGATTGCCCGGCGTGTCAGGATCGCCCATCCCTATTAATGTATACATGCATCATAATCGACATATCATGATTGCATAGATTTCATAAAATACATACATGTGTATCTTGATTTGTGAACATAAAGAAGGGGATTATTTTTACATTGTAAGGGTTGTTGAGGAAATATATGAGATGATTTGTATCTTTAAAAGTATGAACTAAATAAGGAATAAACTGAGGGGTTGAACGTATATTTATCTATTGTGTCCCTCACATTGAGGGTATGTATATTAATTCTCTGATTGGGATGTAGTAGATAGAACTTGCTCGTGGGTTTAACCCACTTTGTTGATATTTCAGGTCCCAAGCAGTTTCCCCCGCGAGGATAGAGTACTAGGGTTGGGCTGTGACAGACATCTACTCTCACCAGCCTCAGGGTAGGAATCTACATTTTCTTCAGGAATAAAACTATGAACTCATTTAGAGGTTTTGGTTTTGGATTTTAATTTAAGTGTTGAACTTTTATTTCTTTCTGGTTAAGGGGTCCTTGGGTTACGGGACTTCCAAATTGTATTACCAGAATTTAATGATTTATTTATCAATTTATTTTAATTCAATGGGATTTCTGTTCAGCTTTTAGCAATTTTTCTATTTCTGTCATTTGCATCTATGCTTGTTGCTATCAGTGGTTAATATTCCTCAGGTTTTGTGTATGAGACTGGCCACCTCATGCGCGAAATTTTCTGGGGGGTATTTCATTTGGTATCAGAGCATTCCAGGTTCAAGTGTCCTCGGGTTTTAAGGGTCTATCGTAGGGTATCTTCCGCTTTGTGTATTCTGATAAATAGGATTCTAAACATAGAGTTCATAGTATTTTAATCTATCCTCAACGGTATTGATGTTTATCTATTTCCTCTACAGATGCCACCCCGTAGAAGGAGGAATGTGAATGATATTCTAGGTCAGGGTAATGCTCAGGGTGGAGATGCAGAGATTCCTCCCGACTTGGTAACCATTATAGCGCAGGCTGTAGCTGCCGGAGTGGCGACTGCTCTTCAGAATCAGCAGCCACCTCAGCAGCCACAGCAGATGGCACAGGTTCCATTACCTGTGGAGCAGCCCAACACTTGGGAGAGGGTACGTGATTCCTTCACAAAAGGGAATCCGCCGGAGTTTTCAGGGTCTACGGAGGTCACCGAGGCGTATCAGTGGAGGAAAGATATTGAGCGCCATCTTCGAATGGTTACATGCACTGAGGTACAGAAACAGATGCTAGCTACATTTAAGCTAGTGGGAAATGCATTGCAGTGGTGGGAGTCGGTGACTACACCGGAACAGCGGACCATGTTCACTTATGCAGAGTTTCAGGTTCGCTTTGATGCTAAGTACTTCCCGTATGCAGTGAGGGCAGCTAAAAAGAGGGAATTTCTCGGGTTACAGCAGGGGGACAGAACTGTGGCAGCATATGAACAAGAATTTATTAACTTATCACTGTTTGCACCTGAGGAGGTGGACACCGAAGACAAGAAGCTGCGATGTTTTGTGAATGGGTTAATCTGGCCTATTCGACAGGTCCTTCTGGGATGTCCAGCTTACACCACATATGCCCAGGTAGTGGATGCTGCATTGCAACACTGCCAGTCGAGAAAAGATTTCAGGAAAGGACAGACAGATAAACGACCTGACAGAGAATTCACTGGTCAGACAGTGGAAAGAAGGAATGGAAATGGGGGTAGACACTTTGAGAGGGGCAGTCATTCGGGGCAACAACCATGGAAGCGACACAGACCCAACAGTGATGCTCAGAGAGGGGGAACCTCTACTCATAGGAGGCACAGTGGGGTACCACAGGCAGGTCGTGGTCAACAACATGGAAATCAGTTCAGGAGGTCTACCGGTGGGTTTAATGGAAACTGTTATAGTTGTGGTGAGCCGGGGCATTCAGCTAGGTATTGTCCTAACAACAATCAGAGACCACCTGGTCAGCAGAGGCAGGGACAGCAACCACCTTTACCAGTACCACAGATTCCACAGGTACAGGCACAGCATCGTCCAGCTCTACCTGCACCACCGCCACCTGCAGGGCAACCTGGACCACAGATGCATTACGGGAGAGTCTACAATGTGATGCCCTGTGATGTACGGGCTCCTCAAGCTATAGAGGGTATGTTTCCTATCAATGGTAGAGTGGGTCGTATTTTATTTGATACTGGTGCATCACATTCCTTTGTATCTAGAGCATTTGCTAGTTTATCCGGATTAGATATTCAGTTATGTACTTCTTCACTCACTATATCTACGCCATTGGGAGCTAGTACAGTTCTACGAGAACAGGGTAGTCAGGTCCCTATAGACATTGGCAGACTCAGATTCTTGGCAAATTTATTGGTTTTAGATATGCAATCATATGATGTTATACTCGGGATGGACTGGTTATCACACTACCATGCTCAGGTTAATTGCCACGATAAGGCAATTGTTTTTGCTATACCGGGTCAGGAAATGTACTTGATTGCTATGCCGCAATCAAAGGGAGGGTCTAGTACGCACTTGTTCTTTATCAGTGAAGAGTCTCCGGAAGGAACCACAGTGTCTTTAGATTCTATTCCTGTGGTGCGAGACTATCAGGATGTGTTTCAGGAGATTCCAGGGTTACCACCTAGTCGTGAGATAGATTTTGTGATAGACTTAGCTCCAGGTACCAGACCTATTGCTAGAGCTCCATATAGGATGGCTCCTGTGGAAATGAGGGAGTTGAGGGATCAGATTCAGCAACTGCTTAGTCAGAAATTTATTCGCAGGAGTACTTCACCGTGGGGAGCACCAGTGTTGTTTGTAAAGAAGAAGGATGGATCTCTTCGTCTTTGCATTGACTACAGAGAATTGAATAAGGTCACAATCCGCAACAAGTACCCGTTGCCTAGGATTGATGATCTATTCGATCAGTTAAGGGGAGCCACCTATTTCTCGAAGATAGATTTGAGATCCGGGTATCATCAACTCCGAGTTAGGGAGCAGGATGTACCGAAGACAGCTTTCCTTACCAGATATGGGTCGTACGAGTTTCGGGTTATGCCTTTTGGGTTAACAAATGCCCCAGCTGTTTTTATGGACCTGATGAATAGAGTGTTCAGGGCTTACTTGGACCAGTTTGTTATTGTTTTTATTGATGACATTCTGGTTTACTCTAGGTCAGAGGAGGATCATGCCAGACACCTTGGTATCGTCTTGCAGACACTGAGAGATCATCAGTTGTATGCAAAATTTGAGAAATGTGAGTTCTGGCAAAGAGAGGTGAAGTTCTTGGGCCACGTAGTATCTGAGAAAGGGATAGCGGTTGATCCAAGTAAAGTGTCAGCGGTTCTGGAGTGGGGACAACCTACCTCACCTTCAGAGATTCGCAGCTTTCTTGGGTTGGCTGGTTATTATCGCCGGTTTATTCAGGGCTTCTCTAAGATTGCTGGCCCGCTTACCCATCTCACCAAGAAGGGTGTGCCTTTCATTTGGGATGACTTATGTCAGGCGGCGTTTGACGAGTTGAAGACCAGGTTGACTACTGCACCAGTTCTAGCCACTCCTCAGAGCGGCGTTGAGTACTTGGTGTATACTGACGCGTCACTACAGGGTTTGGGATGTGTACTGACGCAGGAGGAGAGACCGATATCATATGCGTCACGTAAGCTTAAACCTCATGAGCTTAATTACCCGACGCATGATCTGGAATTGGCAGCTGTGGTTTTTGCTTTGAGGATTTGGAGACATTACCTTTTGGGTGAGACCTTCAGATTATTTAGTGACCATAAGAGTCTGCAGTATCTATTTTCACAGAAGGAGCTGAATATGAGACAGCGTAGGTGGTTGGAATTTGTGAAAGACTATCATTTTTCCATCCAGTACCACCCAGGGAAAGCGAATGTAGTAGCTGATGCACTTAGTCGCCGACCCTATGTTAGTTTATCGGCTCTATTCGAAGCAGAGTGGAATGAGTTGAGCAGTGTTGATGCGTTAGCTGATGCCTTTGTAGCATGCGTGGTGGTTACACCTACGATCATACGAAGGGTAATCACAGAGCAGTTTACTGACCCACAGTGCGTAGAAAAGGTGACCGAGTTGAAATCTGGAGAGGTACCATTTTATACAGTGGGTAGAGATGGAGGATTGAGGTACAAGGGGCGATTGGTGGTTCCTCACAATGAGGACTTGAGGAAGGCAGTGATGGGTGAGGCTCACAGTTCTCAGTTTTCGGTACACCCGGGAGGGGATAAAATGTACCAAGACATGAAACGGCAGTTTTGGTGGGCAGGCATGAAGAAGGACATCGCTATATTTGTCTCTAAGTGTAGCACATGTCAAATGATCAAGATTGATCATCAAAGACCACCGGGTTCTTTGCAACCACTGCCTATACCAGAATGGAAATGGGAAAGCATCTCCATGGATTTCATTGTGGGACTTCCCACCTCACAGCGAAATCATGATTCTATTTGGGTGATAGTGGACAGATTAACGAAATCAGCACATTTCTTGCCAGTTCGTTCGAGTTACACCTCAGAGCAATACGCAAAGCTTTACATCGCAGAGATAGTGAAGCTTCACGGTGTACCTTTGTCCATTATATCGGATAGAGATCCGAGTTTTGTTTCAGGGTTTTGGGAGAGCTTTCAGCTAGCGATGGGTACGGCTCTGCACCTCAGTACAACTTATCACCCTCAGACCGATGGTCAGACTGAGAGGGTTAATCAGATTTTGGAGGATATGTTGCGAGCATGTATACTCGACTTCAAGGGCAATTGGGAGAGTTATTTGCCATTGGTTGAGTTTGCTTATAACAATAGTTACCAAAAGACTATTGGTATGGCACCATTTGAGGCTCTATACGGTCGACCATGTAGATCGCCAGTTTGCTGGTTGGAAGTTGGAGAGAACAGGTTTTTGGGCCCAGAGTTCATTAGGGACACCTCAGAAAAGGTTGCCCTTATTAGAGACCGTATGCGGACTGCACAGAGCAGACAGAAGAGTTATGCTGACCGAAGAACTCGTGCACTAGAGTTCAAAGTGGGGGATCAGGTCCTACTCAAGGTTTCTCCCATGAAGGGGGTTATGAGGTTTGGAAGGAAAGGGAAGCTGGCACCTCGTTTTGTAGGTCCCTTTATGATTACCGACAGAGTTGGAGCGGTAGCCTATAGACTGGCATTACCAGACACGATGCACAGGGTGCACAATGTTTTTCATGTTTCCATGTTACGGAAGTTCCTTAGAGATGAGGATACTTACCAGCACATTGAGGTAGGAGAGATTGAGTTGCAGCCAGATGCAACATATGTGGAGCAGCCTTACTGTATTCTTGACCGTAGGGATCATGTCCTTCGTTCTAAGACCATTCCGTTAGTACGAGTTCAGTGGAGCCACCATAATGAGGCGGAGTCCACTTGGGAAAGGGAGGATGAGATAAAAACAAAATATCCAGAGCTTTTTCTTTCAGGTATGAGCTGAATTCCGAGGACGGAATTCCTCTGTTAGGGGGGAAGAATGTAATACCCCGGAAAATTTAGGTGTCAATTTAATCTCTTTGCATTATTACTTTATTTTATTAATTCATGTGAAATGTTTTTTTTTGTTTTATATAGATTATCATTGTATGTGAGTTGTTGGTCTTTTATACATGCATATTGTCATTTATGTGAATTGGTATAAATTGTGTATTATTTTTATTTAAATGTTTTGGGTTGGGCTAGGGAGGAATTTGGGCTAGGATGAGTGGGCTAAGGTCATGTTTAAAATGATGGGCCTAGGGTTATAATAATATTGCTTTTGCTATATTTATTTTTATTATTAATTTGATTTTTATTAGTTTTAGGAAAAACAATAAATGAATAATTAAAAACAAAAAGGAAAAGAAAAGAAGAAGAATTAGGGTTTGCCGTTGTGTTACGCACAGAACTAAAAGAGAGAAAACGAAAGAGAGAAGAGGGTGACGATCGGGTGATATTCGTCAGGAAAAAGGCAAGTTTAATTCTTCTCTTCCCCCTTGAATTCGTATGCATAGTCTAGGTTTGAGCATATATTTATATTAAAAATTTGTAATTAATTGCATGTTAATATTTTTCTGCTATTGATAAATTTCGTGAGATTAACTATGATGATTGTATGTATATTTAATTGATTTTGTTCATGTAAGGTTATATGCATATGTGTTCATGTATATGTATATTGTGTTAAGGAAGAAATCATTTATTTATGCAATTTGTATGAAATAATTGTTTAGTTGTGAACCTACTGTGTTGGAATTAAATTTGTAAACAACTCTAAATCCTTAGGAAAACAGATCGTGAATTTATTGGGTTTTAAATTTTTGAATTTTGCGAAGAACCCTAGAACTTGTGAATTGGGGGTTTTTGATTCGGGTTGTTTCGGATGGGGCTTTTTGCACCAATACGTAGACGGCGTCGAGAGGAGAAGAATGGCGCAAAAATGGAGGCGAACGGTGGCCGGAGGAGGCCGGACCGTCGCCGGCAGCGCGCTGTGCGCGCTGCTGGGCGCGCTGGGGAAGAAGCCCCAGCGCAGGGGCTTCCCCACGCGCCTGGCCGGCGCGTGCCGGCGCGTGGGGCCGGCGCCGGCGCCGGCCGGCGCCGGGAAAAAATATATTTGGGCCCCACTCGCGGGGGCCCACCCCTGGGTCCACTTTGGGCCCATTCCGATATATTTTGATATTTCTTTTGAATTTTTGAAATTTTTGGAAAAACTTGAAATTTTGAAAAATCATTTTTTAAAAATACTTTCATGGTTCCAAAAATTCTGAAAATTTTACTGTATGATATTGGAGATTGAATACACTTAATTTTAAATTTTCAACTCAAAACACTTTTCCCTTGTTGACCAATTAAGTTTTAAAAGTACCCAAAAGCTGTCTTTTTCCTGTTTTGTAATTTTAGAAAATACTTTTACAACTCCAAAAATTCCCAAATTTTTACTGTAACTCTCTGGAAGTTAAATACACTTGGGTTTAAAGTTTCAACTCAAAATGATCTTTCCTTGTTGCTCAATTGAATTTTAAAGTGTCAAAAAGCTGGGTTTTTCCCTTTTTGTAATTTTAGAAAATACTTCTGAAATTCCAAAAATTCCCTAAATTTTTCTGTAACTGTTTAGAGATTAAATGACCTTGGGTTTAAATTTTCACCTCGACTTGAGCTTCCCTTGATGTTCAATAAATTTTTAAAGTGCCTAAAAGTTGGTTTTTCACCTTCTTTGGTTTATTAAAAATATTTTTAAATTACAGAAAATTCCAGAATATTTTCTTAGTGTTCTTAGAAGTGAAATAGGCTCAGAAACCTAGGTAAAAGTATGTTTAGATCCCCTCGGAGATTTGAGTGCATTGGAGGTTGGTTTGAGTAATGGTTTCCTCTAATGGGAGTTAAGTTATTTGGAGCACATCAATTGTGCTTATTATATATATAAATGCTCATGGGATACTTGATTTAGGTTCACTTGTGAATGATTTGTTATATGGGGATAATTGCATAGCTGATAGTTCAAATGGATAGTCTGTGCAAAATTAAAAGTCATAATACATCTTGTTTATTTATTATTTCATATTGGGAATGCATTTGTAATTTTATTTGGCATGTAAGGATTGCCCGGCGTGTCAGGATCGCCCATACCTAATAAGGTATCTACATTTTTATTTGGCATGTAAGGATTGCCCGGCGTGTCAGGATCGCCCATACCTAATAAGGTATCTATATTTTATTTGGCATGTAAGGATTGCCCGGCGTGTCAGGATCGCCCATCCCTATTAATGTATACATGCATCATAATCGACATATCATGATTGCATAGATTTCATAAAATACATACATGTGTATCTTGATTTGTGAACATAAAGAAGGGGATTATTTTTACATTGTAAGGGTTGTTGAGGAAATATATGAGATGATTTGTATCTTTAAAAGTATGAACTAAATAAGGAATAAACTGAGGGGTTGAACGTATATTTATCTATTGTGTCCCTCACATTGAGGGTATGTATATTAATTCTCTGATTGGGATGTAGTAGATAGAACTTGCTCGTGGGTTTAACCCACTTTGTTGATATTTCAGGTCCCAAGCAGTTTCCCCCGCGAGGATAGAGTACTAGGGTTGGGCTGTGACAGACATCTACTCTCACCAGCCTCAGGGTAGGAATCTACATTTTCTTCAGGAATAAAACTATGAACTCATTTAGAGGTTTTGGTTTTGGATTTTAATTTAAGTGTTGAACTTTTATTTCTTTCTGGTTAAGGGGTCCTTGGGTTACGGGACTTCCAAATTGTATTACCAGAATTTAATGATTTATTTATCAATTTATTTTAATTCAATGGGATTTCTGTTCAGCTTTTAGCAATTTTTCTATTTCTGTCATTTGCATCTATGCTTGTTGCTATCAGTGGTTAATATTCCTCAGGTTTTGTGTATGAGACTGGCCACCTCATGCGCGAAATTTTCTGGGGGGTATTTCAGATTGTAACATATACGATTTGCAGATTGAACCAGGAATTTTTCTCACACCTACAATTCGAACTAAGACAACTTCGGTTTGCTGTGTCAAAAACTCAGGTTTGAAATTGACCTGCATATTTGAATAAAATCCTTCTTAGATATATGAACACAACCACAATATAGAAATGCTGTTGGTTTTTGTAGGATATGGAGGACAGATTGATTGAGCTTGAAACACTGCAAAAGGCTTTGCAGGAAGGAACAGGTTGGTTGACCAACACTCAGATTGGTGCTGAAGGATTTGCATCCTCACTTATTTTCCATAAACACTCAATATTTCTGGTCCTTGTTCTTCTACAGAGGCCTATGATAAAATGCAAACCGATCTCGTAAAGGCAAAGGAGAGCCTAACCAAATTATTAACGTCAAAAGATGTAAAAGCAACTGTATGTTCTACCTTTTATAATCACAGTCTCTATGTTGCTTATCTTTGTTGATCAAGTGTGCTCCTCAACCAAAGTCATTCTATCTTATTATGCAGTTATTGGAGATGGTTGAGCGGAATGAACTCAATAGGTCTTTATTGGCGATTCTTGATGAAAACATAGCAAATGCACACAAGGGTGACCAGGTGAGACATGCTGGGAATATTTTTTCATCTTGCCAGATTTTGTTTTTCATCTGCATAATACATGTAGAGCAAACTGATATTGTACTAGGTATAAACACATACTTTAAAACCAATTAAACATACAAGTTGATTTGCCTATTTCAACAATATGTAAATTTAAGTAGAAAACTAGGATTTGATAACTTCCGTCTCGGCATAAAGTTGGTGGACATAACATATATGATGTTTATGATATTAAAAATATTTTTAATTTTATGATATTAATATTTTTTCGGCTACTCACAATTGAATATTTAATTATTATAAAATAGAAATTTAGTGTCTCACTATTGTTCATTGGTAAAGAATGGAGCTATGCTAATAGGGTTGCATGGATTTCTCTCTACAAAATATCTACTTATTTAGGGGGTATTATCATGTACATGGAAATAATATTTTCAGCATTGAGGATCTCACACTCTCTATCCTGAACCTATTATTTCTCAGTGTCATTGATGCTTGCATTCCTTTAGCTTCTAATGTCCGTGATGGAATCAAAGATATTGTGGAAACCAAAATGGTCTTTACTTGAGGTAGATATAAGAATACTTGGTGTAGTGGAAGAACAACTTTGGTCAGATTGCACATGGATATCCAATGTATAGTTTCGGCCATTATATCGAGATTTTTATGAGAGGTAGCACTCTTTCAAGTAACTGGAGTCACATTTTCCCAAGTTAAAGAGATGTCCAAGAGAAGGGAAAAACTAGGCTCAAGGCTAATGTTATTTTGTAAGAGTCTAATTTAGAACTTGTCAAGGAGATTAATTGTCTTTAAGTTTTATTGTCATTTTAATGAACTTTGTGTAAAGGATTTGGTAATTTGGGTGTTGGTTTGTAAATGGGTTGCATGGTGGCCTTTTTTGTGATTTCACTTATTTATGAAGGGTTAGATTTAGTTGAGGGCCTTTCTGAATTCAAGTGGCTGCCAAAAACCACTATGTACCTTGGTGTTGTAGAGGTCCTTAAGAGCTATTCGATAATGCAAGAATTATGTTGATTAGAACATTATGTGATAATGTTGTGACTATTTATGTGTAACAATGCCTGTAGGAAAAAGTCAACATTCTGCTGATTCCTCAGACCTACCCTGTCAAGTGCTCTATTTTGTTTTTAAGTGTTACATACTTGTTAACCCCAAATTTTGGAAAAGAAGAACACAACTCGTTATTAGAGGGTCTGAAGAGATGAAATGCTTTAGGAAAGTTCTAAGTAAATTAGGAGTATGTTCGTTCTTGTTTTAATTTGCATGACAGGCTCATGTTCAAGAGCATGTGTCTCCAACATATATATCCTATAGACTTTATCCTCATACATAACATTTACATATCACCTCACTCGGGATTTGATGCTTTAATGTGCAGTGAAATGGTCCTTTGTAGCACACACTAAAGGGGTAAACCTCTATAGGATATACTAATTGCACTCCTATTATAACTAGCAAAAGTCATTTTATCTTGGGACATATCCATATGTAGTTGAGTTCTAATTTTAATTTTTTCATGGAAATTCTTTTAAGTTTCCTAATCTATCATCAACTTGTGATTACATCTAAACCAAACTGAACTCCTGAATAGAACTAATTTTGATTTCCCATTCTTACAGAAACTAGCAGCTGCATTCATGGAAAAGCTTCGTGGAGCTATGCTCAAGTACATGACAGTTAAGTGTTCAAATGGTAAATATATGTACCCTTTCCTTCTTTATGACGAGTTCTAGACTTCTAGTTTAGAATTGGCCACTCTGCTACCCCACATCAGACAACTCATAACTGTATGATGATCTTAATTCAGTAAATGGACTGCTGTATTCAGACGTGCTCCAAAAAATAAGAGTATCTTCTACAGAGGTTTTACCTTGATGATAGTAAAAGATGACACTACCATTCTCCAAATGTAATAGTGAGGATTCTACATGCAATAAACTTGTTCTGCATACTTTAGGGAAGTTTTGCAATGTAAAACACTATGAAGTGGTTCAATTTCAATTGTGCGTCCAAACAAATTTATCTTTTTGACCAAATTTGAGTTGCAGAAGCTTTCGGAGTTTATTTTGATCTACATGATGATACTTTGAAATTAACTGAATTGATACGAAAACAAGATTCCAAAGAGTAATCTTTCTTCATTCCAATTTTCATCCTTCTTGCAATGCACTTCCTTATGTGCTAAATAACTAATGGATTTGGATCCTGTCAAAGCATAAGTGATGAAAGGATAGTTATTAGTAGAAACTTGTACTTATTTGAGTTCATATCAGTAAAATAGATGGCAATGAACTTATGGACAACTAGGTTGAATTGTCTCAAAGAGTTGTTTTTATGGGACTGTTCTGTTGACAGGATACTTAGGCTCTGGAAAGACCAAAGCCACAGAACTAATTCAAATTTTTGAGTGAAATCCGTTTGTGCCAAACTGAGTCTTGGAAAGAAAATAGAAAGAGCTTCTGTGAGATATTACCACTTCCTATCTAGAGGATGAAAATCTCACCATACTGAGGTGTGAAAGCTAGAATGCATGTTGCAACTTGCAAGGATGAAATGAAGGGATAACCTGGGCCAATATTGGTCAATGTGAGTCATTCTTATTACTCAATTTACATAGTACATCCTTTCTCTTATTAGGTTCCAAATAATCTTATGAAGTTCAAAACTTGAATCAAGGAGGGAAATACGTTATATGGGTACACAAGTAAAAACCGCAATTAGTGTGGGCTAGTCTAACAGTTGGAATCATATGGATGCTTGTGGCTAACAAAATTATAGAAGCTATGCTGCCCAGTACTATTGGTATATGGCTCCATACTACAAATAAATATATATTTACTCTTTTATGTCAAGGAAAGGGGACTTGTGGAGGTTGCTATAAATTATTACAATAAGAAGTATATCTTAGTAGGTCTCCCTCTTTCTCTCTAAACAATTGATCCCAGCACATCCCACCAGTTAATCTCTTGACCTTGTAAACAAAATTAAACACTTGAATGACTATGTAATAATTTGTTACACTGCACATGCTTATCATTTATTAGTAGTTGTTAGGTGAGCTGGAGGCACAAATGACGAGGATTGCTTGATAGTTATTAGTAGAAACTTGTACTTATTTGAGTTCATATCGGTGAAACAGATAGCAATGAACTTATGGACAACTAGGCTGAATTTTATAAAGGAGCTTTTTTTTTACGGGACTCTTCTGTGGACAGCAAATTTAAGCTCTGGAAAGACCAAGGCCATGGTATTACTTACACAATACATCTTTATGTGTTAGTCTGCTGATGGTTATTACTTATTCCAGAATAATCTTATCAAGTTCAAAACTTGAATCAATGAGGGAAATATCTTACATGGATGCCCGAGTACATAAATTGAGGTGTGAATATTAGGTTGCACATCCTAAAAACTAGGGGATCACATGGATTGGATTGGTTCGAATTAGACATAAAACCAAAACCAATCTGATCTCAACGAATTTATAAAATTTGAAACCAATCAATTCTTATTGCTTGCTTTAGAGATAAAAAGAAAGAGAATAACTTGCTCGCTTCTGCCTCATTTTTTTCCATTCTCAGTAATACCAGAGAATCCAAAATCCCTTTTCTTTTCTTTTTTTCCTCCATCCTCAGAAACCAAGATGAATCCATGTAGTACGTCACCGTTTAGTTGGAGTAAGGCTTGTTGGGTTGAATGTTCTCATCAAGCATACAAGTAGTCAGTTCTTATTGAACCCATTGGTTTATTTCAATGCTTTTTTTTTATAACAGGCACTTTATTTTGCATGTGCATTTGGAGAGTTCTTGAATCTCTTCTTCGTTAATGGATTAGGAACCAGATAGATAATATCTAATTTGACATTTCTGTAATTAGGTACACACTCTTGTTCAAATTTTGATCTTCATTCTGATCCTTCTCTAAATCAACTTTTTCAGTGGCGACCGATTGTTTTACCAGACAACTACATAGAGCATGCTTCACCAAAGGAGCAACTTGCTCTTGCAGGGCTAAATGGACACCACATTGCTGCAACAGCATTGAGTCTGCTCGGACGTACCCGTGAAGCTCTCCTTTTGATGTGCTAGGGGAGTGGTTTCTTTCTCTCACTGTGGATAAACCAAATAGATTGAAGTTGCAGAGCAAGAAAGAGGGAAAGGTGGATCGAAGCTCAAGAGTAACATTTACTCTACTAAAGCCTATTCTTACATTTTGGAATTCATCAATTATGCCTATTCTTTCATCATCTTTTGTTAGTCACACAATTCTCTAAAACCCCCAAAAGCAAAGGAACTCAAAAAAAAAATATATATATTTGTTCGTCTGTAGCTGAAAAAGAAAATTTTGTTTGTTTGAAGAAGCACAATGCATTGTATTGGCATGTAATTAGCTAGAAAGTTGTGGCTCAAAGAAAGGTGGAACTCTGGTGTAGTTGGTGCAACTTTTTGTCATTACATGAAATGTATGTTCTATATCTCTTAACATAGTGAAAGTAGCTACTCTTTCTAATACAGCTACTCTTGTATTCTGAGATCTAAATTAGTGTTTATTTTAGTTTTTTGAGTGTTACAATAATTAGTTTACTTCATCACCTTCCAAAGTAGAAGGTTGTGGGTTCAAATCCCCATTGTTTCACATGGATGTGAGTTTCTTGCTAGAGATAAAAAATTGTTAATAGCTTATCAAATAAGTTTAGTTTGTTGTGTTTTTCTTTCAACTATTGTATTATTTGTTATATCATATGGCTGTTTTTTTTAGTATAGTTGTGTTATGACTATGATTTTTAGTATAGTTGTGTTATGCATTTAAGCAAAGTATTTTAGATTTTTAATGTAGTTTTGATATAACTTAATGTTTTTTTTAAGCTAAAGGTTTTTTTAATTGAATTTGGTTCTTTAAATTAGATTGAGCATAATTGTTTAATGCCCTCATGTATGCATATACTCTGGTTAAGGTGTTAGGAACCACCAGGCATATAATTTTTTTTAAAAATTAATAAACTTTCAACCACGGGCTTAGCTCGTGGTAGAAAAATACTTTCCACCACGGGCTGGGCCTGTGGTAGAAAGTCCATTTTCCACTACGGGCTAGGCCCGTGGTAGAAAGTCCGTTTTCCACCACGGGCTGGGCCCGTGGTAGAAAGTCTATTGGCAACTACGACACCGGATATCACGGCGGGCCAAGCCCGTGGTAAAAGCCCTTTTTGCCCGCCGTAGAAAGTATTTTTTCTTGTAGTGGTTATAGACTCTATTTTATCCCCATTCTGTCCAAGTTGTAACGGTTAGCTTTTTTAAATAAGGCATATACCTTTCAAGTCATCTTATATGCATATTGTTGTACCTTATGCCTTGTTTGGAAACACTAATTGTGCAAACTATCTTATGTCCCAAATACAAACATCTTTAGTTTCAAGATTTCAAATGACCTTTAGAGATGAGCACAAGACCAGTGAGATAGACGTCTTGCTTTCTAGCATAAGTCGTCTTTGGTCTTCATGGTTTCAATCTTAAAAACATATGCCTTTTGTGTTCCTCATCTTAAGCAATCTATAGGAAAATAAAAAAGTATATTTGCTCAGCTAGGATATTCTTTGTTGCGTATCCAAACATTCCCAAAGCTAAATCAAACAGTCATATTCTCACCTTTGTCTATATAAGGTTCTCTGTCATTCATTTGTAATGGATCAACATTAGTAGAATCATATATAGTTAGAACACACACAGAGCTCTGAGAGAAATATTTTAATTTCTTTTGAAAGCTTTCTACCCACTCTTATCAAGAATGCTTAAATTAGAGAGCTGCACAGTAAAATCTCTTCCCCCACACTCCTATCTTGATGAGAGATACATGCCCATCTAGTGATATACCTCATTTCACATCTTTCAATCACTAGTATCTCATTCATTCTAGAGTTAAGCTTTTCTCACTTGATATATCTATCACTCTAGAAAGAGAATTTTTTTAGCTGTATTGAATATTTTTCATCCTTGTAAAAGATACTTGCTATATTGATCTTATACATCCCGTGGGGATTTTATAAAAAGGTTGTGAACCCCTTTAAGACCAAGTTGTGGGTTTGGCAAGGAAGTCTTGATGAGGTTATTCATTGAGCAGGAAGTCTAAGTGATGTGTTTGGCAGTTGTAAAGGTTTCTGTTCTTACCTGGTTAAAGAAAACTAAATAGTAAAGAGCTCGTGAAATCTTGAGGGATGAAGTCTCTCAAGTCGTGGATGTGGGGAAGTGGGCCTGAACTAGAAAAAAATCCTTGTGTTATTTTGCATTTCTCTATCCTTTTCCTTTATATTGTGTATGCTTGTATTTTACTGTTCCATTCATTACATACTCTGTTTGTACACTGTTAGAACTCCAAACCTTAGAGATAGGATAGTTAGCACACCTAGTATTTGGAGAAAAGTTCAAATCAAGCACAGCTTGCTAAAAGACTCAATTCAACCCACCCACCCCCCCCCCCCCAACACACACACACACACCCTCTTGAGTCATTGTCTGGGCAATAATTGGTATCAGAGCAAGGGCTGTAGATAAGGTCTTACCTAATTTAAAGTTAAAAGTCCATGGTAAGCACTAGTTTCACACCCTCATAGAAAGCCAATCCAACAATAGACCTCCTTAGTTCAATGGAAACAACTAAAACTATTAGAAGTCCAAAATGATGATATTCCATAGAGCCTTAGATTATCAAATATGGAATATTATCAATGACGGTCCTCTAGAAGTCTTGAATGTAGATGGAAATCCTAAAGAGAAATCTATTTAGACCTTAGTTGATTATAAACTTGATGATCGAGCTTAACTACAAGGTCATATGTCATGTAATACCCCCAAAAAATTTGGACGTCTATTATTTTAAAGAATTTAAATTTCTTTATATTATTATTATTTTTTTTTTTTTCAATTCATGTGGAATGCCTTTATATGCATTTTATCATTTCATGTGAATTGTTAGGTCTTTATACAATTATTATTTTATGTGAATTGGTTGTCTTTATAAATTCTTTCATTTCATGTGAATTGCTCTATTTTTATTTTTATCAATTTATATGAATTGTTTATTGATTGTGTATTATTTGATTTAAATATTTTAAATGCTTTGGATTGGGCTAGGGAGGAATCTGGGCTGGAATGGTTGGGCTAAGGATATGCTTAAGTTGTTGGGCCATGGTTATAGTTATATTATTATGTTTATTATTATTATTATTATTATTAGTTATTTAGTTTTTAGAAAAAAAAATAATAATAATAATAGAATAAAAATGATTAGGACAAAAGATAATAGAAATTAGGGTTTCTGCCGTTTACATTACGCACAAAAATCAGGAGAGTAAACGAAAGAGAGAAGGAGTTCGGGTGAACGAGTGTTTGAATCGTCAAAGAGGCAAGTTTGATTCTTCTCTTCCCCTTTGAATCCGTATGCATAGTCTAGGTTTGAGGATTGTGTTTATTTTGAAAATTTGTATATAATTGTTTTTTTTTTCTGTTGAAAATTTTGTGAGAATTAATTATGCTAATTGTATAGACATGTTGCTAGAATAATGAAATTTATTCTAAGAATAATTCTGTGAATTAAACATTAGGATTTTGGAGTTTTGGTACTGTTTTAGAGTATTTTTGTATATGTATATACATGTATATATGATTGTGTAGGCGGGTGTATATATATACGAACATGAAATTTGGGTCTACTGTGTTTATCATTTTTGAGGGATTTTGTTCCGATTAAAAGGTAGATCTTACCTCGTAGACCAATCCCTGAAAGTTTCGTTAAGAAAAAGAAAAAGAAAAGGTGGCCACGCGTCTGCCGGTGCGTGGGGGCGCGTGCCGCCCGCGCCGGTGGCCGAAAAATTATTTTTGGGGCCCACTCTCGGGGGCCCACCTCTGGGTCCAATATGGGTCCATTCCGAATTGTTTTGATATTTATTTTGTATTTTTGAAATTTTTGGAAAACTTAAAAATCTGGAAAAATCATTTTTTAAAAATACTTTTATAATTCTAAAAATTCCCAAAATTTTATATCAACTTCCTGGGAGCTTAAGGGGCTTGGGGTTTCAATTTCATATCAAAATTATTTACCATTGTCTTTAAATTAATTAAAATGTCTAAAAACTGGATTTTTCAGCTTCTTTAATTTTAGAAAATAGTTAGAAATTTCCAAAAAATTCCGAAATTTTTACTATAGCTCTCTGAAGGCTAAATACACTTGAGTTTAAATTTTCAACTCAAAATGATCTTTCCTTGTTGTCAATTGATTTTTAAAGTGTCCGAAAGTTGGGTTTTTTACATTCTGTAATTTTAGAAAATACTTTTATAATCCCAAAAATTCCCAAATTTTTATTGTAATTCTCTGGAGGATAAATACACTTGGGTTTGAATTTTCAACTCAAAATAATCTTTCTTTGTTGTTCAATTTATTTTTAAAGTGTCTAAAAGTTGAATTTTCACCTTCTTTTATTTTTAGAAAATATTTTAAAATTTCAGAAAATTCTAGAAAAATTTAGTAACTTTATAGGATTAAAATGCACTTAGGTTTTAAATTTCATGTCAAAATGAGTCTCCCTTGTGATTGTGTTGGTTGTGAAAGTATGCCTCGAATTATGTTTATTTTCTTTTTGCTAGAATAATATTTTTTAAAATTTTCAAAAACTCTAGGAAATTCCAACATGATTTAATAGGATTCTTAGCAGTAGAATATGCCCAGAAACCCAGACAAAAGTTTGGTTTAGACTCCCTCATATATTTGAGTGCATTGAAGGTTGAGTTGGGAAATTGCTTCTTTAATGGATGTTTGAGTTATTTGATTTACTTGAATGTAATTTTCTTTAAGGATATAAATGCCCATCAAATACTTGATTATAGTCTACTTGTGAACGATTTATCTTATGATGATAATTTCATGTTGGATGATTTGAAATAACGGTTTGTGCAAATTTAAATCATAATGCACCTTGTTATTTTGTATTGCATATTGGAATGTATCTATGCATTTTATTTTGGCATGTAAGGATTGCCCGGCGTGTCAGGATCGCCCATACCTAATAAGGTATCTATGTATTTTATTTGGCATGTAAGGATTGCCCGGCATGTCGGATCGTCCATACCTAATAAGGTATCTATGTATTTTATTTGGCATGTAAGGATTGCCCAGCGTGTCAGGATCGCCCATACCTAATAAGGTATCTATACATGTATGCATATGTTTTCTTTATTTTGAACTTAAAGAATGTGTTCATTGTTGGATGATAAGGGTTTGTTGGATCAATGTATAAGATGATTTTACTTCTGAAAAACATGATCTAAATAGGAAATGACTAGTATGTATATATCTATACCTATTAAGGTATCAAAAGATTAAATGATGGCATGTTAGGATTGCTTAAACTTGATATTATTTCATGTTATGTTTATTTCTGCTGAACTTAAGAAATGTAATCACTTTTGCGTAATAAGGATTTGGGTGGAATATTATAATTAATGACTGTTGTTTTGAAAACATGAAACTGGAATTAGAATAACTTGTATATTAAATCTATTATTTTTTTTTGTGTCCCTTATACTAAGGGTATGTATATTGGTTCTCTGATTGGGATGTAGTAGATAGAACTTGCTCGTGGGTTTAACCCACTTTGTTGATATTTCAGGTTTCAGACAGGTTCCACCGCGAGGATAGAGTTTTAGGGTTTGGTTTTAGCAGACGTCTCATCTCATTAGTTACAGGGTAGGAACTTGTATTCTTCAAGAGTCATACTATGGCCTTTTGATACTTTGATTGTTGGTATTAATTTTAGAATTAAAACTTTGGTTCATTCTGGTTAAGGGGTCCTTGGGTTACAGGACTTCCAAATTGTATTACCAGACATATACTTGTTTAGTTAACAGTTATTTTAATTCAGAGCAAATTTCTTTTCTGCATTTAGAAAATTGTTCATTATATCTTTTGTATTTTATGCTTGTTGCTACCAGTTGTATGTATCTTCCAGGTTTTGTGTATGAGACTCGCCACCTCATGCGCGAAATTTTCTGGGGGGTATTTCATGTTATTTGTACAATGCTCTCAGTACTGAAGAATTCAATAGAATCTCTTCTTACAAAATGACCAATGAAATACGAAGGAAACTTGAAGTGATCTACAAAGGCACAAGTCAAGTTAAGGACGCAAAGATAGATCTGCTAGTTTATTTATAAGAATTATTTTCAATGGAATATAATGAATCTATTGCTGATATGTTTACCAGATTTACTTCTTCTGTGAATGGATTAGATTCTCTTGGCAAATCATATTCTAACTATCATAATGTGAGAGATTCTCAGGTCATTGCAAAGAATTAAGAAGCAAAAATGATATCAATACAAGAAGTTCAAGATCTTAAGAAACTTACAATGGACGAGCTTTTAAGATCAGTGATGACTCATGAGATCACCATAAAAGGTCATGAAGAAGCTCTCAAACCTAAGAGAAACTTAGCCCTCAAAGCATCTGTAATACCCCAAAAAATTTGGACGTCTATTATTTTAAAGAATTTAAATTTCTTTATATTATTATTATTATTATTATTATTCAATTCATGTGGAATGCCTTTATATGCATTTTATCATTTCCTGTGAATTGTTAGGTCTTTATACAATTATTATTTTATGTGAATTGGTTGTCTTTATAAATTCTTTCATTTCATGTGAATTGCTCTACTTTTATTTTATCAATTTATATGAATTGTTTATTGATTGTGTATTAGTTGATTTAAATATTTTAAATGCTTTGGATTGGGCTAGGGAGGAATCTGGGCTAGAATGGTTGGGCTAAGGATATGCTTAAGTTGTTGGGCCATGGTTATAGTTATATTATTATTATTATTTTTTAGTAATTTAGTTTTTAGAAAAAAAATAATAATAATAATAGAATAAAATGATAGGACAAAAGATAATAAGAAACTAGGGTTTCTGCCGTTTGCATTACGCACAAAAATTAGGAGAGTAAACGAAAGAGAGAAGGAGTTCGGGTGAACGAGTGTTTGAATCGTCAAAGAGGCAAGTTTGATTCTTCTCTTCCCCTTTGAATCCGTATGCATAGTCTAGGTTTGAGGATTGTGTTTATTTTGGAAATTTGTATATAATTGTTTTTTTTTTTCTATTGATAAATTTTGTGAGAATTAATTATGCTAATTGTATAGACATGTTGCTAGAAATTTGTATGCATTTAATTATGAAATTAATGATTTTGCATGCTAAGAATAATTCTGTGAATTAAACATTAGGATTTTGGAGTTTTGGTACTGTTTTAGGGTATTTTTGCATATGTATATACATGTATATATGATTGTATAGGCGGGTGTATATATATACGAACATGAAATTTGGGTCTAGTGTGTTTATCATTTTTGAGGGATTTTGTTCCGATCAATAGGTAGATCTTACTTCCTAGAACAATCCTTGAAAGTTTCGTTATGAACCGTTGGGTAGATTGACGGGAAATTGAGTTTAAAATTTTAGATTTTTGAAACTTGAAATTGGGCGTTTTTGATTTAGGCCACGAGAGGGCGTGAATTTGGTACCAATACGTAGCTTAGATCGAGACGAGTTCAATGGTATATTCATACGCGCGATTCGGTGTCCGGAAGTGACCGAAAAATGGTCGGAAAGTTCGGCACCATTGTTGAGCTTTAAAGCTTCAGACATGGGAAGAAGAAAGAAAGAAAGAAAGAAAAAAAAATGTGTGGGGGCAGCACCGCCAGCGCGTGGGGGCGTGTGCCGTCGGCGCCGGCTACGGCCGGTGACCGGAAAGATGTTTTTGGGCCCCACTCTCGGGGGCCCACCTCTGGGTCCGATATGGGCCCATTTTGAATTATTTTATTATTTATTTTGAATGTAGTAACCCTTGTGGACGGGTGTGAGTGGGCGGGTGTGAAGATAGACACTGGGCTGAGCTACTACACTGACAGGGTACAGGGTGCCCAATCCCACATCGCCTGGGTGTAGAAAAGGGGATGTGCTTATATGTAGTATGTTCTCTTCAAATGGTATGAGGCCTTTTGGGGTAAACCCAATAGCAAAACCGTGCGGGCTATGGCCCAAAGCGGACAATATCATAGTATGTGTTGGAGCGGGGTATTACATTTGGTATCAGAGCATTCCAGGTTCAAGTATCCTCGGGTCTGTAGGGTCCGTCGTAAGGTATCTTCCGCATTGCGTATTCAGATAAATAGAATCTAAGTAGAGGGTTTATTGTACTCTACATATCTTAGTCTATTATTGGGATCTTATTTAGATGTCGCCCCGTAGGAGGAGGAAAGCGAACCACAACTAAGGTCAGGATAATGTTCAGGATGGAAATGTTGGACTTCCTCTCGATTTGGTAGCCATGATCACTTAGGCTATAGGTACAGGAGTGGCGACTGCTCTTTAGAATCAGCCGCCACCACAGCAGCCATTGTAAATGGTGCGTATTCCATTACCAATGGAACAACCTAACAGTTGGGAAGGATTCAAAAGTATTTCACATGAGGGAATTCCTGGACTTACAGAAGAAGGATAGGACAATCACAGGGTCGGAGCAGAAGTTGACTAATTTATCATTGTTGCACTTAAGGAGGTGAACACTGAAGAGAATAAGGTGATCTATTTTGTGAAGGGATTGATTTACACTACTCAACAGGTTATTGTGGGTACTATAATTTATTTCACTTACACTCAGGTGGTTGATGCTGCATTGCAGCACTGTCAAATAAGGAGGGAGTATAGTAAATGATATGGGAGAAACGAAATGATAGATACTCCGCTAGCCAGATAGTGGAAAAAAAAATGGAAATAGTAGGGCAATATGTTTAATAGATGAACTATGGGAGGGTTTACAACGTCATGCCATATGATGAGCAGACTCTTCAGGTGATCGAGGGTAGGATTCCGATAAAGGGGTAACTTTGATTGTGTTCTTATTTGATACTGGGCATCTCACTCTTTTGTGTCTCAGTCGTTTGTTAGTATATTTGGTATACTTACTCAGTCGTGTAGTTCTCAACTTACTATAATTACACCATTGGGAGTTAGTACAGTATTACGGGAACGTTGTAGTCAAGTCACTATAGGCATTGGCAATCTCAGGTTCTTAGTGGACCTATTGGTCCTAGACATGAATTCATATGATGTTATAGTCAGAATGGATTGGTTATCGAATTATCATGCCCATGTCAATTGCCATGATCAGGCAATTCTTTTGTTATACCGAGTCAGGAGGTGTATTTGGTTGTTATACCACAATCAAATGAAGGGTCTAGAACTCGCCTATTCTTTATTAGTGAGGAGTCTCCGGAGGGAAATACAGTTTCTACGGATCCCATTCCAGTGGTACGAGACTTTCAGAATGTGTTTTAGGAAATTCTAGGACTACCACCGAGTCGTGAGATAGACTTTATAATTTACCTAGCTTCAAGCACCAGGCCTACTTCTAGGTCAAAGGAGGATCATGCCAGACATCTTTGTATCGTTTTGTAGACACTGAGAGATCACTAGTTGTAGGCAAAGTTTGAGAAGTAAGATTTTTGGCAGAGGGGGGTGAAGTTCTTGGGTCATATAGTATTTGAGAAAGGATAGCGGTAGATCAAAGCAAGGTGTCCGCGATATGGAGTGGGGGTAACCTAGCTCACCCACGGAGATTCGTAGTTTTCTGGGGTTAGTTGGTTATTGTTGTAGGTTCATTAAGGGCTTTTCCAAGAGTGCTAGCCCTCTCACCCATTTACCTAAAAAGGGTGTGCTTTTCATTTCCAATTATTCTTGTTAGACGGCGTTTGATGAGTTGAAAAATAGGTTGACAACTGCACCTTTTCCAGCTACCCTTTAGAGTGGCCTTGAGTACTTGGTATGTACCGATGCGTCATTGCAGGGTCTGGGGTGTGTGTGGACTATGCCTTAAGGACCTGGTGACATTATCTCTTGGGAAAGACTTTTGTCCAGCAACCATAAAAGGTTGTAGTATATGTTCTCACAAGAAAAACGTTGATGATTTAGCTAAATTTTTTTTGTAACGTGTGTAATGGTCACACCTACTATTATTTGGAGGATAATTTCAGATCAGCTTACTGACCCGTAGTGCGTAGAGAAGGTGGCTGAGTTGAAATCTGGATAGGTACTATTTTATACGATGGGTACAGATAGAGGCGGCATGATGAGTGAGGCCTACGGTTCTCAATTTTTGGTACACTTGGGAGGGGATAAGATGTACCAAAACATGAAAATGACAGTTTTGGTGGGCAGGCATGAAGAGGGACATAACCATATTTGTCTCTAAGTGCAGCAGTTGTCAGATGATCAAGATTGATCACCAGAGACCGCCAGAGTCTTTGCAACCACTGCCTATATCGGAGTGGTAGTGGGAGAGCATCTCTATAGATTTCATTGTGGGACTTCCCACCTCACAGCGAAATCATGATTCTATTGGGTGATAGTGGACAGGTTGACGAAATCAGCACATTTCTTGCCAGTTTGCTCGAGTTACACCTCAGAGCAATACGCGAAGCTTTACATTGCAGAGATAGTGAAGCTTCATGGTGTGTCTTTGTCCATTATATTGGATAGAGATCCGAGTTTTATTTTAGGGTTTTGGGAGAGCTTTCAGCAAGCAATGGGTACAGCTCTGCACCTCAGTACAACTTATCACCCTTAGACCGATGATCAGACTGAGAGGGTTAATTAGATTTTGGAGGATATGTTGCGAGCATGTGTACTAGACTTCAAAGGCAATTGGGAGACTTATTTGCCGTTGGTTGAGGTTGCCTATAACAATAGTTATCAAAAGACTATTGGTATGGCACCATTTGAGGCTCTGTACGAACGACCGTGTAGATCACCGATTTGCTGGTTAGAAGTTGGAGAGAATAGGTTTTTGGGCCCTGAGTTCATTAAGGACAAGTCAGAAAAAGTTGTCCTTATTAGAGACTGTATGTGGACTGCGAAGAGCAGACAGAAAAGTCATGCTGACCGAAGAACTCGTGCACTAGAGTTCAAAGTGGGGGATCAAGTTCTGCTCAAGGTTTCCCCATGAAGGGAGTTATGTGGTTCGGAAGGAAAGGGAAGCTGGCACCTCGTACTGTAAGTCCTTTTATGATTATCGACAGGGTGGGAGCGGTAGCGTATAGACTGACGTTACCGGACACTATGCATAGGGTGCACAATGTCTTTCATGTCTCTATGCTGCGGAAGTTCCTTAGAGATGAGGATACTTACCAGCACATTGAGGTTGGAGAGATTGAGTTGCAGCAAGATGCAACATATGTAGAGCAGCCTTATTGTGTTCTTAACCGTAGGGATCAGGTTTTTCGTTTTAAGACCATTCCATTAGTTCGAGTTCAGTGGAGCCACCATAGCGAGGCGAAGTCCACTTAGGAAAGGGAGGATGAAATGAAAGCAAAGTATCTAGAGTTTTCTTTCGGGTATGAGCTGAATTCCGAGGACAGAATTTCTCTTTTTAGGGGGGAATAATGTAATACCCCTAAAAATTTGGACGTCTATTATTTTAAAGAATTTAAATTTCTTTATATTATTATTATTATTATTTTTCAATTCATGTGGAATGCCTTTATATGCATTTTATCATTTCCTGTGAATTGTTAGGTCTTTATACAATTATTATTTTATGTGAATTGGTTGTCTTTATAAATTCTTTCATTTCATGTGAATTGCTCTACTTTTATTTTTATCAATTTATATGAATTTTTTATTGATTGTGTATTAGTTGATTTAAATATTTTAAATGCTTTGGATTGGGCTAGGGAGGAATCTGGGCTAGAATGGTTGGGCTAAGGATATGCTTAAGTTGTTGGGCCATGGTTATAGTTATATTATTATGGTTATTATTATTATTATTATTATTATTATTATTATTTTCTAGTAATTTAGTTTTTAGAAAAATAATAATAATAATAATAGAATAAAATGATAGGACAAAAGATAATAAGAAACTAGGGTTTCTACCGTTTGCATTACGCACAAAAATTAGGAGAGTAAACGAAAGAGAGAAGGAGTTCGGGTGAACGAGTGTTTGAATCGTCAAAGAGGCAAGTTTGATTCTTCTCTTCCCTTTTGAATCCGTATGCATAGTCTAGGTTTGAGGATTGTGTTTATTTTGGAAATTTGTATATAATTGTTTTTTTTTTTTTCTGTTGATAAATTTTGTGAGAATTAATTATGCTAATTGTATAGACATGTTGCTAGAAATTTGTATGCATTTAATTATGAAATTAATGATTTTGCATGCTAAGAATAATTCTGTGAATTAAACATTAGAATTTTGGAGTTTTGGTACTGTTTTAGGGTATTTTTGCATATGTATATACATGTCTATATGATTGTATAGGCGGGTGTATATATATACGAACATGAAATTTGGGTCTACTGTGTTTATCATTTTTTAGGGATTTTGTTCCGATCAATAGGTAGATCTTACTTCCTAGAACAATCCTTGAAAGTTTCGTTATGAACCGTTGGGTAGATTGACGGGAAATTGAGTTTAAAATTTTAGATTTTCGAAACTTGAAATTGGGCGTTTTTGATTTAGGCCACGAGAGGGCGTGAATTTGGTACCAATGCGTAGCTTAGATCGAGACGAGTTCAATGGTATATTCATACGCGCGATTCGGTGTCCAGAAGTGACTGGAAAATGGTCGGAAAGTTCGGCCACCATTGTTGAGCTTTAAAGCTTCAACCATGGGAAGAAGAAAGAAGAAAGAAAGAAAGAAAGAAAAAAATGTGTGGGGGCAGCACCGCCGGCGCGTGGGGGCGCGTGTCGCCGGCGCCGGCTACGGCCGATGGCCGGAAAGATGTTTTTGGGCCCCACTCTCGGGGGCCCACCTCTGGGTCCGATATGGGCCCATTTCGAATTATTTTATTATTTGTTTTGAATTTTTGAAATTTTTGGAAAAACTTGAAAATTCGGAAAATTATTTTTTTAAAATACTTTTATAAATCTAAAAATTCCCAAAATTTTATGTCAACTTACTGGGAGCTTAAGGAGCTTGGGGTTTAAATTTCATGTCAAAATGATTTACCATTATCTTTAAATTAATTTTTAAAGTGTCTAAAAACTGAGTTTTTCAGCGTCTTTAATTTTAGAAAATATTTAGAAATTTCCAAAAATTCTGAAATTTTTGCTGTAACTTTCTGGAGGTGAAACACACTTGGGTTTAAAGTTGCAACTCAAAATCATCCTTGTTGTTCAATTGATTTTTAAAGTGTCCAAAAGTTGGGTTTTTCACTTTCTGTAATTTTAGAAAATACGTTTATAATCCCAAAAATTCCCAAATTTTTACTGTAATTATATGGAGGATATATACACTTGGGTTTAAATTTTCAATTCAAAATAATCTTTCCTTGTTGTTCAATTTATATTTAAAGTGTCTAAAAGTTGGATTTTCACCTTCTTTTATTTTTAGAAAATATTTTAAAATTCCAGAAAATTCTAAAAAAATTTAGGTAACTTTATAGGATTAAAATTCACTTGGGTTTCAATTTTCATGTGAAAATGAGTCTCCCTTGTGATTGTGTTGCTTGTGAAAGTATGCCTCAACTTATGTTTACTTTCTTTTTGCTAGAAAAAAAATATTTTTAAAATTCTCAAAAATTCTAGGAAATTCCAGCATGATTTAATAGGGTTCTTAGCAGTAGAATATGCCCAGAAACCTAGATAAAAGTTAGGTTTAGACTCCCTCATATATTTGGGTGCATTGAAGGTTGAATTGGGAAATTGCTTCTTTAATGGATGTTTGAGTTATTTGATTTACTTGAATGTAATTTTCTTTAAGGATATAAATGCCCATCAAATACTTGATTATAGTCTACTAGTGAACGATTTGTCTTATGATGAAAATTTCATGTTGGATGATTTGAAATAACAGTTTATGCAAATTTAAATCATAATGCACCTTGTTATTTTATATTGCATATTGGAATGTATCTATGCATTTTATTTTGGCATGTAAGGATTGCCCGGCGTGTCAAGATCGCCCATACCTAATAAGATATCTATGTATTTTATTTGGCATGTAAGGATTGCCCGGCGTGTCAGGATCGCCCATACCTAATAAGGTATCTATACATTTTATTTGGCATGTCAGGATTGCCCGGCGTGTCAGGATCGCCCATACCTAATAAGGTATCTATACATTTTATTTGACGTGTCAGGATCGCCCATATCTAATAAGGTATCTATACATGTATGCATATGTTTTCTTTATTTTGAACTTAAAGAATGTGTTCATTGTTGGATGATAAGGGTTTGTTGGAACAATGTATAAGATGATTTTACTTCTGAAAACATGAACTAAATAGGAAATGACTAGTATGTATATATCTATACCTACTAAGCTATCAAAAGATTAAATGATGGCATGTTAGGATTGCTTAAACTTGATATTATTTCATGTTATGTTTATTTCTGCTGAACTTCAGAAATGTGATCACTTTTGCATAATAAGGATTTGGGTGAAATATTATAATTAATGACTGTTGTTTTGAAAACATGAAACTGGAATAAGAATAGCTTGTATGTTAAATCTATTGTTTTCTTTTATGTCCCTTATATTGTGGGTATGTATATTGGTTCTCTGATTGGGATATAGTAGATAGAACTTGCTCGTGGGTTTAACCCACTTTGTTGATATTTCAGGTTTCAAACAGGTTCCACTGCAAGGATAGAGTTTTAGGGTTAGTTGTGGCAAACATCTCTTCTCATCGATCGCAGGGTAGAAACCTATCCTCTTATTCAAGGGTCAGACTATGAACTCTTTTGGAGGTTTTGGTTGTTGGTTTTAAATTAGAGTCTTAAACTTGTGTTTATTCTGGTTAAGGGGTCCTTGCGTTACGGGACTTCTAAATTGTATTACCAGACATATAACTATTTATTTATCGGTTATTTCAATTCAGTGGAATTTTCTATTTAGCTTTTAGAATTTATTTTAGTCTGTCTTTTGTATTCTATGCTTGTTGCTACCAGTTGTATTTATCTCCCAAGTTTTGTGTATGAGACTGGCCACCTCATGCGCAAAATTTTCTAGGGGTATTTCAGCATCACTCCAAGATAAAGACACTGAGGATGATAACAGTGGATGTGAGGTTGATGAAGATTTTGTATGTCTTCTAAAGATACAGGAAGTATAGAAAGGCAAAGAAGTCTAGAGAAGACATCCAAAGAAATTCTTGCCCAAGGAAGAAGCTTCAAAGAAAGAGTCTCTCACTTGCTATGAATGTAACTTTAAAGCTGACTCTCCAAGCTTAAGAAAGATAGAAAGAATATGTAAACGAGAAAAAAAATCGTAGCAATGAAAGCTACTTGGGATGATTCAAACGGTAGCTCCTTAAATGAAAAAGCTTGCAAGGATGAAGTTTTTTAATTCTGTTTCATGGCACATAAAGATGAGGTATATGATTCTAATGACCCTCTTTTGTTCCTTTTGTTGATGATTATATGATATGATTGAAGAGTTGTATCTTGAATTGAAAATATTTTCTTTAAAAAATAAAGCTCTCAAACAGTCTATGAAATCTCTTTCCAATTAGCTTTATGTTGTCAAATCCGAAAATGATTTTTTGAAAAAGAAAAAAGAGATGAATCCATCTCCAAAGTTGATTCCTCGGCTGTTCTTGTGAATGAAAATTCTAATTTAAAAAAGAACATTGAGAAATTCACTTTGTCCTTACAAGTTCACAAAAAGGAACTTAAAACTTTAATGTTTTGCCTGAAAGAAAAAGGTCTGCTTATGACAAATCCGGTGTCGGATTAAATCCACTTGTTAACTATAAAGGCTTATCTCCCACATGTGTAAAAGCTGCATCTTGTAAGGCTTTCAAGACTTCACGTGAACCTTGTAAAGGATTTAAGCTGAATGAAAAATCCTTTCAAAAAAAAAAAGAATTCGAGTTGTGAAAATTTGGGTTCCAAAAAGAACATTTGATCACCAAACTAACATAAGAAATTTGGAGACCAAAGAAAGTCACATGAGGATTTGTTGTAGGTATGCTTGAAATACTCCACATCCTTCAGGGGAAAATGGCTCCTTGACAGTGGCTTCTCAAGGCATATGACAAGAGACAAATCTATGATCTCCTTCCTCAAGTCAAAGAAATGTGGTAATGTGACATTTAGTGATAACTCCAAGGGTAAGATAATTAGTATCGGTATCATAGGTAATGAATCTTCCTCTTTTATAGATAAAATTCAAATGGTTTGAAACATAATTTGCTTAGCATTAGTCAATTGTTTGACAATGACTTTTATGTAGAATTTAAATGTGATAGTTGCATCATCTCAAAGGACATTAATCATAAATGCATGCTAGCTGCATATAGATATGATGGTTGCCCCACATAATACAAGCTACTGCTATTTATTTTGATGACTTGCAAGATGATTTTAGTTGGTTGTGGCATAGAAGACTAGGACATGCAAGCATGAACTTGCACTACAAGAAAAGTGGGCTTTTTACGACATAACATTTACGGCGTTCTTGTATTTTGCATCGTAAAAAGTACTTTTTACGTGATTCTCAAGAGGCCCCTCGTCATTGGTTTATAAATGGTCAAGTTTTCACGAAGTTCAAACAAGATCATCGTAAATTAAAATTTTCACGGTGCATTAAAAACTCTGTTAATGTTTACATATATTAACGACATATTTGTTAAACTTTAACGGGATTCCTAGCCCCTCGTGAACTTATTCCCTCGTGAATAAGTTTTCCGCTCCAAATTTTCCCCTGCCGCTCCAAAATTTTCATTCCCGCTTAACCCACTCAACCAAAGTCTCATTTCCTCTCTTCTTTCTCCATAAAAGCTCATTTACTAATTTTTCTCTCTCCAATAAAGCTCTCCCAAATCTACTCTTTATCATTCTTATTTAAGAAAGCCCTAAGCACATTGCCCCAATGGCTGATGAAACCCACACTTCGTCTCTCATACCCTAGTCGCAACGCAGCATCACCACAATCCTACGGCTTATAACAAATGATATGCGCACCATAACCCTGTGTATCCATAAGGTACACGATAGTATTTCCCTACTATAGAAGATACCGTCCTCCATGGATGCGTGTTGCTTCTTCTTCCTGGACTTCCCTGCCTCTGCTCGCAGATTTTCTTCACAATGTAAAATTATATTTCTCAAAGTCTCGGCTGTTTGTTTCCCTATTACGTGCGTAATTTTCTCGATTCATTTTCATTTATTTTCTCGTCAATCTGTTGATTTAATTTCCCTAGAAAATTTAATTTTCACATTGTTGTGATCCTTCCATGCAAATTTATGTGCATTCTATTCTCATTAGGGCTCAACTTTTCATTCATTTCTGGATTGAATTTAATGGATGGATTTTGAGCTGTGATTTGATCACTTTGTGATCAATTTTGAATAATGATTCTCTTGCTTCTTAAAACTATTTCTTAGAGAGATCCACATGAAGTATTGGGAGTTTTTGGGGTTTCATTGATCTGGAAATTGTGGCTGAATATGGGAATTGGCTCTCAAGTAAGTTAACTTGATCGAATTTGATTTCAATTAGATTCTCTCAATTCATATGTAGGAGATTCTCTTCCTTTCATTAAGTAAAGACGATTAAAAAGTTATCTATAGTGTTTGAAGCTAATCAATTTGTATATCCATGTGATATAACTCTAATGGCCCTTTTCCTATGCAAGAAAAACTATATACAAAGTGCCCAAAAGTTATTTATTTTTGTACTTGGAAATAACACTTACATGGCTTGCGGTTGAAATGAAAACACAATCATCATTGAATTCGCATTCCTATCAGATATCATTATTGAAAATATGGTTTCGGAATGATGTTGGTGAAATTATTTAGACATCACTGGGTAATCTGTGCTACTACTTTTGGTTGGTCTGTTTTTCTGTCTTCTTAAAAATGTTGCTGCTTGAGAATGTGAAAATTTTGCAGTGTGTATGGTTAACTAAAAAGAGATAGGAAACAAATGTATGCATAGAAGAAAAAAAAAATAAGGTGAGTATGTGTTAGGTCTGTTTAGTGACATTTTATTATATTTTCAAACTAATGCCAACACATTCCAAGAATCAAAAACATGAAGTTAGAGTGAACTTATAATAGTTGAGTGTTCAAAAAGTTTTTGGGCAGAATGTATTCTACTTACTACAAGAAAGATAACCATTAAGAAGGGTTCTTGTTTGAATCCAATTAATTACAAGTTTGGCTTACCTTGATAAACTACTGAAGATTTATTTAGTTCATTTTATTTGTTATTTGTTTCCACTAATTCTCTTGTTGCTAACTATTGTCACTTAAATGATTTTAATTAGTGATGAATGATTGATAACTGAAAATGGAAATGTAATTCTTCTAAATTAATCTGAATTGAATGATGTGCTTCTATAAACTTGGTAATGAGGAGTAATGCAAGTGGCAGTGTTCAGGAATTTACTTCATCTGATTTTCTTTTCATATTCTTTTGCATATATATTCTACATTCTAGTAGTTATATTAATTTAGGAAGATCATTAGGAAGCTTTGTCCATTATATATTGTGCTTCTATTCTTTGTCCATTCTGAAACAAAAACAAAGAGGGACTTCATTTTTTTCTGCTGTTCTTTCTATCTCTGTTTTGTTCTTTTTCTGACAAAAAAGTAGTCTTTTGAACTAAATTGAACTTTTCTCTCTTTGTTCTCTTTTTTTATTTGTTTAGTCTTTACTTTAAGTATTTGTCATGTATCTATGTATCTTTTAATGTTAATTGATTTTGCTAGAATAATGGTCATGTTGGTTGTTTAGCCTTATTATCTACTTATATTAAGATCTTTGATTTAGAAAGTTAGTTTGAGTTATTTTCTAGTAGTTTTATATAATCTGACGATCCTTGATCCCAATCCTATGTATCCCTCATTGATTCTATAGAATCCTGATCTTAACAACCTTACTTCAACACAACTTCAATACAAATGTAGGAAGAACTACATCTCCTGAACACCTTGTGAAGTGTAATCTCTAATCAACTACTATATCGTAGGGATTGTTATAATCAATTTTCTTGAAGAGATAAAAACTAAGGAGTTTATTGACTGACTTGGCACGAATTTACTCATAAATTTATTTATTTTTTAATTTCTAGGACAGATAAAATATTGTACATATATAATGATATGCATAAACATAATTTTTATGGGATTGCACCAAGCACCCAAGCTTGTAATCCTATATATAGTAATGCTTTTCTGCCCATCTAAACTCAGGTCATGTGAAAAAGGCCCTACTAAATTTGTATAGTTTTAAGTCCTTTAGGACTACTAAACCTAATCTTTGGCATTATTAACACTAGCATCCTACTCAAACCAGGATTCATAATCAGTCATAGATATCATTAACACTCTAAACATCTCATTCTAATGATTTAAATGGTCCTTCTAATATGTTTTAGTTGTTATTGAAAGATGATGGCTAGTAGTGTACTGGTTGGATGATGCTTTGTGAAATTGTTGGTGATGTGTTTGAGTTTTTTTTTTCCAGTTTCTTAGTCTAACAAACTTATTTGATTGGGAAACTTTCTACTACTTGGAGTGGCTCATATTTGAAGCATTTTGAGTCTAGTTTACAAATATATAAGGTAACTTTTTTACTCTCAATGTCGCCAGCCAATTGACTGATGTGGCATTGGCATTTTGTTAATAATGAGTCACATACTAACTTTCCCTGGAATTGATGGTCAATTTTTTTCTACATTTCCTATGTGAATTCATCCTCTTAAGTAGAGCCATTAGGCATTAAGTAAATGTGGCGGATGTCTGACAAATGTGGGTGAACTTTGGAACATTGTTATTTCCAAGAATACCCAAAAAATGATGTGACACCATCAATTGGGTTGTGGTATCCCACTATCTTTACATGAAATGTAGAGTCTGGATCCTCTGTTGTTAGAGCACGCGTGTTGTACTGCATAGGATCTGGACTCTAAAATGCAATGGGTCAAGGGGACTTTCGAATGGGTTGTAAGGTACAATGGGATTTTATTTTGAAATGTATGGAAAACTTGGCTTCAAGTAACATTCATAAGGAGTTGAAATGAGGAGTCAGCTTGTGTTGCATCACTTGTTATATTAATCACAATAATATTTTATGTTATGGATTTAAAGAAGTATCCCATAATCACCCCCTTGCACTACTTTACAGTACATTGATATCCTCTAATGATATCCATTTGGTGCATATTCTAACACAAATCTGTTTGATTGCCAGAGCCTTTCAAAGAAGACACGCATAATCTTTCTTAGTGTTCCTCTAGTCAATGAGGCAAAAATTCGTGAAGTTTTCAGGTTATTTCATATTGATTTGGAAATTAATTTTTTTTCTTTTTGGGTGTCCCGACACTCTCATTTTTAATTTGGCACCTCTATCTTCTCTCCCTGAAATCAGTGATAAAATTGGAGACCTTGGTTGGACAAAAGAATCCTGTCGAAAATATTCAGAAGCTTGTATAGAGCTATGGAAGGAGATGGATGTTGATCTTTGGACTGCACTTCAAAAAAGTAATGATTGGTTGACTGCTTGCTTTATGTAAGTATGCTTTCAAATGTTGCTACTTCTTTCAACTTTATTCATGTCCTCTCACTGAGCAGCTTCTACACTATCCTATTTTGGAATAGTTTTTACATATTTTGATTTCAGAAAAGATTATTTATCTAACTTATTCAATCATTTAGAAAAATGTTTGGAGAATGGCTTCTATGCCTTTCTGTAAGATGCAGCTATTGCTTTTTCCTTTTGCTAATTTAGTTAATACCTACAATAGCATATAGATCGTGCATGCCTATCAAATCACCTCAAAAGTGGGAATTTGTGGAGATTTTAAAGTACGATATACTTGAGCATCAATCGTGTTTGTTTATTGTATGTATTAAATCTAAACCAAAGAAAGGTGAAAAAAAAATGAATTGCTCAAGTATTTCCACATTTTCAGATAAATAACACTAAATTGTTTACCAGAAAAATACAGAGAAAACTCATTTGCATTTAGTCATCATATGTTTTGTGGTGAGTCTGGTGATAGCTTGTCAATACTGAAATACAAATTACTTGAGCATCAATTCTCTTTTTGTTTGTTAAACATTCAAATCTTACCCATTAAAAAGAAAAGGAACAAAGAAAGGAATTGCTTAAGCATCTTCACCTTTTAGTGATATAACGCTGTGTTTTCCAGTAAAATAATAATAATAATAATAATAATAAAAGAACGAATATAATATATGCTATATTTAGAGATACTATGCTTTTAGTGCTGACAGTTGGTCGATTCTAACAATTGCATCTCCTTAATGTTTGTAGAGGAACCAATGCCATAGAAGCCGTTTTGTTGTTTCAGCTCTTTGTAGTGTAGTTTCACTTTTATTTGACTTTTTAACATCTAGATAAAATGGATATTCTATTTTTACAACAATTAGTTCAACTTAATTTTGACATTTCCATTGTACATGGTATTGATATCCTAACCTCAGCATGGGGGGCGATATACATGATACATTGTGCAATGTAGATGATCTTGTGTCCTGGCAAACTCTGTTGGTTCACCAGCTATGTTGACACTATTAGCTTCTTGATATGCTAGCACATCATTTTCACTTTTTCTTTCCTTTTAGTCAGCACAAGTGCATTTTACTTAAATGGCCATAATTGACTCTAGAAATGTCCAAGCTCATCACTGCTTGTTGCGTTAAATGGTAGCCAGACTTGTAGAGGTTCAAGAGATGATATATTGTATGCATACAAACATGTATGTATATATTACTTGAAGAGAACCATCTGCCAGATCTCCATTTGAGGAGAAAACTATTAATAACTGAGTTTAATTGAAGAAAAATATATATTTTCTAATAGAATGTAATAAAAAAGATAGACGTGGAAGTCAATATAAAATCTATAGAAACAAATATTTCAATGAAATAATGTCTTTGCTTTTGTTTAATGAGGTGATCCACCTTAATAATTAGAGGAGTAATTAAAAATGCAGCATGTTATCATGTGGAATAAGATTTCCATATAAGAGTACTTACAAATTTCAAAATATAATTAGAGGAGTACTTATAAAAATACAACATGTTATCATGTGGCCTGAATTATATATTGATCTTTTGAAAGAACTTTCTGTTTTCAAAATGGCCAATCACAAATATACAGTATGGCCAATGCCTGTGGTAGGGTCTAGTGATACAGATCAATAAGGCAATAACAGTACCATAAGACTCCAATATGATATGGGTTAGAAGTTACAGGCCTCTTGTTGAGATGAACATAGCAAATGTCTATATATATATATATATATATATATATATATATAGCTGGCATTTGTATGGGATGGGAAGGATGAATTTAGTGATAGAGTTTGGCCAGAATCAGAGTCATAGGGACTGAGTACAGAGTAAGCGCGCAGTTGATATATATATATATATATATATATATATATATTTCCTAAATTGATATTTTGTGCTTTTATTGGATGAAGATTCAATTAAGTTGCTAGATTGTGCTAAATTACTAATGCTTATTCCAACTTTCTTGTGGCAAATATGGAAAGATTTAGAATTGGGTGATCAATCCTGTATCACAAAGAAATGATTTATCAACCACAAAAAGCAATATTTTTTTGGTAATGAACCAGAAAAAGCAATGTTGTTTGTAATTCTGCATAATGTTTCATGACCGCATGCCTCTAATTTTTCATATGGTTGTGTATATTCTTTCATGATTATAAGATTATATAGTTTATGGTAGTGATTTGTCACTGTTCTGCAACTCCAACCAAGGCAAGGAAATGCTTTAAAACTTCAATTTTTTTGCTGCTTTGCTTGTCTCTTTATAGGATCCTATGAATTTGATGGTTATATATAATATATGATGCAAAGTTTGAGCAGTGCATTTATATTATATAAAACTCTTTTTGCTTCAATTTTGCTACAGAACTACAGAGGATGATGGCCTTTCCTTTCTTTAATCATATTAAGAATCATAGTACTAACAATGTCTGCTTTTTCCTATACTTTAACTATCAATTTCACTGTTACATAAAAAAGATTTACTATTCCTATTTTGCAACAAAACGTCATTCTAATTTAGGATTTATTAGTTTGGTTGATGGGAATTTATTTTAATGCTAGTTAGATCAGTCAAGAAAAATTCAATTTAATGTGCATTAATACAATTATGTATATGAATCTTTCAGGTCTTAGTTATTTTCTCACCTTATCATCACCTTCCCTTGGTAGATATGGCACATGTAGAAGCTGAAACACTTCCCCAAAGGTACACGACTCTTGTTACATTCTGTAGAGAAGCCAAACACAATAGAGAATGTAAGCTAATATCCCTGTAATTATATATATATATATATATATATATATATATATATATTACTTAATTAGGTTGATGTCTTTTCATGGAATTGCCATTCAATGCTATGTGTTTAATGAAAGTTTAATTTGGTTGATGTTGCGCATTAGCAAGCCCATTATGGATTGATTCTTATACTCTATCTCTATTTATTTTTTATAGGTAAGTAAAAAATGGCATCCATTATTGTCCATTATAGACTTAAACCCTCACATGTATATTTAAAGGGAAGATGATATATATAAGAAAAAAGAGAGGAAGATGAGATACTATTTCAACTAAACTCTTAAATAATGAATATAGAGATATAAAGACTCTTGAGGAGTCATAGACTCAATAACACTAAGGACTCTATTTCTTATAGAAGTTCCTAACTCCATGACTAACATATGGTTTTGTAAAGAATATGATTTACCTGGGAGAATTCTAAAGTAACTCCATTAATTCATGTTTAGTACTTTGTTTTTCTTGTTCATACTCTTAGGTTTCTTTTCCTATTTTTACCTTGCGATTTCATGTTCAGATTGTGGCTGTGAGATTTGTTGGAGACTAACATAATGGCTGTGGTTTTTTGTTACTGTTAGTGTGTGATTTGGCCAATGTGGTGGTTTCTCTGTGCCTTATTTTGTTAGCTTTTGGAGTCTATTGTCTTCTATTGTTATGTTGGTGGCATGTTTCCATGTTGATAGGGATGATGTTAGTCGGATGTCTTATTTTAAAAATACTTCAGGTTGTGTTTTAGTGAAGCTTAGTAGAATGCTTTGTTTACTCCAGGCAATGGTTTCTTTGTTGTACTTAGTATTTTGTGGATAGAGTGGTCTATTTTTGTGTGGTGGGTTTGGGTTTCAGGAACATGGGGTATGTTCCTTGGAGGCTGTATGATGACTTTTGCCATTTTTTGTTCTTGATATGAAATTACTTAATTTTTTTTAAAAAAATGTTATCAGAATTTTTGCTCTTACTTGTATGAGGTGTCTAATTGTATTGCATCTATATGAAGCTTTCTGACCTGAAAAGTGATATCCTTTGAAGTGCTTTGCTGACGGCTTTGTTGCTATCTACAACTTTGTTTCTATCTACACTTGAGTTGGTTCTATTTGGTCATTTGTTTAGTGTTACTCTTTTTCTTTCTTTAATTTCTTTTCCTTCAAGTTCTTAACATTATTAGCATATTGAAGTTAAAACTTGTGTGATGCAGCTACTTGCTTGGATTTTATACAGCTTAAAGTCTACCATGGACAATGAGGTGGAGAAAGTGTCAAGAAATTGAAAGTCAACTTTTGTTAGGAAATGAACAATGTGAAGATCAATGTATTGGAGTGAGTAGGAGTGCTAGGTTTTTGAATTGAATGATGTTTGCACATTGATGAATAATTCAACATGAGTTATAGGAATTTGATAGTGTTTCTGACAAATGAATTTATTTCCGTCTTTCTTTATTTTTTATTTTGGCACATTGAACATTGATGAATTTTGAAAATATCTTTAGTCTTTTGAAGTATTTAATGGGGTATTTGACTGTCTTGGTTTAGTTATTAGCATTAAGTGAGATTTGTTAGCATTTTATTGTGTTTAGTTGAATTGTTGGTAATACAGGTCATATGTGGATGAGTAATAGGTACCTAGCATTTAATGGTGCTTTTATTAAAAAAAAAATTATATGTTATTAACGGGGGGCAAGAAACCTCGTAAATAGAAGTACATTCCTCGTAGAAAATAAACAAAAAACTTTTCCACGAGTTCCTGTGATGTGTCGTGAATAGTTAGAATTATTAACGAGGGGCCATGTAACACATAAATGAATTATTAACGAGGAATTATGTCTCTCGTACATAATTTTTTACGTAGACAAAATATTTTTTGACGGGAAATATCTTACTTTTTTACGAGGTTTATTATTTGCAGTAGAAAATTAAGAGTATTTACGGGACCTTAATAGACGTGGGCCTAGTTTGCGCCGTGAATACCTTTTAACAGCATTTTTGGCCTCTCGTAAAAGGCCTTCTCTCTTATAGTGTTGCTTGATAAGTTGTCTAGAAAAGACCTAGTTAGAGGACTACCCAAAACCTAGTTTGTGAAAAATAAGATTTGTGATGCATGCTAATTAGGCAAGAAAACTAGGACATCTTTCAAGACGAAGGACATCACTTCACTTAGACCCCTAAACTTGCTCCACATAGATTTGTTTTGTTTGGTCCTTCTAGGATAGGTAGCATTACTGGTAGTAAGTATGCCTTTGTGATTATAGATTACTGCATTAGGTACACTTGGGTGATGTTCCTTACGCACAAAAGTGAGGGACATAATGTCTTCTCTAAGTTTTGTAGAAGAGTACAAAATGAGAAGGAGTACTCTATCAAGTATGTTAGAAGTGGAGAATTTAGAAACACACACACAGAGAAATTTTGTGATGAATAAGAGTGCCATCACAATTTCCGATCCCAACACATGTGACTCATCAACAAAATGGAAGAGTTGAGAGAAAGAATAGATCACTCCAAGATATGGCAAGAACAATGATCAATGAACAGAATTTGCCAAATTCCTTTTGGGCTGAAGCAATAAACACATCTTATTATGTGATCAATATCTTGGAGTGATCTATTCTTTCTCCTCCTCTAAAGCACAAAAGGTTTATGATGACAATGATGATGTTGAGAGAATTAATGAATCTAATCCTCTCTCCTCCTATAGGATTCCAGATGATGACGAGATCTTTAAAGCACAAAAGGTTTATGAGGACAATGATGTTGAATTTGCAAAGATCAAAGAAGATGACACTCATACAGAGATAGAAAATAAGAATTCTAGTGAATCTCATTTAGATTTAGACTTAGACCTAGACTTAGAAAAAGTTGACCCTAGAAGTAGTGAACCAATATAGAAAATAGTTTCTCAAGAAAATGAGAATGTTAGAACTCTTCCTAAGAGTTATAGGTTAGTTAGTGGTCGTCCAATAACACAAATCACTGGTGAACCTTCTAGAGGTGTTAGTAGAAGATGCAAACTAAGAAGCTAAAAAGGATGAGTCTTGGATCATTGCTACATAAGAGGAACTTAACCAATTTGAAAGGAATCAAGTTTGGGACTTAGTTCCTAGACTATTGGACCAATCTGTAATTGGCACCAAATAGGTCTTTATAAATAAGAAAGATGAGTTAGGTGTCATTATTAGGAATAAGGCTAGTTGAAAGATGTGTTTGCATTCCTCTATCCTTATCTTTCTATATTGTGTATTCTTGTATTTTACTATTTAATTCATTGCATACTTTGTTTGCACACTATTAGTGCTCCAAACATTAGAGATAGGGTAGTTAGCACACTCTTAGCATACCTAGTATTTGGAGAAAAGTGCAAATCAAGCACAGATAAGATAGTTAACACGTACTGTTCACGGGGTGTTCTTGTTGTCATGGAAGAAGTAAAAATGTACTTTTCTTTCAAGTTTTATAAATTAGGGTAGTGATCATTTAATAATTGATGATAATTAATTAATGAAAAAATTTCTTGACTACAAACCTAGACCGTGCTGAAATCCTATCTAGAAATGCGGGATTTGGTCAAGCTTTAAGTCTCCGAGCGAGTGTGAGCTTAATTTTGTGGTGTTTCAACGGAAGACAGTACATATAAGGAAAATGACAACTTCTATGACTTTTTAGACCAAACTTTCCAAATTTGCAGATTCACAACAATGGGAGGAGTGGGTCTCACGTGCAGCTTTCGCCTATTTAGTTATAGTTGTTTAAGGCATGCAGTAATTATAATAGGAAAAGTAGGCAATAACTTCTCGTAGTAACACAGGAAAAGTTGGGATTCTTACCCCAATTGGTGTATATATGTCGGTGTTTTCAGCTACGTCAATCGGAGTCAAGTTCTCCTCGTTGTAGGCCATTTTATATCCTTTAGGGTGCTCTACAAGTTTGAGACTTGTGAAACAGCTTGCAGCAAGCAGATGAAGAGGTGTGTTTCCATTGGTGTCTTTTTTTATTTATAAGGCTCCTACAAGAGAAATTGTTAAGGATAAACACGATTACCCCCTTATTCTCCATTTGCACTATAATGTGAAGAATATTCTCACCTCTACTATTGGTCATCTCCCAACAGTCTGGACAATGAGATAGAAGTTCTTTCATGAACATAGTATGTCCTCGACTAGCTGCTATGTGAAGAGCAATCTTATTTTCATCTCCATATGCAGGAAGGTATGCCACTGATTTATCAAATTCTAGTAGTTGCCTAACCCTTGATCGATAACCAAAGCGGGCAGCATGGTGAAGTGGTGTCCACCCAATGACATCTGTGTTTGTAGTAGGTTCTATTAAAACTGAAGTCAAACTTTCCACGATGATGGTCGCCAGAGAGCGGGTCCCGGGGGGAGTCCAAGCTGTCACAAAGGAGCCCACTGTTCTAGGTGGATTATAAGAAGAGGGGAGGAATTTAGTAAAAAAAAATCTGGATGTACTAGAGATTGTTTAAGAAAAAGGTTATTTTTTTGTCATGTCCTTTTGTCCCGCCCCGATTCTCTACTTTTCTCTCACTATTTATAGGCAAAAATGTTTTTTCTCACCAAAGGTTGAGGTTTTGCGATGATAAATATCTGTGGTAAATATCTGGGGAGCAAAGACTGAGATTGTACTTGTCAGAAAAATGGATTCAATCACCTCACTGATTCGTGTGTGAGTGTGACTCAAAAAGTATATCAATTAAAAATTTCCACACTTCGCAATAGAACGAATTCCTTGCAGAATAGGGCTATCGAAAGGGGTATCATACATCAGGGATTATGGTCTGATGAGTTGGAATACAGAATTAATTCTAATTAAATTTATAAAGAAAAGAATTCTGATTTTTAAACTAATTAAAAAGATAAAATAAAATAAATCAAAGTAGATAGAAAGTGAAGATAATAAGAGAGAAATCTAGGGTATTTGACTTCACCACTAACTCCACAATCAATGGTCAATTGAATCAACTATGGGAAATTACATCATGCATAAGTGGTGTCGGTGGCTACAAGCTCACCTTCATTCGTCAAGAAGATAACATATGATTAAGGCTAAGCCATGGACTATATTCGATTGGCATGGGTCATCTGCCTAACTACTCTAATCTAGGGTGCAGTATGGTTCATCTTCTCTAGGCATAATCCATCAAAGCTCTTAACAATATATTCAGTGATTACCATTGTGTAATAATCGCTCTCATGATCACAGAAAACAAGAGAGATTGAGTTCAATAACAACAACTAAATATCTAAGACAAGATAAGAAATCATTGAGATTGAATTTACAAGACTTTTATTGCTCAATTCTATAATAAGAATCCTTTAAATTACACAATCTATACATGTATATAAAGGTCCCCAATAATTAAAACAATCAAACCATTGATGCTTTGTTAGGGCTACATCAAAATCCTAGTGGATGAACTAGCAGCTCATGGTGGAAGAAGGAGCTTCAACTGTTGAGGAAGAAGGCATCATCTTCATGAATTATGCATATGACTTCGTTCTCCAAGGGCTCTACAAATATGTTTCTGTTCTCTTCTCAGCTCTCTCAGACTCTCCAATCTCTGTAATCTCTCTCAAACTCTGCCTCCAAGTCTTCACTTTATTCCCCAAGAGAATACACCAAAGTCCTAATCCAATTAGGAATAAATTAGGGTTTCCCGTAGCACTAATCAGGTGGGTTTTTCCTGCTGACTTCGGCCCAATTTTTGACCCACTAGAAGTCCGATATACAGAATTTTCGTGAAATACAAAAGTGTGCAGAATCAAATTTTGTTCAATCCATTGCGAAAATTATGTCGATTTGAGTCTCGGAAGTAAGACTTCTAGTCCATTTTCCAAAACAGGATTAAGACTGTATTATGCGCAGATTTGGGCTTCAGGCCCGAAACCTTCTTAAGCAGCTGTAATTCTATTGGACCTCTTCCTTGGGATGATTTAAGTTGAAATAAATGGTTGAATGAATCTCCTTGATGTAGGCTTCATCTAACCATCTTGGATGTCTTCTTTAAAAGCTCAAAAGCTTGGTTTTAACTGAAATAATCATTAAGGCCCTGAAAATACAGAAAACACTAAAACAGAGTAAAATCACAAAATAATCTATCACTAAGAGAATAAAATATATAAGTTAAGAGGCTAGAATGTGTAACATTCAACGCCTATCACACCCCCAAACTTACATATTACTAGTCCCTTAGCAATAGAATAAAATAAAACTAAAAGAAAAGAAACTAACAAATACTAACTAAACTACCCAACTCCACTTTCGTGGGAGAAACGATTGCATTTCGCATATGCAACAAGCCTTTAAACCCCTAGGTTCCCCCTAATGAACGAGTATAGTCTCGTGAGGGTTTCCAGAAATGTTACCCACAAACATTCAAGATTCTGTTTCAACATTAATTCAAGAAGAAGATTACAATATATAGTTACAAACTTCCATTCAAGAATAACTTCAAACTTTCAAATTCTATAATTCAAAGCAATGGTCTCCATGCATAATTCACATCAACATATCTCAAAATAATCAACTCTAGTCTCCTCGTGTAAAGTGAACTAGCAGTCATCTCATGTAGCATAATCAAGCTCTGAATATATTAAGGCACATACCCCTTCAACTTACTAGCTCCCCTTATTGAAATCATACTTCCAAACATGAATACATGACCCTTTGTTTTTTTTTTCTTTTCTCATTCTTTTTTTTTCATTGCTTTATTGGTTGTGCAATGTCTTGATCTATTAAGCTTTCTGAAAGATCCATGTAGCAAGCTTTTAGTCAGTAACTCCCAAATCAGATGGCTTTAGGGCACTAGGCTTTAAGATACCCTGAAGACCTAATTACTCGAATCAATCAAGCTACAAATTATGACAACCAATGCTCATCTTTTCTCACCCTTTCACTTTTGACACGAACACTCCATGCTTCCTAAGGCATAGAGTCCCGGTTACTCATGAAAATGATCAAATTGATTTGGTTATTCATCACATATTTCTTTTTTTTTTTCACTTCTTCATTGAAGTCAAGTATAACACATCATCGGTACTCATTCTTAAGAGATACTAGTTAATATCAAGCATATGTAACTGAATAACTCAAAACCACAAGTTATACCCCACAAAACTCTGCTAGTGTGTTTGTGCATGTAAGGAAACTAAAATTAATCACTCCAAAGCATGTTATTGCAAACCATGATTAAAACCACATAATTTAAACCACAGTTTCTAGAAATTTAAAACATACTCAAAATTGCAAGTTAAGCACCTACATAAGGTATTAATCCCTTGAAAAATGTCAAAACATTCTATCTAAAAACAAAACAAAATAAAATAAAGAAATAAACTACAGAAAATAAAATAAACAAAAATCCTAAAACAAGAAAAATTTCACAAAAATTTCCCCCCATATGCAATAAGCATAAAAATAGGCATCGCCTCACCCCCAAACTTAAACTATACATTGCCCTCAATGTATTACCAATCAAAGCATAGAGAAGAGTAAGAACGATATTACCAGAAATCTGGAGTAGTGGAAAGAAAATAGAGCACACCAAGTTGTAAGAAGCCAATGCAAGCACACCCCCAAACTTGGATGTTAGAACCTGTTAAAACAAACCATTATACCCCAAAGATCAAGTGAAATAGTATGGGTGAAAAGAAATATGAAAGAGAAAAATCCTAAAAAAAAATTTTTTATTTATTTATTTTTTATTTTCTTTTATTTTATTTTTTTAAAAAAAATCTAACTACATAAAGAAAAATAAACGAAACAAAAAAATAAAAACTAAAAAGAAAATAAAATACAAAAGATGGTTACCTTCCTGTCAAAGATGTGGTGGTTACTGAGAATCCAGATGTACTAGAGATTGTTTAAGAAAAAGGTTCTTTTTTTGTCCTGTCCTTTTGTCCCACCCCGGTTCTCTACTTTTCTCTCACTATTTATAGGCAAAAATGTCTTTTCTCACCGAGGGTTGAGGTTTTGCGGTGATAAATATCTAAGGAGCAAAGGCTGAGATTGTACTTGTCAGAAAAAGGGATTCACTCACCTCACCTGGTTACCTTCTTTCCTTTGTGACAGGCCAATCCATGATGCAAGGTCCTCATCCTAGTTAGAAATGAGGTCCGTCATGGATTTAGCATACCTTGGACTTCAGCCTCTGAACCCGAGCCCTTGGATCCCATAAGGCAGTGATCCGAGCTCTTACCCCCCATAGGAGCGCGGAGTGCCACGAGGTTTATCCGTAGGGAGGAACTCCTCATAAAAAGAGGTTTATCCGTAGAGAGGAACTACTCGTAAAAATGGAGGTTGTTCCGTAGAGAGGACCTCCGCGAGGTTTTATCCGTAGAGAGGAGTGCCTCCTCGCTTTAGGGCAATTGATCCATAGAGAGGATTTCCCGCGATGTTTATCCGTAGAGAGAACTCATCACCATCCGAGACTTATCCAAATGAAAGGAAAGAGACTCGTTTGAGGTTTATCCGTAGAGAGGAACTCCTCGCAAGGTTTTATCCATAGAGAGGAATGCCTCCTTGCAAAACGGAGGTTGATTCGTAAAGAGGACCTCCGCGAAGTGTCATCAGAAGGACTCGCCAAAGAAAGACGATCACACCCTGAGGCGTGCCCTACATAATGAGGGAAAGAGCTCGATGGTAAACTTCCCTCACTAGAGGAGCTCGATCGTAATCCTTTATCCGAGGAGGGGCTCGATGGAGACTTTCCCTCGGAGGAGCTCAATTAGAATCCCCTATTTGAGAAAGAGCTCGATGGAAATGCTGTCTGTGGAGATGCTCGATTAAGAGGGGAATTCAAAAGCGGACCCCTCGCCATGTGGAATTGCTGAGGGAGCTCGACATGGAGGAAAATTCAAAGTGGGCCCTGCCATATGGAATTGCTGAGGGAGTTCAAAATGGAGGAAAAGTCAAAGTGGGCCCTGCCACGTGGACATATGTGGCGACCCCTGGATGGCCTAAATGGCCCATACCAACAATCTGCTTCCTTCTTCATTGCTGGATTCCAATTGCACAACTTTTCCACGCATTCTAAAAGGGAAATAGATAGAATATAACAACAACAAAATATATATATATATGTGCCCGCGAATGCGTGGTTACGCATACATTAACAATAATTTTTAGCAGAAATATGGTTTTGATTCTACACTTGTTTTTTTCTTGAGAAATCACACAATGGATTACACTTCAGTGCAGTCGGTTGTGCCAAATTAAAACCTTGGAATTGGAAGCTTTAATTTCAATTCCACTGCTTGGTTAGTAATTCTATGTTTTCAATTCTAAAGTGGGGGTAGAGATTTTAAATTTCAAATTCATAAGAAATTTAAATACTATCACCAACATGGATACATGAATTTATAAATACATCAACATATAGAAATATGTCACATATGCACACGCACATATGCTTACTGAAATACCCCCCCAAAATTTCGCGCATGAGGTGGCCAGTCTCATACACAAAACCTGGAAGATACATACAACTGGTAGCAACAAGCATAAAATACAAAAGATATAATGAACAATTTTCTAATTGCAGAAAAGAAAGTTCCTCTGAATTAAAAATAACTGTTAACTAAACAAGTATATGTCCGGTAATACAATTTGGAAGTCCTGTAACCCAAGGACCCCTTAACCAGAATGAACCAAAGTTTTTAATTCTAAAATTAATACCAACAATCAAAGTCTCAAAAGGTCATAGTATGACTCTTGAAGAAGATAAGTTCCTACCCTGTGATGAGACGTCTGCTACAACCAAACCCTAAAACTCTATCCTCGCGGTGGAACCTGTCTGAAACCTGAAATATCAACAAAGTGGGTTAAACCCACGAGCAAGTTCTATCTACTACATCCCAATCAGAGAACCAATATACATACCCTCAGTATAAGGGACATAAAATAAGTCTATAGATTTAACCTACAAGTTATTCTTTTACCCAGTTTCGTGTTTCCAAAACAACAGTCAATATTTATAATATTCCACCCAAACCCTTATTATGCAAACGTGAACACGTTCCTTACGTTCAGCAGAAATAAACATAATATAAAATAATATCAAGTTTAAGCAATCCTAACATGCCATCATTAAATCTTTTGATACCTTAATAGGTATAGATATATACATACTAGTCATTTCCTATTTAGATCATGTTTTCAGAAGTAAAATCATCTTATACATTGTTCCAACACACCCTTATCATCCAACAATGAACACATTCTTTAAGTTCAAAATAAAGAAAACATGTGCATACACATATAGATACCTTATTAGATATGGGCGATCCTGACACGCCAAATAAAATGTATAGATACCTTATTAGGTATGGGCGATCCTAACACGCCAAATAAAATGTATAGATACCTTATTAGGTATGGGCGATCCTGACACGTCGGGCAATCCTGACATGCCAAATAAAATGCATAGATACCTTATTAGGTATGGGCGATCCTGACACGCCGGGCAATCCTTACATGCCAAATAAAATACATAGATACCTTATTAGGTATAGGCGATCCTGACACGCCGAGCAATCCTTACATGCCAAAATAAAATGCATAGATACATTCCAATATGCAATATAAAATAACAAGGTGCATTATGATTTAAATTTGCACAAACGTTATTTCAAATCATCCAACATGAAATTATCATCATAAGACAAATCGTTCACAAGTAGACTATAATCAAGTATCCCATGTGCATTTATATATATAATAAACACAATCGATTAAATCAAAATAATTTAACATCCATTAGAGGAAACAATTCCCCAAACCAACCTCCAATGCACTCAAATCTCCGAGGGGATCTAAACTTACTCTTATCTAGGTTTCTGGGCCTATTTCACTTCTAAGAACACTAAGAAAATATTCTGGAATTTTCTGTAATTTAAAAACATTTTTAATAAACCAAAGAAGGTGAAAATCCAACTTTTAGGCACTTTAAAAATTAATTTAACACCAAGGGAAGCTCAATTCGAGGTGAAAATTTAAACCCAAGGTCATTTAATCTCTAAACAGCTACAGAAAAATTTTGGGAATTTTTGGAATTTCAGAAGTATTTTCTAAAATTACAGAAAGTGAAAAATTCAACTTTTAGACACTTTAAAAATCAATTGAGCAGGAAGGAAAGATTATTTTGAGTTGAAAATTTAAACCCAAGTGTATTTATCCTCCAGAGAATTACAGTAAAAATTTGGGAATTTTTGGAATTATAAAAGTATTTTTCTAAAATTACAGAAAGTGAAAAATCCAACTTTTAGACACTTTAAAAATCAATTGAACAGCAAGGAAAGATTATTTTGAGTTGAAACTTTAAACCCAAGTGTATTTAGCCTCTATAGAGCTACAGTAAAAAATTTGGAAATTTTGGAAATTTCTAACTATTTTCTAAAATTAAAGAGGCTGAAAAATCCAATTTTTAGACACTTTAAAAATTAATTTAAAGACAATGGTAAAACATTTTGCTATGAAATTTAAACTCCAAGCCCCTTAAACTCCCAGGAAGTTGACATAAAATTTTTTTGGAATTTTTAGAATTATAAAAGTATTTTTAAAAAATGATTTTTCCAGATTTTCAAGTTTTCCCAAAAGTTTCAAAAATACAAAATAAATATCAAAACAATTCGGAATGGGCCCATATTGGACCCAGAGGTGGGCCCCCGAGAGTGGGCCCCAAAAATAATTTTCCGGCCACCGGTGCCGGCGGCACGCGCCCCCACGCGCCGGCGATTGCGTGGCCCCTTTTCCTTTTCTTTCTTTTTTTTTTTTTCTTTTCTTTCTTCTTCCTTCTTCCTCGGCTGAAGCTCCAGCAGCCAACAATGGAGGCCGAGCTTCCCGATCACTTTTCGATCACTTTCGAGCACCGAATCGCGCATATGAATATACCATTGAACTCGTATCGATCTAAGCTACGTATTGGTACCAAAATTATCCCCTCTCGCGGACTAAATCAAAAACGCCTAATTTCAAGTTTTGAAAATCTAAAATTTTAAACTCAATTTCCCATCAATCTACCCAACGGTTCATAACGAAACTTTCAAGGATTGTTCTAGGAAGTAAGATCTACCTTTTAATCGGAACAAAATCCCTCAAAAATGATAAACACAGTAGACCCAAATTTCATGTTCGTATATATATACACCCGCCTATACAATCATATATACATGTATATACATATGCAAAAATATTCTAAAACAGTACCAAAACTCCAAAATCCTAATGTTTAATCCACAGAATTATTCTTAGCATGCAAAATCATTAATTTCATAATTAAATGCATACAAATTTCTAGCAACATATCTATACAATTAGCATAATTAATTTTCACAAAATTTATCAACAGAAAAAAAAATAATAATATACAAATTTCCAAAATAAACACAATCCTCAAACCTAAACTATGTATACGGATTCAAAGGGGAAGAGAAGAATCAAACTTGCCTTTTTCCTGACGAATCAACTTGTTCACCCGATCGTCACTCCCTTCTCTCTTTCGTTTACTCGCTCTTAGTTCTGTGCGTAAAACAACGGCAACCCTAATTTCTTCTTCTTTTCTTTTCCTTTTTGTCTTAATTATTCTTTTATTGATTTTCCTAAAACTAATTAAAATCAAATTAATAATACTAACAATAGAAATAAAATATTATTTCAACCCTAGGCCCATCATTTTAAATATAACCTTAGCCCACTCATACTAGCCCAAATTTCTCCCTAGCCCAACCCAAAACATTTAAATAAAATAACACACAATTAATACCAATTCACATAAAATGATAAAATGCATGTATAAAAGACAAGCAACTCACCTACAATGATAATTTATATAAAAAAAAACATTTCACATGAATTAATAAAATAAAGTAATAATGTAAAGAGATTAAATTGACACCTAAATTTTCCGGGGTATTACACTTACATATACAACCACACATATACACACACATACACACATGAATGCACAAATATACACACAATCGAAAAAAATACACACATATATACACACATACACATCTATACACACATATGTATACATGTATATACACAAACATATATAAATTTTGGTTCGGGTAACTAGCCAGTTGGCAATTTTTTTGGAAGGCCCGTTGCCAGGTTCCAAATTCACACACGTAACGGTCAGTTCTCAAGAGAACCGACCTGTTTTGTTGTGATCCGACTTTTCGTTTCCCTTTTAAATGGCAAAAACAAAATTGTTAAACTTGGCCATTGCTAAGACTCAATCCGCACAATTACAACTTATGTTATTAATAATGCTACTATTTTACTTAACCAATAGTTTACTGCTCAACAGATTTTTTTTTTTCGTTTTTAGTGGTAGAAGGGCTCGAAAATCATACGCAGGCCTTTGATAGAAAAACTAGAATTCTTGACACTCCACCAAGCTTTATCTTCTTATTTAATCAAATACAAAAACCTTCAGTTAGTCATCATTACAGCATAAAATCACATATAGACAATTATATTTATATGTAGATAAAACCATATATTTTTTCTAATTTATTTATGTTTTTCTTTTCTATTTTTTATTTTATTTTCAAATGTTACATATCATATGATTTTTCATTTACTTCAAAACTAAGTTTAGTTTTATTTATCAATTTAGAAAAAAGTATAATTACTAAGCCTTTTTAGTAAGACTAACAAGAGAGAATTCATGAATATGTCATTACTTGTAATCTCCTAGAAAAACAAATACAAATAAAAAATAAAAAAAAACACATGAGAAAGATTTGCTTTCTACCTTTGCTATTCCAAATTGCTGCAGCGTGTAAAGCCGTTCTACCTTCAGGGCTACTGTAAGCTGGTGCTGTGCAATTCTCCAAGATTTTGGACAAAATATTAGTATAAGCTCTCTCTGCAGCCAGGTAAAGTGGAGTTTCCTCAGCAATATTGGATAAATGTGAGAAGTCGGGATCTTGCTTGGTCAATATGTCGACGACAACAAGATCTTTATTTCGGACAGCCTCGTGCAAGGCCATGTCCCCATCCACATTCTTCATCCTCAGCATCTCCTTGGTCACTCCAATCCCGTTTTCGATCTCCTCGTCCAATGCTTTTGCATGATCAATCAAAACTTGTACTATGTGGGAGTGTCCTTCCCTGGCCGATATCTGAAGTGAACTCTCATTTCTGACATTCACCGAACAAAACAGTGACCGACTGCAATGTCGCAATATCTCCTTCACACATTGTGTTTGGCCGGACATGGACGCCACGTGAAGTAGTGTGTTTTTGTTGGGGCTCATTTGGTTCTCAAGCTCATTCTCATTTCGCGGAATCATATCCACATATCCCTTCTTCGCAGCCCTATACAATGAAGAATCCATTCAGAACAACTGTTTTTGGAGATTGGTAATGCCGGCCTCTGCCTCTGCCTCTGTTATAAAAGCAGACTTATCCAATTTATATTCAACCACAAAAACTACTTTTGACCGACATCTTTTGACCGACATATATTACTTGTTTGATAGTTTTGGGACATGTTGTCTATGACGACTTATTGACTCAAAAGGAATACTATGTCCGTGAGAATCTCCGAAAGAGTTCACACCGGAGTGAATTCTGAAATTTACTAAATGCCATTGTAATTTTTTTTTTCTTCAAATGATAGGAGTACTCTTAATTAAAACATATCTTATTTTATAACTTCACTCTCACTCGGACAAACACTTGATAAACAATCCGAGATCCTCCAACGTTGCTATTTTATAATTTCACTCTCAGCGAGATATTATTCGTGTGATTTAGTGTTGATGACCATTTAGACCACACTTCTACAGGAGTGTTGTGTCAAACACCAGTGTTGGACAAACAACTCAAGAGCAATCCTAGATCATTGTCCAATACTTCATGAATGTGTCCATAACTTTAAAATAATTATGACTTGTGCATTCTTGACACATGACGAATCAGAAGTAAAATAAGATCGCGCAATAACGAATAAGAAAACGATTTTGAATCCACAAAGTATAGGCAAAGAACAATTAGATATTGTATTAATAATTGATTTTTAGTTATGTTCTCTCGCAGTACACATATTTATAGTATAATAAGAAACTTAATTACTAAAAAACCTAACCATTTTAGAAAATTAACTATATAAGGAAACTACTAAATTTCTCACAAAATTCTAAAAAAATTAGGTAAAAAATAAATCTAGTTACTAAAAAAATACTAACAAATTTTTTTAAATCTGCCAAAATTTAAAAAACACAAATTCGAAGTCCTAGATGATGGAATTTGCATGAAAAATAACGTATCTAAACAACAAAGCCGATGATTTCTACGAGTTGCGTCATTTCAAATCAGACAAGGGTCTTTCCTAGTTAAAACGGACTCATCAAAACTACACCAAAAAACTACTTCAACTCGCCCCGTTTGGCCTTCCGACGATCCAAACAGGCCCCAAGCTCATCATCCACTTATTCTTCACTTGAGCAACACATCCAGTACTCTCCAATACAAGTCTTATATGACACAAACACTTAACAAAGTTGGAAATAATATAAGCATAGTTCAATGTGTTCGACCTCTTTTCGTTAATAAAAATTTTTTGACTTTAAACATGCGTCACATCACTTAACGATTTTTTTTTTTAACATATAACAAAAATATAATTATAATGACAAGGTGGGAGATCTATAATAAAATATGTATCATTATATAGTCTTAGGATATTAGCACAACTTTCTCTATACTTTATTTACTTGCTCTATGTGCTTGTTTAATTTTTAGGGTAAATATTGTTGACACCTCCTGAGGTTTGATGTATTAACATGTAAGGACCGTGATAATTTTTGGCCGATTTTTCTTTAATTTCATTTATTGTCATAATGATATTTTAAATAATTTTTTATATGTTTTAAATGTAAGATACATGTTTAGATAACTTATTTAACGTTTGAAAAAGTTTTCGAAGCATTTAGCAAAAGCTGACTTTTTCGGATTTGGTTGACCCGGGGCACGCGGGCCCCGTTGACCCAGAAAATTTGAAAGTGTCGGAATAACTTCAAATTTAGATGGTAACTTAAATAAAAATTTTGACGCGCAACGGAATCGACTTCATGTCAATCGGAGTTACGAAACTCCGAAAACAAGCCGGAAAGGTTTGGGTAAAAGGTGATGGCAATTTTGTGAATAAGTGTAGGTCATATTGCTTTAAATAGCAAAGTTAGAGATTTTCATCACATTCTTTCTCCTTCATCAGCCGTGAGAGGCTTTCCCATATGTATATATATATATAGCACATTCCTTCTTCTTCATCAAATTAGAGGGTTTTAAAGTGAGAATTAGAAGGAACCAAATAAGAGAGAAATGATCTACGCGTTGAGGGCTCGAAATTGATCTGATCAAAATCATCTTCGGACAAAGTTGAATTTTTGGGAGATTTGAACATATGCATCGAAGTATGCCATATAGTGTAGGAATGCCATGATAACTTTTCACGTGCATTGGAAGCATGTCATATAGTATAAAGATGTCATGTTTGCATTGATGTAGGTCGCGTCGAGTCGATACATAGGATGGCTTGGGTATTTCTACTGAGTCGCCGTGGTGCTCACTCCCCTTCTCCAATCATTTTTACAGATAAGGCATCGGTCGTTGATGGATCTTAAAGAGCTCAAAAGATGATATCTATATTTCTTCGTTATCATTTATCTTATGTTTTCTTATGCCATGTTAGGACATTTATCGAACTTGTAATTCGGATTATATATGTATGAGCCATATTTGGCACTTGAAACCAATTGAGGACAAGATATGGAATTTATGTTTAAGTTGAACCTTTTTTCTTTACATAGTAGAATTTTGGTTCTATAGTTTATTTCTACATGTTCAACTTGTGAGAATGGTCCTGTTGATGGATTATGTTCGCATCAATGTCCAAGCATGTGTATGATTTAAAGGTTAATCATATGGAATGTATGAATGCTCTTGGATGAAAATTTAAGGCATTAGAATGGCCATTAGGGGGGACATGTGCCCAAAAGTGTTCATTTTGAATTCAATGTATGAATGGAATTTATATGTATAGAATGATAATTGTGTTAGCTTCAATTTGATAGCTTCATATTTTTAGGTGATTCAAATTGAGTTGAAAACTAGACATGTTGCGGATGATCCATGCAAAATTTTAAGTCAAAAAGACTTACGGATTGTGAGATATTAGAAATTGAAGTTAGGGTGAAGTTTTGTCTAAGGTAATGTTGCAGGATTTTGTTGGGTGACGAATGTAGATTATTGGATGTTTGTCGTTACTTCTCTACACTTCGTACAAAAATAAAACCTGCAAAAACTTTACTAAAAATATATAGTAGTAAGCAGGGTCGAACCACTCTCAAGTGAGATTTCGAATGAGCTCAAATTCACACACTAATTTATGGAATGAAAATTATTTTTTTAAAAAAAATATTTTTTATTTTGAAATTATAATGAATAAATGAAACTATAATAATAAAATAAATCTCAAGGGAAGGGAATCCACCACCATGAATCCACATAAATAAATTTTCTAATATATTCTTATCTAGTTTTTCCTCCAATAATCAATACACTTCACTAATCCAATTAGAACTTGGAAATATGAAGGAAAATATGGAATAAAAAAGAATGACTTGATTATATATGAGAGCGACATTTCTTTACTTAATCTGATGCACATTGGCTAGGTAAACAGAGGTAGGCATTCTTCGAATTACCATTATTTGGCAAACACGAAGAATCCTCCCTCTAATTTTAAGAAAATAAAAATCCAGAATAGAAGAGTAGAAGAATGCTCTTAGAAGAAAAAATTAGACAAAAAAATAAAAGAACTTACTTATATTTTATCATAGTGGCTTCATCACTCCCTTGAGAAGTGTGTTTACAAGAAAAAAGAAAATGAATACAAAAATATTATTTACAACTACACTTTATTTTTTTCTACAATTTCTAACTCCCTTGACCATCCCCTAAGACCCCCTATTTATAGAGTTAGAGGTGCATGGTTTAGGTGGAAAAAATTTAAAATACAAAATTCAAAATACAAATTTGAAATACCAAATTCAAAATTCAAAAACAAAAATTCAACATACAAAATTTTGAATTTAAATATCTAAAATTTGATTTTCATATCTTTAATTTCAATTCTGGACTACAGACGTCGCCGTGTACAAAAATATTTGATCTCCATATCTTTAATTTGAATTCTGGACTGCAGACGTGGCCGTGCAAAAAAGTATTTTGCAAAGTTTTGAACTTGAGACCTCTTGTGAAGTAGATTGCACAGAATACCATCCCTCCTACAATTCTTCTGATGTTTATCTTTGGCTATATATATTCTTTTTAGGCCTTTTCTGTTGCTTTTCTTCTTATTTGGAAATTAACCCCTATAAAACACAAAATGCAAAGATAAGAATATTTAAATAAAGTAAAAGAGTAATTAAAGACTTATTTTAAGATATAAAATAACATGTTTTGTGCACTTATCACTGGGCATTGACGGCGATCGATCCCCATTATTTATGGTGATCGATCACCCTTGTAAAAGGCCAAAAACTAGCCTTGGTCGACCTTGGGCGATCGATCCCCCTTTTCAGAGCATGCATTGTTCAACTATATTTTTACCTAACTTCAAATAAGCATATCTTCTTCGTTTGAAATCGGATTTAGATGATTATTTTTTTAAAATTAAGTATTTTTAAACTCTCTTTCTAATGGTTTTACTTTTAGACATATATTTTAAACTTACAAGAAGTTATTTTTCCGCACTTGTGTGATGGAATCATTTAAAGTGTTGTATGGTTGAGGCACATGGGGATTAGTTGATGTTGAGTTGTATATATATATATATATATATATATGATTAAGCTTTCATGGTAAGTAAAGGTTAAATTATTCATTAGGGTTTAAATGGACCGATTCACTTTCGATTTCCGGGAGTCGGGAATCTGGGCGTGACATAACATGCGACTAGAACTTTGTGAATTTTCGTTACTAATACTCTCAGTAAAAATTTTCACTTTTTTAATATGTAAAATGTCTTGATTGCCCCTATTATTTAAATGTATTTTAATATAAAAATAGTAAAATAGGAAAATGACCACAATACCTTCATGATAATATGCATTGGCAACTAATTTTCTATTTTTATGTTAATATTATTAATTATGGAAATAAATTATCACACCCCAAAATCTTGACCGTCAGGATTCCCCCGGTCCGACCCAAATCCCGAGTGTGAACCCGTTCACTCAACCCTGTGAACCATCTTAATTACGTACACACTCATGTATGTGTATAACTCAACATACACCACTACTAATTGACCCCTCATACCAATCCTTTCACCTCCAACTACCTACCACACCCCAATTTCCAACACCCGGTGAAAAGCAAAGGAGATGGGAGCGAATAGTTAATGTTAAGCCGATTCATACACATGAATCCCTCAAGTTCTAACACCCAACTCCTTGTGTATTTGAAATATTGAAATAAAACTTATTCCAATGGAAAGATAATTCAAATATATTCAATTTAAAAAAAAAATCACCTTAATCGGAGTTTTAACGAAGAAGTTATACCCCGTCAAAGTTGTGACATTGGACAGAAGCTCACAAGAAGTTTAAGGCATCTGAAACTTGTTTAAGACGTCTGAAACTCTAGTTTCAGGCATCTAAAACTACTTTCAGGCGTCCGAAACTAGTTCTAGATGTCTGCTTTCATGCCAAATCAACCCTTTGAACTTTCTGGAACTTTCAGTCGACGGCTAGGGATTTTAGTTTCAGACGTCTAAAACTTTCCCACCTATTGTAAAACCATCTTTTGAGTGTCCAAACCTCATCTAATTCAATTTCCAACTATATCAAAGTAACATGAGGAATTTTCAAACATAATATAACACTTTCAAGTCATATATGTATTCCAATACCATAAAATGGGTCCAACATACATTCGGAATACATCAATCTAAAAAGATAACCGAACGTCATTTCATTCACGTCCCCAAAACCTTACATATGCATAGTTAGTCTTAAATCATAAGTGAAACATCATCATTTAAAATATCTAGCATGCTATCATGCTCACAATTGTTTTAAACCATAATCCACGAACCACATATACCAAAAATCCATATTTTAATACATATAACCATAAAGCATAAATGATACATGTTCTCGGAATATAAATGGTCTTTACATGTTCATCTCATGCATATAATCCACAATCCGGACATGCATTCCAATAAAGCAACATAAGGTCTTTATGCAAAACTGGCACCGCTCCACGCCAACACTAACGTTAGGGAGACTCCATCACCTCCTTTTCATTTTCTGAAAAATATTAATCCTCATGGGATGAGCAATCACACGCTTAGTAGAAATGTCTAAAACATAATTCTGCAAGTTACGTAAATACCACATAAACATACATTTGTATTTAAACATATTAAGCAATTATACACATAACACAACCATATCATAAGCAAGGTAGAATGTAACATGATATGCACAACTCCTTCATCCTCTCCATGCATCCATTGGTCTCCGATCCCCGAGGACGACCAATCCCACCTATAGAGGGTTAACTTTACCGGAATACCTCTTGAGGATTACTTTTATCAGAATACCTCACTGCACATCAATCCATGAGGGTACCTTGATCGGAATACCTCATGAGGGTTACTTTTACCGGAATACTTCGCTGTTTTACCGAATGGATTCCACCGTTCATATTGAGCTCACCTCCCTCACCATGCCAATGAAGATGAACCCCACAATTTTGTCACATGTGCATTTATAATTTACAACCAATGAGGCATTTAACAACCATGCTTGTACAAGTTCACATCTAGATATCGTATGTGTTTTCAATGAGCATGTCTCACACTTCCACATTTCACATAATTGCACATTCTTCACATTTAATATAATTCATGAATTTCACAATTAAATCATACTCTTCACCCAAACATGTGTCTAAGACAATTTATCAAACACATAAGTGACACTTTCACAATTAAGCATAAATTCATCAAATTATTCCACAATTAAATTCCAACATGCTCATAAAATTCTCTAAGGCATTTATAAACATGTAATTGCATCAACTAATATTACTAACACATCTAAAAGCATAATTGAGCATGCTTTATCATTAAAAAACACCTAATTATACTCACATAGCCAATTGGTTGCCATGATAACCAATATACTCACAAAAACCCCGAATTTTATAGGTTAGGTATCCCTACCTCAAATTAGAAGAGCTTCCAATTGAATTCTCCAAATTTTAGCCAAAAGATCAACCTTCTCCAAAGTTGATTTTGGATTGATCAATCTCAAGCCCTTGACGCGTAGATCGTTTCTTCCTTCTTCGACGAACTCAAATTCCCACCCAAAGTCTCTTTAAATTGATGAAGAAGGGAAGAAGAAGAAGTTTCTATATACGTATATATATCTAATGTTGCTCACAGCTGAGGGAAGAAGAGAATAGGGCTGGGTGCTCTCCTTTGCTATTTATAGAAAAATGAACTATATATAATTACAACAATGCCATTATTTTTCCCTAAACCTTTCCGAACTCGTTTCTGGAGTTTCGTAACTCCTATTGACACGAAATTGATTCTGTAGCACGTCAAATATTTTACTTAAGTTATCCTCTGAATTTGAAGTCATTTTGACACTTTCAGATTTTCTGGGCCCGCGCCCCTGGGTTGACTGGACCCGAAAAAGTCAACTTTTACCAAACGCTCCGAAAACTTTTTTAAACCTTAAATAAGTTATCTAAACATGTATTCTACGTTTAAAACACATATACAATCATTTAAAGTCTTAATATGATAATTAAAAGGAAATTCAAGAAAATCGGCCAAAAATAGTCATGGTTCTTACATAAATAATTATATATGTGTGTGTGTGTTATACATATATTATTGTATAGTGTATATATATAGATAGATAGAGAAAAAGAAAGAGAAATTTAATTACTTTTTTATTTTATGTTAATATTATTATATATGGAAATAAATAATTATATATATATATATATATATGTTATACATTAGAAATTATCTGTTGCTCAGCGTTGAGCAATAAATTCTTCCACATCATGTATGGTAATCATTTACACTTAGATCATATCTAACGGTTCTTATGCTTGGTGTGTAAAAAATTTCATGCTCACCGGTGAGCAAGAGATCATTACTCTATTATACATATATTATAGTAAACTGTATATATATAGACATGAGTGATTTCTTGCTCACTGGTGAGCAAGAATTTTTATCCACACTTTCTATAGTGGCCGTTATATTAAATCTAACAGCCACATTCAAAACCCTATTATGATATTTCCCAAAACTACAAAAACCACTCTCGGTCTATTTTAAATTCCCAAAATTAATGTTACCATTTACTTAGTAAAAAATGTAATTACCAAAAAGGCATTCGAAAATTTTCAAACATTTGTCCCTATACAACTTCAAACTTCTTTTTATTTTTCCTAAATCAGCCTCAAACTTCAAAAATATTACTAACAACAAACTTTACAGAATAGTGCTTTGTGTGAAAATGACAAATATTAGTCTAGGTGGAAAAATATTATTTTTATCCTCTGGTGTTTCTGCCTAAAATATTTTTATGAAAGTAAGATTTTTTGCAGAATACACAGGAGTTACATCAGCCGCACCACTGGCCCTCATCCACATACATCACACACAAAAAGCATCCTTTACACATACAGGATTATTTGGATCATAAAAGAAGTTTTATCATTTTAGTCAAACATCAAAAAATTAATAGAAAAAATATTTTCATATAATAAGTTTTACAATGATGAAACAAATTGAACCTTAAATTTAATTCTAAATTCTTTCAGTTGACAACTCTTTATGCTAATTGAAATTTTATGTTCCAATTCACTTGAACCTTAAATTTAATTTTATTTAGAGTTGTGGCAGAAGGTGAAAAAAGGGACTTGATCCATAATTCAAATGTTTACTTTTTGTAATTTACCTTTTTTTTTATTACAATAGATACGTAATTGGTAATCCACCGGTAATATTAACTTTCTTAAATTAAAATAGAGAGTGGTTGGAATGACCATAAGTGAGTTTGGAATGTGACCGACCATTAGATTTAATCTAACGACCACTATAGAATGTGTGGATAAAAGCTCTTATTTACCGGTGAGCAAGAGATCACTACTCTATATATATATAGATAAAGAAAAAGAAAGAGAAATTTAATTACTTTTTTATTTTATGTTAACATTATTATTTATGAAAATAAATAATTATATATATATATATGTATACATATATTATAGTAAACTGTATATATATAGATAGATAGAGAAAAAGAAAGAGAAATTTAATTACTTTTTTATTTTATGTTAACATTATTATTTATGAAAATAAATAATTATATATAGATTACATATATTATAGCATATATATAGGTATATTCAAATGGGTATTTTGGTCCATGAGACGGTTGATTTAGTATTCAAATGGGTTAGACCAAAAGTCAAGGGACAACATAGTCATTTCACAGTAAAAAAGTGCTTTAACACAGAGTACTTTTGGCAGGAGGGGGTGTATGTGATATACGGCACAAACCACAGGGGTTGTTGGTGACAAAAATTTACAAAGTTGTAGCACCGTATCAATACATCAAACCTTAGGGGGTGTGAATGATATTTACCCTAATTTTTAATATGACTCAAAATTGAATTATTCTGAAACTTGAGCAAACTAGCAAGTAAACATATTCACCATCCCTTCTAGGTTTTAATCAAGCTTTTGCAACCATTTTCGCACCGCGGTACTCACAATACTAACTAAACCCCATTAAATCCCTTCACGTTTTAAAAAAAAAAATCCATCAACTTATCCACTTTTCCTTGGTTTACTGTTAAACCATAACGATAATATTACCATTGTGACTGTCATGTGCCAAATTTCATTCTTTATATGATCGAAAGGTCCCTTTAAATTTAGATTCTCTCTTCTCATTTTTGAGACATTCCATTACATACCCATTAATTCTTCAATTCATTACAACTTTTTCTCGCCCAAAAAATGGCGAATCATTTGAAATTTGGCTTGATCAAAATTGGTTTGATAGAAGTAATTTGCAATAAGAATTAGAATTTCTTCCATTGTAATTCAGTATTTTCAAACTTGGCAGTGGAGCAGTTCTGTAGTGTATTCGCTAGAGTTGCGAGAACGCCTTTCGACTTGCGAATTTGAATCTATCGATTCGTTTGGGTTTGAATTTTGTTTAGATGTTTGAAGTTTTGATGGATTCATGTTTTCACAAGCCAAAGATATATTCTCATATTTAGAGATTATGCTTAAGAGACTCAAGTCTGGTCGATTTCCAAAATTTTTAGAGTCCCTGAGCAAATTTTCAAATGTGAGGCCATATATATATAAAGTTTTACACGAACAAAAATTTTATAAGAGTACAGAATTTTTATTAAAATGAGACGATAAGCACATAAAACACATTAATGTTGAAAAATAAATAAATAAATAAATCGGTATTGGTGCTTTATAAATAGCACGATCCAACTCACATTAAAAAATTAAAAAGAAATATTTAACACTAGAGATAAAAGAAATTGGGCCTATAATTAAGTCATGTCAAATAATGAGCAAAATTTAGTTTAAATTTAGACAGAGAGTTGAGAGGTAGAGAGTTTAGGGTTAGATCATGTCATGTTTCAAAAAATAATGAGCAGACTTTAGTTTAGATTTAAAATGAACTGATCTAGAGTTTGGGCCTTTTAATTGATAAGTTTATAGTTGGGCTAGAATAATAATGTGGGACTTTAACATTTGGATTAGCTATAAAAGAAATTGGACCAATAATTAAAACACATGTGTATAAATGTGAGGCCTTCCAAATTTAGAGGCCCTTGGCGACTGCCTCAGCCAGGGTCAGCCCTGAAGAGACTCGTAGACTTGAAAACCCTTGAAATGGCTAAAGAGGGGAGATTCAACACCATTTTCATGAATACTAATTTGAACGCTCAAGTAATCTACATTTAGATTTAACTCTCTCTCTATCTATTTAGATTTAACTTTGTGCCAGATTCGACCGTCTGGACTTCCAAAAGAAACAACGAGCATAACAACAACGATTTTAAACTAGTTTTATTTGAGTTATTTTGATTCGAAAAGTCTCATTCCTTGAGAAATCGTGTCATAATCAGTATCATGTGTTGCTTTTTGCCAAATTCGACCGTCTAGACGTCTAAAAGAAACAACGAGCATACCAATTCAATCTTCATCATGTTTTGTTTGAGTCGTTTTGATTCAAAAAGAGTAATTCCTTGCCGAAATCATGAATGATCAGTACTGTATGGTGCTTTGTGCCAGATTCGACCCTATGTACTTCTAAAAGAAACAATGAGCATGACAACAATGATTTCAAACTAATTTTGTTTGAGTTATTTTTATTCGAAAACTCTCATTCCTAGAGAAATCATGTTATAATCAGAATCGTACGTTACTTTTTGCCAAATTCGTCCATCTAGATGTCCAAAAGAAACAACGAGCATGTCAATCTGATATTCATCTTGTTTTGTTTGAGACGTTCTGATTTGAAAAGAGCAATTCCTAGCAGAAATCGTGTGGTCACAACCGTGTGTTGCTTTGTCCTAGATTCGATCGTCTGGACTTCCAAAAGAAACAACGAGCATGCCAACAACAATTTTAAACTAGTTTCATTTTTATTTTGATTCAAAAAGTCTCATTCCTAGAGAAATCGTGCCACAATAAAAATCGTACATTGCTTTTTGCCAAATTCGACAGTCTAGACATCCAAAAAAAACAACGAGCATACCGATCCGATCCTCATCCTGTTGTTACCATACACGTTTTCAAAAAATTAATAACATTCTCAAACTCCATCTTTGTTTGTGAATAAAGATTGATAACAATCTTTCGTGATTTTTTGAAATACTAGAACTCAAATCTGTTATTAGTGTTGAATTTTTTATTGAGCGCATCATAGCGTTAAGCTACCTATGGATTATGGACTAGCTTGATTCATTTTTTTTGTTATATAATAAAATTTGTTTTTTAATTGTTTAATTGCTCTACCTTTTTGAATCAAATATTGAGGATATAGTATTCATTTGTTGTTTCAAACATTTGAATTCCAAGTTTTATTATTATTTCATTAATATAGAAAGCATATTATGTATATTTTTGGAAAAAAAGAATAAAATGACAGAAGAGGAGGGTTGAAGAGAGGTATATGAAGAACTCTACAGTAGACTTTTATTATGGAATATATGGCAGCATTGTCATTTTTTTTAATTAAATAAGATTTAGAACGCTATAATAATTTTATGGAACGCAAATATCACTACACATTCAAAAAAACAGTTCTCTTAATTCCTCTAACCTTTTTTTTTCCCTTCTCTCGTCTTTTCTTTTCCTTCTTTCCTTCTCTAGCTGCGTGGTCTCTGTTTTTTCCTTTTGTTCCATGAATAGTGATTATTACTCATCTCTCCTTTCTAGTTACAGAGATGAAAGTGCAAGAGCAATCATGGGGATTCAAATTTTGGTCATGTTTATTTTCAATAAATATCATAATTTACACAAGATAATTTCCTCAAAAGGTCATGGAGAGAATAAAGTAATTATGACAGTAATCCTCGATAAACATCAAATTAAACTTCGGAAAATATAGTAAATCTACTCCAAATTTGGTAAAAAATTCTTACAATATACTAGGTACCAACATGTCTCACCAATTCTCGTACCTAGTTGATGTATAGTTCTTTTAGGAACTCTTTCTAAGACCTTGTCAATGTATGAAAATTTCATTTCATTCAAAAACTGTTCAATTTTTTCATACAACTTATATAACCAATTTTTTATGCCACCTGTCTCTTTCAATTCCAATTTATTTGATCACACGTGAATTCAGACCTGCACTTATTTAAAGCAATTAGTCAAAAATATAATATGTAAATAAACATAAATCACAATATTGCACTCCCAATAATTATTCCACAAATCATATATTCAAATAACATAACTGAGACAAGATTAATGAGAACATTTATCAAGCTTCCCTTTATCAAAAAACATGTATTAAAACTTATATATTCATATAATCATACAACATATGAATCACAACCCAAGAACATACATAAATCAATGAATTTTACAAAAAATAAATTATATGTTAAGAAATTAAAAAAAAAGAAATCTAGAATAGATTCAAATATAGTAAAATTCTTTACGTCCAATGTTATCCTACAAAAGACCTTCTATGATTTTTTTTTTTCCTTTTTCTCTTTTTTACTTTTCTTTATCTACTTTCTTCTCGTTATATAACTCTCAAACATTTTTTTCCCTCCCACCTTCTCTCGCTCACTCTATATCTTCTCTTTTCTCTTTTTCCTTTTTTCTTCTTTTTTTTATTCTTTTCTTCTATCTTCTGGGCCTCTGGCTACCTCCTAACCTTTTCTTTTTTCCTTCTCTTTTCTTTTTTTGGTCTCACGTGTTCTCTGTTTATCATTTCTTTTCATACATATATAATATGTATATGGAAAGCTTGTTACTATTTTATGGAGAGTAATGATGATAAGTAGATTAAATAAAATGATTATTCGAAGTGACTAAAAATTAACCATTAGAAATGAATATGTGTAGTCTATCCAGTTAGTAAAATTAAGATTAAAAATAAAATGGTATGTGATACGTATCATATAATGGATTTTTTTTTAAGTATTATTAAAAAATTGTCACAATAAAAAATAAAATAAAACTATGGCAAAAAATAGATAAAAAAATCATGGCAAAAAATATGGTAACATTAATATATATTTTTTGTTTTATAAAATAATGCAAAACAATAAAAGAAGAACATGAGATAACATGCTTCAGCAGAGTCACGGAAAAAAAACACTGTAGGCTCGATTTCTACTTTATTTCTAAGGTTATTTTTTTCGGAAATTCAAATTTAATGTATAAATAATAAGATACGTACAGTGTAGGATGCTTTAAGACTTGGGCTTCCAAACATACTTGGAAGCCCGAGGCCCAAAACCTCAAAGACGAAAGAACTATCCTATTGTGCATACATATGCACTGTACAAACCAGGCTAAAGCCCAAACCAATGCCCGTTATCTAAATAGCATTTAACAAAATCAATCAACGAGAGCTTATAACCTTGCCTGCATTGATTCTTTAAATTGTAGATACTTGAGTCAGTTTTGGATAAGCAACTTGATTTTGTTGTGTACAATGACTTTCAAACATCTTTTGTTACTGAAGATTCGTGAGTTACATTCCAACCGTTGTTGATGAAGTTCCATATGGTCTCTCCCTTTTATTGATGAGATAACCAACTAATCAGTTCTGGCCAAGTACACTCCCCAATGTAGAATCTACATTTCTCCTGAATAAACTACCATATTTGATTTGAGAATGCACAATCAAAGAAAATGTGAGACGTTGATTCACGTGCAAAAGATTCCACACCCAGGCGATGTGGGATTGAGCACCCTGTACTCTGTCAGTGTGGTAGCTCAGCCCAGTGTCTGTCTTCGCACCCGCCCACTCACACCCGTCCACAAGGGTTACTACAATCCACCCCCCTACGAGGTCCGACGCCCTCGTCGGCACACTTACTTCCGGCTGGGTTCAGGCTCTGATACCAATTGTAATACCCCGCTCCAACACATGGTATGATATTGTCCGCTTTGGGCCTGAGCCCGCACAGTTTTGCTCTTGGGTTTTTACCCCAAAAGGCCTCATACCATTTGAAGAGAACATACTACATATAAGCACATCCCCTTTTCCACACCCAGGCGATGTGGGATTGAGCACCCTGTACCCTGTCAGTGTGGTAGCTCAGCCCAGTGTCTGTCTTCGCACCCACCCACTCACACCCGTCCACAAGGGTTACTACAATGTAATACCCCTCTCCAACACATGGTATGATATTGTCCGCTTTGGGCCTGAGCCCGCACGGTTTTGCTTTTTGGGTTTTACCCCAAAAGGCCTCATACCATTTGAAGAGAATATACTACATATAAGCACATCCCCTTTTCCACACCCAGGAGATGTGGGATTGAGCACCCTGTACCCTGTCAGTGTGGTAGCTCAGCCCAGTGTCTGTCTTCGCACCCGCCCACTCACACCCGTCCACAAGGGTTACTACAATCCACCCCCCTACGAGGCCCGACGTCCTCGTCGGCACACTTCTTCCGGCTGGGTTCAGACTCTGATACCAACTGTAATACCCCGCTCCAACACACATAAGGGAATTCCTGGACTTACAGAAGAAGGACCGGGCAATCGCAGGGTCGGAATAGGAGTTCACCAATTTATCTTTGTTGCACCTGAGGAGGTGAACACTGAAGGTAAGAAGGTGAGCTATTTTGTGAAGAGATTGATTTAGACTACTTGACAAGTCATTGTGGGTAATCTAGCTTATTCCACTTACAGTCAGGTGGTTAATGCTGCGTTGCAGCACTGTCAAATAAGGTGGGATTATAGGAAATGATAGGGGAGAAAAGAAATGATAGATACTCCGCTAGCCAGATAGTGGAAAAGAAAAATGGAAATAGCAGGGCAATCTATTCAATAGATGAACTATGGAAGGGTCTACAACGTCATGCCATATGATGAGCAGACTCCTTAGGCGATTGAGGGTAGGGTTCCGATAAAGGTTAACTTTGATCGTGTTCTTATTTGAGACTGAGGAATCTCACTCTTTTGTATCTCAGTCGTTTGTTAGGATATCAGGTATACTTACTCAGTCATGTAGTTCTCCACTTACTGTGACTACACCATTGGGAGTTAGTACAATATTACGGAAACACTGTAGTCAAAGTCATTATAGGGTTGGCAATCTCAGGTTCTTGGCAGACCTTTTGGTCCTAGACATGAATTCATATGATGTTATACTCGGGATGGATTTGTTATCACATTATCATGCCTATGTCAATTGCCATGATTAGGAAATTCGTTTTGTTATACCGAGTCAGGAGGTGTATTTGGTTACTAGACCGCAATCAAATGAATGGTCTAGAACTCGCCTATTCTTTAATAGTGAGGAGTCTCCGGAAGGAAATACAGTTTTTACGGATCCCATTCCAGTGGTACGAGACTTTCAGGATGTGTTTTAGGAAATTCTAAGACTACCACCGAGTCGTGAGATAGACTTTGTAATTTACCTAGCTTCAGGCGCCAGGCCTACTTCTAGGTCAGAGGAGGATCATGCCAGACATCTTTGTATCGTTTTGTAGACACTGAGAGATCACAGTTGTAGGTAAAGTTTGAGAAGTAAGATTTCTGGCAGAGGGAGGTGAAGTTCTTGGGTCATATAGTATTTGAGAAAGGATAGTGGTAAATCAAAGCAAGGTGTCCGCGATATGGAGTGGGGGCAACCTAGCTCACCCACGGAGATTCGTAGTTTTCTGGGGTTAGTTGGTTATTGTTGTAGGTTCATTAAGGGCTTTTTCAAGAGTGCTAGCCCTCTCACCCATTTACCTAAAAAGGGTGTGCTTTTCGTTTCCAATTATTCTTGTTAGATGGCGTTGGATGAGTTGAAGAACAGGTTGACAACTGCACCTATTCTAGCTACCCTTTAGAGTGGCTTTGAGTACTTGGTATGTACCGATGCGTCATTTTAGGGTCTGGGGTGCGTGTGGACTATGCCTTGAGGACCTGGTGACATTATCTCTTGGGAAAGACTTTTGTTCAGCAACTATAAAATGTTGCAATATATGTTCTCACAAGAAAAACATTGATGATTTAGCTAAATTTTTTTTGTAGCGTGTGTAATGGTTACACCTACTATTAGTTGGAGGGTAATTTCAGATCAACTTACCGACCCGTAGTGCGTAGAGAAGGTGGCTGAGTTAAAATCTGGATAGGTACCATTTTATATAGTGGGTACAGATGGGGGCAGGCATGATAAGTGAGGCTTACAGTTCTCAGTTTTTGGTACGCTTGAGAGGGGATAAGATGTACCAAGACATGAAATGACAGTTTTGGTGGGTAGGCATGAAGAGGGACATAACTATATTTGTCTCTAAGTGCAGCAGTGGTCAGATGATCAAGATTGATCACCAGAGACCGCCGGAGTCTTTGCAACCACTACCTATACCGGAGTGGAAGTGGGAGAGCCTCTCTATGGATTTCAATGTGGGACTTCCCACCACACAACGAAACCATGATGTTATTTGGGTGATAGTAGACAGGCTGACGAAATTATCACATTTCTTGCCGTACGCTTGAGTTACACCTTAAAGTAGTATGCGAAGCTTTACATTGTAGAGATAGTGAAGCTTCATGGTGTGTCTTTGTCCATTATATCGGATAGAGATCTGAGTTTTGTTTCAGGGTTTTAGAAGAGCTTTCAGCAAGTAATGGGTACAGCTCTGCACCTCAGTACAACTAATTACCCTCAGACCGATGGTTAGACTGAGAGGGTTAATCAGATTCTGGAGGGTATTTTGTGAGCATGTGTACTTAACTTCAAGGGTAATTGAGAGAATTACTTGCTGCTAGTTGAGTTTGTCTATAATAATAGTTATCAAAAGACTATTGGTATGGCACCATTTAAGGCTCTGTACAGACGACTTGTATATCGTTGGGTTACTGGTTGGAAGTTAGAGAGAATAGGTTTTTGGGTCCTGAGTTCATCAAGGACACGTCAAAAATAGTTGTCCTTATTAGAGACCATATGCGGACTGCACAGAGCAGATAGAAAAGTTATGCTGACCAAAGAACTCGTACACTAGAGTTCAAGGTGGGGGATCAGGTTCTATTCAAGGTTTCTCCCATGAAGGGAGTAATGTGGTTTGGAAAAAAAAAAGGGGGGGAGGTTGTCACCTCGTTTTTTTGCTCCTTTTATGATTACTGATAGGATCGGGACAGTAACGTATATAGTGATGTTACTAAACACAATGCACAGGGTGTATCAAATCTTTTATGTGTCTATGTTATAGAAATTCTGAAAGGAGGATGTTATTGATTAGCACATTGAGGTTGGCGAGATTGAGTTGCAGCTAGATCCAACATATGTAGAGTAACTGTACTGTACTCATAACCATAGGAATCAATTCCCTCATCTTAAGACTATTCCTTTAGTTCGGGTTCAGTGGAGTCACCACAATTAGGTGGAGTCCACTTGAAAAAAAAAAGGAGGATGAAATGAAAGCAAGGAATCCAGAGTTTTCTTTTGGGTATGAGCTGAATTCCGAGGACGGAATTCCTCTTTTTAGGGGGGAAGAATGTAATACCCCGGAAAATTTAGGTGTCAATTTAATCTCTTTACATTATTACTTTATTTTATTAATTCATGTTAAATGTTTTTTTATATAAATTATTATTGTATGTGAGTTGCTTGTCTTTTATACATGCATATTGTCATTTTATGTGAATTGGTATCAATTGTGTGTTATTTTATTTAAATGTTTTGGGTTGGGCTAGGGAGGAATTTGGGATAGGATGAGTGGGCTAAGGTTATGTTTAAAATGATGGGCCTAGGGTTGTAATAATATTTTTATTGCTATTGTTAGTATTATTAATTTGATTTTTAATTAGTTTGAGGAAAATAAATAAAAGAATAATTAAAACAAAAAGGAAAAGAAAAGAAGAAGAAATTAGGGTTTTCCGTTGTTTTACGCACAGAAAACCTGAGGAATATTAACCACTGATAACAACAAGCATAGATGCAAAAGAAAGAAATAGAATAATTGCTAAAAGCTGAACAGAAATCCCATTGAACTGAAATAATTGATAAATAAATAAATATATTCTGGTAATACAATTTGGAAGTCCCGTAACCCAAGGACCCCTTAACCAGAAAGAACAAAAGTTTTTAAATTCTAAAATTAATATCAACAATCAAAGTCTCAAAAGTTCATAGTATGACTCTTGAAGAAGACAAGTTCCTACCCTGTAACTGATGAAATGAGACGTCTGCTACAACCAAATCCTAAAACTCTATCCTCGCGGTGGAACCTGTCTGAAATCTGAAATATCAACACAGTGGGTTAAACCCACGAGCAAGTTCTATCTACTACATCCCAATCAGAGAACCAATATACATACCCTCAGTATAAGGGACACAAAATAAGTCTATAGATTTAACCCACAAGTTATTCTTTTACCCAGTTTCGTGTTTCCAAAACAACCGTCAATATTTATAATATTCCACCCAAACCCTTATTATGCAAACGTGAACACATTCCTTATGTTCAGCAGAAATAAACATAATATAAAATAATATCAAGTTTAAGCAATCCTAACATGCCATCATTTAATCTTTTGATACCTTAATAGGTATAGATATATACATACTAGTCATTTCCTATTTAGCTCATGTTTTCAGAAGTAAAATTATCTTATACATTGTTCCAACACACCCTTATCATCCAACAATGAACACATTCTCTAAGTTCAAAATAAAGAAAACATGTGCATACACATATAGATACCTTATTAGATATGGGCGATCCTGACACGCCAAATAAAATGTATAGATACCTTATTAGGTATGGGCAATCCTAACACGCCAAATAAAATGTATAGATACCTTACTAGGTATGGGCGATCCTGACACGCCGGGCAATCCTGACATGCCAAATAAAATGCATAGATACCTTATTAGGTATGGGCGATCCTGACACGCCGGGCAATCCTTACATGCCAAATAAAATATATAGATACCTTATTAGGTATGGGCGATCCTGACACGCCGGGCAATCCTTACATGCCAAAATAAAATGCATAGATACATTCCAATATACAATATAAAATAACAAGGTGCATTATGATTTAAATTTGCACAACCGTTATTTCAAATCATCCAACATGAAATTATCATCATAAGACAAATCGTTCACAAGTAGACTATAATCAAGTATTTGATGGGCATTTATATCCTTAAAGGAAAATATATTCCAATAAACCAAATAACCCAAGCATCCATTATAGAAGCAATTTCCCAACTCAACCTTCAATGCACTCAATTATATGAGGGAGTCTAAACCTAACTTTTATCTAGGTTTCTGGGCATATTCTACTGCTAAGAACCCTATTAAATCATGCTGAAATTTTCTAGAATTTTTGAGAATTTTAAAAATTATTATTCTAGCAAAAAGAAAATAAACATAATTCGAGGCATACTTTTACAACCAACACAATCACAAGGGAGACTCATTTTGACATGAAATTTAAAACCCAAGTGCATTTTAATCCTATAAAGTTACCTAAATTTTTATAGAATTTTCTGGAATTTTAAAATATTTTCTAAAAATAAAAGAAGGTGAAAATCCAACTTTTAGACACTTTAAAAATAAATTGAACAACAATGAAAGATTATTTTGAGTTGAAAATTTAAACCCAAGTGTATTTATCCTCCAGAGAATTACAGTAAAAATTTGGGAATTTTTGGAATTATAAAAGTATTTTCTAAAATTACAGAAAGTGAAAAACCCAACTTTTGGACACTTTAAAAATCAATTGAACAACAAGAAAAGATCATTTTGAGTTGAAACTTTAAACCCAAGTGTATTTAGCCTCCAGAGAGCTACAGTAAAATTTTCGGAATTTTCGGAAATTTCTAACTATTTTCTAAAATTAAAGAGGCTGAAAAATTCAGTTTTTAGACACTTTAAAAATTAATTTAAAGATAATGGTAAATAATTTTGATATGAAATTTGAACCCCAAGCCCCTTAAGCTCCCAGGAAATTTACATAAAATTTTGGGAATTTTTAGAATTATAAAAGTATTTTAAAAAAATGATTTTTCCAGATTTTCAAGTTTTCCCAAAAATTTCAAAAATACAAAATAAATATCAAAATAATTCGGAATGGGCCCATATTGGACCCAGAGGTGGGCCCCCGAGAGTGGGGCCCGAAAATAATTTCCGGCCACCGGCCGGTGCCGGAGCCGGCGGCACGCGCTCCCACGCGCCGGCGACCTTGCCCCCACAATTTTTTTTTTTCTTTCTTCCTTCTTCTTTCTTCTTCCCACGGCTGAAGCTTTAAAGCTCAACAATGGTGGCCGAACTTTCCGACCATTTTCCGGTCACTTCCGGATACCGAATCGCGCGTATGAATATACCATTGAACTCGTCTCGATCTAATCTACGCATTGGTACCAAATTCACGCCCTCTCATGGCCTAAATCAAAAACGCCCAATTTCAAGTTTCGAAAATCTAAAATTTCAAAGTCAGATTCCCATCAATCTACCCAACGGTTTACAACCAAATTTTCAAGAGTTGTTCTAGGAAGTAAGATCTACCTATTGATCGGAACAAAATCCCTCAAAAATGATAAACACAGTAAACCCAAATTTCATGTTCGTATATATATATACCCGCCTATACAATCATATATGCATGTATATACATATGCAAAAATTTCCTAAAATAGTACCAAAACTCCAAAATCCTAATGTTTAATTCACAGAATTATTCCTAGCATGCCAAATCATTTAATGTCATAAATAAATGCATACAAATTTCTAGCAACATGTTTATACAATTAGCATAATTAATTCTCACAAAATTTATCAACAGAGAAAACAACATACAATTATATACAAATTTTCAAAATAAACACAATCCTCAAACCTAGACTATGCATACGGATTCAAAGGGAAAGAGAAGAATCAAACTTGCCTTTTTCCTGACGAATCAACTTGTTCACCTGATCGTCACTCCCTTCTCTCTTTCGTTTACTCTCTTTTAATTCTGTGCGTAAAACAACGGCAAACCCTAATTTCTTCTTCTTTTCTTTTCCTTTTTGTTTTAATTATTCTTTTATTTATTTTCCTCAAACTAATTAAAAATCAAATTAATAATACTAACAATAGCAATAAAAATATTATTACAACCCTAGGCCCATCATTTTAAACATAACCTTAGCCCACTCATTCTAGCCCAAATTCCTCCCTAGCCCAACCCAAAACATTTAAATAAAATAACACACAATTGATACCAATTCACATAAAATGACAATATGCATGTATAAAAGACAAGCAACTCACCTACAATAATAATTTATATAAAAAAACATTTAACATGAATTAATAAAATAAAGTAATAATGTAAAGAGATTAAATTGACACCTAAATTTTCCGGGGTATTACAGTTGAGCACATAATTGTTTGAGGAATGTCTAAAAGATACTAATGGGTGGTCCATTGTTGCAATCCTTCCTTGTACTGCTAGCCATAAAATGATATTGCATCTAGAAATTGAACATTAATTCCAAACAAAGTGATACCAAGGCACTGCAGGTGCTGGATTGGATAGAGCTCTGGTGGAGAAAGACCCATCCGAGGATGGGGCACCAAAAAAAAAGTCCATTTGATGTGGGGAAGGTATGGGTGCTAGATATAGATCAGGGAAAATAATTGTCAAGCTTGATAGGAAGTCCCATTTACTGGCCACTTGCTGAAATGAAAAGGGATAATGTTTGATTTTTTGATATTGCAGTTGAGGTGATGGTGGCTTCATTTGCTCTGAGGATGAGGGGGCCATTGTTGAATCAATTATCTTCCTAGAACCTGGTGGTGGTTCTATTCCCCACCCTGTGTTTGATCAATTGCTAACCAATGTGCCTTAGCTGAAGCGTTTTCTTCCAATTCCATGACCAGACCATGGTATGTTAATTGACCATAAATCTATATTTCTCATAAGGTGAACTTCGACCCATTGAGTCCATAGGCTATGCTTGTTGTCAGAGACAATGTTCCATAGGTGTCTTAGTGTTCCAGTTTTGTTGATTAGTTCCAGATTTGGGATGCCCAAACTCCCACTAGGCTTTGGCATACAAATGTTCATCCAAGCCACCTTTGGACCTCTGCGTTAACCTCAATTCCTGTCCAAACAATTTTTTTGCAAATCTTGTTGATGTCAGCCAAAACAGACTTAGGAAGGATCAGTATGCTAGACCAAAAGATATGCATACTAATAAGCACAGATTTGATAAGTAAAAGTCTTGCTGCATAGGATAAAGCTTTAGAGGTCCACTGCCCAATTCTTTGGGTGATTCTGCTAACCTAAACTTTACAATCAGTAGCTTTTAAACTAGTGGTCATGAGAGGTAAACCTAAGTGCCTTATAGGTAGGAACCCTTTTTCAATTCCAAGCAATTGTAAGATGGATTGTTCTGTATTAGAATCAACCCCTGAACAAAAAAAAGATGGCTTTTTAAATGATTTATAGAGAGGCTAGAAAGGTTAGTGAAAAGGTTAATTGCATTTTTTAGGATGGTTAGAGAGGCAAGGTCACCATGGTAGAACATTAAGAGATCATTAGCAAAACTGATATGGGAGATGCCCATTTTTTTGCATTTCCAATGGTTTAAAGGTGGGAGAGGCTGAAATAAGGTGCTTAGTTATAGAAATAAGAACTTTCATGGCAATAACAAAAAATAGAAGGGGAAATATAGTCACCTTTCCTAATGCCTTTAACCCCTTAGAAGTACCCCGGGAATTTTCAATTTAGGGATATAGTGTAGCTAAGAGTAGTGAGACAAGTCTTCACCCAGATAATAAGTGTGGAAGGGAAGCCAAAAAGGTGTAGGGATTCTAGAATGAAATCCCAACCATTGGTGTCAAATGTTTTCCTAAGATATGGCACATTTTGGGGTTTTGGACTGTTTATGATATCCATGTAGGATTTCCTATGCAAGAAGGATGATGACACTGATCCTCCTGTGTTAACAAAGGCAGATTGGTTAAGGTCAATGATGTGGAGGCAATGTAAGCCTAAATTTATGCAATAAGCTTAGCAATGCACTTATAGATGAGGTTGCAATAGGAAATAAACCTGAAATTATTTAAGGAAGACGGGTTGGGTATTTTGGCACTAAAGAGATGTAGGTTGAATTGAGCTCCCCTAGCTGTTTGCCATTATGAAAAAACTCTTTGATAGCAGAGATCATATCTGATCCCACAATGACCTATGAGTGATGGAAAAAATAGGCATTATACCCATCAGCCCTATTAAGACTCAAGAAACGTGATTTAATTTCATCATTTGATGGAATGGATGATAGTTGAGGTAGTATGTGTGAAAGGACTGATTTTTGTGATGAAGGGAGAAAGAGATTGTCTGTTTGTGAAGGGAGGTGGTTTACTACCTAGCGGGCACTTGAAGTGTTCAACAACTTCTATTTTAATTAGGTTATGGTCATCAATGGTGTCCCCATTTTCAACCTGTAAGGACAAAATCTTTTTCCTATTTAGTCTTAAGTTGAAACACTTGAAGAAGTATGCAGTATTGCAATCCCCTTCTTTGAGCCATTTTTGTCTTGATTTCTGTCTGTGACATTGCTCTTCTGCAAAAGCTAAATTGCAATATTCGTCTGCCAAATCCTTTTCTTCTTTTTTTCTTAAAATAGGATTTAGAGTGTCAATGTCAAGGGCGATTTGGCATTGATCCAACTTTCTCTTGGTTTCAAAAACCAATGCAGTGAGTTGGGAGATCTTTATCCTACAGGCATGCATGCTTCAAAGGAGTTTTCAATAGCTTTAATTTTTGAACACTCCTATACATCTTAATGCGTATAATAGGAGTACCCCAAATGATTTCAATAATGGGAAGGAATTGAGGGTTTGAGGCCCAAGAATTAAAGTACCTGAAGGGGATTAGCCTTTTTGGAGCAATAATTCCCAACTTGATGAAGATAGTTGAGTTGTCAAAAACACAAGGAGGTAGGAAGATGCACTTTGAAACATGGAACTTGCGAGACCATTCTTCATTTACAAGTGCCCTGTCAAACTTCCTGACAGCTACACTCATACTCTCGTTATTCCATGTATTGAATTCCAGTGTTACCTTCAATCTTCAAAGTTTGAGTTAAACAAGCAATCCTTAAATTCAGTCATGGAAGAATTTCATCTAGCAGACCCTACTGCCCTCTCTAAACTATTTGTGATTGCATTAAAATCTCCCAACATAAGCCAATGAGCACTAGAGAATAAACTTGAGTGTAATTCTATGTTTGACCAGAATGATCTCCTGTCAACATTAGAATTGGCACCATAGACAAATGAATAAAAAAATTGTGTATGGTCAAAACTGGAAGAGACAGAACAGTGCATATTATGTCTTGTGGACTGAATGAGGTTTAATGAAACTTTGTCTAGATTCTACAGTATCCAAATTTTTCCCAAAGGTATATGAAGCTGTGAATAGAATTAACATTGACAAGACTAATTCTCTATAATAGAAAGGATGTCCAAGCTATAAGTTGCTATTAACTTCTTGATTATAACTACTTGGATAGGTTGTTTAAGCCTCTGATGTTCCAATGGCTAGGTTCATCACCCCTTGAAAGGAAATGCATTTAATTTCTTTTGCACTCTTAACAGTCATCTTTTTTTAAAGGTGTTTTCTTTTTTCAAGGGGTAGTCCCATGATGTTGATTAAGCTTTGGCTACCCACATCACTTGAAGTGGATGATCCTTCAATACTATCAAGGTTTACAGCCTCACCCAGCAATGTGTTACGCAAATTTATCAAAGCAAGTGAGGGTGGTGGATCGGGGATGCTATTTGGGATAGTGGTTCAAGAAGATTGGGTAGTATATAAAAGGAGAAGATGGGGAAAGATCAACCATAAGTTTATGGTGTTTCAGGTTTACAAATGTTTTCAGGGATGGACCACCATGTGTTTTCTGTAGTGATAAAGGTGAAGAATGGGTGGGATGGCAAATAGGCTCATAGTTCATACATTCCTCAAAGAGATTGGGAGCTGGGATAAGGAGGAGACCAGGATGATCTGAAACAGATAAGTGACCTAAATCAGCAGGATATTCTGAGACAGGTGAGTGGCCTGATCAGAACCAAGTGGTTTAAGTGGTGATGGGCTTGGTGCTTGATCAATATTGGCATCATGGCCACCTGAGTAAGCTTCCAGGTTAAGGTGGGTTTTTTTCAAGTAAAGGTTAAAGACAAGAGGTGAAAGGTTGCATGGTGTTTAGTGAGACAGGGTGAGACTGATGGTGGTCAATGCATTGAATGGGAGGGGTCGTAGTTTGAGGATGGTTTAAGCTTCGTGTGGGTGAGAGTTGGGGACTAGGAGAGGGTTTGTGGCTGGTGTTTCTTTTTCCTGTGGGTGATAACTTACCATTAAGTGGCAGAGTCCCTAATATTAGTGCCTTTCATGGGAGAGCAAGTAGAGGTGGAGTGGCCCAGCTTTGAGCAGTGAGAGCAGTATTTGGGTAGACCTTGGTACTCCAATTGCATACGATTATATGTTCAGTTCTTGAATCATTAACTTCTGATTCTGTCGCTGCTATTCCATATAATTACATGTTCTGTTCTTGAATTCATCAGAATTTAACTTTTATGATTTGTGAATTCTATTTGTTGTTGTGTATTGAGTTATGAATTCTGGTATTCAAACTTTCATGATTTTTAAATTTTATATGTTGCTGTGTATTGAGTAATGAATTCTGGTATTCAACTTTCATGATTTCTAAATGCTATATGTTGATGTGTGTTGATTTATGAATTTAGGTATTTGACTTTTATGGTTTCTAAATTTCATCGTACTGTATTTTGATTTCATATCTCTAAAAATTGAGTTCTGATTTTTGAAATTCATATTGCTGAAGTTGCTTTAATGTTTCTGAAATCTCCAATTTAATAAACTGTTTTTGTGAAACTTTCTGCTATTTTCCATCTAGTGCTTAGTGTTATTGTTTGCTGAAATATTACACTTGCAAGCTGCTGTTTGAAATGTGTTTTGGCTGGATTTCTCATTGCTGTTGCAAATATTGCTTTGTTGAAATATTTCACTTGCAAGTTGCTTTTTGAGAATCAGTTTTCTGAACTCAATACTTCCTAAACTTATTTCTAAAATCAGCTATTTGACAATCTGTTTTCTGAACTCTAGATTTGCTGAAAATACATGGTGCCTTTGGTTTATTTGAGTTGCTAATTGTTATACTTGGTTCCATAATTGTTGTGCTACTAAAATCTACTCTACTGCAGTCTTGTCAAAATTAAGAACATGTACAAGGTCAAAAATATCATAATAGTCATCTAAAGTAGATACCAAGCTGAATGGAAGTTTGAGTTGCTGAAAATGGGATTCTCTAAAAGAACAGTCATCTACAAGTCCTTGGTTGCTACATATAAAGTTATTCTTATTGAAATCTATCACTCCTGAAGTTCAACTGTTATCATTTGCCAAAAGTTTAAGTAGCCTTACCATCCTCAAGCTGTGCTTTGAAGATTAACTATCATTAAAGCTTTAAGAGTTGTTGATTTGTACATTATACTGTCTCCACAATATACTACTTGTAGTCCAAGTATAGAGATACTTTGGACAGGAGGAGTTAGAGAGATTTGTAGTGATTTGGTAAGAGATAGCTTGAGCTTTGGGAAGCCTGGGCTGGGTGAGAGCAGAAAGCTTGTTGTGAGTATTGGTGAGAGTGGTTTAGGCCTAGGGAGGCTGTGAACTAGGGTGAGAGCTAAAGTGATTATGTGCTGAGTTGGGTGAGTGAGAGAGTGATTGATGAATTACTGTACTACCTTTTCAGATATAGTTAAGCTCAGTTTTGGCTTGACAGCCAAAGAGGATGTTTTCCCCCAATGGGGTTTTACCTCTATAAATACTCGTGTCAAATTAATTGTGTGATTATTTTTGGTAGCCATACTTGTAGTATTTGGAAGAAATATCGTAAAACCTATTCACCCCCTCCTCCTCTAGGTTCTTCAACTATCATACTAAAGTCCCTTCAATTTGTTGATCTTTCATTTATAATAGGCCTGGACTGGCAGTTATTTCTTGAAAACATTACTTACAATCAAGCTTTATTTAAGTCAAATTAAATATTAAAATTTCTTCTAATTTTGTTTTTTTTTTCATGGCAATTTGGATTAATTGATTTCGTTGAATTTTTTCTAATAATATTGATAGCAATTTTTAAATATTCAATTTATGTTATTTATTTTTTTGCCTTATGGACAATGTACAGGCACACAATTATGCTAAATACTGTCTGATATCTTTTGTGTAGGTGCACGAAATATGTAATATTGAATATGTTAATTTAGATGATTTCTTTTTCTTGAGTGGTAGATATAAATTGTTATTCAATATTTCATTCCCTAAAATGTGATTAGATAATTATATAAACTTTCTCTTTGAATGAGTATTGGAGAATCTTTTCAAAAGAAAAATAGAGTCACCACCCTTTTTAGGAAAAAAATATCACTCATCAAAGAGAAGTGATATAGAGATCAACCTCAAGGATCTTCCTGCAGATCCTGTACTATGAAATCAGATATTGGATTACAATCCTAACTTCTGAGATCAAATTCATAGAGAATATATACAAAGGAGTGCTTGCCAACCTCGAAACCATATGTTTCCTTATAGAAAATTTGGGCAATACCTATGACGATTCAACCGGGCATGGTTTAAAGATTATATTTGGGTAGGATATAGCATAGCTAAAGGTGAGGCATATTGTCTATGTTGCTATCTCTTTAAACCAAATATTGGAGAACAATCGGGTGGTGATTCCTTTGCTAGTGAAGGATTTTCAAATTAGAAGAATAAATAAAGATTTGATAAACACAGTGGAGGTCCGAATAGTTCTCAGAGTCAATCTTGGAGTAGGTGTCAAGATTTAAAGAATCAAAAGCAAAACATCCAATCAGTTTTCTCCAACCAATTAAACAAGGCGCGAATTGAATATCAAACTCAATTGACTGCATCAATTAATTGTATTCAACACCTTTTACAACAAGGGTTTGCATTTCGTGGTAACGATGAAATTGAGAATTCAAGCAACCAGGGGAATTTTCTTGAGACATTGCAGTTTCTCGCGAATCATAATGAGGATATTAATGTGGTTACATTGAAAAATGCTTCTGAAAATCTCAAATTAATGGCACCTAAGATTCAAAAGGACATTGTCAATGCCACTTTAATGGAGACTATCAATGTTATCATCAGAGATATTGGCAATGCTTTTTTTTTTTTTCTATTCTAATTGATGAGTCTTGGGACATTTCAAGAAAGGAGCAAATGGCTTGTGTGTTATGCTATGTGGACAAGAATGGGTAAGTAGTTGAATGTTATATATGTCTTGTACATGTTACTGATACCACTACCATCTCACTTAAGACAACGATTGATAACTTATTTTCTGGACATGGGCTGAGCATTTCTAGTTTGCTTGGGCAAGGTTATGATGGAGCTAGTAATATGCGCGGCCAGTTCAATGGTTATGATGGGGCTAGTATTGTTTCTCTTCTCGCTTTTGTTGCTAATGTTGTGAATGTAGTTGATGGTTCATGTAAACATTGTAATATACTTTGAGAGAAGCAGACTTCCATACTTACTGAGGCACTTAATAGTTGTGAGCTTTCAAGTAGGTAAGGCCTAAATCAGAACACTTCTCTTAAACAATCTAGTAATACACGTTGGAGTTCACATTATGACACTTTGATTAGCGTGATTACCATGTTTCCAGCCATGGTTGGTGTACTTGAGACAATTGCAAAGGATGGGTCATTTGACTTCTGGGAATTACAAATGATTTGCCGAAGGCACTTCAAAGGAAAGATCAAGATATTGTAATTACAATGTCCTTAGTCAATCTATGCAAGGACCGATTGCAAAGAATGAAGGAGAGTGAAAGGATTCTTTACTTGATAAAGTTTCTTCTTTTTGTGTCAAGCATGATATTCTTGTTCCTAATATGGATGATACATTTCTACCTCTAGGAAGCACACAACGTAAAGCTCATGAAAATTCAAACTTGCATCATTATTGAGTTGAATTATTTTATGCCGTCATAAATATGTAACTTCAAGACCTAAATAGTCATTTTACTACAACGAATACTGAGTTATTTCCTTATGTGGCATGCTTGTCTCCATATGATTCATTTTTTGCTTTTGAGAAACAAAAACTAATCTGCCTTGCTCAATTTTCTTCAATTGCTTTTGTGAAACTTGGTGATCAACTTCAGAATTATATTATGGATGTATGCTCTAGTAACGAGTTTGAAGGATTAAAAGGGATTGATGATCTTACAAAAAAAAATGGTTTAAACCGAAAGGGACATGGTACATTCACTAGTTTATTTGTTTGTGATATTGGCATTAATCCAACTAGTAACTAAAAAATACAGGCATTTGTGGGTGCAATATGAAAATGAGTAGTTTAGATATAATCAAACTTTCGATTAATCCAGGCACTTGAGATTCTCTAGATGAAGACGGCTTAACAAGGCCATTCAAACAAACATAGGCCAACTAAATGGTATTCCCATAGCAAATGGGGTTATTAATTTTCTGTTTATTGGGGCAAAAGAGGTAGGGAGAAAATGACCCGTTTGATCAAGTATGCTACCAATAAATTTCTAGAAAGTCTAGGGTCAAATGCAATGAATTGTTTCAAGATCAACCTCAATTGTTTTTCTTTTATTGAATTGATCCTCAGCATAACGAAATTCACTTGATTGATACATGTACACCTATCAATTCGATATATATTCCAGATATTTCATTGAATCATGTAATGAAGAGATTCTCCCTGTCCTTTGAACCAAATTCTTGATTTTTGACAACTTCTTGATTCCTCTTCCCAAATTTCTCATTTATGAATTTCCTTGGCTTAACGTGAGATAGAGATAGGCATATCTCATTTTAACAATGAATTTTGGGGTTAGCGGGCTTCCCTCGTGGAATGGCCTAGGAGTGAAGTTCAAAGGCTTGGCTTTCAGGCTCAGATTTCGTATTGGCAATTTGTTCATCAAGCCTATTCTCGAGCCTATATCTACTCTCTTTTCTTTTAGAGGCGTACCTCTCCATGAGATTGAACACTTTACCAAGGATTGAATCCAAAGTCAAGAACTCTATTGACATATTGGGTGAAGGTTCAGTTGCACAAGGTCTATAAATGCCGCCCACCAGCCATGGAGGAATGATAGAATCCTAGTTCGACTATTAACTCATTTCTGATGTATCATCCTATAAGAATTTCACATTCATTTTTGACTGAGTTTTTGCTACGAGGTTGCTAATCACAACTTTTTGTATGTGCATCTTTAGTTAGCCCTCATGCATAATAGAGGTAGAAATTTTCCATTCCCCCGCTACTTTATGCTGGGTAAGATCGGGAATTCCAATTATAGTTTGCGCTTTCGGCCTCTTTTGGTTTGAGTTTTTAGTTTGTGGAAAAAGAAGGGATGTTAAGAAAGTGCCAAAGATTGGTAACTGCCCGAGCAAAGATTAGAAAATATGGGGTTGAATAGAGTGGTACGTGAGTTGGGTTTAGGTTTAGTAATGAAGCTTGGGTTGAATTTGGCTTGGGATTCTAAACACTTATCACAACTGTTTATTGTCTGTGTGGTGGAGATGACTCATTGTTCTTTCCACTCTAAATGACCATTTGCTTCTGAAACATTAGGGGTCTCAATTCCTCTATTAAGCTGCTTGAGGTTAAAAAGTTCCTCTTTGAATACAAATTGGGTGTTTTGGCTCTTCTTAAAACTAAGGTGCAGAAGATTAATTAGGATGTTATCTTCAGATACATTACTTGTTCCTTTCCTAATCACTGGAGACTCTTAGATAACTATAACAACTTCCACAATGGGCAGAATTTAGATTATTTTTAACTCCTCCATGTTTAATCTTCACGTTGTTGAAGAATGTGAGCAGGTTATACATTGCATTACCTGTGAAAGTGGTTGTTCTAGCTCCTTTAATCTCTCTTTCATCTATGGTTATAATTCTCGATTGGGCAGACAGAATCTTTGGACTAATCTACATGCTCACTCTATTGTCACTCATCAACAAGCCTGGCTTCTTGGGGGTGATTTCAACATTGTGTTAAATGTTAATGAGAGATATGGTGGATCAATCAGATAGACTCCTAAAATGGCAAACTTCAGGAAATGTGTTAACTCTTTGGCCTTTGAGCATCTCAAATTTTTAGGTATCTTCTTTACATAGTCAAATCAAATCATTGGCCATGCCAATATCTCCCGAAAGTTTGATAGATCTTTGATTAACCCCTTTTGGAATGCTTTATTCCCTTGCTCATTTTGTAATTTTCTTCCTCAAAATGTCTCTGATCATAACCCTTGTATCATCACACTTGGCCCCAAAAATCAGCCAATAGCATTGCCCTTCAAAATCTTCAACTTCTGGTGCTCCCACCCATCATTTCTCGACACTGTTAGTACTCCTTGGCAATCACCTATCAATGGCACTCCCATGTACATTGTTACTCAAAAACTCAAACTTCTCAAATTCCACCTCAAGTCCCTTAATAAAAAAGTTTACATTGACCTCTCATCCAGGGTGCAATCCTCAAAGCAAAAGCTTCTTACATACCAAACGAACCTTGATTCCAATCCATCTGATGCCAATCTCAGGATCCTTGAAAAAGGTTTTCTTCAATCCTACACCCACCTCAGCTTATGTGAAGAAAAACTATGGAAGCAGAAATCCAGAGTCAAATGGCTCTCATCAGGTGATAGAACCACTGTTTTTTTTTTCAAGATGGCTAACTGCAGGTATAACCACAACAAAATCATTTCAATTGTATCATCTACTGGTGAGAAAATTGTTGACAAAACTTCCATTAATCAATCTTTTGTCAATCAATTTCACTCCTTACTTAACACCAACCCTTCTTACCCCTGCATTCAAGCTTTAGCTTAACACATCTCACACATTATTTTATCTAACACCCTTTTAAACTTTACTGCTATCCCCACAAACCTTGAAATCAAACAGTGTCTCTTCTCCCTTGGTAACAACAAATCCCCTGGGCCTAATGGATACACCTCCCTTTTCTTCAAGCAAGCCTGGCCCATTGTTGGTCCTAATATAACAAATGTCATAAGATACTTCTTTGTCTCTGGTAAAATTTTAAAGGAAATCAATTGCACATTGATTGCCCTTGTCCCCAAAATTCTGAATGCTTTTTCTGTCAATGATTTCAGACCAATTGTATGTTGCAACACCTTATACAAATGCATCTCCAAACTCTTTGCTAATAAACTCAAACCCATCCTTCCTTCATTCATTAACAAAGCCTAAACAGCCTTCATAAAAAATATGAGAATTGTTGACAATGTCCTTCTTGATCAAGAGCTCTTAAAGGGCTGTCATAGATTCTCAACTCCTCCTAGATGTGCAATCAAAGTTGACTTACAAAAGGCTTTTGATTCCCTTGGTTGGAACTTTCTACTGGATTCTCTCCTATTGATGGGATTTTCTTCTTCTTTCATACATTGGGTGAAATTGTGCATTACTACACCATCTTTTTCCATCAGCATCAATGGTGAGATTCATGGTTTTTTTAGAAGTAGTAAAGGTATTAGGCAAGGTGACCCCCTTTCTCTTTGTGCTTGCAATGGAGGTTCTCTCACAAATTCTTGACAAACTCACTCTCAACAACCCTGATTTCACACATCACTGGAGATGCAAAAATCTGAATCTAAGCCACCTTATTTTTGCAGATGATTTATTGTTATTTGGCCATGGTTCTTTTAGATTAATCTCTGTTCTACATTAAGGGCTTGAAATTTTCTTCTCCCTCTCTAGTCTCAAAGCTAACCTTTCCAAAAGCAATATCTTCTTTTCAGGTGTCTCTAATCATCTTCAGAAAAGCATCAAGAACTCTCTTCAATTCAACATTGGAGAGTTACCTTTCACATATTTGGGTGTTCCACTCATCTCCAGCAGGTTCACCTCAACTCATTGTTCATCTCTTGTGAGCAAACTCATGGCTAAGATAAATCACTGGTCAAACAAGCTCTTAACTTATGCAGGAAGATTGCAGTTCTGCAAAGCAGTCCTTTCTAACATCTAACTCTATTGGATGAACATATTCATCCTTCCAAAACAGTGTATTACTCTCATCAATTCTCTCTTCAGAAAGTTATTATGGTCTAGATCAAGTACCATTAGAAGGAATTCCAAAGTGGCTTGGTCCCAGGTTTGTCTTCCAAAAATTAATGGTGGTTTGAGTCTCCCAAACTATGCTGTCTTGAACAAGGGTACAATGCTTAAACATATTTGGTATCTCTTCAACAATCCAGAAAGTCTTTGGTGCAAATGGATTCACTCTTATTTTATAAAACAGAAAAGCTTCTGCGATGTTGATATACCATTTTATTGCTCATGGTCTCTGAGAAAAAAATTTCAACTAAGACCTCTTACCAGACCCCTTATTACTGTTACTATTGGTAATGGCTGCCATACTCATTTCTGGTTTGACTTTTGGTTAAATGGTGCCCCCCTTGTCAATAGATTTCATCATTCTCCAACACTTAGTGCTGCTATTGGTCGATATTCCATGGTAAGTTCAATCATTCTCAATGGTCAATGGAACATACCTAGACCCTTACAAAGAATCTTTCCAGAATTAAGAGATTCCCACCAGCTTCTTATCCTAAACATCTCCTCCCTTGACTGTTTTCTTTGGCTAAATCAATCATCATTCTCATTTGCATTTACCATGCAAAAAATCTCTTCCTTTCCCCCTCCTCTAGACTAGCCCAACCTTATTTGGTTCAAACATAGCATCCCTAAACATAGCTTCATTCTCTGGATGGCTGCTCTTGAAAAGCTCTCCACCCTTGATAAATCCTCTATGGCTTACAAACATATCCCAAATTGTTGCTCATTTTGTTTAGTGGCCAAAGAAGATCACAACCACATCTTTTTTCAATGTTCCTTCTCCTCTGCCATTTGGAACCATTTCCAAAACCTTTGTAACTTCCATACTAACCTTAATTATTGGTAGTCTACCCTTACTTGGGCTTCAAATGAATGGACTCACCCCACCTTACATCTTTCACACAAACTTGTCCTTGCAGCCTGCATTTATGCAATTTGGACTGAAAGGAACAAGAGAGTCATCAAGAACAAGTCCTCATCCACGCATAACATTATCAAATCCATTACAGAAATTATCACATTGAGACTTCATTCTTGCTCCTTTAAGGATTGTTTTGCAGCCAGAAGACTTGCAGCAACATGGTATCTTCCAAGCTACACAGTTAGGCCTTCAAGGAAACCACCCGACCCAACTCTTCTCAGGAACTGAACTTCTTCTGCCACTGTTATTTGATGTAATCTCATTGTTGTTCCTCTTGTTGCTTCGCAAATATTTTAGTTCTTGCTTATTTGTTTTCATTTATGTATCATCACAATGGTGCTCCCTGTAGCTTGACAATTGCTACCTTCATACTAGAGCTTCTTGTATATTTTTCTTATCAATACACTTACCTTACCATAAAAAAAAAAGTAAGCGAACTCCTTTTATCAAGTCCTATTCTTCTATTTATTCTGATTGGGCTCTGCCCCTAAATTTGGTAGATGATTATTTGCCATATCTCGCACAATTTATCTTCATAAAGGCATGGGAGGGGATCGCTCGAGATATGGCATATACCATATGCTAATACTACTTCCTTGTATATGCCACGTAAGTCGATTCCAATTTCATACAACAAAATGTACCCTCTTGTTCTATACAAACATAAGGATGTGGACTCCTGTTGTGAGTTTGAAATTTTTGTAAGGACATCAATTTGGTGATACAGCTTCTTTAGTTAAACAACTTATTTTTAAGACAATATTGGTGTTTGACATCACTTCTTTTGTTTCGAAGTAAAATATTTTGTAAAGTACTAAAGTAAGTTTTTATAAGAAATGATAAACTCCACGAACCCAATTCACGAATTTGAAATCAAATGATATGGCAATTTAGCTGCGAGCCCATGTGGAGGATTACATGTCAACCTGTGTGTTTTACTAATTGGATTTGGTCTCTCTTCTACTCATACCCTAAATACCGAAATGATTTCTGCAATTCTAAATTGATCTTATAAAGTGTTATCAAATATATAATTTCATTCACCTTACTCGAGCTTTCAAACCCTAAACCTCCATTACATCAAACATTAAAACTCTATTACATCATATACAGTGTGATGCCACCACCACACAACCTGCAACCCAGTTATGCCTTCGTTTTGTGTGTGTGTGTGTGTGTGAATGAAATCTAGTCAGTATCTAATTGTCGATGATAGTAGTGATTAATGGCAAAACTTGATTTATATTTCAATGTTATCAGTTGGTCATCAAGATGCATGATCCAGAAGGAGGCATATGCATAACAAACTTGTTTGGTTGTTAGAGTTTGATAAATCAATAATGAATCATATCATAAATTGTCGGCCACATGATTGCCACAAATATGCCACGTTATTGGTCACATATATTTGTGATATGAATCTTGAAATTATTTCGAGATGTGTAGCACCGCTCAGTTTTTCTCTTTTATTTTCCAGCCTTGGGCAACAATTCCAAAATATTTAAAGAAAGAAATAAATGAAAGAATAAGTCTTCTACTCACTTAACCTCTCTTGGTTTCCTCTTTCAATCACTACGTTGCATACAAAATGGAGTGGAATGTCCATTCCAACCATTCATTTGTTTGGTATGAATTTTAAGGTAAGAATGGTCATTCCCTTGGAATAAAAATTCATTCACAGAAATGCATTTCATAATTAAACCTAAGATTTAAAAAAAAAAAACATATTACCAAAAAACCCTTCACCCCCACCACCACTTCCACCACCACACCGACTCTATCACCACCACCACACCGACTCTACCACCACCACTACCATCAGCTCTGCAATTATCACCACCACTTCCACCGCCGCCACCCCATCACCTCCATATCGCCATCTTTCTACTCCACTACACCACCATCTTCATATCGCCACCACCTTCCACCATCGTCGCCGCCACATCACATCGCCATCACATCCACTGCCACCTTCCTCCACCACTATACCACCACTTCTACCGCCACTACACCACCTCCACATCGTCACCTTCCTCCACCACCATCTCCACGTCGACACCTTCCTCCACCACCACCACCTCTACATCGCCACCTTCCTCCACCACCTCTATTGCCACTCCCACATCACCACATTCATCCACCATCTCCACATCGCTACCTTCCTCCACTGCCATACCACCACCTCCATCGCCACCCCCACCACACCACTCCACCACCTCCACATCGCCACCTTCCTCCACCACCACCACCTCTACATCGCCACTTTCCACCACCACCTCCACCGCCACCACCACCACCCCACCACCTCCACATCGCCACCTTCCTCCACCACCACACATTTGTTGGTTTAAATTATTTGTCACTAGGAGGGGTATTTTGAAGAATTTGATTTAAATTTTATTTCATTACTACCTCATTTCATATTTACAACCAAACAATAGAATGAAAATGATCATTCCATTTCCAACTTCATTACATTTCATTCCTGTGTATCAAACACATCATACATCCCTTCTCTTTCCTCAGTACTCTCTCTCCTCTGACTCTTCACGAAAAGCCTCTCTCTCTCTCTCCATCTCTACGGTGCCCTATTTTGTTTTGTAAAATAACTTACGAAATATAGATCAGTAAATTATTTTTAGCTACTTGAGGTAAAGTATTTTCTTTGTAACTATTTTTTCAATTTTTTGAAAATTATCCAAAAAAAAAAATACATTTCAAATTACATTTTACGTCAAAACAAATGGATGTACTACTCCTTTATTATCTACTTTGAAGAAAAATACATGAAACTAATTTTCTACCTTTGCAATCCCAAATTGCTTCAGCGTGTAAAGAGTTTCTACCTTCAGGCCCACTATAAGCTGGTGATGTACGTTTTCCTATATACTGTTATCATCCATGTTAATAATCTATGATCAAATTTTTTATAAGTCCTTCACACCAAGGATCGTGAAGGAGATTAAAACCAGAACTAGCTTATATTCTGAATAAAGTCATAATACAAAAATAAAGGATATCCATAAAAAAATGGATATTACATCTTACTCCTTAAATAAATTCGTTTAAATTACTGTGAAGGTCCTGAATTGACCATTTTCTTTCCATGATAAAAAATTTCCTTCCTATAAATAGTTATTCAATTATTCCTAGGGATATAATAAACTCAACTATATTGCTTATTCAACTAATCAATACACTTCATCTTCCCTAATTCAATAAAATCATGCTCATAATCTTAATATTATTAGTTCACAATAGACTAATTGCTTGACAATTTTCATTCATGATTTAATTGCAGGGTTAAGTGCAAAAAACCCTTTTCTTATATATAGAATGTGCAAATAACTATTTGATGTTCAATTAATTCCCTACATTTTAAAATTGTTCAAATAAAGACAAATCGATAATTTGCATTTACTGGAATTTACAAATGACAAAAATACCCTTACTCTATCTTATTATAAATAAAAGGGAGCTTTTATTGGCACTCCATGTAATACCCCGCTCCAACACATGGTATGATATTGTCCGCTTTGGGCCTGAGCCTGCACGGGTTTGCTCTTGGGTTGGTACTTATGAGACAACGTTAATAGTCAGCTCCCCCAGTGGTTCCATAAATATTCCACATTCACAGTATGAACATTTATCAAAATATAATCCATTTAACATAGAGATACACTTTCTCGTTAATTTTTTTGAAAAAATCCTATACCTTACACAAACTATTCTAAGGTTTAGCTTGGTGGGGTCTGGGGCAGTGCCCTAGAGCCCAAAAAACTCAGAATTGCCACATTTAAAAAAACATTTATGTAACAGTACACTACGCAGTTTGTATACATTTCCTATCAATTTTAGATGTTACATAAAGCATTTACTTATATAAACATACAATGATCACATAGAGACAGATTTATACATGCAAATACAATTTCAGAGATCTATCATACTAGTATATGCAACTCAGTTTATAGCATGTGAATACCAATACAGATATATAACAGATCAATACGTGTAGTAGATATAACATGGGACATAACAATATATATATCACAGTAAATTTTCATACCATAAACATATAAATCCCTAATTATTTCATACCAACACACCTAAACCCTAAATATCCACAGAAGAATATGTATCAGAGGTGATAAGGGAAGAACTTGCCTTACGAATTTTTGGGTAGTACCGGGTATTCTTCAGTGCCCTCCCTAGAATATGGTGGTGATGGCATGAAAGAAATGGTTTGTGATGAAGTAGATGACTGATATTTTTATATACGTTAGAGGCACTTAGTTTACTAAGTTTGGCAAGTTTTAAATTTTTATCTACCCAAGTCGTGATTCACAAAATATAAAACGTGTCAATACAATATAAACTCAACTTATGATAATGTAAAGAACTTTTAACTTAGAGGATCCTTGTCCAATCTAATTACCATGTATTTAGGATTTATGAATGACATTCATAATTTCATGAATCTCTGAGTTACGACAACTTTGTTTCAACACCATTTAAAAGAGCATTGGAATTAAAGTTCGAGTAAATTCACAAAACTCTATGTACTATTAATTTTTATGATCATATAACTCTCCCCACTAACAAATAACTCCCTAAATTAACAATACTAATAATTTAAGACCACTTCGGAAGACTAACTTGACCTCATTGTTTAAATATATATATATATATATATATATATATATATATATATAATGTTTGTGTGTAGAGACATAATCTCAAAAAATGTAGATTACTTGGGGGTAAAAATCATGATCATAATAACACAACTGTATATATTAGTGTATGCCCGTGCCTATGACACTATCATGCACTCGCACCTGATCGTTAGATAAAGTGATTTTAGACCGTACATAGCAAAAGATATTTTGGACCACATCATTAATTTTTTAACCACTTTTGATCGTTAGATTGAATTTTTTGTCTTTATTATACCAAGCTTCTATATTATATAGCAATATTATTTCAAGGTTTTCAAGCCTACGAGTCTCTTCAGGGCCGACCCTGGCCGAGGCGCTCCAAGGGCCTCACATTTATACACGTGTTTTAATTATTGGTCCAATTCCTTTTATAGCTAATCCAAATATTAAAGTTCCACATTATTATTAGCCCAACTATGAACTTATCAATTAAAAGACCCAAACATTAGCGAAAATCTAAACTAAAGCCTGCTCATTATTTTCTGAAACATAACATGAGCTAACCCTAAACTCTCTACCTCTCAGCTCTCTGTCTAAATTTAAACTAAAGTTTGCTCATTATTTTTTAAAACATGACATGACTTAATTATATGCCCGGTTTCTTTTATCTCTAGTGTTAAATATATCTTTTTAATTTTTTAATGTGAACTGGATCGCTGCACTCTTATAAAAATTTTGTGCGTGTAAAATCTTATGTATAAAGGGCCTTACATTTGAAAGTTCACTTAGGCCTCTCAAAATTTTGGGAATCGACTAGACTTGAGTCTCTTAACCAATCTCTAAATATGAGAATACATATTTGGCTTGTGAAAACATGAATCCATCAAAACTTCAAACATCTAAACAAAATCCAAACCCAAACGAATCGATAGATTCAAATTCGCAAGTCAAAAGGCGTGCTCACAACTCTAGCGAATACACTACAAAAGTGCTTCATTGTCAAGTTAGAAAATACTGAATTATAGTCGAAGAAATTCAAATTCTTGTTGCAAATTACTTCTATCAAACTGATTTTGATCAAGCCAAATTTCAGATAATTCGCCATTTTTTTGGTGAGAAAAAGTTGTAATGAATTGAAGAAAATATGAGAAGAGAGAATCTAAATTTAAAGGATCCTTTCTGCACACGACAGTCACAATGGTATTATTATCATTACGGTTTAACTGTAAACTGAGGAAAAGTGGGTAAGTTGATGATTTTTTTTTTAAAACGTCAAGGGATTTAATGGGGTTTAGTTAGTATTGTGAGTAGCGTATTGAGAAAGTGGTTACAAAAGCTTGATTAAAACCTAGAAGGGGATGGTGAATAGGTTTACTTGCTAGTTTGCTTAATTTTTAGAATAATTCAATTTTGAGTCATATTAAAAATTAAACAACCACATAGAGCAAGTAAATAAAGTATAGAGATAACACCGGATATTCGCAAAAAACCTAGAAAGGGAAAAATCACTGGTGAGGCTGTACTCCCGGAGAACCAAATCCACTATCGTCAAAGCAAAGTATAACAAACTCTGATCCAAACTCACATCCAATTCACTCTATCAAAAATTTGATTCTGAATGCCTCAAGCTTACTCTTATGACTCTATGTCTAATTGCTGCAGACTTCAGACTAATATCATAATCTTTGCAGAAAGGTAACTGGAAGAACACGGATACTCCGCAAATATTATAGTCCCCTTTGTAATTAGATTGACTTCTCCTTTCTCACTGACAAACAGTTGAGAAGAAACCAAAACGATTTGGTAACTTAATCAATAAGTAATATGAAGTAATCTTCGTACATTTGATCAAGCAGGGAGAACTATAGTCCTAAATCACTCAGTATATATAGGTGTGCTCTCAAAGAAATAAAAAAAAAAATTTAATAGAGAATTTTTTGTCCTAAAAACATCTCAAAGTTTTCTCTCTTTAAAACAATGATTTTTGTAAAGCGTAATTGTAGAGAAAGTATATGAGAGTTTATATAGACAATATGGACCTATATTTACTTGAAAAATAAGTTTAAAATCATTTTAGCACGTTTCCAAAGTCCTAAGTTTATTAGGAACCAAAATCATTCAGAAAAGCAAGTTTCTAAGTTAATCAGCACAATCTAACTAAGTGCAACCAGTTCAAGATGAGTGCAACTGGTTGTACTTTGTAAAATCTGAATTTTTGATTTTAAAATCCTAGTTTTCCAAAATCAACCTCTCAAGTGTAGTGTAATGTGTCCTAACACACTTACCATCACTAGGACATGTTCTCACTTGAATTAATTGACTTGTATGCAATCTTCACTTGGAACTCCATAATCAATTCCAAGAATTACAACTCGATCATATTAGGTTAGACACCTAAATTTGCCAATTGCATACAATTTAGGATAAAATGCACTCACACAACTCGAGGTTTGTCCTAACTACACTCACATTTATAATTTGACAAAACTTACACTCGCACTCATTGAGGTTTGATGTATGATTACACTTAACCCCAAAACTATATGTATTGTCTACATTACCTTTCCATTAACTGAAAAGACATTTTTGACCTCATTTTTCATGTTTAAACGACTACATTGCCCTAACTTTCCTTTGAACCTTAATCCACACAAACACACACACATAGACACACACACACATATTTGCAGCACTAGATTTATATTGCAAATTTTATTAAATATATTTTAGTATAAAATAAATTCAAATTTAAAATTACCAATTATACATAATTGTAATTCTTTCAAGCTTTATGAATCTTAATATGATGATGATAAAGCTTCATACACATACACATATATACACAATCATCATCACATTGAGATTCATTAAGCTTGAAAAAATTACACGTTTATATAATTTCTAATTTATATTTTAATTTATTTTTTTAGTAAAATACATAATATAGCATATATTAAAAATATATTTAATAAAATTTGTGATATATTTCTAGTGCTGCATATATATATATATATATATATATATATGTGTGTGTGTGTGTGTGTGTGTGTGTGTGTGTGTGTGTGTGGTTTAAGGTTAAAAGGAAAGTAATGAAAAGAAACATAGTCTTTTAAACGTGAAAAATAATTTCATAAATGTATTTGCAGTTAATGGAGGGGTAAAACAAACAACACATATAGTGTTAGGGTTGAGTGTAATCATGCATCAGACCTTAAGGGGTATAAGTGTAAGTTTTGTCAAATTATAAATATGAGTGTAGTTAGGGCAAATCTCAAAGGGTGTGAGTGTATTTTGCCGTTGTAAGATGAATATTTATAATATAAGAGGATTTCTTGATTTTACCCCTTCAAAATTTTCTTGTGGCTGATTAATTTTTCCATTTCATTTGATGACTTCAACCATTCAATTTGGAGAAATTTTCAAAAAATTGAGTATATACTCTTCAAAGTGCTTTGAAACACAACACATTCTGGTAGAGAGAATTGGAACTCTCGAACTAGAAGGAAGAGTTCCCTGAAAACACATAGTGGAATAAAAAATCAAACGGAATTTTGAGTTTGAAATGTTTGCACCGAATGGGGGAGCTGAAGGATGCTCCTCCATTGAAGTGACCCCTGTGGATTAATTGAGGTTGAGCAAAATAGCATAGACACGGAGCGTCGGAGACGATACTTACAATATAAATATGTCAAGCTGATACATCAAATCCTAAAAATGTATGATATAGACTCGGCCTAAACAAGGATAATACAAAAATAAATTATCTTTAAAAATCTATTAAATAAGAAAATTATAAAACTTTAACTAATTTATAGTTTCCATCCTAAAGGTACATAATTTTGAGGAGAAAGTTGTGCTAATATCCTAAGATTATATAATAGTACATATTCTATTCTAGATCTCCCACCTGTCATTATAATTGTATTTTTGTTTTATGTGAAAAAAAATATCGTAAAGTGATGTGACGCGTGTTTAAAGTCAAGTTTTTTTTTGTATTAATGAAAAGAGGTTGAACACATTGAACTATGCTTATATTATTTCCAAAATTGTTAAGTGTTTGTGTCATATAAAACTTGTATTGGAGAGTACTGGATGTGTTGCTCAAGTGAAGAATAGATGGATGATGAGTTTAGGACCTGTGTGGATAGTCGAAAGGCCAAACGGGCGAACTGAAACAGTTTTTTGGTGTAGTTTTGTTGTGTTTGTTTTGACTAGAAAAAAACCTTTGTTTGATTTGAAATGACACAACTCACAAAAATCATCAGCTGATGCTCTTTAGATACACTATTTTTCATGCAAATTCTATCATCTATGGCTTCGAATTTGTGTTTTTTCAATTTTGGCAGATTTCAAAATTTTGTTAGAGCTTAAACAGATTCGATTTGTGCTGATTTTTGATAATTACTATTTTTTAATAACTAGGTTTCTTACCTAATTTTTTTAGAGTTTTCTGAGAAATTTAGTAGTTTCCTTGTATAGTTAATTTCCTAGAACGATTAGATTTATGAGTAATTAAGGCCTCGCTTGGTTTGCAAAAATGTTTTCAGTTTTCAGTTTTTAGAGAATCCAAACAGAAAATAGTTTTCAATTTTTTCAGTTTAAAAATCTGCTTGGTTGATAAAATTACAAAATAGTTTTCAGAGAACAAAAACTCATAAATCTAATTTAGCTGTATCTATTGACAAGTTTTCAGAGAACAATTTGTACTTTATTTTTTTTAAATCTAATAATGCAATTTTGATTAATAAGTGTTAGAGGTGCATTACTTTTAAGCTACTGTTTTTAACTTAATAATTCTACTTGGTACTGAAAATAATTTTTTGAACAAATAAAATAAAAAGAATTGCGCACTACTATAATAAAAATATATTTTTCACTAATTAAAGTAATTCTCAAAGTATATCAAACAAATGAAAGGAATACAATTTTTTTTTTGGTGAAAAGTAATTCTCAAAGTATACAAATTAAAAGCCCAATTACAATTAAAGAGTGAACAACCCCATCTTAACAAATTGTATATCAACCTAAAGCCCAATACAATTAAACAGTGGAAGACAATCCCATACACTGTAATAACTTATAAGGGAACTCTGATATATTTATATATAAAAACAAGAATAACAACAGGAGGTGTCGGCAGAGAGAGAAAATGAAAGCTAGAGAGAGAGAGAGAAATGCAAACGAGGGAAAAAAACCCTTAGAATTATTTTAACGTTATGGAGACATCCAAGAAGTATTGGTCAACCCTGTAGAATTATTTTAAAGTTATGGAGACATCCAAGAACGATTGGACAACCCTATAGGATTGTTCATCAAATAATTGTGTTTGAATTGAAATGTTATAAATACGTGTGGGGGCCAAATTTAAAGTGGAATAATGCTAAGTCGTCAATTCCTTCATTTTTTTTTTATAATTATAATCGCATTTTATTATGCTAAGTCGTCATTATAATTTTTTTTATAATTATAATGACATAGACCACATGTCCCAAAACGATCAAATAATAGAGGCAGAGGCAGAAGGCAGAGGCAGAGGCCGGCATTACCAATCTCAAAAAACAGTTATTCTGAATGGATTCTTCGTTGTATAGGGCTGCGAAGGAGGGCTATGTGCATATGATTCCGCGAAATGAGAATGAGCTTGAGAACCAAATAAGCCCCAACAAAAACACACTACTTCACGTGGCGTCCATGTTTGGCCAAACACAATGTGTGAAGGAGATATTGCGACATTGCAGTCGGTCACTGTTTTGTTCGGTGAATGTCAGAAATGAGAGTCCACTTCAGATATCGGCCAGGGAGGGACACTCCGACATAGTACAAGTTTTGATTGATCATGCAAAAGCATTGGACGAGGAGATCGAAGACGGGATTGGAGTGACCAAGGAGATGCTGAGGATGACGAATGTGGATGGGGACATGGCCTTGCACGAGGCTGTCCGAAATAAAGATCTTGTTGTGGTTGACATGTTGACCAAGGAAGATCCCGACTTCTCACATTTATCCAATATTGCTGAGGAAACTCCACTTTACTTGGCTGCAGAGAGAACTTATTCTGATATTTTGTCCAAAATCTTGGAGAATTGCACAGCACCAACTTACAGTGGCCCTGAAGGTAGAACAGCTTTACACGCTGCAGCAATTTGGAATAGCAAAGGTAGAAAGCAAATCTTTCTTTTTCTTTTTTATTTGTATTTGTATTTTTATTTGTATATCTTTTTCTAGTAGATAACTTCTTAACAAGTAATGACATATTCATCAACTCTCTCTTGTTAGTCTTACTAAAAAGGCTTAGTAATTATACTTTTTTCTAAATTGATAAATAAAACTAAACTTAGTTTTGAAATAAATGAAAAAATCATATGATATATAACATTTGAAAATAAAATAAAAAATAGAAAAGAAAAACATAAATAAATTAGAAAAAATATATGACTTTATCTACATATAAATAAAATTGTCTATATCTGATTTTATGCTGTAATGATGACTAACTGAAGGGTTTTGTATTTGATTAAATAAGAAGATAAAGCTTGGTGGAGTGTTAAGAATTCTAGTTTTTCTATCAAAGGCATGGGTATGATTTTCGAGCCCTTCTACCACTAAAAACGAAAAAAAAAATCTGTTGAGCATTAAACTATTGGTTAAGTAAAATAGTAGCATTATTAATAACATAAGTTGTAATTGTGCGGATTGAGTCTTAGCAATGTCCAAGTTTTACAATTTTGTTTTTGCCATTTAAAAGGGAAAAGAAAAGTCGGATCACAACAAAACAGGTCAGTTCTCTTGAGAACTGACCGTTACGTGTGTGAATTTGGAACCTGGCAATGGGCCCTCCAAAAAAATTGCCAACTGGCTAGTTATCCGAACCAAAATATATATATGTTTGTGTATATACATGTATACATATGTGTGTATATATATGTGTGTATATATATGTGTGTATTTTTTTCGATTAATTGTGTGTATATTTGTGCATTCATGTGTGTGTATATGTGTGTGTATATACACGTTTATAAATGTGTGGTTGTATATGTAAGCATATGTGTGTGCGCATATGTGACATATTTCTATATGTTGATGTATTTATAAATTCATGTATCTATGTTGGTGATAGTATTTAAATTTCTTATGAAGTTGAAATTTAAAATCTCTACCCCCACTTTAGAATTGAAAACATAGAATTACTAACCAAGCAGTGGAATTGAAATTAAAGCTTCCAATTCCAAAGTTTCAATTTGGCACGACCGACCCCACTGAAGTGTAAAAACAAGTGTAGAATCAAAACCATATTTCTGCTAAACATTATTGTTAATGTACACGTAACCACCCATGCGCGTGCACACACACACATATGTATATATATATATTCTTTTTTTTTGGTTGTTGTTATATTCTATCTATTTCCCTTTTAGAATGCGTGAAAAAGTTGTGCAAGTGGAATCCAGCAATGACGAAGGAAGCAGATGTCAATGGGTGGACACCACTTCACTATGCTGCCCGTTTTGGTTATCGATTAAGGGTTAGGCAACTACTACATTTTGATAAATCAGTGGCATACCTTCCTGCATATAGAGATGAAAATAAGATTGCTCTTCACATAGCAGCTAGTCGAGGACATACTATGGTCATGAAAGAACTTCTATCTCATTGTCCAGACTGTTGGGAGATGACCAATAGCAGCGGTCAGAATATTCTTCACATTGCAGTGCAAATGGATAAGAATGTGGTAATCAGGTTTATCTTGAAGAATTTCTCGTGTAGGAGCCTTATTAATCAAAAAGACACCAATGGAAACACACCTCTTCATCTGTTTGCTGCAAGCGGTTTCAGAAATTACACACTTGTAAAGCACCCTAAAGGAGATAAAATGTCCTACAACAAGGATAACTTGACTCCGGTTGACGTAGCTGCAAACACCGACATATCTACACCATTTGGGGTAAGAATCCCAACTTTTCCTGTGTTACTACGAGAAGTTATTGCCTACTTTTCCTATTGTTACTACATGCCTTGAACAACTATAATTAAATAGGCGAAAGCTGCACGTGACACCCACTCCTCCCATTGTTGTGAATCAGCAAATTTGGCAAGTTTGGTCTAACAAGTCGTAGAAGTTGTCATTTTCCTTGTATATACTGTCTTCCGTTGAAACACCACAAAATTAAGCTCACACTTGCTCGGAGACTTAAAGCTTGACCAAATCCCACATTTCCAGATAGGATTTCAGCACGGTCTAGGTTTGCAGTCAAGAAATTTTGTCATTAATTAATTATCATCATCACTACCCTAATTTATAAAACTTGAAAGAGAAGTACATTTTTACTTCTTCCATGACAACAAGAACACCCCGTGAACAGTGTTAACTATCCTATCTGTGCTTGATTTGCACTTTTCTCCAAATACTAGGTATGCTAAGAGTGTGCTAACTATCCTATCTCTAAGGCTTGGAGTACTAATAGTGTGCAAACCAAGTATGCAATGAATTAAACAATAAAATACAAGAATACACAATATAGAAAGATAAGGATAGAGAAATGCAAACACATCTTTCAACTAACCTTATTCCTAATAATGACACCTAACTCATCTTTCTTATTTATAAAGACCTATTTGGTGCCAATTACAGATTGGTCCAATAGTCTAGGAACTAATTCCCAAACTTGATTCCTTTCAAATTAGTTAAGTTCCTCTTGTGTAGCAATGATCCAAGACTCATTCTTTTTGGCTTCTTAGTTTGGATCTTCTACTAACACCTCTAGAAGGTTCACCAATGATTTGTGTTACAACCACTAACTAACCTATAACTCTTAGGAAGAGTTCTAACATTCTCATTTTCTTGAGAAACTATTTTCTATATTGGTTCACTACTCTGTATGAGTGTCATCTTCTTTGATCTTTGCAAATTCAACATCATTGTCATCATAAACCTTTTGTGCTTTAAAGATCTCGTCATCATCTGGAATCCTAGAGGAGGAGAGAGGATTAGATTCATTAATTCTCTCAACATTATCATTGTCATCATAAACCTTTTGTGCTTTAGAGGAGGAGAAAGAATAGATCACTCCAAGATGTGTTTATTGCTTTAGCCCAAAAGGAATTTGGCAAATTCTGCTTATTGATCATTGTTCTTGCCATATCTTGGAGTGATCTATTCTTTCTCTCAACTCTTCCATTTTGTTAAGGAGTCACAGGTGTTGGGATCGGAAATTGTGATGGTACTCTTATTCATCACAAAATTTCTCTCTGTGTGTTTCTAAATTCTCCACTTCTATCACTTCTAACATACTTGATAGAGTACTCCTTCTCATTTTGTACTCTTTTACAAAACTTAGAGAAGACATTGTGTGCCTCACTTTTGTGGGTAATGAATATCACCCAAGTGTACCTAGCTAGTGCAGTAATCTATAATCACAAAGGCATAATTACTACCAGTAATGCTACCTATCCTAGAAGGACCAAACAAATCTTTGTGGAGCAAGTTTAGGGGTCTAAGTGAAGTGATGTCCTTCTTCTTGAAGGATGTCTTAGTTTTCTTGCCTAATTAGCATGCATCACAACCCTTATTTTTCACAAACTTGGTTTTGGGTAGTCCTCTAACTGGGTCTTTTCTAGAACACTTATCAAGCAAGTTCATGCTTGCATGTCCTACTCTTCTATGCCACAACCAACTAGAATCATCTTGCAAGTCATCAAAATAAATAGCAGTAGCTTGTATTATGTGGGGCAACCATCATATCTATATGCAGCTAGCATGCATTCATGATTAATGTCCTTTGAGATGATGCAACTATCACATTTAAATTCTACATAAAAGTCATTGTCACACAATTGACTAATGCTAAGCAAATTATGTTTCAAACCATTTGAACTTTATCTATAAAAGAGGAAGATTCATTACCTATGATACCGATACCAATGATCTTACCCTTGGAGTTATCACTAAATGTCACATACCACATTTCTTTGAGTTGAGGAAGGAGATCATAGATTTGTCTCTTGTCATGTGTCTTGAGCAGCCACTATCAAGGAGCCATTTGCCCTTGAAGGATGTGGAGTATTTCAAGCATACCTACAACAAATCCTCATGTGACTTCCTTTGGTCTCCAAATTTCTTATGTTAGTTTGGTGATCAAATGTTCTTTTTGGAACCCAAATTTTCACAACTCGAATTCTTTTCTTTTTGAAAGGATTTGCATTCAGCTTCAATCCTTTACAAGGTTCACATGAAGTCTTGAAAAGCTTACAAGATGCAGCTTTTACAAATGTGGGAGATAAGCGTTTATGCTTAACAAGTGGATTTAATCCGACACCGAATTTGTCATAAGCAAACCTTTTTCTTTCAGGCAAAGCATTAAAGTTTTAAGTTCCTTTTGTGAACTTGTAAGGGACAAAGTGAATTTCTCAATGTTCTTTGTCAAATTAGAATTTTCATTCACAAGAACAGCTGAGGAATTAACTTTGGAGATGGATTCAACTCTTTCCTTTTTCAAAAAATCATTTTCGAATTTGACAACATATAGCTAATTGGAAAGAGATTTCACAGACTGTTTGAGAGCTTTGTTTTTTAAAGAAAATATTTTCAATTCAAGATACAACTCTTCAATCATATCATATAATCATCAACAAAAGGAACAAAAGAGGGTCATTAGAATCATATACCTCATCTTTATGTGTCATGAAGCAAAAGTAAACAACTTCATCCTTGCAAGCTTTTTCATTTAAGGAGCTACCGTTTGAATCATCCCAAGTAGCTTTCATTGCTACTTTTTTTTTCTTTCTTTACATATTCTTTCTATTTTTCTTAAGCTTGGACAACCAGCTTTGAAGTTACATTCATAGAAAGTGAGAGACTCTTTCTTTGAAGCTTCTTCCTTGGGCAAGAATTTCTTTGGATGTCTTCTCTAGAAGAACTTCTTTGCCTTTCTATACTTCTTGTATCTTTAGAAGACATGCAAAATCTTCGTTAACCTCACATCCACTGTTATCATCCTCAGTGTCTTTATCTTGGAGTGATGCTTTGAGGGCTAAGTTTCTCTTAGGTTCGAGAGCTTCTTCATGACCTTTCATGGTGATCTCATGAGTCATCAGTGAGCTTAAAAGCTCATCCATTGTAAGTTTCTTGAGATCTTGAACTTCTTGTATTGATATCATTTTTGCATCTCAATCTTTGGCAATGACCTGAGAATCTCTCACATTATCATAGTTAGAATATGATTTTCCAAGAGAATCTAATCCATTCACAGTAGAAGTAAATCTGCTAAACATATCAGCAATAGATTCATCATATTTCATTAAAAATAATTCTTATAAATAAACTAGCAGATCTATCTTTGAGTCCTTAACTTGACTTGTGCCTTCGTAGATCACTTCAAGTTTCCTTCATATTTCATTGGTCATTTTGTAAGAAGATATTCTATTGAATTCTTCAGTACTAAGAGCATTGTACAAATAACATATGACCTTGTAGTTAAGCTCATCAAGCTTATGATCAACTAAGGTCTAAATAGATTTCTCTTTAGGATTTCCATCTACATTCAAGACTTCTAGAGGACCATCATTGATAATATTCCATATTTGATAATCTAAGGCTCTAAGGAATATCATCATTTTGGACTTCTAATAGTTTTAGTTGGTTCCATTGAACTAATTAGGAGGTCTATAGTTGGATTGGCTTTCTATGAGGGTGTGAAACTAGTGCTTACCATAGACTTTTAACTTTAAATCAGGTAAGACCTTATCTAGAGCCCTTGTTCTGATACCAATTGTTGCCCAAACAATGACTCAAGAGGGTGGGTGTGTGTGTGTGTGTGTGTGTGTGTTGGGGGGGTGTTGAATTGAGTTTTTTGGCAAGCTGTGCTTGATTTGAACTTTTCTCCAAATACTAGGTGTGCTAACTATCCTATCTCTAAGGTTTGGAGTTCTAAAAGTGTGAAAATTAACAAAGTATGCAATAAATGGAACAGTAAAATACAAGCATACACAATATAAAGAGAAAAGGATAGAGAAATGCAAAAATAACACCAGGATTTTTTTCTGGTTCAAGCCCTCTTCCCCACATCCACGACTTGAGAGACTTCATCCCTCGAGATTTCACGAGCTCTTTACTATTTAGTTCTCTTCAACCAGGTGAGAACAGAAACATTTACAATTGCCAAGCACATCACTTAGACTTTTTGCTCAATGAATGACCTCATCAAGACTTCCTTGCCAAACTCACGACTTGGTCTTAAAGGGTTCACAACCTTTTTATAAAATCCCCACGGGATGTATAAGATCAATATAACAAGTATCTTTTACAAGGATGAAAAATATTCAATACAGCTAAAAAACTATCTTTCTAGAGTGATAGATATATCAAGTGAGAAAAGCACAACTCTAGAATGAATGAGATACTAGTGATTGAAAGATGTGAAATGAGGTATATCACTAGATGAACAAATATCTCTCATCAAGATAGGAGTGTGGGGGAATAGATCTTACTGTGCAGCTCTCTTTAAGCATTCTTGATAAGAGTGGGTAGAAAGCTTTCAAAAGAGTTTAAAATATTTCTCTCAGAGCTCTGTGTGTGTTCTAACTATGATTCTACTAATGTTGATCCACTACAAATGAATGAGAGACAACCTTATATAGACAAATGTGAGAATATAACCATTTGATTCAGCTTTGGGAATGTTTGGATATGCAACAAAGAATATCCCAGCCGAGCAAATATACTTTTTTATTTTCCTATAGATGACTTAAGATGAGGAACACAAAAGGCATATGTTTTTAAGATTAAAACCATGAAGACCAAGACGACTTTTGCTAGAAAGCAAGACGTCTATCTCATTAGTCTTGTGGTCATCTCTAAAGGTCATTTGAAACTTGAAACTAAAGACGTTTGTATTTGGGACATAAGACAGTTTGCACAATTAGTGTTTCCAAACAAGGCATAAGGTACAACAATATGCATATAAGACGACTTGAAAAGTATATTGCCTTATTTAAAATGGGGATAAGATAGAGTCTATAACTAATAAATGTCTTACCTTAGGGAAGATATGGAATTCTAAGTTCATTAGTCATTTGAAGCATCTCCTTGATGCTCGAGTCACTGATAGAAATGTGAAAAGCTTATTTAGCTTACATTGATAAAGTTATAGTCACAAGACTATAAAGCCCTAGTAGGATAGATCAATTAAGAACAAATATTAGGTAATCCTAGGGTCCAAGAAGAATATACAATGAGATCATTTTGGCCTGAATGCTATATGCAATGTACTAGACATGAGCTTTCAATGTACAAGTTATATTTACCACTTTACATTCATGTCTTAACACACGCCCACCTTACATAACCGATATGTTGAACCTTGAGAAGCTTAATCATCATAATCTATTGGTTCATATGAGCTTTTGAGTGCTTTAGTCAATAAGATAATTTTGTCAAGAACAACACTTAAGTAGATTGTCAAATTACTCACATTAATAGGTTGTTATTATCAAAACTATTGAATCAACATTGGATTGAAACTTTGGATTAATAGAAACAATGTCATAAAGGCCACAACCCTAAGCCCAAACTAGAAGAGCTAAAGCCTAATTAGAAAATCATATTCCTTGACCGTTGCTCAAAGATCACATTTGGGTAGCTCTATGTATTACAAAGCTATGGCTTTGCAATTGTCAAAGATAGAAGCTAAATTGAGAGAACTATTAGAGAGAGAGAGAGTGTGTGAGAGAAATAATATGTATTTCATATCCCAAAGGGTGATTACAATCTCAATATATAATATTCTCAAGAAATAAAATAAGAAAAACAATAATATATAGAAACATAAATTATGTCTCTAATTAAGGAAGAGTTGACTATTAGATGTCACAACACTCCCCCTTAAGCGAGATAGTAAATGTCAATAACTACCAGCTTGTGACAAACAGAATCAATGGCATACTTTGGATGAGCCTTGGTAAAGAGATCTGCTAATTGATTACCAGATGATACGAATGAAGTCGCAATTTCTTTAGAAGTCACCTTAGAATGAATGAAATGACAATTAACCTCGATATGTTTGGTTCGCTCATAAAAAACTAGGTTACCGGCAATATGAGTAGCTGCATGGTTATCACAATAGAGAATAGATAAGTCTTGAACTAAAAATCAAATTTTTTGTAACATAGTTCTCCACCAAATTAGCTCACATGAAGTATAAGTCATTGCACGGTACTCAGCTTCAGCACTAGACCATGCCACAACCGACTGCTTCTTACTTTTTCAAGTTACGAGATTGTCTCCCATAAAAATACAGTAGCCAGTCATTGAACATCTGTCTGAGGGAGAACCTGCCCAATCAAAATTAGTGTAACCTTTAATGTGCAGATGTCCAGATGACTGATAGAAAAAATCACGACCCAGAGCTCATTTGAAATACTCCAAAATTTGTATAACTACCTTCATGTGAGGGATTCATGGGCTGGCCATAAATTGACTCACAACACTGACTGCATATACAATATTTAGATGAGTAATGATTATATTTCTCTCTCTCTCTCTAATAGTTCTCTCAATTTAGCTTATATCTTTGACATGGTATTAGAGCACGGGCAATAACAAGTATTGGTCCATTCTTTCTTTCAATAATTATATTTATTGAGAAGTATCAACATAGGAAGTTTGATGGATGATACCTCTCAACTCAAGAAATTGTTGAAAGGTGCATTCTTTATATTCAAGAGTATATATTTTCAGTCCTAAGAATGTGTAACTTTGCATCAAATTGATTAGTGACTTCAGCATATAAATCTAAAAGCATGAAACACTTGAAATCTATCTTTAAGCACATATAAGCAAGTTAAACAAGAATAGTCATCAATAAACGAAACAAAATAACGAGTACCAGACAAACCAGTAGTTTGTGCTAGACCCTAAGCATCGAAGTGAACTAGTTCAAAAGGGTGTAAACAAGGCCCATCGGACCTAAGCTTAAATGAAGTCCTATGATGCTTACAAAGCTCACAAGTTTCACAATTAAAACTAGAAAAAAAAGGTAAAGAGGGAACTAAATGCCGAAGAATGTCTAATGAAGGACGCCCAAGACGACAATGCCACTGATACAGAGAAGTCGTGGTATGGAGTGCAGATGGAATAGCCGAATAGTTGAGCGAGACGGTTGAAATTAGTAGAGACCATCCTTTGTAAAGCCCCCACCAATAATCATCTTCGTCTTTAGATCCTGAAAAATATTGTGGTTAGGATAAAATATTACCTAGCAGTTAAAGGGAGAGGTAAGTTTAGGAACATATTATAAATTAAAGAGAAACTGAGGTAGGTACAAAACTGAAGAGAAGGTTAGACTATGTGTGCTAACAGTACTAATTCCCTGAATTAGAGATTTGGTATCGTGACAAATGAGGGAGAGGAAGTATGAAAAAAATTAGAAAGAAGGAAAAAGTTACCTATCATACAATCGAAGACCCCTGAATCAATAATCCAAGATGTATTGGATGAGGAAAGAAGACAAATATTACCTGAACCGAACAAAGTGGTTGTGGAGGTGGATGAAAGATTGATATGTTTGAAAATTGAATCATACTCTACCTTGGGAATACAAAACATGTTCCTCAGCTATGGAGTTATAGGTCTCCCTCTTAACCATAGCCTGAGTTATTCATGTGAGCTTGCTATGGAGTTCCCGACAGTAATCAATAGAATAGTTGGTGCAACCACAATGTGTACAATTCTTGGTACTGCGACCACCACGATCTATGATATCCAAAACGAAGAGATTCAAGATGAGTCTATATCATATAATCGAGAGAAATGATGTAGGGATTGTCACTTATGATAGCTAAGACAAAGTAATCCGAGTCTCTGAGTACAAGTTTCAAGCAAGAGAACTAAAGAATTTGAACATGAGATCAAGAACAAAGATACTATTTTTTTTCCAGGTTATCTCTATTAGACTTGCATAGAAAGACACTGTTCTATTTTTTTTCCCAGAAACCTAGGGTTCTAGATCATCTTTATCCAAATGATAAAGAGAAAAAGTAGAAAATCCAATGATACAAAAAAAAGACAGAAATTGAGAAGAAGAAGAAAAAGAAGAAGAAGAAACTCACGTTAGGTCTCTAACTTTAACCTTGATGCTCTGATACCATATCAAAGATACAAGCTAAATTGAGAGAACTATTAGAGAGAGAGAGAGAGATAATATATATTTCATATCCCAAAGGGTGATTACAATCTTAATATATAGTATTCTCAATAAATAAAATAAAAAAGCAACAATATATGAAAACATAAATTATGCCCCTAATTAACGAATAATTGATCAAGCCCCTAATCAAGAAAGAGTTGAATATTAGCTGTCACAACACCAACCAATCAATCAAGTGGTCATTGTGGAGGTTGGAGCACATTACATGGAAGCTCCTAATGACTTACAATACATCTTGTAATTGAAGAATCAACAAATGAACAAGACATCAATTTCAATCATACTGAATTAATGATGCGATGGAGAACAATGTTTGCTCTCAGAGATTTTTCTTGGAACACCCTTCTATTATTCTCAATCCAAACATTGTAAATTGTCAAAGTAAAGGAAAGTTTGCAAGTTGCGGCTTTGAAGTCTGATGATTTCCCTTTCAAATGATGAGATGCCTACAAAATCAATTCTTGCTAAAATGATAGAAAAATGTCAAACCCACATCTTGTTTGAATAAATGAACAAATAGGGGGCAACAAAGGCATAATTAAAAAATAGGTGATCATGTGATTCAGTTTCAACATTGAACAGTAGGCATACATTAGGTGAATTAAGATGGGAGGTTGATTTCTTGTCGAGAGTAAAAATTTAGCATCGAATAGCTAGCCTAGCTAGCCACATGATAAAAGAATGCTTTGGAATTGATGGACGATGACATACCAAATGTGGCCATGGTAGTGTTGGGAGATGAGTTTGAATGTGTTTCAATGTTTAAGCAATGCAAAAATTGCCTGATGGAGAGGGGATCCATTTGAAACGATCTGGTCTATGGGGTGATGTCTGAAGAAGGTTGTGAATGGAATTAAGTTGAAGCAATATATGAGTGATGGAATTTGGAAATAATCAATAGGAGCCTGTCATGAATGTTCTGAGGGTTGTTCTACTATTAAAAGAGGAATCATCAACCCTTTGTGTTGAAACTCTGTCTTAAAGGACCAAGAAAGGACCATTTGTTAAACAAGAAATTGGTAGTTTTTCCATCACCAATTTTGAGCTTGACAAGTGCCAACATTGTAGGCCTAAGTTAGAGGGGTTTTCCTCCAGTTCCATGAGCATTGACCAGGTATGCTAACTTCCAAATACTCATTTTTGTGAGTAGGTATGTGTATGCCCATTTGACCCACAACATGCTTTATTTCCTTGAGACAGTATTCCATAAGTTCTTCATCACTGCAACTCAGTTCCAAAACTGAAGATTAGAAAGCCCAAGACTACCAGCTAATCTAGGCAATCAAACTTTTGAGCATGCCAGTCGATTAGGATCTGTCCAAAGAAATGCTATAAAAACACTAATAAGCTTAGTTAGAATGCTCTAATTTGTGGGGAGATTATAACTTGTTAGAGTTATTCTTTTTAGCAGACAAATTTATTGGAGATCTAAGTTCATCCTTCTTAAGAGCATTCTAACTGATTATGTTTGCAATTTTGTCAGTAAATGTTTTATATGATAGATAAAACTTAAATGCGGAAGAGGATCGAACATACCTCCAGCCATAGTTTTTAATTTGACGATACCTTCAAAAACACCCAAACGCAAGTGAGTGGTAATCTGGAAGCCTTGAATTTCAATATGTAGACGCTGATGATAATATTGTAATGTTTCTTGAAGCCTTCTAATCTTTCCAACCCTTATGTCTCAAAGTGGTGGAATATAGGCTCTTGAAAAACATACGAGACTTTCATTGTTGTGAGATTAGGGACCCAAGTATTTTCACTCACTGTATATACCTCTCCCATCAAGAAGCAGTTAACCAAGAAAAGGTGACGGTTAATAAACCACCCATTACCACCATGTAGAGCCATTACTAAAGAGAGTTATGGTAACTGGATAGTTAATAAACCACCCATTACCACCATGTAGCGGTAATTGATGTGACACATGGGCCACATACCAAATAAAAATTGTCTAACATTCTCCCATTTGACATTTTGGCAACATACCAAATAAAAATCGTCTAACATTCTCCCATTTGCTAGAAGACACTTTCTCCCACTTGGCCTATATCAAAAATAAACTTAATGGGTGTTTAAACTACTTATATATGGCCATAAATAATCCCTTTCAGTTGGTTAAGATCACTATGCTCAATTAAGAGTAGTCAATGCACGAATCATAGAGGAAATACTTTATATACAAGTATCCCCTTCTATGTATTACAATGTCATTTTCTATCTCTTAATGAATGCCTTATATAGTATGTAATATTTATGAATGAGCTATCAAATGCTCATTCGGGTCCAACATAATGTCCAAAAGGACTATCTGTCATTCTTAAACTTTATGCATACAACCAAATGAAGACAAAAACCATAGTTCAAAGATGACTAAATACACATAATAATCAATAACACTTTATCTAAAAGAAAGACTAGGCAATCTCATATGCATTACGTGATCTTTACACAACTTAGGTGGTAATGCTTTCGTCATAGGATCTTCTCTCATTATCTCAGTGTTGATGTGCTTAATTATCACCACCTTATTATGAACACGTTATCTGACAACGAAGTACTTTATATCAATGTGTTTACTTCGACTACCACTTTTGTTATTCTTAGAGACTAATACTACAACAGAATTGCCATAGAAAATCCTCATTGGCCTACAAATAGAGTCAACAACTCTAAGCACTATAATAAAATTTTGTAACATATAGCCTGTTGCCTCAAAACACGCTACAAACTTTGCCTCCGTAGTTGAAGAAGCAGTTAAAGATTGCTTTGTGCTTCTCTAAGATATTGCTCTTCTCGCTAGAAAGAACACATAACCTGATGTTGACTTTCTAGAGTCAACACAACCAGCAAAGTCTAAATCTGAATAACCAATCACCTCCAAATGATCGAGTCATTTATAGATAAGCATGTACTCCTTAGTTCCTTGAAAATAATGTAACACTTTCTTTATAGCTTTCCAATGATCCATGCCTGGATTGCTTTGATATTTACCTAACATGCCAACTGCAAATGCTATGTCCGGTCTAGTACAGACTTGGGCATACATCAAACTTCCAACTGCAGAGGCATAAAGAATGTTTTTCATCTGTTCCCTTTCTAGATCATTTCTTGGACATTAATTTAGATTGAATTTATCACATTTGACAATAGGTGCTACACCAGATGCACAATTTTGCATTCTAAATCTCTCCAATACTTTATTTATGTAGACTTTCTGAGACAATCCTAGTATCCATTAAGATCTGTCTCTATGAATCTCTATGTCAATGACATAAGAGGCTTCACTCATATCCTTCATATCAAAGCTTTGAGAGAGAAACCTTTTTGTTTCTTGTAGCAAACCTAAGTCATTACTGGAAAGTAGTACATCATCCACATATAAGACTAGAAAAATGAATTTGCTCCCACTGATCTTGAGGTATATACAATGATCAATAATATTCTCTTCAAAACCAAAAGAAGATATCACAAATGTGAAACTTTATATACCATTGACGGGAAGCCTGTTTTATTCCATATATGAACTTCTTTAGTCTACAAAAATATCACATTGTGAAACTTTATATACCATTGACAGGAAGCTTGTTTCAGTCCATATATGAAATTATTTAGTCTACAAACTAAGTGACTTTCCTCGTCTAAACCAAATCCTTCAGGTTGAGTCATGTAAACCTCTTCCTCTAAATCTCCATTGAGAAATACCATTTTCACACCTAGGGATGGCAAAAATCCCCAACTCGGCGGGGACCCGCTCCTCCCCAACACGTTTAAAACGGATTTGGGGAACCGTTTATGTTAATGGAACGGGGATGGGTTTTGTTAGTTAAAACCCGGTCGGTTTCGGGGCGGGGACGGGGAAAGGTTACCCCGCCCCATTTAAAACCCGCCCCGATTATTCTACACTCAATATGTTATTATATTATATTACTTATGTGTATATATACTTAAATAGAAAACTTTAGCCCTAATCTCACTCCTCTCTCCTAATTTACGATGATATGATTGTGATTCTTTCCTTGTTCTTGCCATGAAGGATGAAATTCTATGTTATTTTTATGTTAGGAATGTATGGTTAGTTTTATATGGTTTTGTTAGAAATTCAAAAAAAAAATAATTTTCAAAATATTTGAGTTTTAACCGGTTATGGGGCGGGGCAATTTGGGGCGGAGTGAGTTCTGTCGGTTATAGGGCGGGGATGGGGTGAAGGGGAAAATTTATAACCGGTTATGGGGTGGTTATGAGGTTTCCAAAATTAAACGATTATGGGGATGGGGATGGGGATCCCCGCCCCATAACCGACCCGTTGCCATCCCTATTTACACCCATTTGATGTAGCTCTAAGTCATAATGAGTTACTAATGCTATAATTATTTTAAATAAATCCTTCTTTGAAACTGGATAGAAGGTTTTAGGGTAATCTATGCCTTCCTTTTGAGTAAATACTTTGGCTACAGGTCTAGCTTTATATCTTTCTATATTACCATTTGAGTCCATTTTGGTCTTATAGACCCATTTATAGCCAATGGCCTTGGTTGCTTTAGGTAATTCGACAAGATCCCAAACTTCATTACTAGCCATAGAATTCATCTCATCCTTTATAGCATCATACCAAAAAGTGAATTTATTGCCACTCATGGTTTGTGAAAACATAATTAGATCATTCTCAATACCAATGTCTCAGTCAGATTTTTATAGGTACACTAAATAATCTAAAGAAATTGTAGTTTTTCTTTCTCTAGAGGATCTTCTTAATAGGATATCAACATCCTCATTTTGAGATTATTGAATATCACCCTCCATGGAAATCGGTTCTTTATTGAGTGGCAAGGTTTGAATTGGTTGTTTTTCCTCAATGACATTTTATGGAATATCTTGAAAAATAACAAACTCTGATGTAATTGTAGGTGTAGGTACTAGATCCTGCATTTCTTCAAAGGTTAAACTTTGAGCTTGTGTACTCCCACTAATGTTGCCATCCTCCAAAAATTTTGTATTTCTTACTTCAACTATTTTTATATTATAGGTAGGATGATAAAACTTATATCCTTTGGATCAATCTGCATAGCCAAAGACAAAATCACTAACTATTCTTGGATCCAATTTTTTCTATTATGGATTATACAATCTGACCTTAACTGGACAACCCCAAATGTGTACATGCTTTAAGCTTGGTTTCTAACCATTCTATAACTCAAAAGGAGTTTTAGGAACTGCTCTAGTGGGAACCTTGTTTAAGATGTATACAACAGTTTTTAAGGTCTCACTCCACAAGAATAATGGGAGATTGGAGTTGTTAAGCATATTCATTACCATGTTCATTAAAGTATGATTCTTTCTTTCAGTTAGACTGTTCTAATATGGTGAGTCAGGCATCGTATACTGTGCAAAAAATCTATGTTCCTCAAAGAATTTTACAAATGGATCCGACTTTTGTCCTGCTCCCGTGTACCTGCCATAGTACTCCCCACTTATATCTGATCTCACAATTAAAATAGAAGATAGAGATACATATATCGTGTGTGATCATTTATAAATGTGATGAAGTATTTTTGACCATTTAGACATGGTGTAGGAAAATGTCCACAAATGTCAGTATGTATTGATTTCTAAAGTGTTAGAACTCCTCATGACACCCTTCTTGGTCTTGTTGGTCTGTTTACCCTTAATACAATCCACACAAGTACCAAAATCAGAGAAATCAAGAGTTTGGAGGACTCCTTCATTCACTAACCTCTTGAGTCTCTCTATAGAGATATGTCCAATCTCCTATGCCACAATATAGAAGATGTTTCATTCATAATACTCCTCTTTAATTATGTCAATACTTTCGGTTGTAGTAAAAAGATTAAAATCGAAAACTAGATCTAGACATAGTTTATACAAACCACCATCTAGAAGGCCAATACCAACAACAACAGAGTTTTTAAATAAAATTACAGAATGATCACAAAAACTGAAAGAAAAACCCAAAGGTTCAAGTCTGGAAAAAGAAATTAAGTTTCTAGAAAACAATGGAATATAAAAGATCTTTTCCAAGTCTAAAATAAAGCCAGTTTGTAAAACAAGTCTAAAGGTTCCAACAACTTCCACATATGAACGCATCTGGTTTCCTGTATACATGCAACGTTCACTTTCCATTGGATTCCTTTGGTTTAGAAAACCCTGCATAGTATTGGCATCATGGATTGTAGAACTAGAATCAATCCACTAAGTATTATTACTAACACAAACCATATTAGATTCATAACGTACTAATGAGATGAGACTTGTTGCATTCTCTTTTAAAATGTCATGTCTTTTTACAGAAAAAACACCTGATGGAGTCTTTATTGCCAGATTTGATAACTGACAGCTTCTTATTCTTCTCATTGTTAGAAAAACTCTCCCTTTTATGCCAATTCTTATCTTTTCATTTTTCATGAGAGACTAGATGGACACTTTCTAGACCCTCCAGCTTCAACGTCCCTTCCTCTTGAACACACATGATCAGTAACTCATTAATTGACCATTTATCTTTATGTGTATTATAAGAAATCTTAAATGGTCCAAATTGACATGGAAGAGAGTTGAGTATGAAATGGACAAGAAATGACTCTGTAATCTCAATCTTAAGAGATTTTAGTTGTGTTGCAATGTCTCTCATATGTGCTCACGCACTCCTGAAGTACCATTATATTTCATTGGTGACAATTCTTTCATTAGGGTACTAGCCAGAGCATTATAGGAACTTGCAAATTGTTCATCAATAAATTAAAGGTATTCCTTCACTTTAGTGCTGTTTGGAATGGATCCCCGAATACTTTTTTCCATGTGAGACTTAATAAGTATCAAACGGTTGGATCACTCCCACCGTTCATATGATGTTTTCTCATTTAACGTACTTGTTTCAGTGGAAAAAGGAGCTTCTTCCACACGGATAGCCAAATCGAGATCCATGCACCCTAACGTAAAGAGAATTTTCTCTTTCCAATCTTTATAATTGTCACCATTCAGAAACGGGATATGTGATGATTCCTTCGATAAATAGGTAGATCAAATAGGCTGCAAAAAATTAATAAAGCATGTTTACTAACGTGTAATGAAAACAATAATATATTGAAAATTCAACCCACGTTAAATGTTTCAGAAACAAATCATTACATCATTGTAACTGTCCTGTGGGTAAAAGCTACAACACACTATTGATTTGTAAAAATATCCTTTATAACAGAATTATTAAATTTAAGATATTGAAATAGAAAATTGTATACCTGTGGGTATTTAAAATATTTCTAAAACAATATCTCTTCCATATATAATTCCATTGCAATTAACCTCATATATGTGACCTCCCTATGAGGCCAACTAACATTTCCAATGGTTAATTTTAAACTTTAATGTCATTTACATTTTTGAAGATTCACAATGCTTTGGCTACTCTACAATCAGACAAAATGTATTAAATTATCCATATATATATATATATATATATGCAACATAAAACATGTATGTTACTCCAAACAATGAACATATGCAAGTAGCTCACTACAATATGGTACATATTTTAGAAAAATCATGAATATCTATTCTAGAAAGTCATTTTTTTCATATAGAATCAATAATCACATATAATGCATTTAAATATAATATATTCTGGCATCAAAAACTTCACACGATTTTCACATTTTAGGCATGAAAATTCAAATAAAAAATCAAACTGGAGTATTTTATGCTCTCATACCAAATGATAGATAAAACTTAAATGCGGAACAATATCTAACATACCTCCTGTTGTAGTTTTTAATTTGACGATACCTTCAGAAACACCCAAATGCAAGTGAGTAGTAGTCCTTCGTGATACCAATAGGATGGCTGTTACTGGAAGCCTTAGAACTTCAATATGCAGACGCTGATGATAATATTGTAATGTTTCTTGAAGCCTTCTAATTTCTCTAACCCTTATATGTCTCGAAGTGATGGAACACAGACTCTCTGAAAAACATACGAGACTTTCATTGTTGCTAGATTAGGGATCAATTATTTTCAGTCACTGTATATACTCTCCCAAAACATACGAGACTTTCATTGTTCTGAGAATAGGGATCAATTATTTTCACTCACTTTTTATACTCTCCCATCAAGAGGCAGTTAACTTAAAAAGGGTCATCAAAGAGACAGTTAACTAGAAAAAGGGGACGGTTAATAAACCACTCATAACCATCATGTAGAGCCATTACTAAAGAGAGTTACGGTAACTCAACCATTAATAAACCACCCATTACCATGTAACGGTAACTGATATGTCAAATGCGCAACATACCAAATAAAAACTGTCTAACATTATAATCCACAGATTTTAGCATACTCCCACATACCTCATAGCAAGAGCCTTCTCAAATCCAATCAAAGATAAAATATTGGTTTTAATAGAGGGTGAGACACCCGAAAGAAAAATGTAGCTCTTTCTCTGATTGATTTGAAGCCCAGAAAGGGAGCATAATAGGTCAATGGCAGATTTGAGGGTTAGAATGGAAGGGAAAATCCCATGACAAGAAAACATAAGATTACCAACAAAGATGAGGTGAGAAAGGAGAAGTTTCTAGCGCCTCCACATCGTCACTAAATACAAGTAAGCTTTATATAAAGTTTAGAGATTGATTTAAAATCCCAGGTCGTCACTATGACAGAAGCTCTAAAGTGAAATTTGCAAAAATGAGATATAGAAAGAGAGACCTACTTTCTATATAGATGTCATATAGAACTAGAACCGTGAAATTTGCAATCGTGACAATCAATATATAGACTCCATTATATTTAGATTTTTTTTAGTCGGGCTAAAAAACTAACACTTTATTATTTCTTCCCTACTTGCTATTAACATAATTAACTTGAACGTTCCCAAAAAAAAAAAAAAAAAATTTAAATAACTTGACACTCAACATAAAAATAAGAAAATTTACATAAGTTTTGAATACAAGTTTGTCAACCTTAAATCATATTGAGCTAACCGATCAGTATTAGAAAATAATGCATGATAGATTTATCTCAACAAATTGGGTTGACTTTCCAATAATGGAGCATTGATATATATATATATATATATATATATATATATATATATAGTACCAATAAAATAAAATAAAAAGTAGAAGATCATTCAAATTAAGGCTTTTGTTTAGTTGACTTTTTTATCCTGTAGTTTTTCTTGGCCTTGGTTGGGCATTGCCTTAGTTTTTCTTGAGCATAAAGTATGTGGGAGCTTTTGTTAAATGGAGATCTATTACAATCTTAGTAAGAAATTTGGGCTCTGAAATTGATCGGAGAAAAAAAATGCAGGTAAACCATGTAAGGCTTTTGAAAAGAAAAGGTGTTCGTGAGGGTTGGCGTAACATAAGTAGGAAAGACAATGAACGAATGACCAGATGGAAGAAACGTCGTGCTGAAGAGAAAAATCGAGTGCCATTTGACATCAAGAGATTTGTTGGCAACCATTTGATTGTGGCAACACTTATAGCTACCGTGACCTTCGCAGCAGGTTTTACTGTACCAGGTGGGTACAATAGCAATGATGGACCAAATCAAGGAATGGCAGTTTTAACAAGGAATGCAGCTTTCAAAGCATTTGTTGTGAGCAATACAATAGCCATGGTTTTCTCCATTACTGCTGTATTTATCCACTTCAGGTCATCTTGGTTTCGCTCAAGGCCGCACATACAAGGTTACAAACTAGCCCTTGGACACATTTTAATCGCTATTGTAGCAATGGTGGTTGCATTCTTGACTGGTTTATATGCCGTATTAGAACATTCATCAAGCCTTGCAACTGCCATATTTGTCATTAGCTGCGTATTCTTTTATCGTTTCTGTATTGAAGTCCTAGCTTTTTTAGTGAGGTATTTCAAAAGATTTCTGAGAGGAGAAATGATGGAATAACGTGTTTTATGTGATGATATGAGAGGGTTTAAGTCAGACAAGTGGATGCTGTGTTTTATTTTTTAAAAAAAAACAAAAATTGCCGTTTATATATCTAAATGTGTATTTGAGTTGGAATCCTAGATCCTTTATCTTTTGAATTTACATACGTTTATAATTTATTAGTCTCATGTTTATGAATTCTTTGTCCACCTTTAATTACAAATACATAATAGTTAAGTGCATTCAAGTGCAAAGCCCAAGTTTCTAACCACTAAACCATAAAAGACTGATCAAATACCTTTTCTTTTCAATATTTCCTATATGAGTTAAGGTCTTCTTTGGCCAACTCATTCTCTCTCTCGTCAGACACTCTCCGTCACCGAGAGTGGGCTTTGCAAGGGAGACCCCAAAATGGGTCTTCTTTCCTTTAGTTTTATGCACGGTTCTGCTTCCACCATTTTACATTTTTTGAAGCTTTCTTTCTCTTCAATTGAAAGCGTATAATAGCACAAAACTCAAATTAAACTTACAGTTATATTAATCTATGAATTTAGAATCTTAATGTTCAAGATTGGTGCTCACCCATCAACTATATTAACAAATTCATGTAACAGAGATATCTGTGATTGTGGTCTGACCACACAAACTAATAAAAAAACTAATCTTACTCTGGGTTGAGTGTCTAACATCACATACATGATACATACACACATATGTATACATACACTAATCCAATTACCCATGATCTGGAGACGTCATCTTCAACTTCAATAAACCTATATATATATATATATATATTTTTTTTTTTTTGCACAGTAAAACCCACATCTTCATCTCTCCTAGTTTCAGGCATCCTATATGTCTTGTATATGTACATATGCACAGTAAAACCCACATCGGTGGTGATTTCGGCGAGTACAAGCCTCTACACTCCTATGTTGACGCGAAGCTCCAAGAAATTTGTTAGAGCTTGGCTCAGGGGAAGAGTATTGAAGTTAAAAAGAAGCCGAAATGGTGATCCGCGGTGATGCCGCAACTGGCCACGGTGGCTACAGCGGTGGAGGAGGACGGCAAGGTGGAGAAGGAATCATCGTCTCCCATGTTGACAGAAAGTGACGAGACAGGAGGATCTTCTTCCTTTTCGGGTTTTGCAGAAGAGGAGCCAACATGCAACGTGTCTTCCGAGAATTTCATGTTACAGAAGTATTCCTCTTGTGAGAAGTATGTATATATGTCCGTACTTACGATATTTGAAATCCTAACCGTAGATAAAGTAATTTTATATCACAAAACACATTTTATACTACATAATTAATTTTTTAACTATTTTAGTAGATACAAAGTATTATATGAGAAATTTTAAACGTCATGAAATTTTATCATCAATTGTCATCATGAATGATGTGACATGTGATAATATTATTGAAATTTCGTGTATGAGGGAAATCATACCAATAATAACTCGCTATTTAATTGCCACATCTTTCAAGATAAAAATTCACGAAAAATTTTAATGACGTGTAACATTGCTCGTATTATATATATGTGTTTGTGTGCCTATTGGTGTCCGCAACGAGGGCGACTGCGTTTAGAATCTCATTTAGGTGTTGATGATGTAATAGTGTTGTATATGGTATCATTGTATGTATGTTTCCAAGAGAAACCATGACGGTAAGTATTCATGTCCATTTTGGATATTTTACAAATTTTTTGATTTTTTTATTCGCAGCTGATAGGCGTTCCACTAATATCCACTCCACCCACATCTCTTTTTTTTTTTATATAAATAAAATTACAAAAATGTCCTTATACTATACAATATTTGATTTTTATATTTTTAATACCCTAATTGACCTAACTGATAATATTAGGTTTCTTGGTGCCAAAGTGCAACAACTCTCTCATCTCCCTTTCTTTTTGGCGCCAAAATACTTCTTTTCTCTCATAGTTCCCTCTTTCCTCTCTCTGTGCAAAAATGGAAGATTCAATTTCTAAGTTAGAGGAAGTGATTGAAATTGTTAAAACTTTCAAAATTTTCAAAAATCTATGAATCATTCAATCCTAATGTTCATGGTAATGTGATTTTTTTTTGTTCTACTTTATACTTCATAATATATTATTGTTTTCATTGAATCAATTAATCAATATTTATTTTAAAAGTAGAAAAGTTTAGGATTCAATAAAATGATTTAGAGAGTATCGATCAAATGTATGTGATTAGAATAATAAAAGTTATGTGATTAGATTAAAAAGTATTTGAGTTAAGAGCAAACACTATATCATGAATAAAATCTATGTTGGAAAAAAATTAATTGTATTTAAAGTAAAAGGAAATTTTAGTTTTACTTAAATAAAAATTATGATGTATAATTCTTTAAGGAAACCAAGGAAAGCTTTTTTATTTCAAAATGGAACTTTTAGAAATTAAGAAATAGAAAGAGAAAAACGTGACTCTCTGAAATCCTTTTCAAATTATAATTGTCATAATTTTGCCAAGGAGCCTTTGTAACAAAATTTCAACAACAAAAATAAAAAATTGAGGATGTTTTTCTTACTTTATTTTTTATTTTTTTCCCCTTGCTTTCTATTTTGTTTGTTCACAAATTGATCGGATGTTTCTAATCTTTAATTTGTAAAATAAATTACACCTTAGGTTCTGTTTTGTACCCTACACTACAAGAAATTGTGCTTTTGGCCACAAAATCTTTGCCACAAAGTTAAATTCATGATTAAAAGTGACTGTTTTTGGCACAAACATTAATTTTGCGACGAAAATTAAATTAATTGACACAAATATTAAATTTTGTGACAAAAAATCTTTTACAACAAAAATAAATTTGTAAATAAAAGTGACTTTTGGCACAAACAACTAATTTTATAGCAATAGGTCAAGTAATTGGCACAATCATAAATTTTGTGACCAATACTAAAATAAATGGCAAAAAGGTAAATTTTACTAAACTTATCCTTGCCCCAATACCAGTTAATTAATATATATATTTTTTGTCCTCAATTAATTAATATACCCATTTATGTAATCAATTGCAATCATTTGTTTTTCCCAATCAAAGCTCATGATCTCGGTGGATCGACAACGCTTTTGCGATCAAAGCTAGCTTTTCTCAATCAAATCTCTAGTTGATCTCTCATTGATCCAAAGTTCTTGCTTTTCTCTCACTTATCAGTAATAATCCATAGCCACCTGGATGGTTGTTTTGATTTTAAGGGTTTGGACAATCAAGATGACCGATTCACTACTCTTTAAATACATTTTTTCCTACAAGCATATGGATTGACACTTAAGACTATTTGATTGAATAATTTTGAATAATAAATGCTTATTAAAAATAATTAAAAAATGATTACATTTTTGAATAATTTTGTTTTCATTTAAGACATGAAAAAGTATTTCTTTTGGATTTCTAGATTTTGGCTCCAGACATTACTTCGTTTAAGTACTGAATAGTGATTAGCTTGAGACCTGTTTATGCTTTAGTTGTTTTCTTTCCTCAAGTGTTTATACAATAATACAATCACTTCACCTAGTTACCAAACTTACTTTTTTTTCTTCTTCCAAACAGAAAACTAACTAAATCTATTTAGTGATTAAATAAACTAAAATAATCCAAAAGAAAACAGGCTCATGATGCATGTTTGATAACAAATTAAGTAATATTTGGTTGTTCTTCATGGCATAAGAAAACTGCATAAATGGATAAGAGTTGGATCCATGAACCCATTAGGGTTTCTCCACAGTATTTAAAAGGACTTGAAGAATTCATTCAGTTGGCGCGTGGTCATACTGACAGTCTCAATAGGGCCTGATGTTCGTGTCGTGAATGCAAAAATTTGACATTTATGCAAATGACAGAGGTAGAGGATCATTTGTATAAACATGGGACGTACATCCGTTACACTCAATAGGTATGGCATGGAGAGGGCATTCAACAAACAAATAATGATCATGTTGATCATTGTGGCAATGATGTTATTACAGATGATGAAGATGACGATATTGATGAGGTATATGAATTTGTGGAAGATATATACATTGGAAAAACCATGCAAATGGATTTGCCAGATATACAACAGGGGAGAGAATCGTCTAGTCATGCTTTCACTTTTTCAAAAACGGAAGCAAGAGAAGATAGTTTTGAAAGATTGTTCAGAGATGCACAACATGAATTGTATCCAAGTTGTTCGAAGTTCTCAAATTGTCTTTCATTTTGAAGTTGTTTCATTTAAAGGTATCCAATCGATAGAGTAACAAATTATTTAATATGTTACTTGAGGTATTTAGGGATGCACAACCTGAAAAGAAAACACTACCAAAGTCCCATTACGAGGCTAAAAGAAAATTACATGATTTAGGCCTCGGTTATATTCCCATTCACTCGTGCAAAAATGATTGTGCCCTCTTCTGGAAGGAGCATGAACATAAGGAGGTGTGTCCTGAATGTGGTGAGTCCAGGGACAAATTTCAAAATGGCAAGGGTAAGAAAATTCCTCAAAAAATTCTTAGGTACTTTCCTTTGAAACCAAGACTTCAAAAGTTGTTTATGTCGAGAAATACAGTAAGAGATATGAGCTGGCACAAAGAGAAGCACGTCAAAGAGGAGAATGTGTTAAGTCATCCGGCTGATTCTGAAACTTGGGAGGAGTTTGACAAAGAACATGGTTGGTTTGCCAATGATTCTCGCAATGTTCGACTTAGGCTATCAAGTGATGGATTCAATCCTTTTGGTAACATGAGCAATGTATATAGCATGTGGCCAGTATTTGTTGTGCCATATAATTTGCCATCTTGGAAATGCTTGAAAGAACCATATATTTTTATGTCATTGCTAATTTCTGGACCTAAGTCACCAGGAAAAGACATAGATGTGTATCTATGGCCACTGATAGATGATTTAAAAGATTTATGGATGAACGGTGTGATGACTTATGATGCCTTTACCAGACGTAACTTCAAGTTACATGCGGCAGTGTTGTAGACTATAAGTGACTATCCTGCATATGCAGATTTATCTGGTTGGTGCACAAAGGGTTACTTGGCATGCCCGAGTTGTAACAAGAATACATGTTCAATGTACTTGGAGTATGGACAGAAGATATGTTACACGGGCCATCGTTGTTTTTTGCCAGAAGATCATGCTTGGCGAAAACGCCAAAAGCAGTTTGATGGCAAAAAGGAAAATAGGTTGCCACCTAAGGAGTTAAATGGTGATGAGGTAATGGAAGAATTGCAGTATGTCAAGGATACTAAGTTTGGAAAAAAACTAGGTAATAACAAAAGGAAGCGTCCCAAGATAGAGTTAAATTGGACAAAGAAAAGCATATTCTTTGAATTGCCTTATTGGTGAGGTCTTAAGCTAAGGCACAATTTGGATATCATGCACATTGAGAAAAATATATGTGATAATGTGTTAGGAACATTAATGAACATTGAAGGAAAAACAAAAGACACCGTAAAGACTCTCATGGATCTACAAGCAATGGGAATAAGAAAAGAATTGCATCTTATTCGTAATGGTGATAAATTTGCAATGCCAAAAGCATGATACACATTGTCACAGGATGAGAAAAAGAGTTTGTGCGATTGGTTGAAGTCGCTAAAACTTCCAAATGGCTATGTATCTAGGGATGGCAATTTGCCCCGCTCCATTGGGTACCCGTCCTGCTACGCCCCGTTTAAAACTCGTTTACGGAACTGTTTAAGGAAACGGGGTGGGGATGGGGTTAGAGAAAATAACCTGCGTTTAAACGGGGCAGGGACGGGGGTAAGACCCTACCCCGACGGGTACCCGCCCCATTTAAGTATATATATATTTATACTTATATATATAATATATAGAGAAAATATTAATATTGTATATATCATACAACTATACAAGTTTATTATATCAATAATGAATGACTCAATATTATCCATTGTGTTGCAAGTACCTAAATGTGTGTTTTTGGTGTATATGTATCAAAATATCAGATTTATTATTATAAAAAATTTTGCATTAAAAAAAAAGTATAAACGGGGCGGGGTGGGGAAAGTTAAACGGTAATGGGAATGGAGAATTCAAAACTCGCCCCGCCCCATTTATACACAGTTGCGGGGTGGGGACGGGGCAGGAAAAATTAAACGGTTTCGGTTATGGGGAAGGCAAAATCTGCCCCGCCCCATTACCATCCCTATATGCATCAAACACATCTCGGTATGTGAATGCTGATACATGTAAGATATTTGGAATGAAAAGTCATGATTCACATGTTCTTTTATGATGTCTCCTTCCTATAGCAATTCGAGGATATTTGGATGCTGATGTTTGCAATGCATTGATTGAATTGGGATTATTCTTCAAAGAGTTGTGTTGTAAGACATTAAAATTAAAAAAATTAGAAGAACTTCAAAGAGACATCGTTGTTGTATCATGCAAGTTAGAAATGGTATTTCCACCAGCATTTTTTGATGTGATGGTTCACTTAGCTGTTCATTTGCCACGTGAGGCGATACTTGCAGGACCTGCACAATATCGATGGATGTACCCTTTTGAAAGGTGTTTTTTTTCCATTATATTATTATTTAGTTATTATATTAAATTATCTAATATATGTAATTATTTCATTGGTATGGGTATCTATAAAATAGGTTTTTGCACAAACTAAAATCATATGTGCGCAACAAAGCAGATCCAGAAGGCTCTATTGCCGAAGCTTATATTGACAATGAATGCCTCACTTTTTGCTCCATACACCTTCGAGGGGTCGAGACACGATTTAATAGAGAAGAACGAAATAATGATGGAGGGCAAATTCATCAACAAACTAGTTTCTTTGTGTTCAAAAACATTTTTTGTCCACTAGAAACCTCAAATTATGGTATTATGGATCTAGTGGATCTTGAAAGGGCTCAACTATATGTACTCAAAAATTGCATTGAAATTGAGTCATACTTATCGCAAGTGATTTATATTAATATACTTATTGCACATCCATATTATTTTTCTTTTTCGAGGACAATGACATTTGTATCTTAATATATATATTAAATACATGCAAGAGTTAGAGAAAGAAAATCTAAGCCATGTTCAACTAAGGCAAGGACAACAGTTTCCTAAATGGTTTGAAGAACATGTAAGTAAACATATTATATTTGTATCTAAACTATATTCTATATTGAAGATTTTTGTTGTTATTTATATACCTAACCTCCCATATTTTTGTAATAGATCAAACAGTAGCGTTATACTGAGCCGCATGCAGTTTCTGATGATCTTTACTCGTTAGCATGTGGACCTGAATCACGAGTAAAATGATATACAAGTTGCGCATAGTAAATGGAATCAGGTTTCATACTAGAGAAAGGGAGAGGAATCGAAAAACACAAAATAGTGGTGTGGTTGTGAAGGGAGAAGGCATTGAATACTACGGTGTGTTAACTGATATCATAGAGTTAAGGTATAGTCTTGGTAGGAAATTTTTTATTTTCAAGTGTGATTGGTGGGATGTTGACAACAAAAAGAAGGGAATAAAGAAAGATGCATACTTTATTAGTGTTAACGTCTCTTGTACATCCTACAAGGATGATCCTTTTGTATTGGCTAGTCAAGTCCAACAAGTTTTCTATGCCAAAGACACAAAATTATGCAATGACTGGGAAGTCATACAAAAGTTTGGTTCTAGAAACATCTCTTATCTTCCAGAGACAGAGATGGAAAAAGAAGAGGAAGATAAAGATGGAGATGGAGATGGAGATGAAGTGCAAAATGAGAATGATGCATATCAAGAATATGAGTTATGCAATGTCAATGGGGTCATCTAGGATGATGCTGACATTGATCCATTTCCATTAAATAGAGAGGATATGGCAATTGATGAAATTGTTGTTGATGTTGTTCATGATATCATGAACTCAAATAATGGTGGCGTTGATGAAGAAGAAGATACTAATGAGGATGAATATGATGATGAGGAGGAAGAACTTTCGTCAAGTGATGATGATACTGATGTGGATGAATATGAAATCATGTAAATATTGTTTGATAGGTACAAATTTCATATGAATGATAAGCATTTTTTTTCAATTAAAGAAGATGTACATAATTTTTTTTTTCTTATTGTCTCGTATTTGCTATGTGATGATGACACAAACTTTGTTTAGTTCTCAATTTAGAAGTTGAATATTATTACAAAAAAAATAACTTGTTTATTTTTTTTATAATCTGTATGTAAATTTCATTTATAGCTAGTTGTAGACTATGGCTTCTATTGGTCGAGTACGGAGTACAAGTAAGTTTAGCAGACCTACTACGTCAGCCACAACTGTGGGTTCCTCACGTACATATAGGTCGAGCATCCCTGATGCAATGGAGGAAGATTCATAGTTTTTTTTGGGTGCTTATGAGACTTCACTTGCTCGAGGTGAGATTACTATTTTTGAAGTTCTTATACATATTTCATTTGTTATAATAATTTATAAGATTATTCTCATATAGGTTCTTCACTAGCTGACCCTATTACTTCAAAGGCAGGTGCATCCACTAGAGGTAAGATTACTATTTATGAAGTAGCTCATCATTTCTTATATGATTTCATTTCTTATGATGATTTATAATACCTTTAACATATAGGTCCTTCATTGTCTGTCCCCGTTACTTCTGATACGGGTTCATCCGCCCGAGGTAAGATTACTATTTTTGAACTTCTCACTATTCAAGTTTCAATTTCTTTCTTGTGGGAATATTTATATGAAATAAAAACTTCTTAGGAAATATTTATATGAATGAAATCTTTCAAGAAATAGTAGCAGACTCAAAATTCTTGGTAGATGTTAAACTTGGGTGGTACTACAGCTATCAAGTTTTTGGATTTTGAAGTATCCAATATTGTTTGGTTTTTGGAGTGAGATTTTCATCTATTCAGATTTTAGCTAAAAATAAAATAAAGAAAAAAAAATCTATCTTTTCTTTTCCCCTTTTCAATGCAGAGATCAATATTTTTTTTTTTAAATAAGTACAAGATTTACAAGAAATGTCTGTTCTTTTCCATATGTGCTGTAGGTTCTGCAAAGTTTGTAAAAAGGCGTGATAAATCTGCCAATAAAGTGTTGGAGGGAATTAAAGAGGGTTATGGTGAACGACGTTATTCCAGTTCACATTAGACGGGATTTATTCAAAGTAGTGGATGGCTATGCGAAGTAATGGACCACTGAACTTGGTATAATCACTCGCTTCCATGCTCCAATATATTATCAGAATTGGAGGGCAATACCAGTTCTTGACAAGCAGTTTTTGTTTGATAAAGTTACGGTGCGTGAAAAAATCATCTATCTCTCTATGTTCAGTATATTTAATTTGTTTGATAAATTTTTGGACTATTATGCTTTTTGGATCCAATCAATAAATGTAAATCATTTTACTTTCAATTGATTTGAATTGGTTTCAGGAAACATTTGAGGTAAATTACAACGATCTGCACTGTAAGGAGGTTGTAGAAATGTATTTGAAGGATGCATTAAGGGGATACAAGCATAGGCTTAAGTCACACTATGACTTGTTCCAGTCTAATGAGGTGGCACGTTGCAATCCTTTCAATGATGCTAGGTCAAAGATTTGGCAAAAAATTTGTGACTGGTGTAATACCCCGAAAAATTTGGACGTCTATTATTTTAAAGAATTTAAATTTATTTATATTATTATTATTCAATTCATGTGGAATGTCTTTATATGCATTTTATCATTTCATGTGAATTGTTAGGTCTTTATACAATTATTATTTTATGTGAATTGGTTGTCTTTATAAATTCTTTCATTTCATGTGAATTGCTCTACTTTTATTTTTATCAATTTATATGAATTGTTTAATGATTGTGTATTATTTGATTTAAATATTTTAAAGGCTTTGGATTGGGCTAGGGAGGAATCTGGGCTGGAATGGTTGGGCTAAGGATATGCTTAAGTTGTTGGGCCATGGTTATAGTTATATTATTATGGTTATTATTATTATTATTATTTTTTAGTTATTTAGTTTTTAGAAAAAAATATTAATAATAATAGAATAAAATGATTAGGACAAAAGATAATAAGAAAATAGGGTTTCTGCCATTTGCATTACGCACAAAAATCAGAAGAGTAAACGAAAGAGAGAAGGAGTTCGGGTAAACGAGTGTTTGAATCGTCAAAGAGGCAAGTTTGATTCTTCTCTTCCCCTTTGAATCCGTATGCATAGTCTAGGTTTGAGGATTGTGTTTATTTTGAAAATTTGTATATAATTGTTTTTTTTTTCTGTTGATAAATTTTGTGAGAATTAATTATGCTAATTGTATAGACATATTGCTAGAAATTTGTATGCATTTAATTATGAAATTAAATGATTTTGCATGCTAAGAATAATTCTGTGAATTAAACATTAGGATTTTGGAGTTTTGGTACTGTTTTAGGATATTTTTGCATATGTATATACATGTATATATGATTGTATAGGCGGGTGTATATATATACGAACATGAAATTTGGGTCTACTGTGTTTATCATTTTTGAGGGATTTTGTTCGGATCAATAGGTAGATCTTACTTCCTAGAACAATCCTTGAAAATTTGGTTGTAAACCGTTGGGTAGATTGATGGGAATCTGACTTTGAAATTTTAGATTTTCGAAACTTGAAATTGGGCGTTTTTTATTTAGGCCACGAGAGGGCGTGAATTTGGTACCAATGCGTAGCTTAGATCGAGACGAGTTCAATGGTATAATCATACGCGCGATTCGGTGTCCAGAAGTGACCGAAAAATGGTCGGAAAGTTCGGCCACCATTGTTGAGCTTTAAAGCTTCAGCCGTGGGAACAAGAAAGAAGAAAGAAAGAAAGAAAGAAGAAAAAAAAGTGTGGGGGCAGCGCCGCCGGCGCGTGGGGGAGCGTGCCGCCTGCGCCGGCACCGACCGGTGACCGGAAAATTATTTTCGGGCCCCACTCGCGGGGGCCCACCTCTGGGTCCAATATGGGCCCATTCCGAATTGTTTTGATATTTATTTTGTATTTTTGAAATTTTTGGAAAAACTTGAAAATCTGGAAAAATCATTTTTTAAAAATACTTTTATAATTCTAAAAATTCCCAAAATTTTATGTCAACTTCTTAGGAGCTTAAGGGGCTTGGGGTTTAAATTTCATATCAAAATTATTTACCATTGTCTTTAAATTAATTTTTAAAGTGTCTAAAAAACTGAATTTTTCAGCCTCTTTAATTTTAGAAAATAATTAGAAATTTTCAAAATTTCTGAAATTTTTATTGTAGCTCTCTGGAGGCTAAATACACTTGGGTTTAAATTTTCAACTCAAAATAATTTTTCCTTATTATTCAATTGATTTTTAAAGGGTTCAAAAGTTGGGTTTTTCACATTCTGTAATTTTAGAAAATACTTTTATAACTCCAAAAGTTCCCAAATTTTTACTGTAACTTTTTGGAGGTTAAATAAATTTGGTTGTAAATTTTCATCTTGAAACGAGTTTCTTTTGGTGTTAAGTTAATTTTTAAAGTGTCTAAAAGTAGGATTTTCACCTCCTTTTATTTTTAGAAAATATTTTAAAATTTCAGAAAATTCTAGAAAAATTTAGTTAACTTTATAGAATTAAAATGCACCTAGTTTTTAAATTTCATGTGAAGATGAGTCTCCATTGTGATGTGTTGGTTGTAAACGTATGCTTCGAATTATGTTTTATTTTCGTTTTGTTAGAAAAATATATTTTTTTATTCCCAAAAATTCTAGAAAATTCCAGAATGATTTTAATAGGGTTCTGAGAAGTAGAATAGGCCTTGAAACCTAGATAAAAGTTAGGTTTAGACTCCCTCGTAGAATTGAGTGCATTGGAGGTTGAGTTGGGTAATTGTTTCTATAATGGATGCTTGGGTTATTTGGTTTACTTGAATATATTTTCCTTTAAGGATATAAATGCCCATCAAATACGTGATTATAGTTTACTTGTAAATGATTTGTCTTATGGTGATAATTTCATGTTGGATAATTTGAAATAATGGTTTGTGCAAATTTAAATCATAATGCACCTTGTTTATTTATGTTTCATATTAGAATGCATCTATACGTTTTTAATTGGCATGTAAGGATTGCCCGGCGTGTCAGGATCGCCCATACCTAATAAGGTATCTATGCATTTTATTTTGGCATGTAAGGATTGCCCGGCATGTCAAGATCGCTCATACCTAATAAGGTATCTATACATTTTGTTTTGGCATGTAAGGATCGCCCGGCGTGTCAGGATCGCCCATACCTAATAAGGTATCTATGCATTTTATTTTGGCATGTAAGGATTGCTCGGCGTGTCAGGATCGCCCATACCTAATAAGGTATCTATACATTTTTATTTGGCATGTAAGGATTGCCGGCGTGTCAGGATCGCCCATACCTAATAAGGTATCCATACATTATATTTGGCATATCATGATTGCATAGATTGATAATATGCTTGCATATGATTCTTGATTTCTTTATCTTAAAGAAAGTGTTCGTTTTAAATAATAAGGGTTGTTGGGATAATGTATAAGATGAGTTTTACTTTGAAAACATGAACTGAATAAGGAATATTCTGAATGGTTGCACCTATATTTATCTCTTGTGTTCCTCACATTAAGGGTATGTGTATTGGTTCTCTGATTGGGATGTAGTAGATAGAACTTGCTCGTGGGTTTAACCCACTTTGTTAATATTTTAGGTTTCAGACAGGTTCCACCGCGAGGATAGAGTTTTAGGGTTTGGTTGTAGCAGACATCTCATCTCATCAGTTACAGGGTAGGACCTTGTCTTCTTCAAGAGTCATACTATGACCTTTTGAAACTTTGATTGTTGTTATTAATTTTAGAATTAAAAACTTTGATTCATTCTGGTTAAGGGGTCCTTGGGTTACAGGACTTCCAAATTGTATTACCGGACATGTACTTGTTTAGTTAACAGTTATTTTAATTCAGGGGAACTTTCTTTTCTGCTTTTAGAAAATTGTTCATTATATCTTTTGTATTCTATGCTTGTTGCTACCAGTTGTATGTATCTTCCAGGTTTTGTGTATGAGACTGGCCACCTCATGCGTGAAATTTTCTGGGGGTATTTCAACTGGTTCAACTCCAATAAATTCAAGGTAAAATATCATCATGAGTTCTTTTTTTAGCCCTTCTCTGCTGCCTTTTTTCCAATTGTTTGTGGCTCCTTTGTTGCTTTCTTCTTTGTCTATTTTTATTTTTTTATTTTTAATTTAAAGAATCTTATCTTTTTAATGTAGGAACGAAGTAAACAAAATAAAAAGAATCGTAGCCATAAAAAAGTTCCTCATCACGCAGGATCCAAATCATTTGTACGGTACCTTGAGGAGCAGGTATACTTCTATTTTTTTACTCCTTACAGTGGTCTCATACTTGATCATGTCTGTTTTTTTGTGAATATTTATAAAAACATCCATCTTTAATGATGTAGCGAAAGACAAGTGAAAGTTACAATTTGATTGACTTCTACAAGGATACACATCATAAGCCGGGAAAAGGTTGGAGTCACCCAGATGCTCAAGAACAACATGTGAGGATCTTACACAAATGAAAAAGGCCATATTTGACTTACGAATTGAATTGCAACATATTTCTATCAAAAATATGCTTTTACAGTAATTAAGTATTAGGATATATGCATATATCTAAGAACAGGAATATGATTTTTTGTAATCTTTTCTGATGTGGTTTTCTATTTGTGGTTAACTCTAGTGATGGTTGACCAGTGGCTCTCTGTTTTAAGTGTTTCTTATTTGTCGCTCTTAGTTGTAGTTGTTTTAGTTGGTTTTTATCACAAGTTCTTTTAGTATTTTCTGAATCTGTGATGGAAACATTTGAAAACACTTGATTTAAATTGTAATTTTGTGAAGTTGGGACAATTAGAAATACTTAATATGTTTTAGTCACATGCTTCCATGAAACTCCGCTGCATATAGCAGCCATGTGTGGCCACTTACATTTATTTAGTTTTACAATTGTTACTAAGATTGATATAGCTGTTATTCTCCAGTTACCTTAATTAATTACGACAATTGTGTATAATTGTAGATGGAGATGGTTGCAAAATCACAGGCAACTGAAGTAGCTCCAGAGGGTGCTACATCCAAGACTGATTTTGAAATAATGCGTGAGGTGCTTGGTTACAAAGAGTATTACCTCTGTGGGCTTGGACATGGCATAAGGCCTAATCCTTCAGGTCGTTGCACAAGAGCGGACGTGGACGCTGCTCATAAAAGTGCTGAGGAAGCGGAAAAGAATTATGTTGAGGCAATGGAAAGACTTAAGCTAAGGGAGGAGAGGATCGAGGAAAGGATTGAGGAGAGGCTGGAGCAAAGGTTGGAGGAGAGGCTTGGACCTCTATTGGAGGAAAGGATTCGAGCAATTTTTTCACAATTTCGGGCTTCTTAGTGATTACTAAACTTGATTACTTCTTGTTCTAAAATTACAATAATTTTTACTTCTCTTATGGGTACTTAAAATTAGTTGCTTCTCTAATGGAAATTTGAAACTTGTTAGTTCATTCACCGTGTTTGTATTGTATGAATTGTTCTAAAACTACTAATTCTCTAATGGGAATTTGAAATTAGTATTACTCCAAGTCAATTTTTGAATTCTGTTTTATCATTGTTTTAGAAATCTTGAGTTGGAGAATATTGATTGGATGATATTGGAGGTTAGGTTATGACAATACCATTAGTTTTTGCTACAAAAAAAAGTTTGTAGTAATAAATAATAGCTTTAGCTACAAAGATAATTGTAGCAAAATGGAGACTATTTGCTATGAAATTGTGTATGCTGCAAAAAAATAAACTATTTATTACAAAATAAATTTTGTCACAAATGCTTACCAATTGCAACAAAATTTTAAGTTCATGACTAATTACCTTTTGCAACGCAACAATTACCCACAAACTAGTAACAAAAAATCTTTTGTGATGAAAGATTATTTATGACAAATTTTGAGCCTTTTGTCACAAAAATTTTTATAACGAAAAACCTTATTTGTTGTAGTGTTACACAACTAACTTAAAACGTAAGAAAGGTAAACAAGAGATGATGTGAATGAATTGAACTTCTATGAAAGGTAGGAAAGCAATTGGAGAGAGTCCAAAAAAAGGATGAGAATATGAGATAAAACATAATTGAATTGGAATTTTAAGAAATATAAAAAAGGAATTGAAATTGAGTCCTGACTTAGAAGGAAAATTAAGGTATTAAAAATATAAGAATTAAAGATTGTATAGTAAAGGGACACTTTAAGTTCTGTTTTGTAGCTTACACAACAAACCTAAAACATAAGAAAGGTAAACAAGAGAGGATGTGAATGAATTGGACTTTTATGAAAGTTAGGAAAGCAATTGAAAAGTGAAAAAAGAAGAGCATATGAGATAAAACATGATTGAATTGAAATTTGAAGTAATATAAAAAAGGAATTGAAATTAATTCTTGACTTAGAAGGGCAATTAAGGCATTAAAAATATAAGAATTAAAGATTGTATAGTATACAGACACTTCTGTAATTTTATTTTTTTAAAAAAGGTAGGAGTGGAGTGCCAGAGGATTGGTGGAGTGTAATACCCCGCTCCAACACATGATATGATATTGTCCGCTTTGGGCTTGAGCCCGCACGATTTTGCTCTTGGGTTTTACCCCAAAAGGCCTCATACCATTTGAAGAGAACATACTACATATAAGCACATCCCCTTTTCCACACCCAGGCGATGTGGGATTGAGCACCCTGTACCCTATCAGTGTGGTAGCTCAGCCCAGTGTCTTGTCTTCGCACCCGCTCACTCACACCCATCCACAAAGGTTACTACAATCCACCCCCCTACGAGGCCCGACTCCCTCGTCGGCACACTTTCGGCTGGGTTCAGGCTCTGATACCAACTGTAATAGCCTGCTCCACCGCATGGCATGATATTGTCCGCTCTAGGCCATAGCCCGCATAGTTTTGCTCTTGGGTTTTACCCCAAAAGGCCTCATACCATTTGAAGAGAACATACTACAGTACATCCCCTTTTTCACACCCAGACGATGTGAGATTGAGCACCCTGTACCCTGTCAGTGTGGTAGCTCGGCCCAGTGTTTGTCTTTGCACCCGCCCACTCACACCCACCCACAAGGGTCACCACAATCCACCCCCTTACGAGGCCTGAAATCCTCATCGGCACACTTCCGACAGGGTTCAGACTCTGATACCAACTGTAATACCCCGCTCCAACACATGGTATGATATTGTCCGCTTTAAGCCTGAGCCCGTACTATTTTGCTCTTGGGAACCCAGCCAGAAGTGTGCCGACGAGGACGTCGGGTCTCGTAGGGGGGTGGATTGTAGTAACCCTTGTGGACGAGTATGAGTAGGCGGGTGCGAAGATAGATACTAGGTTGAGCTACCACACTGACAAAGTATAGGGTGCTCAATCCCACATCTCCTGGGTGTGGAAATGGGGATGTGCTTATATGTGGTATGTTCTCTTCAAATGGTATGATGCCATTTGGGGTAAAACCCTCAGGCCCAAAGCAGACAATATCATACCATGTGTTGGAATGGGGTATTACAAATAGTCCTTGTGAGTTTGGTTGCGAATCGTTGGGTAGTTTAACGAAAATTTGAGTTTGAAATTTAAGAACCCTAGAAACTTGATTTGGGTGTTTTTGATTTAGGCCGTGAAAGGGGGGCTATTTTGGTACCAATGCGTAGCTTAGACTGAGAGGAGTTGAATGATATATTCTAACGTGAGTTTTGATGGTCGGAGGTGGCCGAAATAGGGCCGAGAAGCTAAAGGGTCGCGGCTGCCCTGTTGGTGGGAAGAAAGTGCAGAAAAAGAGAAAAAAAAAAAAAAGGAAGAAGAAGGCAGCACATGCCTCCCTCACGCGTGCTGTCGGCCTGGTGCTGAGTAAAGTGGGTTTGGGCCCCACTTGTCGGGGCCCACCTCTGCCCCAGTTTGGGCCCAGTCTGGAATATTTTAGTTTTTTTTAATTATTTTAATTCATTTTTAAAATGTAAAAAATTAGGAAAATGTTTTAAATTGCTTTTAAATTTCAAAAAAATTTTAAAAATTCAAACTTATCTTTTTAGGACATAATATACCCGGAACTTTAATTTCAAAATGAAATAAGTTCACCTCGTTTTAAATTTAGTTCAAAAGTATCATTTATAGTTGAGATTTTTATATTTTAAATTATCGAAAAATTTTAGAAATTCTCCAGAGATCTAGTTGAGAATTTTAAAGACAGAATATGCATGGAAACCTAGGTTGGACCTAAGTTTAGATACACTTGGTGTTAGTTTGCATTGAACGGTTACTTATTTGGTTTTTACAACAAACTAAGCATTTTCCCAATTACTTGGGGTTGGGTACATGAATCCGATGTTTCCATTCCGCTCTATTTAAAGTCATCTCCTCAGTTAATCTACATGTTATCATATCTTTCTTTACTACATCTACCCATGTTAGCTTTGGTCTTCCTCTTCCCCTAGCATTGCCCTCAATTTGGACAATGTCACTTTTTCTGACCGGCGCAGTTAAAGGTCTTTTTTGCATATGTCTAAACCATCTTAACCTATTTTTTCTCATTTTATCTCCAATTGGTGCTACACCAACCATCTCCCGAATGTGTTCATTTCTAATTCTATCATTTCTAGTCTTTGCGCACATCCATCTCAACATTCGTATTTCTGCAACACTCACTTTATGCAAATGTTGTTGCTTAGTTGACCAACATTCGGTACCATAAAGTATTGCTGGTCTAATAGATGTTCAATAAAACTCCCCTTTCAATCGTAAAGGGATACGCCTATCACACAATATACTAAATGCACCCCTCCATTTAACCCATTCTACCTTGATTCTATGATTAATTATTTATTTATTTTATTTTATTCTCATTAATTGATTTCTTTGCATTCTTAATTTCATGTTAAATGTTGATGCTTTATTTCAGTGTATAAAATAATGTGATTATTTGAATGCTTGTAGGTATGTTAAATTTTTATTTAAAAGGAATATACGAGGCATGTGAGGATTGCTAGGGGGCATGTCGGGATTACCAATACCTAATAAGGTATTCAAAGTTAATTAAGGAGGCATGTGAGGATTGTCAAGGGGCATGTCAGGATTGCCAATACTTAATAAGGTATTCAAGGTTAATGAAGGAGGCATGTGAGGATTGCCAATAGGGTAGTTAAGGTTAATGAGGGAGGCATGTGAGGATTGTTAGGAGACATGTCAGAATTACTAATATGCTAGTTAAGGTTAATAAGAGGGACATGTGAGGATTGCCACTTACATAATAAGGTTTATATATATATATATATATATATATATATATATAGACATGTCAAGATTGTCAAATACTAGGTATATAATATGTAGATAATGGAGGCATGTCAAATATTAGTAGGATGTGTACTTACTAAAGGTTCGGGCATGTATGAATTGCCTTTGGATAAAACTTAGGATAACATGATTTATATTTTGTAATAACATATTGGTTGGTACCGGATATAGGATGGTCCCAATCTGGTACCGTAGGGTACGTGGGAGAGATTAGGTCTGTATGTTTATATATATATTTTTACTGTCTTCATATAGAGGGTGTGTTTACCGATTCTCTGATTAGGTTGTAGTAGAGGGAACTTGCTCGTAGGTTTAACCCACTTTGTTAATTATTTCAGGTCCTAGGCAGTTTTCACCTCGGGGTTAAGGCGTAGAGTTCGTAGAGCGGAGTAGTCATCTATTCCTTACCAAAGTTGGAATATACTAGTATTAGTTTTTTTATCAGTGTATCATCAAACTCAGCATACCAAAGCCCCCTTATTTTTTCTTCAAAATTTCGATAATCGGTAGAGAGATGGTTTATATATATATATATATATATATATATATTGGACTTCTATCAAACAAATAAAAGAGAACATATGCTTGACAAAACAATTCTAATAAAACTAACAAAGTAGATTCTAATTAGTTCCCACAATGGCCACTATAAGTTTTACCAGAATTTTACTACCTGTAAAACACTCCTAAAATCCTTTCCTCTCAAAAAGTATATTATCACATCTTCATAAATATGCAACAAAAAATATCATTTTCTGAAGAGAGAACATCATTCTTCATCTTTTATCCCAAATTCAAAAAAACCCACTAACGTACATAGAAGTAAGATGGAATAAAAATCTTGTGTTTGCTCAAATTACTACTCACATATATGTATATTGCACATATATTCATACACCAGGAGGGGACTGAACCATGGACTCTGGAACCACAACTACCCAGTCGTTGGACATGGAGAAGTCCCAGCTCCACCGCCGAAAAACCACCACAGCCATGGAGCATCAACCCGCCGTGGAGGAACCCAGCCTATTCTCCACCCTAGAAGCAGCCACCGTCGCGCTCCTCCCTCTCTAACTTTCTCTCTCTCGACTTCACTCTCTCTCTAAAACTCCCAATTTTCCTCTCCTCTTTTCTTTCTTCTCTTTTCTCTTCCTTTTCTTCTTTTCTCTTATCTCTTATTTAGCCGACCATCACATCATCTCTTTTAAATTTTGAATCTTTTCTTATACACCGCTCATTCCGAATCACTCTCGTCCACTCATATATATATATATAATATAAGTATATATTATATAAGCATATATGTATATATATATATATATATATCCTCCACTTATATATAAGCATGTATATTTAAATAGAAAAAAAAAATAAAGTATTTACTACGGATTCAGTGTTCCGTAGCAAATACCCTAGTATTTACTACCAAAAATTTTTCGTGGTAAATACAAAAGGGTATTTTCCATGAATTTTTTTTTTCCCGTAGCAAATGCCTTACTATTTACTACGAAATTCAATCTGTAATAATAGATATTTTACTACGGATTTAATTTTTCATAGTAAATACGTTGCTATTTACTACGAAATTAGTCCCGTAGCAAATAACACATGTTATTTACTACGAAATTTGTTCCGTAGTTAATAACATATTATTTGCTACGACATAAATTTCGTCGAAAAAGGGTATTTACTATGAAATTAAGCTTCCGTAGTAAATAATCTAGTATTTCCTACGCATTTAGTTTTTCGTAGTAAATAATATATTATTTGCTACGAAATAAATTTCGTCGAAAAAGGATATTTACTACGAAATAAAGTTTTCGTGAAAAATACCCTAGTATTTACTACGAAATTTTTTCTGTAGTAAATACGAAGGGGTATTTTCCACGGATTTTATTTTCCGTAGCAAATACCTTACTATTTACTACGAAATTGAAACCGTGGAAAATGGTCCGTGGGAAAAAACCTGTTTTCTTGTAGTGAGATTGGTATTCTACTTATTTGACGCTATTTATTTATTTTAGTTAGACTTTCTTTTTAGCAGTTAAAAATTCTTTTCTCTTGTCTTTGTATTCTATGCTTGTTTGCTATCAATGTTAAGTATCCCTTATATTTTACGTGTGAGACTGGTCAACTCATGCGTGAAATTTGTTGGGGGTATTTCAGTTAAACTCTAAAGTGTGCAATCCATGCCTATTCAATTGAATTCGAGATAGCCTCCGATTCTCTTATAAATGCCAATGGGTTCTAGCCATTGAGACATGGTTCAACCCATATGAACCCCAAGTCTAGTGGGTTCCATACTATAATTAAGCCATTCACATGGGTTCAATCCAAGTGGTTCGAATTGATTTCAATTTTGTTTAATTATTTTTGCCGGTTCAATTAGTTTGAAATGCTGCTACTAATTGAGGTAAAAATTGGTGTATCCTAGGAGACAAGTGTCATTGGATCCATATAACACCATGCGAGGCGTCGATTATCTCAAGGATATAGAGTCCAACTTTAGCCTCCATCTACAAGTTTCTCTTGTATCATTTATTATTTATGATATTAAATTATATGTAAATATAATTTGCATGTTACTATGCTTGTGAATATTACATTTGATTTTCACCAAGTCTTAAATAGTATCCTATATGCATATATTTTTCAACAATATCACCCTTTGCACCAAATTTTCTTGTTTTTTTTTCTTTTTTTCAGATTAGAATCCATTACCGAGAAATGTGGCATTGAATTGCATGATCAGATCCACTGCTTCCTTTTGGTGCAACATGATTTACCACGGCCCTCATTTGATGAATGAGAAATCTGGATGCAATATTGCAGAATACTGGCATTACAAAGGCAAAAATAAGCACATGAACTGAATATTGAACATCTGCAAATACTCCTTCAAGACAGGTTTGTTGGAACAATGAAAAAGAAGTCTCCAAATCCTAACCTAATATTTAAGAACATGACATGATTCCACAAGATGACCAAAGTGCCATAACAAATCAAACACAAAGCCTACCAAATGTGAATTGGTAAAGCAACCATTTCACTGGCAGAAAAGAAGATAACAATGAAAGAGGTTTTCAATGTGACAAGAGCAGCGTTTCTTATTTTTGGCCCTTCTTTTTCCACAACATTCTTATACCAGAACCTTTCCTTTTTCCACTACCAAAACTGTCATCCAAATCATCAGCAAAACTAGGTGAACCCACAAAGCCGGTGTACCCGCCAACCGGAGTATCAAAGGTGCTGCTTAAGTGGTTATCCATGGAACAGCACCTCTCGGATATCCTTCTCCCGTTCATATCCACACCCCCAGCAAGCACTGCTGCTGCAGCATCAGCCGCTTTCCTCCATTGCTCTGTCTGTACTTTCATTTTCTTCATTTCGGTTTCCAATGCCTCCTTTGCTCCTTCCACAGCTTCCAGTTTCTCATTCAACTGAACTGCAGTAGCTTTACTTTCTTCCAGCTCTTTTCCTAGTTGCCTCAACCTTGAAGTCATTTCCTCTTCCTTTGTTCGAGCTGATGACATCTCTAAAACTGAATCTTTCAACTGACTTTTCAGGCTCTCGTTTTCTTGACGAAACGCTTCTAATTCCTTTTCCTTCTCCTCTAACTTGGCTTTCAACAAATCTATCTCGTCATTCTTCAAAGCCAAGTCATCAAAAGACAGCTTCATTGGCTCAGAAATGGTTGGCGATTCAGTTGATATGCTATCTGGCTTACAATCTTGAATTTCTTGGTCAGTTGATTGCTTGAATTCAACCTTACATTCCCAGTTCACTTTTTCAACTGGAACTTCAAAAACATCAGTTTCTCTCTGGTTGTCATCAGGATTTTCATATATGGTACTGCTACAGTTTTTGTTTGATTCTTGGATTTCAGTTGGAGGAATTGGTTTTTGGCTCTTGTTCTCCAATTTTTCTTGAGCTTCTTTCTTTGCAGCCTCGGCAGAGGCTAACTGCTCCTTCAAAATCTTGAGCTCTTCTTGCGCTTGCCCAAGTTGAGATTCTAAATCTGCAATTTTGGTGCCAAATTTCTTTTGATTCATTGAATCAGATAGGACACTCCTTGGAGATCTACGATCACCTAGTTTAGGACTTCTGTCAGTAATGGGTCGATGATGCAGCGGATCAGAATCTGAGCTTGATGCCCTGAGCTGAAGTGGGCCCCGGGGAGATTGCCTTTGAAGCATTTCTGACCCCCTTCTCCCACATTTAATAAAAAATAAAAAAATAAAAATCCATCAAGGTTATTATTATACATGCAAATATAACATTACAACTTCGAAAGCATGTCAAAGATCTGTTAAGGTTGATATAGATATAATGACAAATTAAACACTGGTTGAATGTGGGGAATAAGGTAGTGTTCAATGTTCACAGCCTGATGGTCACTCACATAGGGATCATACCATATATTTTAGGTACCACAATGCCAGGTGCTAAGAGATTAATTTTATTGAAATAAAATGAAAATTGTTGAAGATTCTATACGAGGAAATGAACATGGACTAAATGAACCTATTGCATAGTTGAGCTCTTTCATATATCGAACTAATCACATGCCCAGGATTTAGATGATGGGTTGTACAATGATTACAAATTTAATTCACATGATGCTTCAATATTGTTTACTTCAGAAATTGGCTTGGACACATAGAAACTTGTAGGCCAAGAAGAAACAATCAGCCACTCCATCATTTAACTAATTTCTCAAGCAAAATTACATGGATACTATCAAGACAGTGATGGATACTCGTGAATAACACGACTTGCACAACGGAAGAATGAATTTGCAGGTCATTCCAGGTAGGCAGAATACTATTCGCACCGTTAGCACAGTGACCTCACTATCAAAGATATTGCAAAAAAGATCAACCTTGACAAATGGATAGACACCCTCCAACTATTTTGATTATTTGATGAATAACATCATAGTTTTGGAGTAGTCTCTGTGTCCATTTCAAGCCACAAGCAAAAACTCGGACAAGCATTTCTATGTGGCAGTTGTCATAAAATCTAGAATTCTATGAGATTATCAGTGTTAAGTGATTACCAATATGGATCACACAATACGAATATAAATATTATACTATAGAAGAGTTAATTCAAACCTAATTATAGAAGATGCTGGAATCAGATCATTAGGACTCTTCCATCTAGTTAGCAGTCATACCCTATGATGAATAGATTGTTGAGGCCTATATGGACCGCTTGGACCGCCAGAAGACCAAACGAAGGGTTGTTTATAACTTAACTTCCAGCTACCGGCCACTTTCCAGTGGAAGATTGCCACTTCCAATTTCCAGTGGAAGATAGTCATTGTCAATTTCCAGCAGAAAACTAGCAGGTGGACAATTATGTTAGGAATTGTGTCTCAAATTTCTATTGTAATTAGGTTTCTATTTTAGAGTTGTAATTTATTTAGTAATTTCTTGTTAGACTTGGTCTTGAAGTAATTGTAATCATTGTCCAACAAGGAATTGAGTTTGAAGACTCTATAAATAGAGGTGAGGTTAAGAAGAGAAATGGCAGGGAAAAGAGAGAGAGATAATTGTAAAGAGAGAAAGATGAGTAGAGAGAGAGAAAATGTGTAACCAAAGTATTAAAGTAAAGAAAGTTGTTCTTCGCCCATGGACGTAGGCAATTTGCCTAACCACATAAATCTCGTGTTATTTGTGTGTGTTTTTTTTATGCGTGTTATTTGCCAATAGTGTGTGTGCGATCCTAACAAATTACGACTTTCCGGTGGAAGTTGCTACCCTCCAAGAATTTTAACATGTAAAGGGCAAGTGAGAGAGTCACGAGAGTGACATATGGCATTGTTTGACTAATTCAAATGGCACATGAAGAAAGGTACATGTGGCAAAAGTTGTGGAAGTTGGTTGAGGGAAGTGCTCCCTACAATTAAGGAAGAGTTAGTTCAACTAAAGAAAATGGCTTAGAAACGTGGGACACGTGGCGATATTTCATTGGAAGAATGTGTGGGAATTTCCAAGATGCATTTGCCATCATGCTAAAAAGTAATGCAGAACATGACTCAAACGAACAAGTTGAGGATAACAAGAAAAACGTGGGACATGTGGTGACATTCTATTGGAAGGACATGTGGGAGGTTCCAATGGAAGTTACACCTGTAACTGTAGATTTAAAGCTTCAAAAATGAGGAGACGTGGTCCCAAACATACAAGCACTATGAGAAGAGTAAAGAGAACGTGGGACAAGTTGCTAGATCTGGTTGGTTCACATGGAAGGTCTTAACTGACATTGGAACTGTCACCCACAACTGCTGATTTGAAGCTACAATACACAAGAGAACATGGTCTTAAACATGTAAAAATGTCAAAAGGTCAAGGAGAGTATGGGACATGTGGCAAAAATTGATTAGTCCATGTGAAAAATGATAACTACCATCAGAAAGCTCTATTAATAGGATGCTTAGTCATCACTTGCAACGCCTGTTCAACACACAACTCAAACAACACTACAATTCAATTTCAATTCAAAGTCCTGCATTTTATTATTCTTTTATATTCCAACAATGTCTTTAAATACATTTTAATCCAAGGCACTTTAGATTATGTGTTATGTTTTATTAAATTTCCTTTCCAAGTCCAGCACTTCAATTTCAGTAATTGTCCTCAATTATTTACTTACAGTCCTTCTCCCCTTCTGCTGAACAGCAGGGGTAGTAGGGTCAGAAGGTAAAGCTCCGCTTACGAGAGAAAATAGTTCTAGTGGGAAATTTCGATTATATTGCTCAGCTGGTAGCCGAGGCAGCTATTGTCTCTACATAAGGCAGTTACTTAGAGCGTTACGACTGAATGAATCGGAGTTATGTCATCAGGAGGAACAATGCCCCGGTCAATAGTGAGACCCGCACCAAATGGGTTAGATCTTTTCGTTCTCTTCATCGATGCCGTCCTTCCTCTGTTTTTGCTTCAATAGGTATGGGACCGAGCACTTTCTCTCATTTGTTTATTAAGATCGATATCCCACCCTTAAGGGTAAGGAAGCCCCCAGTGATCAAAATAAGTCATTTAAAACCCTTCTTACGGTCCCCGAGGTACAACGTGATGTGCGAAGGTTCGAAACCGGCCTTAAGCGTGGAAAAACGATCATACCGAAACCTCCGGCTACCGAGGCATTTCCAAGGGTAGTTTACTCACTTGATGATTCTGGATTAGAAGGGAAATTCAATCTATCTCGACACAGGATTTATTATATGGGCGGGGCCGGTCCCTCCCGGGGAGCAGAACCTGAGAATTATAACTCAGCTTATGTGCCTGCGTTAGCCAGGAGAGCATGACATAATGAGTTCAACCGTTCCCTAAATATAGATCTAAATATGGAGAATTCTCCCCCTCTGTCCTCCTTCGTCTTGTGCGCCAGCTACGTCTTCTACTTCATTTGAATCTTTCTGCTTCGCCCCTTCCCTATTTACTCCATGAATTAGCGTCGACCTCTCTTTTTTTCTCTCTCTTCTTTCTTTCTTTTCCTTCGGAGATAAGGGTCCAATGGTTTCCCACGGCCTAACCATAATTCTAAGGGCATAGACCGTTTAGTGAACATCGCTAAGAGCCTCCGAATGCGAGGCGATTGTCGATGTGGCAGCGAAGAAATAGTCCGATAACCGAAACCACCGATCCTACAAAGGGTTGAAAACCGCTTGATAGGATAGGTCATATGGATCTCCATCAACATGGGAGTTTTCCGAGGGAATGAGGATCAATGTCTGGTCGAACCAAGCTTCCTTCTCTCTCTCTTGCTTCCCCACCTGTGACTGAAGCTTCCACATGAGCTTTACTTTCCTATCTGAGTAGACCGAAAATTCTACTTTTTGGAAGGGACATTAAATGAAAAAGGTAGCTTTCTCCCTGGAACCTTGGTCGATCAATCGTTCAATCCTTTCCTCTTTATCAAATGCATTTCTAAAGATTCTCACAACACAATGCATTTCATGTCCCATCCTTCAATACCTTTAATTTTCTTGTTCCGTAATTCAATTCCATTTAACTTTCCAACCATAAAAAACCTTAAAAGTCCTTTGTTCTCAAAAGCAAAAAAGAACCTTTGGAAGGTGGTCATTCCAAACCTTCCTAACAATCGCCTGATCCCTATTTTCCATTTGGAATCTAGTTTGGATGTTCATTTGGAATTGAACAAGTTCCTGGCAATGCTGAGTAAAACTCACAATAGCCTAATCCTTATTTTCCAACTGGAATCTAGTTTCCTAATCCTTATTTTCCAACTAGAATCTAGTTTGAATCTTCATTTAGAATTGAATAAGTTTCTGGCAATGCTGAGTAAAACTCGCCGCTACGCTGTGAGGGCCAAATCCTGTTTGGATCTTCATTTAGAATTGAATAAGTTCCAGGCAATGCTGAGTAAAACTCGCCGGGCCAAATTCTAGGCTCAAATTTAATCAATTCTGTTCATAACTAGTTCCACTTCGTCACTCTATATGGGCAGCCATGACTAGTGTTTATAGTGTTTCAAATCAACTTACCAAGAAATTTGCCTATTGTGCTAACACAATGTCATTCATTTTTGCTCTTTTTTCTTTTTCTGTCTATCAAGAAATTTGCCTTCTGTGCTTAACACAATGTCATTAATTTTTGTTCTTTTTTCTTTTTCTGTCCTGGCAAATAACTCAAACTTCCAATTTGCTTCTATGGGGACTTGAACCTTCAACCATCCACTTTGGGAGGTAGAGGGGATACCATTGGGCTACAACATTTCCCTTGGCAGTAATGCACAACAATAACAGAGTTTCAACTATTTGGCTCACAAAACAGAATCTTTAAAATCAAATGATCAGGTTTGAAAGCAATACAATAGAATCACAACTAAACAATAGTTGCATATTATTATCATAGAATGAATTCTCTACCTTGATCTTGGCATCTGGTCCACTAGAAAGCAGTTGATCCAAGAAGAATGGCAATAAGAAGGCTAACTACTCAAAAGCTTGTGATCTGAAAAACTAAGGAGATGTTAAGAGGAATAAAATATGTAAATATATAAGGAAAAACTATAAGAATATAATAAAAAACTGGAAATACAGTCGAGTAGAACAAGAAGTATCTCAGCTGCATGAGTTGCCATACAATCCCAATTTATGTAATCACACAATAAACATATTAAATTTATCCCCAAGTGGTGTGCATTTTACAAGAGAATCAAAATGCTCCAACCCTTCTGATTTTCTTTTTTTTTCTTGTTCTTTCTAGACATAATAAGATTATTTTTTAGTCAGCATAGTATAATATTTAATTAATTGTGTAAAAATGCAACTCGATCTACGTAATGGCAAAAGATTTACCATGTCTTCGAAAGGAGAAGTTTCACCAGCCCTCCATTTTTAACTTCTCGCTCTCCACTGTTAATGAATTAAGAAAAATTCAAAAGTGAATTGTGAAATGTTGCAAGTGTAATGTGAATAAGATTACCCTTTTGCTGCTGTTTGTACCATTGAATCCATTCCTTGAAATTGGAACTCGAGAAATAATTAGTCTAATATTTGAACTAATTTAGTGTTCAATTCGAATTCCAAGCTACCAATTCCATGCATCCAAATGCAATGCTTGAGAGAAAATAATTGTTCAATTGAAATAATGAAAATTATATCAATGTATAACTTTCTAAACTTCTACTAAATAAAAATTGTAAAATAATCCATATATCCATCCCTTTCCATGTGATAATTTAAAATCTTAATAATGTGTGCGTACACAATTGTATACATTTGTTTCTGACAACAATATGATACTATTGGTACAGTTTGAACAACAAAGTGGTTGTGTAAATTATTATGGGACTCATTTAGTATTTTATAGCAACTTAGGACAGCAATTAGTCACCCCCTTATCCTCCGTATTATTAGATCCTAGTTCCAAGTGCAAAGTGTAATGTGTGGGAATCTGTATATTATTTCCAAATGAAGGGGCTAATTTATTAATGTTACGGCAATGAATTTTTAACGAAACTACTTGTTTAAAAAATATATTTTAAAATGCTAAAAATTACTTGTTTCATTGTAGTAAAAGCTCTGTCAAGTAAGAAGTCGTTAAATGTAGAAATTACATGCCACTAATGTGATCTTCTTACGTGACAAAACTTATACTACCATGAAGCATGTAAAAGCTTTTTCTTTTTTACAATTCATTGCAATAATACTCGATTAGCATATGAGATCAACTTTTATCAATGCCTAATGTTATTACTGCACTTAAAAGTTCCACAAGGTGACATCTCAAAGCCTATTAGTAAATTACAACATAACTACAAGAACTTCATTTTACATATCTGACAGCATTAGATGGTATTACACTCCTATTGTATTTGAATTTGAATGCAAAAGATTTGCCTTAGAATTACAAAGATTTGGCAAAGCTCACCCATCCAGTATGGTTATCATACCATGGACTTCCTTATGCACTATCAAAGTTACCATATTTACATTATGGAAAACTCTTTTCCTTGCAACATTGTGACAGCCGACACACTCACATCGACTGTGAGCCCCACCACACTACAGCCTACTCACTCAGATTAATATGAGCTCCACCACTTGCGACAGTGTGGTGGAGTCCACAGTCGATGTGAGTGTGTCGGTTGTCACAATGTCTCAAGGTGTAGCATTACTCTTATTATTGATGCAAAAACCTACCATTGGCATGTAAAATTTCCTTGCAATTGACAATACCTAGCACGTGATAACAAAGATGACCCAAACTATCACCCACCACATATGTTGATTGCTTGAATAAATTCAACATTGCCATCTTTACCTTAATCCCAAATGAATAGGATCAGTCACAAGAATTCTTTTTTTCCTATTTGCAATAAATTGTGAACCAGTAAAGCATTAAAGTGCTTTTCATACATATTCTGGGTTATCATAACATTAAAATCAGATAATTACTTATATATATAACATATATACATATATAAATTGCTACCAAAATGGAAGGTTATTGATTCTATCAATTAAGAAAACAAAAACTCACTATAGATTCATTGGTAGCTCCAAAGAAGGGAAAATTTTGCTAAAGTTGAACAAATAATACACCTAACCGATTCCAACTACCCTTATATTTGTTACACGTGTAATGAGCTAGTAGAATAGTTGAATACATAACCTCTACAGGAATGTCTCTACACTTTCACCGCCTAATACTTAGTACATTCGAATTTTGTGAAATCTACTTTTCCTTTTGTCATAAACACACGTCTTATCCAAAATTAATTCGCACAAACTGATCATACCCAATCGATTTTGCTGTTGTTGGATTGGTCATGTTCTGTCTAGTCCAACAAAACATTCATATAAACCAGATTCTATACTAGACACATTACATCTTGCTGACATCGCCCACAAATTATTCATTGAGCAAACTATCCTTCTATGGCACTTGTTTTCAAGTTCCATCACCAGCATACCCTTTATGAAACTAATTTTATACCACAAATGTGATTTTTAGAACGATTTTAAGGTTCTTCTATCATGAATGAAACTGTAAACCCTGCAATTTCCCGACACACTTTTAGTAAACAATTTCATTTCCCTCACATAAATGTGATCAAAATGCAACATTTATAATATATGTTCTGCCTCTACTGTCAAAAGTGATTCTCTCATATCACCTAACTTCTCCTCTCTTTCTAATGATGTGTTAGGATTTCATGGTGTTCTAGTGTCCAAACAACCACATCAGTGAAATTGACTTCATCTATAATTGTTGGTTTTGCTTTCATATAAAAGTGAATTATCTACCATAAGTATGGTAAAAAAGAACCTATGCCAAATACTAATACATTAGCCCTATGATTTTGATATAAGATACGATTTTTTTAAAAGAAAAGTAGGATCCACATATTGTACTTTGCAACCATAGCTAGAATTCAAATGGAAAAGGCTATCATGAGGCACTCTCATGTGAGCTCGCGTCCTTGGTCATTGGATTGAAAATGTGTAAAGGTGTACATCTTGAATCAATGGCTAAGGATACGAGCGCACAATGAGAACGCCTCATGACAGATTTACTCTAAAACGTATGGAAGTAACTGGGGTGATCAGTAGCTCTCAGGTAGTTTTTCACTCCTTAAATACTGACCAAGTCCCACACATAATTGACAGAATCATACCAACATTATCGTATTATTCAAACCATCATGAGGCACTCACTATAACTAGAATTCAAATGGAAAAAAGCTATAATGAGACACTCTCACGTGAGCTCGCATCCTCAATCATTGGATTGAGAAGGTGTACATCTCGATCCAATGGGTAAGAGTACGAGCGCACAATGAGAACGCCTCATAACAGACTTACTCTAAACATTATGGAGGTAATTGTGTAATACCCCGCTCCAACACATGGTATGATATTGTCCGCTTTGGGCCTGAGCCCGCACGGTTTTGCTCTTGGGTTTACCCCAAAAGGCCTCATACCATTTGAAGAGAACACACTACATATAAGCACATCCCCTTTTCCACACCCAGGCGATGTGGGATTGAGCACCCTGTACCCTGTCAGTGTGGTAGCTCAGCCCAGAGTCTGTCTTTGCACCCGCCCACTCACACCCGTCCACAAGGGTTACTACAATCCACCCCCCTACGAGGCCCGACGTCCTCGTCGGCACACTTCTTCCGGCTGGGTTCAGGCTCTGATACCAATTGTAATACCCCGCTCCAACACATGGTATGATATTGTCCGCTTTGGGCCTGAGCCCGCACGGTTTTGCTCTTGGGTTTACCCCAAAAGGCCTCATACCATTTGAAGAGAACACACTACATATAAGCACATCCCCTTTTTCACACCCAGGCGATGTGGGATTGAGCACCCTGTACCCTGTCAGTGTGGTAGCTCAGCCCAGTGTCTGTCTTTGCACCCGCCCACTCACACCCGTCCACAAGGGTTACTACAAATTGGGTGAGCAGCAACTCTCCGATAGTTTTTCACTCTGTAAATACTGACCAACTCCCACGCGTAATTGAAAGAATCATACCAACATTATCAAATTATTCAGACTATCATGAGGCACTCTCACGTGTGCTCGCGTCCTCAGCCATTGGATTGAGAAGGTATAAAAATTTACCTCTCGATCCAATGACTAAGGGCACGAGCACATGATGAGAACGCCTCATGACAGACTTACTCTAAAAAGTATGGAGGTAACTAGGGGATCAGCTGCTCTCCAGTAGTGTTTCACTCTTTATACTGACCCAATCCCATGTAAAATTGACAGAATCATACCAACATTATCATATTATTGCCAGAAACAAATGTATCAGACAATGAAGTCTTCAATAAACTATTGTAGATCTTTATGTGTGGATGCGAACTTATTATTGGCGGCAGTGTAATAAGGAAAAAGTGCATGTCAATTAAAAGTTCCATAAGCAGTAGTTTGTAAATTTCAAATTTGAATCATTTGATTTTTGACGATAGGGGGGACTTGTGTAAAATTGACTATTCAATCACAAAAGAACAAAAGGATAAAAGAACAGAGAATAAAAGAAATCTATCTTCCACAGAGAGAAAAAAAAAAAGGTGAAAATCACAAAAAGCAAGATCTAAACACTCGTCAACAACAACAACTACAAAAACAGCTCCAGCAAGTTGTTCCTCACTGTTTAAAAATACATACACCATTCGTACTTCAAGTGAAATAGAGGGGCATCCTAGATCCTAAATCTGTCTCTCTCTCTCTTTCTCTCTTTCAAATTCTGATAGTCCATTGTGTTGCCATTAAACATAAAAGAAGAAAAGAATTCTTAATTATCTGACAACATCCTAATGTGTTGATTGTTAGACGCCTTTTAAATTTTATTTATTTATTTTTCCACACTTTCTCAACAACCAAACAAGTATCCGACCAAGAAAAGAAATGCAACACTGCAAGAGAGTATGCTATTTATTTAATTTACCAAGTAAACCACGTGAAAAAAGAAGCAGAACAGACAGTAAATATGGTAGAGCATGCAGCAAGAAAGAAAACAAATCTTACTCTGAAGTTTGCCATAGCTTTAACTATGTCATTTGAGTGAGAAAAAGCCCATCTGTGGAAACCCTTTGTTCTTAATGCAAGATAACTAGAAACAGAAAGAAGAAACACCAACTCAGACACTCGGTACCAGACAAGGCTTACATGAAATGAAGAAAATGGCTTTGGTTAAAGAGGGTTGGATGGTATTTATTGTAAATGTATTTACATGGTAAAACTCTACCTACAAGGCTAGAGAGAGATGATTGGAGTTTGAATTAAAGGGAGTTGGGATGAGTGTGTATGTATAGGAGAGAGAATGGTGATTGTTGGGAGAGAATCTGAGAAGAAGAGGACAGGAGAGTAATTTTAAAGGTTGGAGGGAGGGTACAGAGAAATATATCTTGGAAATCCCAACCATGCAGAGCAATATCTTAGTCTTCTTTACTCTTGTCTTTTCGTTGCTTTTCAGACCATTGTCTTGTTTCTAGTCCTTTTCAGACCATTGTCTTGTAAAATTTTGAACTTTGAACAATGGAATAAATTAAGGAAGATAAAGATAAAATTAATGCATCTAGTTGACACATTTCAGAATAATCCAAAATATGGAAAATAGTTTTCATGGATGCTTTCACCTTCCCTTTTAGAGCCTCTCATTAAACGTTGTATAGAAAAAAGCTCCTCATCAATCTCTACAGGGCACTTGATGTGTGGCTTTTGATTTGATATGATCCAATCCTATAACTCAATGGTATATATAATTAAATTTATATTTAATTTGTTATTAATTAGATATTCAATTCGATAATTTAATTTATAAAATAAAATTTTAAAATTAATTTAAAAAAGATATTAACAAATAATGATTAAAAAAAGATAAAGAAGCTTGAGAAAAAAATAAAATATAAAAAGCAACTAATAAAAAAGTAAGTATTTGACTTTTTATTAAAGAAAAACACAATAAAGAGAGGAAAGAAATAAAAAATAATGATAACAAAATATTTTAATAATATATAAATATTATATATTATAACATTAAATAATATATTTATAATAAATAATATATTATATTATATCGTATTATATTATTAGTTGTTCGGATCGACCATAATTCATATTCAATTTATTTAATTAACGAATTATCGAATTGAATGTTCAATTCATATCTTAATTATTACCTCCAATTCGAATCAAAATTTAATTCATTAAAAAGTGTATTTGCAACTATGGGGAGACTGATCCACACTATCAAGTCATTACCAACTTAACTTGCTCCACCTCTCCTGTAACACATGTCTATTTTTAAAAATTTTAAAAAAAAGACATGTAATTAATGTATTGTGACCTCATAAAATTATTAAGTTACTATTTTATGTTTAATTATGTACATTAGCAAGTTAGAGGTATTTGATACGAAGAATGGAATATAATAGAATTCAAGTGGAAATGAAACTATTAAGTTGTAAATATAAAAAACAAATTATAAAAATGAAATAAATTTCAAATTAAATTATTCAAAAAATTCCTCAACAAATAAATTATATTAATAAAATAACATTCTTTCTGTACTTAAAAAAAACAAAAGAAATGGCTAGGGCTGCCCTAGGTGCGCACTAAAACTCAAATCGAAAACGTCATTAGAAAAAGGGCAAATTATGTGGATCGGGTCGACCCACCAGGGATGGCGAGTCCATCAATTCGACACCGGTGACTCGCCTGACGCCGATCTACCGTAACGCCATGACCTCGTGGCTTGCTCCGGCGGAGACGCAGAGGACCCCCTAGAATGGTTGGTGAGATGGGTGAGGGTGGTGAAGGACTGGGCCATGTTGAGCCAGGCTTTGGTGGACCAGAGACGCTGGTTCTATTTATTGAGGGAGGTGAGAAAGCGATGTGACAAATCGCAGGAGGATGTGTGGAACCTCTGGTGGGGCTTGGGTTCGAAGTATTGTGGAATACAAGTGTCTAGCGTGTGGGAGAGGAGAAGGATGATAGTGAATGTGCCTATATAGTAATCAGAGAGAGAGAGAGAGACTAACTGTCTAAACCAGTAGAGAGAGAGAGGGGGGGATTTGGAGTAGAGAGAGATGCACGGTGATATAAAAGGGTATTTTCGGAATTAAATAAAGGGTGTTTTGGGGATTTTAATGGTCTTCTTCTAATTGGATCAATGTCTGCAACGTTTTTTAAAGGAAAATAATAAAACATTCTAATTATTTATCTCTATTTATTATTTATTAAAAATTTTGTTGAACAGAAAGGGATTAGAATGTGAAAAAAATTAATGGACAAATGTACTACTATTTTCTAAAAAATATTTAATGCTTGAATACACAAAGTAAAGAATAAAATATTTAGTGCATGAATACACAAAGTAAAGAATAAGGATTTTTTTTTTTTTTTACACTTGGATACTTTTAGGAGTGTTTTTTTAGTTTACAAAAAAAAAAAAAAAAAAATTACCACTAAATCTTACTTTTCTTATCAAAAGACAACTAAGTCCTAAAAAAATTTCTTTAGGACCAATAAGTCCTATTTTTTTTTCCTTTCAAGTTTTAAATCACTAAAACTTTCATTTTTAACGTTACTAAATTAAATATAAAATTTAGACTCAAACTTTAATTTGTACATTTACAAAATTAATATACAAATTCAATCAAAAATAAAAGATAGCATTTTATTAATTTTTCTTAGAATATTTATTTTTTATGTATTAAAGTTGTCCTAAATTCTTCACAACATTTTCTAATTACACGTAAATTAAATTAATTATTATTGAAACTCATAATGCACTATTCATCATCCAACTAAAACTTAAAGGATTCTATTAAAAAATTATATTATATATCAAATTTTGAATTTATAATTAAAAAATATTACTTCTATTTTACCAAGGTATTATAAATGAAAGTTTTAGTGGTGTAAATTTTAAATGGAAAAAAAATTCAAAAGTAAGCCTTATTGGTTCTAAAGAAAAAAATTTAGGATTTATTTGTTTTTTTTTATGAAAAAGTATGACTTGGTAGTAATTTTAAAAAAAAAAAAAAAAATTGCATAGATTTTAGTTTTTCACTACAAAACAAGATACGTAATTTTGTATTCAAATTATCCCGACAAAATGAAGCCTAAAGCTCATTATTATACATATTTCATTTCATTATTGCACATGTGATGATGTTTTAATAATCATCACATTCTAGTAATGCATTCTTTTTTGTTTGTAGTCCTAGCAATGCAACATAACACATGCTTATAAATAATCAAACATTTTCTTTACCGAATTTTAGCCTAGTAATGCAACAAAACACATGCTTATAATTAATCAAACATTTTCTTGACCCAACGTGTGATTTGATTGGGTCAAGTACAATTCATGACTAGGTCCATACCCGCAGCACCATTGGATGTGCTTCTTATGGTCTGCTTGGTAGAAAAGAAGGAAGAAAGATGGATGGAAGAAATAAAAGAAGGAACAAATATCATTCGTTTGGTAGAGAGGAGACGAAATGAAAGGGGCAAGAGGTTGAATAAGATAGGAAGGAAAAAAATAAAACTATTATAAAAATTTTAAATTACAATACTTTTTTCTCTTTTTTTCATCTAATCAAATAAAAAAAGAAAATGACATGATGTCCTTCTTAAAAATGCATTCATCCATTCTTTCCATTTTCTTCTTTCGTACTAAATAAATCACTAAGCTTATCTTCCTATATATACACGCTAAGTGTTATCTTTCTGTACTGAATAAACCATGATTAACACCTAATTTTGAAAGTTGTTTTTTCATTCATTCGGAAATGGATTTAAATAAATAAATATATCACGCTCGTCATCTTTCAAAGAGGAACACATTTTAATTCATACCCACTTCAAAATTTCAATGGAATCCACTTTAATTTTGGTCAAAAAAATGACTTAAACAAAGTTAGTTTTCAATAATAGGTAGATTTAATACGTGAAAAAACCCGATTTATAAGATCCGGAGGACCGGACTACAGAAAATGAATATGAGAACCTTCAAAGTCATCTTCTGGGGATTCTCCTGTCCTCTCTATTTTAATATGTGTGCCAGTAAATATCTTTTAATGTTCTATTTTAATACACATTCAAATACACACAAATTGCAAAATAGAGATTCCTAATTAAGGAATTTTTTATTAATTTTTTTTTTAGCTTTTTGACTTTTAACATCAAACCCCCCCTTCCAGAGCAATTACAAAAAACTGAAACTTTATGCATATACTGTTTTCAACTCGACGGTTGTCATTCTTACTCTTATTACTGTTGAGGGTAATTTTAAGGCTTACTTTTAAATTTTACTTTTACTTTTACTCTATGATGGTTCTAAAAACTGGGAAATGGGTTGGATCTAGTAGGGTCCAAAAATGGCCCGAAAAAATGGTTAATAGCAAATCATCTTCTTCAACTATAAAAATTTTGCATGTTGCCCTTTTAATAAAATTATCTCCATTGAACAATTAAAAGTTTGTGAGTGTGTCTCAAAAAGTAATTGCCTTTTGGTGACCTTAAATATGCCTCAAAAAATATATTAAATTGCCCTTAAGTTTATTTGTACAAAAACCCTTTGAACTATTAGAAACTCAAAAGTTCCCCCATAACAAAGGAAATATGCAAAAATTTTACCATTCAGGAGTATTTTATGCAATTTTTTCAAAAGGGGAAATTGAAATTTTTAAAATTTCCAATGCTTTAACTATTTAAATTTAAGGAGGAGGTGTTTTGCAAAATTTTAGTAGTCCAGGGTAATAATTTGATAAAAATATAATGCATCGAATTATATGCAAAGTTTTATAGTTCAATTATTTTTTTTGCAATTAACTAAAAAGTATTTGACATTTTTTTTATAAAAGAAAATTTTAAATTAATGAGTACTGCAATCAAGAAATTCCTGTCATGTCAAGAGTAACGAGATTTCTTATTAATCACGTTGATAAAGTTTTTAAGATGTATAGAAAGTCAAATATTGTTTTAATAAATCTCTCAATTAATTGTCATTAAAGAGAGTTTATGACTCTTGTCCCCATAGAACTCTCTTGATGTCCTATTTTTAAATTCCTTAAAAACTCCCTTTAGAAAAATGAACATAACAGATGGAAATGGATTGAAAGCATGTAATTTCTGTTTGAATTATCGGTGTTAGACAATCAAGTCATTTATTACTGTTTTTGCTCCCTGTAAAAGAAAAAATGATTACTCCGGTTGATGATAGGGTAAAACATCAATCAGAGAGCTTTAAGTGAGATAACTTACCTAACTATAAATAAGTCATTGACTTATATTTTAGTCCTCAATTATTGGTTATTGGTTCAAACATCATCATCATCATGTTCATCTTTCACCTTGGTGCCTTAATCACATAAATTAAGTGAGAATTTATCAAAAGAATTTTATTTAAGTTCTAGAATTGGTTGTTTTGATATTAAGCAACCTCCTCTTCACATCTGATTTTGAATACCGACAATAAAAAAGTCAAAAATTCAAATAGGTATACATCACAAAAACTCAACTTGATAATCAAGGACAAAGACATATCCTTGTAGCACGACGGAAGAAGAATGCTTCAGCTGACTTCACCGCATAAACAAAAAAGATGGTAGTGAGAAGATTAAGTAGATGATCATGACAACGCATGTGAAACCAAATAAGGAAGTGAGAGCCTCATATCTAAGAGACATTACATGTGAGCTTAATGTCGTCAACTACTCCCAACGCCCTAGGCCCCTAATCAATCACTCCATACCCCTACCTTTATTAGTTGAATCTTCTCTCGTTCTCACATTTGTGGACCAAATCAATCAAACAAATATTGTGAGTTGGATAAATGATGATTACTATAATTTAAAATTGTATAATTTCGATTTGGTCTAAGCAATAAATCATAATTCAAAAATGCACAAAATTTTAATAGTAGTGTCGGTACGATGTGTACTGACCACACAAGTGAGTGATCGGTTTAGACCGAATCGGTCTAAAGATATATTTGTCCAAATCTTAGATATAAAAGGGATATCAAAATTGGATCAAAATCCTCCCACTACACTACTTTTCAAAATCTCGAAGGTGAGGATCAAATAGCGTAAAACACATAAATGAATCATCTCTATGTTTTTCTCTCTCGAATCAGCTTTAAGACAATATCAGACAGTTACAAATATGTCTTGTCATCACTTATTCAATTACCCACCATGTATGGTCAGATACACAATTTAATGTCAACAAAAAATAATTACATGACATGAATGTAACGGTAACAGACTCTCAGAATTGTTACCTCTCAGAATTAATTCACATGTTGCAATGTGTTGGTAGTTAGCTGCCTTAGCTTTTTGATGGAATATTGCTTTGGAGCCTTGGAGGTTTCTTTGGTAGTTTAGTTGGGCCTGTGTTTTTTAGGCCTTGTTTTTGTTGTCCCCTAGTCTTGAATACATTCTATCTTGTTTCTTGACATAAATTAGACTGCTTGTCCAGCCTTTGGCCCATGGACCTCATAAGTAAAGCCTTCAATTTCTAGACCATGAAAGTAGATCAACAACCCAAGTCTATTCTTGTCCTATCATCCTCAGAAGTCATCTACCAAGTTAGGGAGTTAAATTTTTGATATGTGCTACCCTCTATGCTCAAATAGTGTTTGGTATTTGTTTGTGTTTATGCTCTGCCTTAATAAGAGAGGCTAGGTAGGTAATGGTCTTGAAGATATATATTTATTCACAAAGGCTGTAATAGTAAGCTCATTTATTGGGCCAAACCCAACACCATATTATAGGACTCTATAAAGAAAAACAAATCAAGTAACTAAAATAAATAAATAGATTTTGAAAAAAAAAAAAATTTGAGTTGGCATGTCATTTACTAGTGGAGTATTTGGCATGTAAAATTAGGGGTGGCAATTTTCTCAGCCCCAACTGGTTTTTGCCCCGCTCCGCCCCTAATGGAGAGGATTTGGTCCACCCCTAATAGGAGTAGGGGCGGGTATGATTTTTTTAAGAAAACCCGCCTAGTACCCGCTCCGCCCCGCCCCCATTATATATATATATATAGTGACATAATTGTATGAAATGTGCCATTTCTTTTATTATTATATTACTTATATAAATATAGTATATTACTAGGTTACCTTGTTCTACTCTATTCCTTTCTTTATCTTATGGCTAAAAGAGAACTTTCTCTATCTTGTGTACATAATAGATCTATAATAAAAAAAAATTCTTAAAGACCAAAATCATTTCTATCTCCATCTACATATGTATGTATGTTTGTGTCATTTTCTTTGATCTTATATATTGGGGTTTTGACTGTAGGAGTGTTATATATTGGAGTGTTTGGATACATTTAGCCCAAACATCGAATTCAAAGCAAATAATGTAAAGGATTTTATTATTCCTCTCTTTCTCTAAATGAGGCGGTAGTGGTATGCTTACCACAAATTCGTTAGGGTTCTTAACGGGAAATAGATTTAGTATTTTCTTGATGGGACGGGATAGGGTTTTGGCATACCCGCCCCATTGTCATCCCTATGTAAAACCCATCAGATGATTTTAAATTAATTTGAAGTCTATCCTATCCAACATTTCTATCTTGCACTATTTTCTTTCCTCTATTTTTTTTTCCTTTTTTGGTAAGTAAAATGCAGCATTAAAATAAATATTTTCCTACATTTATCCCATTTCTATTTTGCATTTTTTTTCCTTTTTTTTTTCGTTCTTTTTTGGTAAGTAAAGTAAAGCATTTCTACGTTGCACTTGATTTGAAAGAAAATGATTTTTTCCATCAATAGTTATATATGAAAGCTCTTATAATCTTCCCCAAGACAATGATCATATATATATATATATATATATATATGTGTGTGTGTGTGTCAATTTCCAATGGGTTTATCTCATTTCCATCTTACTCCTCATATCTAAGATTTTTTCCCTCTGCAATACTAAATCACTCATAATGCTGAAGAAAACAAATCAAAGCATACCAAAAAAACCAGATTCGAACAACAAAAAAATTCTTTAATCACCATCCATTTATATCCTAAATTCACATGTATACACACACACACACACATATATATATAGCTAGGAAGAACAGATGAAACTGTGCAGAAACAACAAGCGACATGTAAAGAAAGAACACAAGAGAGATGAGTTTTAGTTCAATTTCCAAAATAATTTTCATAGTAATATTTTTGTTAGTGTGCATTACCAATGCTCTACACCAACACAAGGTTTTTGATGTGTCCCAATATGGTGCAGTTGCAGATGGAAAGACTGATAACTCTAAGGTGAGTGTGTGTGTGTGTATGTGTGTGTGTGTGTGTGTATATATATATATATATATATATATTTGAATTCAAAGTAACTTAAAACTATAATCTTTGAAATATTAGACATATATATTCTTGCATTCATGTAGTCATTAACATAGTTATATATATATTTTTCTTTTGGTAACGAAGAATCAAACCAATCGCTATAATCAATGAAATATTAGACATATATATATTCTTGCATTCATGTAGTTATTAACATAGTTATATATATATTTTTCTTTTGGTAACGAAGAATCAACCCAATCGCTAATCACTTCATATATATATATATATATATATATATATATATATATATATATATTTGCAGGCATTTTCGGAAGCATGGAACCACTCGTGTCAATGGCAGGGAAGAAGCCGTGTTTTGATCCCATTAGGGTCATACTTCTTGAGTTCATTGATCCTTAATGGTCCATGCAAAGGTCCAATGGAATTTTTGATCAAAGGGGTCTTAAAGGCTCCAACAAAACCAGAACAGTTCCTTAACACTAACCATTGGATTACTTTCCAATATATGGAGAATTTGACAGTCACAGGTGGTGGTACTATAGATGGCCAAGGTGCATCAGCTTGGCCATATAACAATTGCAGCAAGGGACCATGCCCGGGCCTCCCTGCTGTAAGTACTATTTTCAGTTCCTTTATCACGATATATATATATATATATATATATATATATATATATATATAGATATATATATAGATTTCAATTTTTTGAATTAATTTTCTTACTCATGGATACAAAACAATGTGATCAACATTTTTCTAGAGTGCATTATCAGTAAGAAAAAATGGTTAGTTAATTATCGAACTTGGATACTATGCTATCAAAGCCCCTGCTGTAGCGTTTTTCAAATCATTTAAATCGTATTTCAACACATTTGTTCTATAATTCAACGCATAGAACAAATGTGTTTAAACACAAATTAAGTACATTGAAACTAAAAATAATGATGTTGAAAAGAGATTTCAGCATACTTAAATTTATTTTCAACGCATTTGTTCTAGATTTCAACACATTAAGTGTGTTGAAAAATTAGACTCGGTTGGCAAATGAATTATATATTTTATTCAATTTTCTGAGAATAGTTTTTTATTTTCAAAAAATTGAAAAAAAAATTGAAAACAATTATGACAAAGGGAGACATTTTAAGAAAAATGTCATTTGTAATTCTCATAAAATTATTCAACTTTCAAACTTCTAAGAACCACTTTCAAACTATTGAACCAAACATTATTTTTATTTTTTTATGATAATGAAGCTAGATAAATTATGGAACACTTGCAAATGAATGAATTGGATTGAGTTGTATCTACTATTATTATACAATATTGCATTGATACAAAGATTTATTTATTTTCAATTGTGGTGTGATGCTCAAAAATGAGATCAGTCAATGCTGCTCAACTTCATCAACAATTCAGAGATCAATCACATAAATTCAATCAACAGCAAGAATGTCCATCTCAACATCTTCGCATGTCACCGGATGAACATAAGCCACATTGGAATATCAGCTCCCGGAGACAGTCCAAACACAGATGGAATCCATATCAGTGCCTCAAGCAACATTAGGGCTTCGATAATGGACATAGCCACCGGAGATGACTGCATATCTTTGGGTCCCGGAAACCATAGGATCCACATTTCGAAGAGCTTTTGTGGTCCTGGACATGGAATTAGCGTCGGAAGCTTAGGGAGGTCTGATGAAAAACAACATGTGACAAGATTAATAGTCAAGAATTGCACTTTTACACGAACCCTTAATGGTGTGAGGATCAAAACATGGGCTGCAACACCTAATGATGTTGGAGGAGTTGCTTCGGACTTGGAATTTGATAGCATTATTGTGAACAATGTTTATAACCCTATCATCATTGATCAGCAGTATTGTCCAGAACCTCCATGTGGTCAGGTATATATATATTTGATGCTTCTAATTTAATTTCATTGATATTTGATTTATGATACACTAGCAGTCTAGCAATGCTAATAAACAAACTATGGAAGCCTCTTGAGAAGGTTCTTTGTTTATCAAAACATCATGAATTAAACCACACACACACACATATATATATGTAAAAGAATGCTTCCTCCTCTCTATATGTAAGAAAATGCTCCTAACATTATTACATACCATATTTGTATATCCCATCATCTATACTTTCTTCTGCCAAAATGGTAGTTATTTTCTCTTAGTTTGTCACAAGGCGGCATTAAAATTAATCCATATCCAAACTTACATGAAATCACATGATTTTTTTTTTGTGTAGATATATCTTGAAAGTAAATTAAGATTGTACCAAAATATAATGACAATTTTTTTTTTGGGTTTTTTCACAGAAATCGTCGTTGATCCAGATAGCAAACGTTACATTCAGTAATATTGAGGGCACATCTGCATCAAGAGAAGCAGTGAAACTGGTGTGTAGTGAAAGCAAGCCATGCAAGAACATTGTGCTCGATAATATCAACATAAAATACCTTGGTCACGAAGGACCTGCTATTTCTTCGTGTGTTAATGTCAATGTTATCTCTCTCGGCAAATTGAACCCTCCTCCTTGCATATAGTCCTCTTTTATCAATCAATACATCTTGAAGCTAGCTATTGAATTTCACTACTTGTAGTTTATATATGGGCTATCCATTATTCAATGGAAAAAGCATTTATATATGATCATCAGTATTGAGTATTGAGTCATATCTGCTTAATTTTCACACTAGTCCCACAAATTTTCTATGAATCGCTTCCCAAAATGATACTTCCTTGTAATTAGTTCATGTTTTTCAATGAATTTACATGAAACTCTCTTTTGCCTTCAGGTGCATGAACATGACTTCCAACATCATTTTAATATACACAATATTGCATGTATAGATTAATATCTAAGATATCTACAAAACTAAATGTGGGTATGAAAAATAAATGTCACAAGCTCTAAGGCCTAAACTACAATTAACCTAACTTGTACAGTCAGCTCATTGACATCAATGTCACAAGGTCTTAAAACAAACAAAAATATATAAAACACAGGTAAAGCATACAAGACCTGCAGATTAAGCAAATGTACTACAACATGATAACATTAGTAAAGCACCATTCAACTTCATACCTTCTTTTTCATGCATACAATGTCAAGTGATTTTAATCCTGCCTATCCAATCATTTCTAATTACCAAATCTGTCATCCCTGCAACAATCAATATGTACTTTTAAACTATTTTGCCTCCTGAAACTGAAAATCAACTATTTTTACTAGGCATATAAACAGATTTCCACCAAAATGTTGAACAAGAAGGAAGAGACGATAGTGCAAATTTTACACACCACAAGACCCAACATGAGACCTATTTCCACCAGAAAGTTAAACAAGAACAGGAGATGTTTTTCAGGCTCAGCATAGCTCAGTATCAAACTTTAGAGATATGCCCATGCTGAAAAGTTCCTGACAAAGTAACTTGGCCCCATAAGGCACATTCACCCTAACAATATCTTCTACAGTTTCACAGAACCGGCAGTAGGGACCCCTAATCTTTCGGCCACCAGGCACTGGACGTTGGATAACACTAGCAATGTTTTTGCAATTCCGACAGATGTGCATTTGCGAAGAGTCACTGAGTGTGAACAGGCGTTCATGTAGATTGGCTGATGCACCGTGGGCTATAAGGCAGTCACGTTCCATCTCACCGAATTTGATCCCCCCAAATCGTTTCCGGTCTGCCACTGGCTGTCGGGTAAGAGGATGGACTGGCCCCGTGTTTCGGAATTTCACTTTGTCTTCAGCCATATGGGTCAGGCGCTGGTAAAATGTTGGGCCCATAAACACAAGGGAACGAATCATTTCACCAGTTCGACCATTGTAAACTCTTTCATTTCCCCATCTTGAAAATCCAGCTCTGCCATGGATACGAGTACATAAATCAATTTTCAATATGGACAAACAACAACTCAAATCCAAGTTAAATATGCATTATGACTGCTGCATCCATGGTGTAGGACACTTCAAATATAGTGTGTTTACCTATGCAGCTGCTCTGTTATGGCATCAACAGATAGGCCTGAGAAAGGGGTGGCATATCTTTGTGATCCCCCACATGCAATCCCCTTCCCAAGAGCTGCCTCTAGCAGCTGACCAGGAGTTTGTCGCGAGGGAAATGCATGTGGGTTTATCACAATATCTGGAACTATCCCCTGTATTGTGAAAGGGAAGTTCTCTTGAGACTCCAGAAAACCTAGAACACCCTTTTGTCCATGCATGCTTGAGAATTTATCCCCAAGACAAGGAGAACGAACCTGCATCATATAGACACAGGAACATTATGAATTGACATGAACTTGATTTATTAAAAATTAATCTGAGAAAGGTAGGTTGACAAGGAACCTTGTGTTTTCTACACATCGTATATAATATACTACCGTTGTGCTACCAAATGTTTCATGGCCTGAATTCCTCTGACACATTCTTTTTTGACATATAATTTGAGAATGTATGAAGTAAAATTACCTGTCTCAGAGATACCACGGCAAAGTTTTTACCATCGTCATTTGCAGATAATACAACTTTTTGAACCATACCCCTTTCTGTGTGCTTCAATTTTATACTGTGATCAGCCCCTGATTCTGCACACCTCCCGATTACTATGTCACCATTCTGCAGGTTTGCACCAATGAAGGGAAACCCGTCATCGTCCAAACTATCAACTCTCCCAATCTTACTTTGAATCTTTCCGAAATTTACAGCATCCTCAAATTTAGGCTTCTTTCCCAAAGCTTCCTTATTATCAACCTCAGCCTTGTAACTTCTTATGTGTTCGGATCGAAACATACCACGCTCTAATGAAGCCCGGTTCATTACCAGGGAATCCTCTTGGTTGTACCCAAGGTGAACGTTGACTGCCAAAATTGCACACTGACCATTGAAGAATTCAGGCCGTGGAAGAATGTTACTATGACCTAGAGGATGCCTCGCCTTCCCAAGACAATCAGAAAGCACCGTCCGGAAAAGTGGCCTCTGGGGGTAATATAACTGATGGCTCAGGGTATCCACTCTGATATTCGGATTTGTAGTGGAAAACCCAATAGCCTGCTGAGAATGCTTTTCAGACTGATAGAGGACTCTCCTCGCATGGTCATGATTTCCAAACGGAATAAGTCCACAGCTTAAACCTAATAAAAATGACATATCAAGTTCACAGTGAGTATACTTCACCGGTGGCTCACTTTCCACAAATAGGTACTTAATTCCCCATGCTGTGCGGCAGTCTTCTTCCTCTTCAGTTCCAATCAGCTCAATTATTCCACTTTCCAAGAGAGATTGAAAGTTGTACTCCCCCCCCTTCAAAGCTTTAATCTTCTTTAAATTCTCAACAACCAATAGAGGACGCATAATCCTGCCAGCATCCAAAAATATGCGCACTTCTCCATTCTGCTCATCTCTTTTGATTTCCACCTACAAGAAAAACAAGCTTCAAAAGTTTAACAGAGCGACAGGAAATCAATCATACGAGAGAGAGAGAGAGAGAGAGATGACAGGCTCAAAAAAAAAATGAAAGGCTGTTAGAACTAATAGATAGAGGTTTAATACATTGACATATCTAACAGTAAAAGCATATTTGAAAATGAAGTATTCACCACTTAAGAGATAGGTTAGTATTTTCAGTAGCATAGCGGCTGCTATAATATAAAATAAACCACCAAAATCAAGTAGGTCATCTAAAATCATATGTTCCAGTAACTTCAAAAATAATACGAAACTGTATAACATGGTGAGAAAGGCACTCTCATCTGTATCCGACCTTTTAGGGTTCAATTACTAAAATAGAGAATACAGCCCTAATGTGCCTCCCTGCAGGAGCACTTTTTTGTGTCAGAAAAAACAAAAAGGACAGAAGTTGCCACGAAGTGAAAATTTCTAAAATTTCAGTCAAGTGACTTGTGGAGTTTTACTGACTACGACTAATGCACACAAGTGTACCAAAATGCCAATATATGATGCAGTATCTCATCCCTCATTTTCAATGACGAAATTTATGTATTTTTTTCTAATTAATGAAAATTTCAGTATTTTACTTCAATTATCATGAGTTTAATTTTTTTATCATTCCATGCCAATCATTATACTTATTATTATTTCATGAAGTCGATTAACTTTTTCTTTAAATCAAACGCCCCACAACTTGAGTTTGTAATCCCATGAAACAGTTAATGACATGTTAAATCCAAGAGAACTTATTATCTCTCCACCGTATGTATATCGATATTATCCCCCAAAATTTCTTTCCACCCAAAAATCTTCCAGTTATTTGCCTTCTATAAAACCAAAAATGCAGAAAAAGTATTCTTAAATGTTAACAACCATCTACTCCAAAAGCTTAAGCTGTTAAGAGAGGGTGTAACTCAAATATATAAATCTTTCAACATGCCCCCTCACGTGTGGTCTTCTTTTAGTCTAAACACGTGTTTCAATTTCAGTTATCAGGATGACGATGAGATTTGAACTCAAGACTGTTGGGCTTTGGCTCTGATACCATGTTAACAACCATCTACTCCAAACGCTTAAGCTGTTAGAGAGGATGTAACTTAAATATATAAATCCTTCAACATTAAACATATCGGCAGTGGACCTCCATGCACAAAAAATCTTCAATCAGATTGCTTACTCCACCAACGCCGTGCTTACATAGTTTATATGTTCAACTGGAATTCAAGAAAAGTAAGTTCATGAAGGGACAACCCATAGTTGTTAAAGGCTCAAGGCGCACTAAGGCACTAAGGCCTCCTGGAGCCTGAGAAGCGAGGCGCGGGCCTAACTGAAGTGAAACGCAAGTTGAATTTTTTTTTAAAAATATAACGTTTGTAGTAAGTGAGTGAAACAATGTAGAACAACTACAATTGAGAACAAATAAAAAGCATATTCATGGCAATTAACAACAAATGAAACAGAAAAACAGATTCCGGAGTGAGTGAAAAGTGAGAATTGAGGAGATGCTTGCAACTCAATTATCTGGACATAGCAAACTATTTACATGGCAACCTCCACATTATGAAAGTAGAATATTAAACGCCAAAAAAAGCTATTTAACAGTGAAGCTAGATCACAACAAAACAAAGGATGTGGACTGTGGAGGAATTAAATTGAAGAATAAAAGAGGAAAATCATTGATTTTTTGATATGAAATTACTTCAAAGATTAAAAAACAGAAAAAGAGGAAGAAAAGGTTCTGTAGAAAAACTGATTAAAAAAATTAAAAAAAAATGGGCATGCACAGGTTGCGCCTTGCGCCTATTTGCTTGAGGCGCGTGCCTCTTTCAAAGCGCCTCGCCTGGGCATACCCTAGGCGCAAAAGTTGCGCCTTGCTGCGCCTCAAGCGCGCGCCTTTGACAACTATGGGACAACCACACAGTTCATGTTGAATTTTTATTTATATATATATATATATATACACTGGAGTTACAACTACCATCATCCATGCAATTTTGAACAATGATTCTAGGACCACTGAGTAGCCGCTAGGAAATATTTCAATAAATTCATAGTACAAATTTTAGATAAAGCAGTCATAGATATTTACCAATTTCATAAAAAAAAGTTCTAGAAATAAAATTATATCAAAAATCAGTCATCTGCCATTTTTTCACTGATAGAAAGAGATACATCCATGACCCACATGCATGACTCAATAAGAACGTGAATCTAGCACCTTCCCTTTGTGAATGACAAGATATCATGCAGCTGGTGGAAACAATTAGAAAACACCATCAATAATTTTTAGTAGACCAAAAATTGAAAATACAGAAATCTGCAAGTGATAACTTACGTAACAGCAAGAGCGAGAGCACTTTCTGGAGATTATTTATCTCCGGAGGGTGTATGGTGGGAGGGATGATTCCTTGGTATGGGCTCCGTCGGCTCGTGGGTATTTTGATGTTAGATCCTTTTACCAAACCATCTATGGGACAGCAGGGATGAGCTCCCCATGGAAGGCGATTTGGCGGTCTAAGGCCCCTCTCAAGGTGGCTTTTTTTGGATGGACAGCGGTCCTTGAGAAGATTCTCACAATTGATAATTTGAGAATGTGACAAAGGGTCCTCACTAATTGGTGTTATATTTGCAAGAGAGATGAGGAGACCGTGGACCATCTTTTGCTTCATTGCCTGGTGGCATGGGACTTTTGGAGTATGTTTTTGGGGTTGTTTGGAATCCAGTGGGTTATGACCAGTTCTTCTAGAGGTATGATGGAGTCTTGGTGAGGGTGTGCTGTAAATTCCCAGGTTCGTGACTATTGGAGAGCGACCCCCTTATGCGTTTGGTGGTGCCTTTGGAAGGAACAGAACAATAGATCCTTTGAAGATGCTGAGTCTTCCATAGGGGAGCTTAAATTTTTTATGCTTTGCTCTCTCTTTTCTTGGGTTCATGGGAGAAATTGTAATTTATTGAGTGAGATGGTTGATTTGTTGGAAGCTTTGAGAGAGGCCTTTTTGTTTCTGGGATGCACTCCCTGTTTGAGTGCCTTTTTATACATCTTTACTTGTCAAAATATATATATATATACAAATTTTGTAGAAAGAGAGTTTAATTAATAGAGATGGTAAGCTAAGGAAAACAAATCTTATATTCAAGTGTCGCAATCAAAACAAAAAATCAATATCAAGGTCAATATGAAATAGATGAACACTATAAGAGTTTATGTTGAAATAATAGGGTTCAATTGAGAAATATAGAGGTTAACGTGATAATATGAAATGAAAATATAAAGGTCTTCAACTTAAGTTAGAATTGGGGAACATATATACTTGTCATTCTATGGATTCTACCCATATGCCGCCTCAGCTTACAGCCTTATACAGACCAAGCAGAAGAGAAAATGCACTGTAGCAAGGGATGAAAAGAGAAGAAAATGGAGAATTCGCATCCGCTTTTCCCCCCCATCCATGGCATAAATGATCTATAGGTAACAGGAAACTCTAAGTCACCCTTCCATCTTCATATTTTTTTCTGTTAAAAAAAATAAAATTGAAGAGAGAAATTGAAAATGAACAACACAAGAATATATCGTGATTCGGCCAATACAACCTACATCCATGACACCCAAAGCCCAAAGGGCTACATTTCTTTCATTATATTCTCTCTTAATTTTGTTTACAATGACCACCTCTATTTATAGGTGAAAAAATACAAACATGTGCTAAATATGAGAAATATATTGATAGAGGATTCCTAAAATCACTCCCATGAAACTCTCCCATCAATATTCTATCAAGGGCTTAAATAGCTCCTATAATGATATTCTCACTTCCCCACAAGTTTGTACACGGAGATTTTAACACTAGTGTCCAACTTGAAATTAAATATGAAGTTGTAAAGACAAATTGTTGTTGAATGAACTATAAGTAGGGTCTGCAAGAGTGAAAAACATGATCCCGAACACTTGATCAGAAAATGTGGCATATCACCAACAATATGTGTATAAGCATACCAAAAATAACTCTGTAACGATAACGAGATGACAACAACTAATGATGAGATGTGGTGTAGAGGCTCCCCTAGACTGATATGGTCACAAGAGCATTCATTTGATGATTCCACAATTAATGTGACAATTTTTTTTTTTTCATAAGTGAGGTTTATAAGAAAATAAAGAATGTCCTTGGTTCAGATTTGTCATCCATGATATCTGAGAGACTGAGACTAGTAGATCCGTTTACAAAATTTGAGCAAGACGAGGAGAGCCGAACGAGTCTAGATCATATAACCGAGAGGAATGGTGGAGGACCAGAGGTATTGTTTCTGTTTTTTTTTTTTTTCTTTCTAATATCTAGGTTATCTCTCTCAAACAAGAAACAGAGAGAATCGAGAGATGAGGCAAAAAGAAAGAGGTCCACTACAGAGAAGTCGACTTCTCTGGTTAGGTTTTGCTTTTATGTGTTACGGATGAGAAGAAAGGAAGAAGAAGAAGAAACTTACATCAAGTCCCAATAGGATGCTCTGACACCATGTTAAGAAAAAAAATTTGAAGGGAGAAATTGAACATGAACAGAATATAATGTGGTTCAACCACTACAGCCTACATCCACGGCACACAATGCCCAAAGGGTTGCATCTCTTTCATTATATTCTCTCTTAATTTTTTTTACAATGACCACCTTTATTTATAGGTGAAAAATTACAAACATGTGATAAATATGAGAAATATATTGATGGAGGATTCCAAAAATCACTCCTATCAATATTCAATCAATGGCTTAAATAGCCTCCTATAATGATATTCTCTAACACTCTCAAACAATAAAACCCTCCAAATTAGATCTCAATAATCATTTAAAAACAAAATACTTCCTCCGTCTCACAATAAGTGTTCCTCTTTCCATTTTGTGATGTTTCAAAATAAATGTCCCATTTTTAAAGGTCAATGAAAAAAAATTGTATATTTCCTAAACTATGCATGTTTTGAAAATTTCCCAAAATGGAGAATCTATATCTTTGAAAGGAGGGATAGTTTTGGTATTTCCCTGTAAGGCACTTTTTTGATACTTGTGATTCATCCTGTTCAAAATTTAGCCATATCGTACACTGGTCACCTTACGATTGATTCTGGTAAACCAAATAATTAAATGACATCTAAAACTAAGTCACATGGAGACTTCAGAATGAGTGACCCACCCATAAAAGAGACAACATATGGGCATGGGATACAAGTCCAAAATGCCTACTGCTAACTACTACAACTAAAACAAGCATATCCAACAAAGGTGAAATGTGCATCAATGCTTACTTTAAGTTTCCCTCTATACTTGCATCTGCTTCTTTTTTGCATATAGGTAATTTGGAAAACTCAGAAGTACCAACATCAGACATATTATGTTACACAGCACATCATTTACCCCAGGGTACATGGAAAATTGTACACATCGTCATAAAATTTGAGGATTGGGTAAACTCAAGTCGCCAGCCTGACTCTTGTACCCAAGTCTATCATATATAAAGCTAGACTGAACAAGTTTAACTAAAATAGATAATATTGCACATCAAAGGGTAGATCAAGCAAATCCTTAATAATTAGTATTGAAAGATTTTGACAAATAAGGGTGAAGAAAGCATAAAGAACACAACTCCTAGTTGTATGACACTACAATCCCCAAATAATTACAATAGGACAACAAAACAATCAATAACCCATCGCTTAATCAACAAGGCAAAATATTTACCATGGAGGTGGTCCATGGGCACTATATCCTTGGCTAGACATGTTAAAGTATGGATTATTCTAGGATATTTGAAGGTAAAACAACTTGAGATAAAGAACAAAATCAGGTGTTGCAACATGAATTATTGCACTTATAGTTCTTAAACAGGCTTGTTTAGTCAACAAGGCAAAATATTTACCATGGAGGTGGTCCATGGGCACTATATCCTCGGCTAGACATGTTAAAGTATGGATTATTCTAGGATATTTGAAGGTACAACTTAAGATAAAGAACAAAATCAGGTGTTGCAACATGAATTATTGCACTCATAGTTCTTGAACGGACTTGTTTAGTTTTGGAATGTAAACTATATACTTCTGGGATAAAGCAACTCATGATTAAAAGTACAAGCATGTAATAGAACAAAAATGACAATACTTATGCTAAGGTTCTACAAACCTATCTCCTCAAGCCATCAGGCTATATATAATACTAATAGATTTAATATCTCAATCATTTTTCCACGACTTGGTTCTATATGCCTGCTTCAAAATAGGTTCTACAAACCTATCTCCTCAAGCCATCAGGCTCTATATAATACTAATAGATTTAATATCTCAATCATTTTTCCACAACATGGTTCTAAATGCCTGACTCAAAATGGAAGTAAACCAAACTAAAGATAAATATTTGAAATCAAAAAAAAAAAAAATCTGGATGGTGCATGGAGTGAATAAAGAGAACCTGATGTGGCACTTCCTTCATCCGTCGCTTGCTTCTCACTTCTGCAACAAAAGAGACAGGATCTTCACATATTCCAACCCAGTCCCCATCCAGAAAAACTTTGTTCTTTCCACAAAGCAAAGCTGAAGTATCATCTACCAGTTTCTCCATCCCACAATCAAACAATTTGTCAATCAGAGGTTCCACAACACTTGTACTGACAAGTCCGGTGATGGCCAAATTTTTTACAAGCCCGCAATTTTCACCATCCGGGGTAGAAAGAAAGCAAACTTTTCCCCAGTGGGAAGGGTGTCTGCATCCAGAAAATTCTATTCGCATAAGATCACATTGCCAAATCTTAAACACATAATAAAGTCAAATGACCGGACCTCTACAAAGATTAACTTAGACATGCATTGGATAAAAAGATGACATAACTTGAACCCTTAAATGAAATACACACACACACACATACATATAAAACCCAGGACTTATAACAACTCAAGAAAGTCTAATAAGAACACATTATTTAACCCCAACATTATGGATACAAGAAAATACCACATTAACTCTTTAAGACAACCAATTAATCAATGTCTAAATTATTTTCATAGAATAGAAGAAATAAAAATTCTATTGAGGTTTATCTGCGAACAGTTCATTGTATGTGCTTGTGTAAATCCATAAAGATATACGTATAACCCATAGGGGTGCAGTTGGGCGGGGATCCAACCCGAAACCAACCCAAAATCAGGTCACTGCAGGTTAATGGTTGACACCCGAAAAATTTCGGGTTCAGATGGGTTAATCGGCTTGGGCGGTTGACCCGCAAACTTTTTTTAGTGTGTCTGATTGGATATCTTACCAGGCCAGGAAAAGAAAAATATAGTACCAAATAATAAGAAAAAAAGAAGAATAAGAAGAAAGAACTTGGGATGACAAAGAAAGAAAGAAAGAAATAGAAGACCATAATATAATTTATTTATGCAAGTCAAATTAACCCTAAAAATTAATGGATGGAAATGTCTAATTAACAGCCTTTTGTAACAAAAGAGAACTATCATAGATTTGCCAAAACAAGATTCATGTTCCAACCCTCCACCTCAACATCACGTTCTCAAATCAAAATCCATAAAATTAATATGAACAAATAACCCACATAGAAATGTTACATATATATGTAGAGAGAGAGAGAGAGAGCTCACTGATGAAGGTAGCAACAATTAATGATCCTTAATCTCTCAATCAACAGATATGGGTAGAGTGGATCTTTCTTCAACAATCAAATATTATGTTCTCCAAATACAGATTGAAACTAAAAGTCAATTGGTTACTCTAAATTTGCTCCAACACTAGAGGAGAGGCTATCAGACAAATAACAATAGGTATGTAGAAAAAAACAACTCTAAATTCGCTTTGGTTTCTCTCTGTATTTCTTCTCCCGTGGGTGAGTGTGAGCTATCAAATGACCCAAAAAAATTTGGATCCGATAATGAAACCTGAAGAGAGTACTCATAGTTGTCAAAGGCACGCCTAAGGCTCAAGGCTCAATAGTTGCACTTGGACCAAGGCCAGGCCAGGCCCCTTCAATCAGGCGTGTGCCTTTGCATCTGAGGCCCCATGCGCAAGTCGCGCCTACCTAACATAAAACATTCTTTTTTCCCCCTACTTGTTAGCATGTGATGTATTTTTGTGTTAAGGTGGACTCTAACCATATAATCCAATCCCTAACGGTAAAAGACACAAAAAGGGTCAATCGATAGATTCGATACAATTAGTCGATTTAAGCCTTTCTGGAAGTTACACAGTAAGACAAGTTCTCCTACAATTTCTTCTTCTCTATTTTGTGTTTCTTTTTTTTCATTCTCGTTGCTCTGTTTTGTATTCACTGTTCACTTTTTTTTCTTTTTATGGTCTTTCTGTTCTTTTCTCTCTCTTTCTTTTTTTATATTTTTTTTAAATTTTTATGGACTCTTAATTTGTTTATGTTTTGTAGTTTATTTCTATAATGCGTATAACAGTTGCTAAAGCATATTATCACAAAAAACACTAAAAATCCTGAAATTGGAGTATTACGTATTCTTATTTTGTGGTTTGATGTTCTCATGCTTTTGACTACACAGTAGTTTGAGACTGTTGAGCAACTGTTGCTGCCAGCTTTGTATTATTGGCTACAAATTTTATTTTATTTTCAACTTACGCCTCACTTCAGTCAGGCCCGCGCCTCACCTCGCCCCTCAGGCTCCAGGAGGCCTTAGCGCCTTTTTGCGCCTTGAGCCTTTAACAACTATGAGAGTATTCTCAACAGACACTCGAACCAAAAGAAAAAACCCAAAATTGAACAACAGAAGAAAGAGGTGAGAAAGATGATCGGTGTAGGGTACCTAAGATTTCACTAGAACCTTCAACAATTTCAAATAGAACAACTCCAAAGCGACGGTGATGAACGGTGAAGATGATCGATGGCGACGTCGGCAGATGGCAGTGACAGAGAACCTTCAACAATCTCAAACAGAAGAACTCCAAAACAACGGCGATGAACAACGAAGATGATTGATGGCAGCAACAATGGGCGATGGCGACAACGGCAAGTGGGATGGAGTAGGGTTCTCACTGAAGGGCTAAGTTTCTCAAGTTGTAGGAGACTAAGAGGGTTAGGTTAAGAATAATATACATATATAGAGAACCGTTGGATCAAATAATTTAATGGTTAGGTTAGGATTTAATCTAAAAATTTTAAATAAAACATAATAAAAATATATATGTAATTTGGGCAGGGCAGGTTGGATCGGGTTAGAATCGTTCTAACCCGAGCCCAACCCAATTCTAGAATAACAAGCCCAAGCTTGGAAATTTTCAAGGCGACGACTTGCATCCCCAATAACCCATATGTCAGCCAAGAGTAATAAGATATGCTCTCAGTATAGCCCAAGAGGTACCAAAAACTTGGCATAAAAAATGCAACAAGACTTGCCTAATGTGCACCTGGCCAAATTCTTGGTACAAAGAGCAAGGCAGCAATTCACTAAATTGCACTCCCTCAGTCCCATATTAGTTGTCCTTTTTGGTTATAACAGTTTAAGACGACATGCAAATAATGCATTGTCTCTTTGTAAATTTAACAAGTTGTCCTTTTAAGTTTAAAAATATATATATTACTAAGTTGAGAGATTTTTGAAAACTTAAAGGGTAATTATGGAAAGATAGCATTTATTTTGCTTTTGACTTTTCAATTAAGACAACTAATTTGGGACATCCCAAAAAGGAAAGAGGGAATACTAATATGGGATAGAGGGAGTGATGCAGGATGACTGAAAAAATGAAAGAGAGAAAGAAGAAGAGAGGAGAGAGGAGAAGAAATAGAGGGGAAGAAAATCTCTAAATAATAATCAATAATCATGAAAAGTACGTTCACAATGTATCAAACACCTATATATATAAGCATAACAATAGCTCTAACAAAAAAGATACAACCCTAAATAAATAAGAAAATTAATACAAAAATAAGCCCTAAATCATCCTCTACGTACGCCTATAGTTAGTGCGTAGACCATGCAGCTCAGGATCTCCATCAGGGAGTACATAAAAGCACATTTACTATGCATGCTTGGTTAAATCCATGTGCAAGGAAGATGAAGAGTCAATTAGTCATCTTCTCTTGCATTGCCCGATTGCTAGAGACTGTTGGAGGGTGGTGCCCCTTTGTTCATGGTGGGGGTTGTGGCGTGAGCAGAACCTGTGGCCCTTTGATGGTGTGGAGGTTCCATCATGGGTGCTTAAGCTCTTTATTCTTTATACTTTTTTTTTTTTGGGTACAAGAATGGAATTGTAACTCTGTGGGGGATATAGTGAATTTTGTGAATTCGTTGGTTCTAAAGTTGGCCTTGTCGCATGGGCACCCTCTCCTTGTAAGCTGGGTTTCAAGGATGAGTTTTACTCATAGGTTTATCATGGTATCAGAGCAGGCTAAGAAGCAATGATACGGATACAACACGACACGACACAGGGACATGACAGATCCTAAAAAACTAGGATACAGACACGGCGGGGACACGTGACTAATAAATATATCTTTTTATATATATGAGATCAACCTAGAAAAATTCACAAATCATAATAATTAATGAGCTATAAAAACAATAAATTTATCGTTTAAAGGATGACACAATTGAATCTACTCCACAATAATGATAATAGTTGTTTTCTAAACAAAAAAAAATTAAAATATTATATTTTATGACTGCCATATTTTATTAAAAAAATTCAAAGAAGTCATCATAGTTACACTTTATACTATCTTTCTTTTTAAAACTTTCGGAAAACTCCCTAACGATATGGCACGCATGTCGGACACGTGTCCTTGGCGTGTCTATGCTGTGTCCATGGTGTGTCCAAAAATAAAAAAATTAGGACACGTATTTTGGCGTGTCCGATGCGTGTCTGTGTCCGATACGTGTCCGACACGGATTCTTTAACCTGTTTGGTGTGTCCGTGTTTCATAGAGAGCAGGTATACTGCAAGGATAGGTCAGGTTCGTATCTACTGTCTTGCGTGGAGGGGGAGAGCCGAGTGTCTCCATCTCTAGCGCTAAGAGGGAGTGTTAGCAGAGTCCCACATCGCCTAGCTACATTTGCGATGTGCGGTGTATATACACATGAGCATCCTCTCCTTATAAGCCGGCTTTCAAGGATGAGTTTTACTACTTGGGATGCGTCCCCCTTTGGGCATTCTTCAATGAAATTTTACTTCTAAAAAACAATGCAGATTGAAACTGCAAATCATGCATCAAAACAACCTTCAGCTAGTAGGAATCTAACTTTAAAAGTCTCCCACATGCTTCTTTATGTTATTATATTTAAAATGGTTAATAAAATATCAACTCAACATGCAAAGTCATTTTCGACAAGTCATTAGCTGCAAGACAAACTAACTTCAATAAGAAAAAAAAATAGTAGAAACTCATGCGTGTAAGCACATACACACATGGAGATAGAAATAGAGAGAAGAAGAAAGAAGCATTAATATTAAGGAATATAAAACAACCAACCAAAGTTCTAAGAAGTAGAATAACTATAAACTTTTCCTTTAAAAAATGATTGAAGCTAAAGTACTCTCTCAAAATTTTCTCGTGCCACTTCCACATACCCTATATTCACCCATATGTCGAAAGAACAAAAAGAACTAAAATTCTAAGACTTCACTACATTGTTGACCGAAGTATGAAATTCTCCTAAGAAGGCTTAAACTGTTAATTGCTCACCCACTGAAATTCAATTATGAAGTTGTTCAATTTATGTATTGGAAGTAAAAGGCCACTACCAAGTGTTGGTCCCAATAAGTGAGGGTGCTAGGAGGGGTAGACTACAGAGAGGGTGCTAGGAGGGGCAAACTAAGTAGAGACTGAACCTATGGCATTATTTGCACAAACGGATGACCCTCATTCTCGAACATGCATTCTCTGTTATCGCAAGCAAGAGAGAAAATGAGAAGGGAACTCTCCTCCTTAATAATAATAATAATAATAATAAAAGCTTGTGTTGCTGCAAAAACAATTGCCTAGGAACAAGATATGAACTGCAGAGACATAAGAATTAGACAGCACACTGTCATAACCCAGGCATAACAGTGTAGTAACAGTACTACCTTGGAAAACAATATAATAGCAAAAAATCACAGCTAGAAGAATAGAACTATAAGGTTAGTACTGAGCTTAAAGATACTAAAATTCGAGTTCAAAACTACTCACGGGTATCTGGCATCTCCAACCTTCCCAGTGTATGTAACCTGCTGACGTGTTTTCCTCATATCAGCCATCGTCTGCAATGGATTTGTTCGTCTAAGCATGGCCACTACACCATTAATCCTTTCAGTCCTCTTGTAAGGATGTGCCCATGCTCCAATAGAAAATGCCCTAGAAAGACCATTGGTGATAATTGATGCATCAAGATAGTGTTCAATTGGACGAAGAATACGATCTCCATAAAGATCTCTCTGCATAGCCTTCACCATGCGCCTCTCTGCATGTTTAAGCTGCACTCTCAGCTCCCGCTCAAGGAGCTCACCAGCTAGTTCCAACCTCTTGTTTCTAAAATCATCTCTATTATCGACTTTCCTGCGGCCAGTATAGGCTTGCAAGAGGCATTTCACCATATAACCAAGAAAACGAGCCTTTCTCCCGGAGCCTTTAAGATTGAGGAACAAATTGTTGCTAATGAACTCTTCAACAGTCCCTTCAGGTGGAAATTGACAATCTTTTATACGTTTAGAAATATAATTAAGAGCCTTCCCTGCTTTCCGGAAATCTTGACACTCCTGGTCAGCATCATGAATCGATGCAACTAGTATATTGATAATACTAGCATCTTCAACATCGGAATCAATCAAATTCACTACTTCTCTGTCGGAGGATACACCAAGAGCGAAAAATAATATCCAGATTGGAACCTCTGTTACTGTGATATACACTTTAAGGACTTTTTCTCCACCTCTAATATGTTCAACTTTAGAAGAATCTACTAATTTTACAAAAACTCTTTGCCGTTTTGCAATTGGACGGTATGCCACCAACCAGGTTGGATTATTAGACACCCAGAGTCTTTTCAAGCAGATTTGCTCCTGTGCAATGAAGGTCTGCCATAGACATTGTAAGCAAATAAGATAAATGAGATTATCTGGATACATAGCATATTCGAGTTATCTTTAACATAACTATCAAATATAATAAATAAACAGATAATAGCAAGTCACTTCCGACATTACAATGACAACAAAGAACAAGATGAAAAAATCAGAAAATAGAACTTGATCGATACATGTTTTCCAAATACTTGGATGAAAGACAAATAACATACAATTCAAATTAAAAAAAAGGACAATCAGTTACATAGGCTTATCTATGGAAACATGACATGGTAACAAGCGCATGGTATGACACAACATTAGGGAAATACTCAATCTAGGCCTTAAATAGATCGCATCAATTTCGCTTTTGAATCCAGACAAGGGTCAATTAGTGAAGCAGACTCTGCCACCTCTTGCACGTTTTCCTAGTTTAACCTCAAACTCCAAGAAAGACCACCTTTCTGATTAGTTAACTCAAGATGGATTATTATTTATTTATTTATTTTTATAATGAAATGCATACTAACTACGCATGTGTCTTGCTTAGTCTATTATCTTTATACAGCAGATCTGCAAGCCTGGAAAAGGAAGTTTGCATCCGGTAGCTTTACAGCAAGAGTAAAATTTTGTGACTTTTGTGAGGACTAATATTAACATGAATCTTAAGAATATACGAGTAGTTACTAGGGCATTGCCAATAAATGACGTGCTGCATCAACTTCCGAATACTTCGAAAAAATGGGCAAGGGGTGCCACTTTGGCACCCGGGTGCGGTATAAAGTATGCAAAAGTTCCACGTTCTTTAGGCGGAGCACAAATAAAAAAATTAGCGTAGGATAGTAGACTTAGGCTAGGGACTTGAGAATACAAGAACATTAATGAGTAAAGAAATGAAGTTGGTACTTGGTAGACACTATGATTATTAAGAGAGTTAATATTCAATGCCTACGAGAAACTAAGTGGGCAAGAGCAAAGACCGGGGAAATTGATTCTTTATTATGTGTAAAAGATAAAATATAAATTAAGTAGGGATAACCACTGATAAAAAATTAAAAGTAGTAGTTGTTATTAGAAAAGAGGAAAAAATAATAATAGCAAAACTTGTACCGGGAGGAAAGATAGTTAGTGTAGTGAGCATTTATGCACCCCAAATATGACTAGACGAACACAGCAAAACACGATTTTGGGAATACACGGATGAATTAATTCAAGGAATACTCAAAGGAGAAGAAATACACATAGAAGAAGACTTTTTTTTTTTTTGATAGAGCGCCCAAATAGGCGGCACAGCCCAGAACAACAACACAACAAAAAGCTATAGCCTCAAAACTATCTACAAAAGACAAAAGAGTTTCCACAGATTTACAATTTGATCCCTGAACCCAAATGAATAAGGAACTAAGAATAGTGAATCTAAAAGAGTCCACCTGGTCAAAGGATCTCCTATTCCTTTCTCTCCGAAGGGCCCACCAAAGACAAAGGGGGACAATCCTCCAAAACATCTCTAACTTGAGGTCTCACTGAACACCCTCTCAAGCCTCAATCAAGCTCAAAGTGGATTCTGGCATGACCCACTGGATCCCAAAAATAGCAGGCAGCATGTCCCATCTATCTCTTGCTCTGGGGCAATGTAAGAGGAGATGATACAAAGACTCCTCATCCCTCTTGTACCTACAACACCAATTGACTATAATCAGATACCTCCTCAGATTATCAATAGTCAAAGTTCTCCCTATAACAACTTTCCACCCAAAAAAAGGCCACCTTCAAGGGGGCCTTGGAGCGCCAGATTCCTTTCCACAGAAAGGAAGGCCCCTGAACCTCCAACAGCCAACAATAGAAGAACCGCACCTCAAACCTCCCACGAGTCAATCCTGTTACGAAGCCACGAATCAAGCAACAAACAAAAAATATGACAAAAAACGAAACACACCACACACGAAACACAAGAATTTATGTGGTTCAATTTGCTTGCGCCCACAACGAAGATCCAGCGAAAATTTTCACTATGCGAAAATAAAAAAATTACAAGTTTCAGCCCCCAAACCCTAGCTCTCACACTCTCTTTCTGCGATTTTTAGTGCTTTTTTCTTAAACCCACTCCAAACCCTAGATGCCCCTTATATACTGAGTTATAAGAGTCATAATCATGGTCCAAAACCCGCAAGCGAAAAACGGGTCAAAACCTAGTCGTGTAAGACAAAATTCGAACCACAACATAACAAATCTCCACATTGACTCAAATTTTGACAAGCTCCACAACCCCAGCTACTCCTTTCTCCTCCTCCGTGTGCCCCTAAGGGCCTCAACAACTACAAATACCAATCAAGCTCAAATAGTGTATGAACTTGATAGTAAGAATAACCTTAGTCATCATATCCGCCGGATTCTCTACTGTCCCAATCTTCCTCACTGTAATAGCACCCTATGCAATCACATCTCTAATGAAGTGCAACCTGACATCAACATGCTTGGTCGTCTCATGGAACATCCGACTTTTATTCAGATGTATGCACTCTGGCTGTCGCAAAACATAGTCAAATCATCGTGCTACAAACCGAGATCACCAACCAAACCTTGTAACCAAATAGCTTCCTTCACTACTTTTATGACTGCCATGTACTCCACCTCAGTAGTAGACAATGCAACAGTAAACTACAAAGTTGCCTTCAAACTAATCACACTCCCACAAAGGGTAAAGACATACCCTGTCAAGGACCTCCTCCTATCAAGATCTCCAGCATAATCCGAATCAACATATCCAACAACACTACCAGACGTGCTGTTTCCTCTGTAATAGACTAATCCAACATCTACAGTGCCTCGCAAGTGCCGCAATATCCATTTCACAGCCAGCCAACTGTTGATTACACTTACTGCATGTGAAATGTCTAGCCTAGTACACATCATGGTGCTACCAACTACACTAGCATAAGGAACACAAGACATGTGCTCCACCTCCTCCTCAGTTTGTGGTGACAATCCTGCCGAAAGTATAAAGTGGGTTGCCAATGGAGTACTCATAGGCTTGGATGCTTGAATGCCAAAGCGTTCCAGCAGCATCTCAATGTATTTCCTCTGTGACAAATACAATCTACCCACTCCTCTGTCCATGTAAATCTACATACTCAAAATCCTCTTCTCAGGACATTTGCTCCACCTCCTCCTCAGTCTGTAGTGATAATCCTACCGAAAGTCTAAAGTGGGCTGCCAATGGAGTACTCACAGGCTTAGATGCTTGCATAATGCATACTGAAGCGTTCCAGCACCTTCTTAATGTATTTCCTCTGTGACAAACACAATAGCATCGAGCACCTCCCATTCTATAAATCACCCACCACAAATGTTTCTCACCACTCCCTTAGAAGCATTCTTCACCAATTTCATCTCTTGCAAACAAATAACTTGCTCGCACCCCACTTACGCAAAGCCAACTTCACCTCTTGTCTAGGTCATTAAGGCCCTGAACATTCCAAGAAATAATTCATGTCTTCATGTGCACAAAATGGCTTTCTCCTCCCTTTCCTACTCCTCTCCCTCTCTGACCTGTTCCTATCATCATAATTCATATAAGAAATCAGATTTTGAAGCTCTCTCCCCCCCTCCATGTTGATTTTTTCTTCCTCCTATCCACCATTCACCTTTTCTCAATTGAGTCAATCAGCTCCATAGCTTGATCATCCTCCCCCTCACAAGTTAGACCAAGGACGTCGCTCATCCTCCATATGTTGCTCATCAACCACCCTAAAAGGAGACTTTAAAGGCCATATAAGTGAAGATTGTGGAGGGTATGAGATTGTATATAGTGGACACAGATTTAAAGACAAAAACGACGTTAGGGAGGAAATCCTAAACATTATAGTGGCTTATAATCTTATGATTGGGAATACCCTTATTTTAAAAAGAGAGATGAATATTTAATAACCTTTTAAAGTGGATCAAATATAAGCCAATTTGACTTTTTTCTAACTAGGAAGGTAAATCAATTTACATGCAAAAATTGTAATGTTATCCCAAGAAAGAGTTTAACATCACAACATGGACTTGTCATTTTAGATGTACCTATAAAACAACAATTAAAAAGGTAAAAGACATAACATGCAATTTAGATGATGAAACTAACTTAGCATGGAATAGAATGACTAAATGTCTTAAACAAGTATCAAAAAATGTCCTTGGAGCAAGTAGGTCAAATTTGGTGATGGAATGAACATGCCAAAGCTATCATAAAACCAAAATGGGAATATTATAAAATTTGACAAAAAAACTAGAAATAGAGAAAAGTTTAAAAAATAATACAAAGATAACAAAAAGGAAGTCAACAAGTAGTGAGAGAAGCTATATATAGAGCTTTAATCGTCTCTATTCTAAATTAGGTACAAAGGTAGGGAGGAGAAGATATATAAACTTGTTGAACTAAAAAAGTGTAAAAATAGAGAATTTAATCATAGTAAGTGTATCAAAAGTAATTTTTAAGGGTTTTAGCAAAATATGACGCAATCAGTGAAAGATGAAAAAGTTACTTCGAGGACTAGTTAAATGAAAATCAATAATGGGAAATACCGTATATCTAATTAGGGTTTTAATTTTAATAATTAATGTTTCTTTCCCTAAGTATGATCTAGGGATGTCAATTTGACTCTCCCCTATGGGACCTGCCCTGTCCTACACCTAATGGAAAGGGTTTAGCTCTATTCAAATCTAGTTAGGAGCGGGTATGGTAATGAGAGTCAAAACATGTTCAACTCAGAATCCACCCCTTTAGTTTTAAATATATACATAAATAGATATTTTATTACCTCTGAGAGTTGTTGCCTGGTTCAATGGTAAAACGCTTGAGCATCGTTGCCACTTGTGTGAGTTCAAATTATGCCAAAACTAGGTAATGTCCCTTTTTGAAATACCAAAAGTTAGGTTTGTCCTAAGTCCTTCCTCACCAAGACCTTGTCGTGGCAAGACCAGATCTGGGTAATGTCCCTTTCATATATTGTATTATTTGTAGCTTTGTTCTTTTCATTATTTTTATGATTTTAAAGTTCACAAAATTATAGTTGTGAAACATATTATTCTATTTATTTTTCTAACAAAAATCTTTCTTGATTTGTTTAGGATTATATTTAGTTGTTTAAATTATGCATAATGGGGCGTCCAAGCCTGCCCAGACTTCGAAGCAAGACAAGTTTTCTTTGTGGAACAAGTCTGAAATAGGAATACTTCATCCCATACTCACACGGTTAACATCCCCAATAAGATTATTATGATATTATGTACTTATTAGGTATTTTTCTTTACTTCCTATGTTGGCTTTGTTTTTCCTATGTAATGAAGGCTTTTGTAATGAATCATACAAACTCTTATACTGAGATTTGATATTGAAAATTATTGTGAGTTTACAGAAATTCCTCTTCCTGTTCTTCCCGTACTCTTGCTCTTCCCATTCCCATTCCCTTCTATCTGTCTAATCTCATCTCATTGTCTATGTCGCATTCCCTTTGTTTCTCATCCCTTTCATCTAACCTCACCCCATCTTCTGTTTTCTCTTCCCCTTTATTTCTAATTCTACATCGATTGATATCACAACAATTCACTTCCTACATCAAGCCGTATTAGAGTGTTTTTTGTTCTACATTAGGTGAGACTCCGCCCAACAATCTTAAGCAACTGGTCTATGTGACATGGACTCTTCAAAAGTAGGTGAAGTATTCATGTCGGGGACACATTGCTTGCACATGGGTATGGGGTATGCGTTCGACGCTTTTGGTTGGACATGTACCTAAAAAACACGTCCAATAATTCAATTTTAGTATATTATTGATTTAAAATGAGTGAAATGTCTATATTGAACACTGTGTTTAGCCGTGTCCATGTGTCTTTTTGCTTGGGAATTTGACATGTCTAAAGTGTGGATACATACCCGCACCCAACAAAGGTACCCAAGTCCATGTAACATAGCAACCGATAGTGTTCTAGTGTATACAAAAGAAATTAAGCAAACACTTCATGATCATCCAAACAATGGATCTTATCCGATCCGTGTGGTTCAATTCGGTTTCACATGGCCAACGATTCAAATTCGGGTCATAAAATAAGCAATCCACCTGGATTGGATAGTTTTGCGTGTTTAGCGCCAAAATCCGACTTAAACTGACCCAAACCGTCAATCTTATGTGTGTGTGTGTATATATACAGTTCTGTTCCTAACCCACTGAACCCTAAACCTAAAGCCCCTTACCTCTCACAATCTGTGTCTCACCGTCAATCTGGTTTTGGAAAGTGCAACTAATCATCATATTTGATGAGACTGCCATAAGATCACAGATCAATGTCAAGACCAACTGATCAACTTGTAATTATTTAAACTGATCATCTTATGGGAGTCTCACCACCTATAAGATGTAGATCATCTAATCATAGTCTCATCAAAACAATCTGTGAGTGTGTTATAATCAGTTTATCTTATCGCGGTAGGATTGTGTACATAATACTCACTAGTTGTTTTTCAACTATTTTTTAAAAAATACAACAGAGCAACAAGCCATTGTAAGATTTTGATATCTAAAACATCGTTGGAAAAATTAAGAGATCTGAAGGGAGCTCCGAAGAGATTGTTGTTGTTGAACGAAATGAATTCGATTACAAACTAGGAGGCACAAAGGAGAGAGGGGGTTTTCAGAGGAAGAGGCCAGAAGGTCTGCGGTTTGGATGTCACAAAGTGTGGAGGAGAGAGAAAGGGAAGGCCGAGATGAGAGAGAACCAATATTTAGACACAGATTTGAATCTGATCAGAGACTTGACGGGCATGCAGACAAGGATCTACATCAATAGGTCACCGTTGCTGGTGATTGTGGTGGTCGCAGAAGACGGCATTTGGTGGCAGTTCTCCATTGAGGAGATTTTGTTGCTGGTGCCTGTGACAAGTAGCAAACCGTCAAACTGGTCTGATTCGAACTGTTCAGATCAGTTCGGTTTTGGACAGTTGATTGGGTCAAATCGGGTCCAATTTCATTGGAACCGTAAGAACCAGATTTGTTTCACTTTAAAAAAAAATCGATCCAATCCGACCTTTGTGCACCCCTGGATAGCAATGTAAAATTTTCAAATGACCAATTTCAAAATGGGTTAGAGGATAGAATACTACATGCAAGCTTGTGCAATTTATAGGGGAAAAATTTTCCGTATGCAATTCAAACTCAATAGAATTAAACCATTCGGGTGATATGGTAGATATATTTCCGTTAAGTAAATTTATGTTCCATGAACAAAATCTTCACAACTCAACAAAATTTTGAAACCCAATTATGTGAGATAAATATAATATGAAGCATATACATAAGAATGTGTAACAGTAATAATAAACAATATATTGAACATAAAACATATATATTTATGACCTTTTCAGCACCCTTGATTAAGAAATAACCTCCATGGTCAAAATCACAATCACCCTTCTCGACTCCATTCATCCAACACAGGTCAGACCTGAGCATCACAGGAATCCTCCCAATAATGACATCCCTGTTCTCATCACTTATAACCTCCTTATCAAGATGTTGTTCTCTGCCAGTTTTGAATTTGTCACTTCTAACAAGTTTTTTAGTATACACCTGAAAGAGCACAGGAATGAAACATTATATCAGAGATCAAACATTACAAGACCCAAAAAAGAAATTCAGATTAGCTGTACTGCGCAAAACAGTAGTATCAAAGCAAAATGATAAAGAACAATGTGCATGGGGAGAGTTAAGAGCATAGTTAAGAGCACAGTATTCAATGGATTCAAAGAGTGGTCATGTTGTTGAGTGCGAGAAACCATTAAGAACAGAAATTATATAAAGTAATTTTCTTGATTTCAAGTTCCTAGACTATTAAGTGGCTTTTTACAGCAAGTCGCTCAGGCAACAATGTAATTCCTAATACTAGCATGTCGCTTGCCTATATGAGTAATGTCATACAATTTCTAAAACACAAATTTAGTGTTTTAAATATTATATAAATCAAAATATATAGATACAAGAGATTCTATAATAGAAACAAGTTACTTCACACAATACAGCACTTAAGAGATTCAACACCTTTGCTACAACATACCGGACACCTCAGTCAACAACAAGAATGTAAAAAGGGAAAAACTATATTAATTCAGAACATGAAAAGACCATCTCAAACAGAAATTCAAATTAGTAGTGCGATTCAATCACATCTATCCACCTGAACTTGGATCTCCACTTTCATCCGGGAGGAGTACGTCATATTCTGAAGCCGAGCATGTCTTGGCAACAATTCCAGATAATCTTTACCACTATCAGCTGAAAACTTCTCACCTGTCCAAAATCTTGGGCGCTCAAGGGTGACCTTCCCAAATCTCACCGAAGCATGCTTCCATTCACCTTCCACTTTCTTTGACGGATCATATCCAGGCTCCACTATAACCTCGCCAATGGAATCAAACACATTTTGTATTCCATTTTTAATAAAGTCATTGTAAGAGTTAATTTGGTGACTGATCAGGCCATACTGTTCAAAAAATGAAATTGAAGCCTTTTTACAGAAATTCCTCAAAAAATCTTCACCTAAATCATGTATTACTGCTGAGTCCATTACATACTCATCATCCAAGTCCATATCAGCTGTTCCATTCTGTAAATTATCACCCTTACTACTTGTCCCTAGGTCTTCAAACATATCATCTATGTCAAAATCCACTATACGATTGTGTAACTTCTCATCCTTATCACTTGTTCCCGGGTCTTTCACAGCATCTGATGCCCCCATTAGACTCACAATCTGCAAAAAACTAAACTAATAAACAAACTTCAAGGATACTGCATCACAATTACATTATTAAATAATTTTGAAGCAATCATATACTATAATCCTCAAATTCAAACCATAGAACTCAGACTCGGTTGACATTTTGAAAGTGCCATATAATAAACCGAAAATGCCAAACTCATGGAGCCTAAGCATTTGGAGCACAGTTCCTTTCACTGAGCAAAATCCGAGCAATTTCCACTTAACATAAAAAAAGAAAAATAAAAGGAGAATAAAAAAAATAAAAAGAACTTCTAATATGCTATCAAACGAAGCTTACAAAGAAGTCCCTAAACGTGAAAACAAATCATCAATTTAAAATTTAAAAAAAAAAAAAAAAAAAAGACATGATGACATATATCAAAATCAGTCTGTAACCTGGAAAGGTTTTCATAGTCTTTTTATTTCCTCTTTGCGTTCCTTAACGCACTAGAAACTCTAAGTCTAAAAGCTTCAAGAAAAGCATGCGCATACAAGAAACATTAGAGAAACTTCCCCTGTTACTTGATTTTATTTCTGAAAAACAAACAATATATTTCAACACTTTTAGGGATTTGGGTCTGCTCTAGCATTTCTAAATCCTATCACAAAACCCTAAAACCTAAACTTTAAGCAAAACATTTGCATGCAAGAAATTTAAGGCCTATCACCACTACTTTAGGCTTTCATTTCCAAAGCTAGAACCATTTACAACATTTTTAAGGCTATGGATTTATTAGCGTTTTCTAATTAAAGACAAAAAAAAATGTCTTCCCAAATATATATAAATTAAAAATATAGTAACATCTGCTCGAAATTCATTACAAATCTCAGTTACATGCATATCACTTATAAAGAAGAACCTCCAACTAGTTAAGAATAAAAACATTTATACTTAAATTAATTTCTTCTATCATAAGAATAGACTCATACTTAACTAGGGCCCTAAAATATTTCTTTAAAAGAAAATACAGTCATTTCTTTACAGAATAATCAAAAAAATGAGTAAAATGTTTGGCTCAAAGTAGAGAGACAGGGAACTGGTTCAGAAAGAAAATCTCAATCAGCTGGCCAAACACCAGAAATAAGAAAAATGATGGAACAGAGAGAGAATGAGATAGTGATGAAAGGAACAGAGTATGAGACATAATGAGATACTTACATTAGATTGTACCGGTGCGATTTTTAGGGTTCTACACGCACTATAACACAATGCGTCGTTTTCTAGGGTTTATACATGTCACGGTTAACACAAGCGAGTAATTTCTAGGGTTTATACTCACTCGCTGTCTCTCTCTCTCTAGCAGTGTATGCAAATGAAGAGGAGAGTCTGAGTGAACAGGACTGAGCACTCTGTAAAAGCAAATTCCAAACAACCAACGCCGAGAGTACGGACATTGGACGGGTTTGTGATTTACAACTGGCTTTTTTTGTTCCTCTTTTGCCCACCCCTTCAAGGGCCTTTCGGATCACAATCTATATTCAAACCGAATCCGAATCCGAATCGGACCTTATATTTTAATTTGTGACCAAAGTGAAATATGCTGGATCGGATCGGAAGTCAGATAAAGTCCGATTCATTTAAGAATTACCCGTATCCATATCGACCAAACCCATGATGGATCTTTCAAGAAGATTCATGTCCGAATTGTTTTTGGATACAAATTCAAATTAAAATCCAAAATTTAAAATAGACTGAGTTGAATCCATCTCGGGTCAAAGCTACTCTGAAACCCTTTGGGCTCCATGTATGGTTTTATGAAGTATTCGATTTACTTTGGCAGGGTTAGGGACGTAATTTAAGACCTTTATGCACGCTTTCTTATTTTCAGTCTGATAATCAACCCTAATCAGGACTGGAATTCAAACGGTCTGGACGGGTTAAAGGTACAGGGAGTTCAATCCTGAAATGTTCAAGTATAATCCTACTTTTAACTCTAACCACTCAACTATAACTATAACCCAACTCATTCTTAAATTTTTAAATTCAGATTTGCAATCCGAGTTGAAATTTTAAGTTAAAAAGTCTGGTTAATTCGGATTATCTATATCACTAATCTCTATATTGAAAATTTAAAGAGATATCTAATAAGTTTCACATTAGATTACTCCTAAACACACAAAAAATTAAGAACTTAATGCAAATTTTTAAAAAATTGCAAAAAAAAATTTAAGAAATTAATTATTCAAGGTGTTAACATACAATAAATTAAGATTTAAATAAAGGAAGTTGAAAAAGAAAAAACTTATCATAATTTGAATATTATATATAATATATTTAAAATAAAAATATGTATAAAAATAATATTACAATTTGAGTTCGGGTTTGGATATGGCTCCAGTTGTTAGCACATCAACCCAAGTCCAACTCTAATTAAGTTCAGATTGATATTTTTCAACCCAAGCTTAACCCTAATTGTAAAAATAATTGTCCAAACCCGTAAAAAATCGAGTTGAGTTCGGGTTGTCCAACCTAAGTTGCACCCCTCGCTATAATGACATCTCTCAAGACTTGTTTAATCACATGTTATACAAACATTCTCCATTAAACACCTTGTTGGTGCTCACGATTTTGAAAACTCCATTCGGTATAACATGAGAGGTTACAAATTATAACAATAATAATGAAATCATATATGTTAATATTTTCAATTATTCCTCTTAAAATGAAGAATTTAATAACCATTCATTGTATAAGTTACTAGATCTATTTTCTTTTGGTGATAATTGTTATAGTTAAAGGTTACAGGATTTTGTTAAGTTAAAATGGTACAATTTCTTGTTATAGGTAATGATGATATACATTCTCTTTTCTCAAATGCGGAATCACAGTGATTCTTTATTTAGTATTAATCGATTTATTTATTTTGAAAATGTGATTTTTTTTCCCTTGCAAAGATAATTTTTTTTTTATTAAAGATCAATTAAAATGTCAAATAATTTTTCTAGTCCCTAGAGATTAGGGATGGCAATTTGTTCGGGTACCCGTCCCGTTTAAACTCCGATTACAGAACCGTTTAAGGAAACGGGGTGAGAATAGGGTTAGAGAAAATAACCCGCGTTTAAACGGGGCGGGAACGGAGTAAGACTCTACTCCGACGGGTACCCGCTCCGTTTAAGTATATATATATTTATACTTATATATATAATATATACACGAAATATTAATATTATATATATCATACAACTATACAAGTTTATTATATCAGTAATGGATGACTCAATATTATCTATTGTGTTGTAAGTACCTAAATGTGTATTTTTAGTGTATATGTATCAAAATATCAAATTTATTATTATAAAAATTTTTGCATTAAAAAAAAAATGTAAAAACGGGGCGGGGCGGGGAAAGTTAAACGGTTATGGGAATGGGGAAGTCAAAACTTGCCCCGCCCCGCCTCGTTTATACACGGTTGCGGGACAGGGATGGAGCGGAGAAAATTAAACGATTTCGGTTATGAAAAAGGCAAAACCCGCCCCGCTCCGTTACCATCCCTACTAGAGATGCACAAACCATCTTAATAGACCGAACATGGCTTGCAAGCGACACTTTCTCTTTTTACTTATAACTTATCATTTCTTCTTCATAGTACGGATTCGTATCTCAACCCATTTAGGTTGAAAAATATGTTACAATTGAATTAAAAAAATTAAATTTAGTTCAATGCTACTAATTCGGCCTAGCCGAATGAAAATTTATCTCTTTGGTTTAAGATTCGAATATCTTTGTTCTTTCTTCTTTTCACCTTTTACTTTGAAAGATTGAAGACACACCACTAAATTAGAGTTGTTTATTATAATTTTGTACACATTATCACCACAAATAATTAGCCTTAGCCTTCCAAAATTAATTATAATTTACACGATTGAAATTATTCGAAGGTTCTAACTCAGTAGCACAGTGAGAGGCATCAAACTTCTTTCTAATTGCTATAACCTTCTCAGAGAAGTAGATTTGGTAGTCTCAATTCAGAAGTTCTCTTAATACATTGGTATTTTAATTTTTTTTTTCCTTCATTTTTTTTCTTCTTCTTCTTCTTGCTTTTGAAAACATGCCGTAGATATTGAATGAACCGAACATACCAATGTCATTGATATAGTCACCAAATAAAAATGCACCATTCACTGAAATTGATCCCGCATACATATAGAAACTGTTCTCGACAAATTAAAATGATGCACAACTATATATAAAAACTGCTCTCAACAAGTTAATCGATGCATTTTCATGGTATGTCCATTCTCAGAATACTAATGTACACTCGTGAATACAATTAAATAATTACTTTCTTTCCTTGATTTCTTTAGCCACTTTCAACTTCTGCATCTGTCATATTCTGGAAAATTTGCTTCATGGTTCACACTCAGTAAAAAAAAAAAGAACCATTTTGAATTCCTTAACCTGAATAACTGGTAGCTCGCTGTCTACTTGCCCAGAAAATTCATATTCTACAATTCATGTTCTAGAAATTCAAATCAGTATTGAACATGATATAGTACTAATATGGTAATGTACAACTTACAAAAAAGATATGTTTCAACTGCACAACTTACAAAACTAATGGAACTCATTCCAGGAGAGCTTATCATAGATGTGGTGAGCATGCATCTAAATTCGAGACGCCTTCAGTTTTAGTTCTTTGGGCAAATGTCCTTCAGGGCACAGATCTGTTCTTCTCCCATGGCCGACATGACACTCACAACAAGGTCTTTCCCTTCAGCAAATCCATCTTTAATCTGAACACAAAAATCACAACCAAATATATAAGACACAGGTAATGAACAAAATAAGCTCTCTGGACTGAACAAATGCTTCCACATAAAAACATTTTGAAGCATCATGCAACTTCAACCCTGCTCTTTATGCAGTCATCAAAAGTCTGTACAGTGAATTTTTTTTAAAACACCAACGACTCCTACTGTTTCCCTTTTTAAGGACTACGAAGTCCTAACAACTTTTTAAGAAGAGGAGTCCTTTTTTTGACAGATATTTTACACATTAATTCTACATCTATCAAATTTCCAACTCTACCCTTTGGAATCTGCAACTTTTTTTTTTTTTTTTCTAAAGACTACAATTTTTCTGGTCTTTGTTTATTCATCATTACTTTGGAAATCCAATATTCTTTTGAAAATAAAATCTTCAGGTCCCATTTGGATTGAAGGATTTTAAATTAGTGGATTTAGGCTCAATTAAATAAGAAATATAGCTTAATGGATTACTTGAATCCTTGCCAACATAGATTTCAAATAAAATCAAATCCCTCAATTCCAAATCCTTTCATTTATCCAAATGAACCCTAAAAGATTATTTGCATAATGTAAAATAGAAAATTACAAACTCTTGTGTACAAATTACCTTATGACTTTATAATTTTTGCCACAAAAAATGAAAAATACATGCATTAAAATATTTCTAATTTTTACATATGAGAAACCATTTGAATAATTCTATTATACTTTTAAAAACTAATTATTAAAATATTTGTATATTTTAAAAAATTACTCCTAGATTATATAGCGACCCCAAAAAAATTATAATTGCAAAATGTTATTTCTATTCTAGAAAGGGTAAAATGGAAGTTTGAGAATTCTGGTATTAAGGTTAAAAAAACTTCAAAGTACGACAATCATCAAAATCCATGTCACTGTATTTTCAAAATATTCACTTCCTGACTGATTTTCCATTATGGACGAGTACAAGAAAAGGTAAAGTTGACAGAAAGATAGTGCCAGGCTGTTCCTTGCAAGAATATTGACCGTTGGAGAAGGGGAAAAACTGAGCCAGGTTTGAAATCAAATCACCATATATCAGTGCAAATATAATACCTACAGTTGCATAGATGCAAGAATGTGATATACCTGGCTGAGCAGATTTTCATCGGCAGGAAGCCTCAAGTCATCCTTGGTATTACCATTTTCTGCTAATAGACTCACCTGCAATAAAATTGAAGTTTAGCTAATTTACTTTATAAATATGGCTAATCTAATACATGTACCAGTAACAAGTACCAATAACATTGAATACAATGCACTTCTAATAGAAATATAGATAGTTTGTCAGTGGCATGAGAAAACATTTAACAAAACAAGGGCAAGGCGAGGCGCGCACACACTATATTACCGTGACATTGTCTCCTTCAAAGGAATAAAAGTGTGACCTATTAAGTGTAGGGAGAATTTTACTAAATATACAGATCGGAAATTTTTTCTATTATAATCACTTACAAAACCATCTTCAGAGATATCAATTAGCTGATAGTCAGTACGGTTAACATGAGGAACCTGCAAAAAACCCAAAAACAAACTATGATAACACACGTCACTCAAAACATTATGAGGGAGTTGCAGATATAAGAGGATTCTCACATCACAGTTGTGGGATGACGGAACAATATCTTCGAGTTTCATGCCACTGAATATATCAATCCCCACAAAGTGACACTTAGCGTGTCCATGTTTGCCGGTTTTGGAGGTAGAAACCTCAACAACGTGTTTCAACAATCCTCCAAAGAGAACACATGACAAATACGTTATGTCTTAATCTGTTTCTGAAAAATTAACATATCAAATTGACGAAGAGAATATCTGATGTATCAAAAGAAAACAAACAAATGAATAAACGAAGCTATTCTAATTTGACTACAAGCAGGACATTTTCCACCAATTTTTTATAGTTGAAATTGATTTTCTGAGAATGAAGAAACAATTTTAGTACCTTTATGGTCACTTCTACTTCATTACTTCAGTAGTCAGATTCAATTGTTATTAATCAAAACTTCATTCCATTGTATCAAGTTGTTTAGAGTCCTCGAAGCTTTTTTAAGGCTGCATTTCACTTTAAGACCTCATATAAGTGTTGAATGTCGTTAATCGTTACTGCCATATAAAACTTTCAAATCTTACGAGTGACTCAGTGATTACACAATTCTTTGTTGCAAATGGCATCCACCATATCATTGAAGAATCTTCTTCATCACAGGTCCAAATTTCTCTAATTCCATTAAAAAAGTGGAATACAAATTTCTACATTCCCCCCAACACCTTTGCTCATGCATTTCTTAATCTAAAATATTTATGTAAAACGTGTTGAACCAAACTCAAATTTCAATCTGCTACCAAAAAAGGGCATTGATTTCTGACGGTCATGGACAAATCTAAGGTCCTATGATAACTAGAATGCAATAGAAGTGCAGTTTCATTATTTTTTCCATTTTGTACAAACATCTGTTGTTTTAATCTATTTTTCTAAATTGAAATTTTAGAAAAATTATACTTTTTATGAGTATAAAAGACAAACAATTATATTGTACTACTTTAGACTGAAAGAAAACATTTGAATGCTCTGTTTCTCCTATTATAATTATTATTATTATTATTGTTTGTGCAATCCTTCCTTTGTATGATATTAATTGGCTTTAGAGTTTTTTTCCCTTTTCACAATAAAAAGTAAACTCCTTTTGTACAAAAACAATAATTCTAATCATAAATCCAAGAGCACCAAAACAAGATAACATGTAATCATCCAAACTTGTTATATAGAAAAATACCCCTGAAAAGAAATTCTTGACAAATGTAACTGAAAACAAAGGATTTGGTACACAAGGAGATTCTTCCAAAGACCCTGGAGAGTGGAGACCTTAACGGGTATTTTAAAATGAAAACTGGAGTAATGTTGTCATGCATTTTCAGCTAAATCTAATTTAAGCCAATCAAAAATTACTTCAAACAAGGCAAAGTACGTAGAAACTGAAGAAAAACTCGAGCAACAATAGATCAATTAACCCAAAAAAAAAACCTTTTCGTCAGATCAAAAATCAATTACGAAAAATCTCATATATGAGTCATATGACGAAGACCCAAAAGCAAAATTATATAACTAGAGAGAGAACGAAATAAAAATAAGCAAGTGATTGCAAGTAAAGAAACAATGATTATTATATCAACATATACGCCCAAACCACAATTAAATGATTAAAGAAATATTAAAAAAGAGAGTAAAGCTTCAGGTATAAATATTCAAGTTTCACCCATCTCTAATAGTTTAAGTTTTATTTTCAAAGTAGATGATACATAATACTCTGTGCGACAGGCAAACGGAAATGATGAACTAAATTAGCACAAAACCCCAGAAAAATCACAACTTTTCATTCACAGGCAAAGAGAGACTAGCAGTGCAAATTAATAGCACAATCTGACAAGATCTAAAACCAAGATCAACGAACCCTAATCTATATATACAAGTACTAAAAGAAGTTATAGATATATGGAGAGAGAAAAGAAATTATATATACATATAATGTGTGAATATATATATATGTGTTTACCTTTCAGGGGCGATTTTTCATGACTATATAGCCGTTCTTGCGGATTGTACCAGCTTGTTGAGGGTAGGTCTTGGAGGCTCCAGCGTCGGCCTTGGATTCGAAATGATGCTCCTCGTCAGACATGCTTTCTCTTCGATAGAGTTTTTCCTCTCTCTCTATACCAAGGAAAGGAAAGGAAAAGAGAAGGAGAGAGAGAGAGAGAGAGAGGGTGGCGCAAAGACGCGACGATTTATTTCTCTACCATTTGTCGTTTCTTAGGATTTCCAAGTACGTGCAAGAATTATCTGATCGTGGCCGTTGAATGTGATTTCATTCTTTTGGTTCTGAACGGTAATGCTATTGTAAGGTCTACCTCATTACATTTCTCGTGAAATCAGTCTTTTTGTTGCAATTATGTAACAAATATTGAGCTTTAGAGGGATGTATTATGCCATCAAAATTTTGTTCCAAAATTCAATTAATTTTGTATTAGATCACATGAATCACAAAGTTTTACCATTTTCTTTCTTTTCACTTCATTTGATCTAATAAAAAGATTGTTTGGTAATGTTTCTATTTCAAGGAATGAAATTATTTTATAATTTGTATCATGAATTGTATCTTCGATCACGTAATTTGTGATACTGCATCATGAAAATAATTTGTGATGTTTAGTAGTATCATGAATTATATCATCGACCACGTAATTTGTGATACTGCATCATGAAAATAATTTGTGATGTTTAACATTTTTTTTAATTTAATAATTGAGTTGCTACTGCAAACCTTAGAAGTATATAATTGGCTAAAAAAATATTTTTATTAATTTAGCACTTTTTTTTTCACCTTTTAATTTTTTTGGTCCTCGCAAATAACACTCTCATTGTGTTAATACAGAACTTAAACCATCAACCTTTCAATTTGCAATGCAAAAATGAAACAATGCCACTGGATAAGAACCTCGACTCACTTTAGTTGATTACAACCTAGAAAGCACGGACACTTCACCGAGGGTGCCGTATCCGTGTCGGACACTCGGACACCGTGTCGGACACTCGGACACTCTGCGGACACGTGTCGGACACTTCGCACCCGTGTCCTGATATTTTTCTTTTTAGGACACTTCTCGGACACTTCTTGGACACTCCTCAAAGACGTATCGGACACTTCATAGCAGTGATATATATTATAATATTTCGAATGAAAATTATATGATACTAAGTTATGATTAAAATCTAAGCTAAATATATATAAAAGACTAAATAAGTCTGGTTCTTTAATTTATTTTAATCTATTTGTCTATTTTTGTTTATAATTTTGTTTGATTTTTAATTATTGATGATGAATTGAAGTATTTATGTAATGTAGTATTTTTTTATTGAATAATTAATAGATATTAATATATTATATTATTATTTTATAGCCGTATCCTCGCCGTGTCCGTGTCCTATTTTTTTAAAATTTTTTGTATCGCCGTGTCCGTATCGTGTCGTACCTGTGTCCCGTGTCCGTGTCCATGCTTCCTAGATTACAACATAGAATGCAACAACATAGATCCTCTCCCACACAAGCCTTCTTACTGTGCTTTGGTTTTGAGCGGTAATGCTATTGTAAGGTCTAACTCATTACATTTCTCGTGAAATCAGTCTTTTTGTTGCAATTATGTACAAATATTTAGCCGAAAGAGGGATTGTATTATGCCATCAAAATTTTGTACCAAAATTCAATTAATTTGTATTAGGTCACATGAAGCACAGTTTTACCTTTTTCTTTCTTTTCACTTCATTCGATCAAATTAAAGGATTGTTTGATAATGTTTCTATTTCAAGGAATGAAACATAATTTGTATTATGAATTGTATCTTCGACCACGTAATTTGTAATATTTAACATTTTTCTTTAATTTAATAATTGAGTTGGTACTGCAAAGCTTAGAAGTATAAAATTGGGTAAAAAAAAATACTTTCATTAATTTAGTACCTTTTTTTCACCTTTTAATTTTTTTGGCCCGGCAGATAATACACACTCATTGTGTTAATATGAGAACTTGAACCCTCACCCTTTTAATTTGGGATGCAGAAATGATATGATGCCAGTGATAAGAACCTCGATTCACTTGGTTGATTATAACTAGAATGCTAGGACGTAGATCCTCTCCTACACAAGCCTTCTTACTGTGCTTTGTTGTGAATTAAAACAATGTCGATTTGGACAATTTAACACATATAACATTGCCAGTTCACTTGAGGGTTGATTACGATAATCCTATTCAATATAAGCCTTCTTATTGTACTTTGCTATTTTGGAGAATACAACGTATGAAACTTTATTATTTTGAGAATGCTACATGTATTATTACTTTAAGAATGCAACGATACTTTCACTTCAAGAATGCATCATATATTTATTCTCGAAATAATGGTGTTACATTTTCAAAGTAACGGGTGGACTGAAATTTTCAAGACAACATCATTTTGATGATAAAGAATCATGTAAAGAGAGGATCCATTTTTGAGAATGATAACTTTCTCCAACTCTATTTACAGGGTTCTAGAAGGCATACATGAAACCAAGACTACATGAATATAATTCATGGAGACTTCTTATTCAAAATTAATTCCAACACGAATATCTATAAATGAAAATAAAGGTTGAGCACAAATGCAGAGTTCAAAAATCCACCACCGTAGTAAGAGCTATAATCCAGTGATATTTTCTCTCTCTCCAAAGGGTAAAGGGTTCAAATTTTCATGAAAGCAAAATGGTGTGTGAGTTTGTTTCCAAGGTAAAAAAATTTAAAATTTTCAATCTTGCATCTCCAGTAGGCAATTATTGACCAAAAGCTGTAACTTGGTGGTGTTCTCTCAACCTTCCAAAGTAGAAGGCCGAAGTTTCAAGTCCACGTAATAACAAAATGAGTGTGTGAGTGTATTTCTTACTTGGGTAAAAATAAAAAAAGGGAAATACTTAAATTTGCTTAAAACAAATCAGTAATAATCTAATTATTTTATTCTTCTTCGTATTTTATGTGAACTAGAGCTGCAACATAGCTGGTTCAACCCACCCGAACCCAAGTCCAATCGGTCTTGGGGTGGGTTAGGGCAATTGCTTTTTAGCTCTTAGTTGGGATTGAGTTATAAATGTATAACCAAACCTGAAGTCAGTTTGGCTTGGATAGAGCTTATAAGCAGCCCTAGCTTGACTGTTAAAATATAGTTAATTTTATATCATTGAGTTGTTTCGATAATGTGTTTAGGTTGAACGTTTGCCATGATATCTTTTTTTATAAAAAAAAAAAATTGGTTTGAGTTTTTTTTTTTTAAATAAAAATACTTTCTATAACTCACACAATCAATTAGTCAAGTCTAACTTGAGTTTAACCGAGTCAGCAAAATAAGTTCAGCTTCAGCTCAAGTTGGACTTCAAATTGGAGATCTGTTTGGATTCGAGCTTGAATTGAGGCGAGAGTTCTTTACCTTCACTTGAGCTTTGATCAGACTCTCAAACCGTCCAGCCAGTCGTTGTTGCACCCCTTGTGACAACCAATTGGGAGGGGAAAATTAAATTCATTGAGAGTTTAACTACAAATTGAAGAAAGAAAACTAACAAGATTCGATTTCTAAAACAAGAGCTAACATTTTATTTTTCAAACGTACACACATTCACAATATTGTTTCTCCTAACGGAACCTAAATGCTCAACCTCCCCTTTGGGGAGGAAAGATTGGGCTAATGCCCATTGATAAGACAAGATAGAGCTAATTTGACATGAATAACTTCTTACCATTACACTTGAAATCAAACTAGCTTTCTAAATAATTTTTCCAATATACACTTGAGCAAAGGATCCTTAGTAACACTGAAACTCAAATCCTAACAAATCTCGATCCCCTCCATACACAAAAATCAGTAGATCGATCACACACGTACAGCACTGAATTTTTTATGCCTGGTTTGGTTCAGGCTTCAGTAATGGAGCGAGCAACAGCTGCAGCTAATGCTGCAGTGAAATTAGGATCTTTGGTCAATGATGTAACATATTCTCCAATTCTTGTGTTGCTGCTGTTGTTATTTTTGTCATTGTTGTTGAAGGCTTGTGTTAAATTCTGAGACAATATTGTTGTAATATCTTTGTTTTCCCTAGAAAGAGAAAGATCAAGGTTAATCGGTGGTTGAAGAAAAGTACTAACTGTCACCGGACAAGAGGAATCAGTCGCCGCCGAGTCTTTGATCGAGCTATCAATTGAAGATTTCGAATTTCCAGCCGCACCATGAGCTCCATGGTTGTGTTCTCCTTCATAAGTCACATCCAGAACAGACTCATCATCCATACATTTTTGCACCTACAACCACCCAGGTCATGAGCACTCTTATGTTAAATGGGAATCCTAGTTTCCATCAACTTACATGCATGATACTTTTTGCAAGTCAAGTAAAATATATAATTTTAATCTTACCATTGCCTTGGTGCAATGGTAAAGTTGTTCTATTATGATAAAAAAATTACGGGTTTGAAATAGAAAATCACCTCTCTGTGTGAAAGTAAGATCGCGTACATCTAACTCTCTTTAAACTCTACAATAACAAAAGTATCGTGCACTTGACTGTATTTTTTTTACTATGAGAAATGACAAAAATGACAATTTTTTAATAGTATTATCCTATCTTATTTTTCATATCATAGTTAAATATTCTTTTGATGCATATACTTTCTCGACTCTAATAAGCATTGCTTTCACCCACTTACTTTTGTTAATTCTTGATCTGTTCAAAGTCAAACATGATATTTTGTTTGTTTGAAAGGTTAATAATGATAGTATTGTTATAACTTCATTACTAATGTTTGCTTCAATCTCAGTTTTTTTAAATTATATTTTCATGCTCAAAACTATATTTCTATGTTATCCAAGAAAACTCTAGGACTGAGAATTAATAATAGACCTGCTTGATTCAGCTATCTAAAAACAGTTTTCTATTTTTCTAAAAACTGAAAAATAAAAGATCTTTCTAATGATATGTTTTGTTTAGAGTGTAGCCCTAATTTAATTTGGATATTATGGCTAAAAGATACTTGTTATGATAACCTAAAACTTTTGCTTTCTATCCAGTCACTTCCATTATTTCTCAGTCTGTTCAAAGTCAATAATGACATTATTGTTAAAATTCATAACTATTAGTAGTTTCCAAGCCTTTCCAATGAATTTTTTTCTTGGTCAGAAATATATTTCTATTCATTTTATCCAAAAACCATTCCCAGAGAGAGAATCAAAATTGTCACAACAGTAATATTTTGATAGATGCATATGGTTGACTTGAAATCTTTTTAAATATATATTTTTTTGGGTGAATATATATTCTAATTGGTGAATTATTACCTTCTTTTTGACTGGGCATCCAGGAGCCATTGAACATCTGAAATAAGCTCGAGGTGATGGATTATCTTTAGTAACCTTCTGCCCATATTTTCTCCATTGATACCCATCTTTCACTATCTAAAATTAGAAATTAAGTAAACATATATAAGCGATATATACATATAAGAATGAATTGATTCATAGATAAAGGATATATATATATATATATCAACAAACAAACAAAAAAAAAACTTACTAAGCTCTTGTCACTTGAGTCTGTTCTTACGAAAACTCGGGATGGCATAGCGCCTGGAAATTCGGTCCTCGGCCTCTTGTTTGAGCCGATAATCGATCCATTTTCGTTTAAAATTTTGGTCATCTGTAATTCATTCTTTTTCTGGAGGTGGGTTTGAAGCATGTTGCATTTACCCCTCATAACTTCTAGCGTGAATCTAAGAGTTTCATTCTCTTTACCTAAACGTTTCAACTCTGATAGCAGATTTTCCTCCTAACCAAACAAAGAAGCTAGAGGAATAAGAACAAAAATCCGTAACTCAATTTCTTTAGGAATTGATATCTTTAAAATTTTGCAAAGTTGTATATTAATTGTTTGAACATCTTGAGAAATTGCGGGCTCGTTTGATTTAATTTTTTAAACACAGTTCTCAAAATTTCACATTTTTTAACTGAGATTTTAGAAATTAAACAATTTTGTGTACAATTTTATTATTTTCTCATAAACTGAACCAAACATATTCTCTTGAAATTCAATATATATAAACTCATTTCAATTACACTACGCAAGGATTGCTTGAAAATATGGCAAATTAAAATAACATCTTGGAGCGCAACACCACGAGTTTTCTGTGTGTATATATTCAAGTAAACTTAGCTAATCTATTAATTAGCAACTAACTTCTCTAAAAGCTTCATTGATGATATCATCAACATCACAATGCATGGCTATATATATATACATATATATGCGCCCAAATTAAGTAAATCAAGAAATTAATTGTAGAGGAGAAAAGTACAAACCTACCTCGTCTTTATAAGAGAAATCTTCTTGACGACCATCCATGATTTTAGGTTGAATGAATGAGATAATCCAAAGATATATGATAAGCTGATAGCTGAACTTTTAAACAAGAGCAGCTCGAGAAATCAAGTGTAATTGTAGCTTTAGTGAATATATGTTTAAAATATATGCGTAGCAAACTAAATAGCGTACGCAATCCCCTTTTAATTGTTCACGCAGGCGGCTGCTCTCTCTCTCTCTCTCTCTTTCTCTCTCTAGAAACTAGAAGAATAGGGAGTCTTTAGTCTAAAGTCCTGCGTACGTAGTTGCAAAAGGATGCTGAAATCAAATGCATGCATTGAAATAAATGGTGGAATGGTATTAAGAGCATACAAGTGGGAGCATACAAGTGGGGCTGCTCTCTCTCTCTCTCTCTCTCTAGAATTCAGGAGGGAAGTCTTGGTTATATATAGTTGTAAAAAAGTTGTTGAAATGTTGTAATACATGTGTTGGAAAATACGGTAGATGGTATTTAATTAAGCAAAAGCCAAAAAGTTGTTAAAATGTAATACATGTGTTGGAAAATATGGTAGATGGTATTTAATTAAGCAAAAGCCAAGCATGTATTGAATCATTAGGCAATTACTTAAATACGAAATCAAACGGTAAGAATTCATTACATCACCATACATGACATAAGAAATCATGGTTGTTCATCACTTCCGTAACTGGTGCAACGTGTTTGTGGGTGCAAATCAACTAAACCCGTGGACTTAAAAAAAAATTCTAGGTCTATATTTGAATGGTATGGGATTGGTCCTTTCGGCACAAGAGGGTAGGTATGTGTTTTTTTAACTTTATTCTCCCAAATTCGGAAGATTTCGAAGTGATTCACACGAGTGAAGTGGTGGGCCTTAACATTTATTCGATATAAATGAGTATGTGTTTTTTAACTTTATGCTAAAATTAAAAATAACAGTGGTAAACTCTATCAGATGATGTCATATGAAACATCTTTCTAATTCGAAAGATGTATCATAATTCTAAAATTAATCTTTGAGTTTTGGCATTAGGTCCATTGTCATATTTTCAAAACGTCTCATTTTAAAGTAAGATTAGTATATTATTATTTTAGTAAATTACCTTATATAGTTGAAAAATAACACATGTATTGAATTAGTGCGGCAAATGTTCAAATGAATGTGAAATAGATGTGCGACGAGACAAGAAAGATATAATTAGATATGAAAGTAACACTAATTGAAAATAAAATGAAATAACAAAATCGGTCAATATAATTTGGACATGTATACTCACGCTTTTAAGTGCAAAAATTAGTCACCTCATTTGTCCGTGATGTGACGACAAAAAAATGAAAAAATTACCACCATGTGTTTTTGTTCAGACACATGTTACACGTTTGAAGTTGCCTATCTTACATTGCACGTTGGTGACGTGATCCAATCAAATGTTACTGCATCACCTGTTATATGATAAAATAAGTCATAATAATTCACCAAATGACCCAAAATTAGCCAAAAATTCCTATTTTTTCTCTTTGCACCAAGCTCTGTAAGAAGGCTAGGTTGAAGTGACACAACACATTCGGTCTCCACTTACGAATGTGTTGTGTGTGTGTGTGTGTGATTTTTCACAATTTCGGTCTCCACTTACGGATGTGTGTGTGTTAGAGAGAGAGAGAGAGAGAGAGAGAGACTTCTAGTCAAACACGTGCGCTCCATGCTGATGTTTTTCTCTTCTAATTGGGCCAAGTAAGGCTATTCAATTGGCTGGCACAGCAATTTCAATTTTTAATGAAGACCCAAGTCTTCAAACCAACAAGCTCAAATTGGTTCCACCATGTCTTAAACTGTTACACGAGTGGACGCCAACTAATATAATTGACTAATGTACTAGTAACATCCATGCATCTATATATGAAAAAAATTACAAGTCAGTTAGTTTTACTTTTTAATTTTAAAGGCAGATAAATTAAAATTTTTTTTTTATAAGATCATAAAATCCTATTTTTAACAAATATTTTCAATTAAGTTCAGAATTCTATTTACAATTTTTTTATATATTAATATTGCCCTTTCTTATAAATACCTTTAATGTTATGTTCTTGTTAAAATAATAACTATACCCTCTACCTCTAATTTGTAATTATTATCAATATACAATAATAATAAAAATCACAATTGCCACCAAAATTAATTTTTTTTTAAAAATATTTAACAAGTTTTTAAAATTCAACCAATTGTAATAAAAATAAATATTAAAACAAGTCCATAAAGTTCCAAAAATTTGTTTTATATGAAGTGTATTCATGTACAATTAATGAATTATTCTTTTCAATTTTTATTTTATTTTGTTTTAGAAATAAGTGATTTGAAGAATTAAAGGGAAGTTTAGGTAATTTAGCGCCTATCTATTGTTGTATTAAGAATGTATAAATTTTTCTTTGACTTTTTTTTTTCTTTATATAAGAAAATGACATTATGATATTTCTATAAAAATAAAAGACAATATTGAAAGTTTAGCAATGTTAGTAGAATTATGAACTTAAATCGGCATATATATTTACTAAAAGTGAAACTTAGTTGCTCTAACAAAATTTTATAGGACTTATTTGTTCCTTATAATTGAAAAGTAGGTCTAATGAGTAATTTTTTATAGGAGGCTTTAACCAAACGCAATTTTCTTATGACTAGTTTGGTACACAGGAATGGAACTGGAATGGAATGATCATTCCATCTCTAATTCCCTTTCTCTCGTTTGTTGTGCTACATTAGAAATGAAATGGTCATTTCAAGTCATTCCCTTGGAATGCTTATTTCAACAAAATCATTCATCTTCTAGCTATGGAATGGCCATTCCATTCTCACTCATTATTAAAATCATCATCTCTCTCTTCATTAATTTCTCTGTATCTCTTTTACAACTCAGGGTTAATAGGTAATTAGGGTTAATTTCTCTCTCTCTCTCTCTATATATATAATAGGTATGTTATATACTTGCCACACGCCTATATATATATACATGTCACATGTCCATATATATAACTTGTTATATTTTAAGTTATGAAAGAAAATGAAGGTTTTTGTTTTATTACTTTCAATTTTTAATAAAGTATTAATTTTTTTTGTACAAAAGATTATATTAACCTTGACTAGAAGAAAAAAAGCAGATTATATATTGAGTTAGAAAGTTTTAATTGAATGAATAATTTTTTTTTTCACACAGTAATTAAATTAAAGTTGGCCAAATGTCCCATTTTTAAAACTAATTATGTTTTATGAAAAAGTATAATATGTTAAAAGGTATTCCCATTTCATTCCTACATCATTCTCTATCTACAACCAAACATTAGAATGAGAATGGTCATTCCATTCCATTCTTATTCCCATTCCATTCTCAGCTTCATTCCATTATCATTCAATTTCATTCCTACATATCAAACTAGCCCTTAAAGTAAAATGACAGAAGTGTTCTTAACTTATAAATAAGAAAATCAATTATTAAAAGTATGTTTGTGATTTATGTTTTAAAAAATAAAAAATAAAAAGTACATTTGGTTAAAAAGGGTGTGTATATTAGGAAGCATGAACAGTTCACCGAGAGGTGCCGTGACGGTGTCAAACACTTCCTGATTTTTTTGTTGGGACACTCCTCGAACACTTTGCAGTAATGAACAAAAATTGAAATATCATAATTGAATAAATCTGGTTCTTTAATCTATTTTAATCGATTTAATTTGTTTATTTTTGTTTATAAGTTTATTTAGTTCTTAATTGCTCAATAATAAATTAAATTATTTATGTAATATAGCTTTTTTTTTTATGAATGATGAATACTCCATCTGTCCCTAAAAAAAAGTCCTTTATGGGGAACTCAACTTTTTAAGGATGTATTATTTAATGTTTGTTTATTGTGAGAGAAGTGAGTAAATCTCAAATTTGCCCTTCTGGAGAACTCGACTTTTTAAAGATGTATCATTTTATGGTGGGTCTACAGGGGTAAATTGGGGATGTTAGAGCATCTCCTGCGTCTTAGCTATAAGCCTTTTTAGCTAACTAAATCAACAAATGAGTACTACATATTTTTCACTTAAACTTCTATAACTTTTACTACAAATTAAATTTTTTGATGGAACCATTTTTGTTAAAAAGAGAATTTCGAGAGTTTCAATTTGAGTACTACATATTTTATGTTTCGACTTAATTTTTAAAAAATAAATTTATTAAAATATTATTATTTTTAGCTAGTAGAAATCTGGAGAAACTGTTGTGGTGTCAAATCCTAGAGATCATGTGGTTAGTTAAAATTAGAGCTAGCAAACTAAGCGGGTTTGGACCTGGTTGAATATGGATGGGTCAAATACGAGTTGCGACCCGTATTCAACCCGTTTGTAGCAGGTCGAATATGGGTTGGGTCAACTCGCCAACCCAGTGAGCCTTTTTAAATTTTAAAAATGTAAAAGTTATTTTTAATTTGGGTTAATTTCGTTGTCTAATTTGAATGGAAAAAAATAGACGGATAAAAACACAAACCCATATTAACTAAGCAGGTTGAAATAAGAAAATCTGTTTGATCGCTTAAATCCATCCACCTTTTCGAAAATTCTTTAAATTCTATACTATTATATGAAATTCGAAGCTAAAAATCCAATTTGGCATGGACTGATCTGTTTATATAAAATTCAATCGGTGTACAAGAATTCGACCCATTAAAAAAACTGACCCGTTTACATGACCCGACCCATTTACAAAAAACTAATTTTTCCAAAAATAAAAAATAAATGTATATTATCAGGGCCAATATGTAATAGAAAGAGAAATAATAAATTATAATGTGTTTTTTTTTGCCATCTAATTTTATAGGATCCGACCCATTTATTCAACCCGACCCATTTACAATGACCTGACCTATTTATCCAAAAAACTATTTTTTCAGAAAAAAAATATATATATATATTATCGGGACTAATATGTGACAAAAGATAGAAATAATATTTTATAATATATTTTTTGGCCTATCGCATTTTGTTGGACATGACCCGACCCATTTTATAGAATCCGACCTAACCCATTTTATAAGATATGACCTAATCCATTTTACAAGACATGACCCAACCTAGCTAATTTGTATATATGTGCATTTCATTTGTTTTTTTTATTAGGGTTAAGTGCAAAAAACACCCTCGCTATATACAGAAATGTGCAAAAAACACCCTCCAATTTAGTATGTGCATATCACCCCCTACTAGTTATATCCGATGTGCAAATACCCCCTTAAGGCAAGTGACCGTTTAAATTTGACCGTTAAAAAGTCTGTTTTGACTGTAAATTTTTTTAAAACCCGAAAATGCCCTTTTTGGAAGACCAAAATACCCTTCAATGGTTCTATATAATACTTAGGCATTGCATGGACACTATCTCTATCTCTCTCTCTCTATCCCACAGCTTCCATCTCTTTTTACATTTCACTCTCTCTCTGTCTCGATATATATATATATATATATATATATATATATATATTCTCTCTCTCTATATATATATATTTATATATATTCTCTCTCTCTCTCTATATATATATATATTCTCTCTCTCTATATATATATATTCTCTCTCTCTCTATATTCACTTTACATATATATTTTTTTGTCTCTCTTTCTCGTTCTATATTCTCTCTCTCACTCTCTCTCACGTGCTCTATATTTTCTCATTCTATGGAATCTGTTGCAAACTCAAGGACTCACAGCCACTCATACCGAAGGCCTGTAAGAGTTGTTTATTGTCATTGCAAAATTGAGAGTCCTTTGAAGACTTCTTACACAGACAGAAATCCTGGAAGAAGATTCTATGGCTGTGCAAATTATAGGACCAATTCACGTGGATGTGGTTTTTTGCAGTGGGAGGATGATGAACTCTCCGAGTACTATCGAAGTTTAATGTCTGATCTTATTGCACAGGTTAGAGAATTAAGCAAGGTTAAGTATACATCAAGAGGTCAGCCATCATCAAGAGATCCGAATGAGCATTATTTTACAATGGAGCATAATAAGGAAGAGATCCCAAATCAAAACTGTTCAATTAAAATGCCATATCTGAATAGTTCTGTGTTACATTTTGTATTGGGTTTCTTCACCTGTATTGCAATGTTTAAGTTTTTAATGTAACTTCACTGGTATTGGATCAATTCCTAGATTGCAATGTATTGGATCACTTAATAGCAAACCATTTCATACAAACATATTCCTCTAAAATGTCCAAGAACACAAACTGACCATACAACCAACACAAAATGACCATACACAAACTGCCATAAATGTCCAAACTAATATAACACATAAATAGCACAAGTTACATCCATAATAATTATCAAGATGTCCAAACTGACCATAAGTTACATATGTCCAAGACACAAAGTTCAGTTAAGCTACATGGATACACAAACTGTCAACCAACACAAACTGTCATAAATGTCCAAACTGATATAACACATATATAGCACAAGTTACATTCATAATAATTATCAACCTGTCCAAACTGACCATAAGCTACATATGTCCAAGACATAGTTCAGTTAACCTACATTTATCCAAAAATATTCCCAAAAAATCTGTGCATAAACAGTAGCACTGCCCAAAAAATTCTAAAGTTTAAATGTCCAAACTGATGTAACACATATACAGCACAAGTTACATCCATGATAATTATCAACCTGTCCAAACTGACCATAGGCTACATCTATCCAAGACACAGTTCAGTTAAGCTACATTTATCCAAAAAAATATATGCATATACAGTAACACTGCCCAAAAAATTCTAAACTTCAGCAGTTTTTGACTCCATGTCTAACTGTCAAAAAACAACAACTAATTAACATCCAAAAAATATATTATTAGCAACTAAAACAATAACTTATTAAAATACAAAGTCACCCACAGTTAATGCGATTCTTGTGTACCAACTAGAATATCCATGTCAGCAACTTGAGATTGAGGAACACATACAATCTGTGAAAAACATGTCACAAATATAAATAAACCAAATGTGTAACATAATTTAATGGAACAAGGTATGAAAGTTATACCTCTCTTAATTGACTAGTGATTGGTTCACCACCTCTACTTCTGCCTCTACCTCTTCCACCCACACCACTCCTACCTCCACCTCTACCTCTTCCAGCACCTCTACCTCTTCCAGCTACACCTAATCTAACTACACTTCCCACAGCTCTGCCACCACTTCCCACAGCTCTGCCACCACTCCCATCACCTCTGCCACCACTTCCCACACCTCTGCCACCACTCCCATCACCCCTACAAACCTGCAGTCTCACTGTTGGAAGAGGGGGTCTACCTCCCTTGTTTGTTGGTGGTGGTCTAGGGTCTGGTTCACTATTTTTGCAGCTCCTTCTGTTGTGGCCCATTTGATTACATTTGCTACATTTAATATGAGCCCTCTGTCTGAAAGCAGGCTTGATGTATTTTTTCTTTTCATCAGCACCTCTCTTCCTTAACTTTTTTGGTCTGCCTGGAGGTATCCTAACTTGTGGAGGGATCAATGGGACCAGTCCTTGCAACCTTTTTAGATTCCTTAGTGAAAGAGGTTTGATGACATGTTCATATGCCTTCATGAACCTTTCTCTATGGTAATAGGGATCCACATAGTCCTCGGGATTAAACCTCTTCTTCAAAATGCAAGCCAATGCATGCATGCATGGCACTCCTGTAATTTGCCACTCTTTGCATGAGCATGTCCTTTTTGCCAAATCCACAGAATCATTCATTCCTCCATACTAAACCTCATAAAGCTGAAGCCCAGCACCATCCACAACACACCTCTTTGTATATTTTTTGAGTTGTTTTAACTGCTCTTGTACCTTGGGAACTAATAATCCTTCTACTTGTTTCATGTACTCTCTCTTCTCTTGGAACCTTTTCATTAACATTCTTCTGATCATCTCAAACATGTGGATTATTGGCTTCTCCCTTGCCTCTTTGATATGTCCATTCCATGACTCACACATATTATTGCTGCATAAATCACACTTTGAGGTTTCTGTAAACCTATGTTTGGACCAGAGCCTAGCAGGTATTTTTTCCAACCATGCATATGCATCACAGTTCAGCCTCTTGATGAAATCCATTTCCCTCTCAAAATCACCCACATTGAATGCACTTGCAGCTCCCCACAGTCCTTTTCTCAATACTGCACCTGAGTATTTCTTCTTGAAGTTTTCATAGATATGCCTAACACAATATCTGTGATCTGCCCCAGGAAGCATGTCTTCAAACACCTCAACTAGACCCTTCTGCCTGTCTGAAATCCATGTTATCCCATGATAGTCACCAAGAACATCCAACAGCTCTTCCATGAACCACTTCCAACTTTCTTTATTTTCAACTTCAACCACTGCAAGTGCTATTGGATAAAAACTGTTGTCTCCATCTCTTCCAACAGCACTGAGCAACTGTCCTTTGTAAGGAGTTTTCAGAAAACATCCATCAAGGCCAATGAAAGGCCTGCATCCCTCCTGAAAACCCTTCAACATTGCATCCAAACAGAAAAAACATCTCTCAAACCTTGTAGATTGGTGGTCAGGTTCCAAATTGGAACTTACTTTAAAGACACTACCAGGATTTGAGGACATAATCAAATTGCCATACTCCCTTAGTTTTTCAAACTGATCCTCATAATTCCCTTCAATAATTTCTAAAGCTTTTCTTTTAGCCCTTGAAGCTTTGAATCTTGACACCTCTAAGTCCAACTCATCCTCAATATGACCCTTAAATGCACCAACTTTCCATAGTGGGTCTAATCTAAATTTATGGACATATTTTCCAGCAAGTATCCTGGATGATGCTTGCTTACTGGTGCCCACTTCAAAACAGCTGTCACTGTGCTCAGATTTACATTTTTTTATAACAAAATTGCCATCATTACCCAACCTACTTGCATGTATCCTCCAACCACAACCATTGTCACAAACAACAGTCACCCTTTTCCCTTCATTCTTTATGAAGCTAAAATCATATCTATGTTTTATAGAATGATGCCTCAATGCAAGCCTGAAATCTGCAGCACATGCAAACTCCATCCCTTCAAAGAAACATAAATCCTCCTTCTCTAGATCCCTCTGTGGAATAAACTGGGGTGTTCTTTGTGGCACAACTTCTTCATCTGATGAGTTATGGAGACTCCAAAGCTCATCACTAGGAGCATACACTGAGCTCCCATCAATGTCCCCAATAACCCCCCATCCATTCTCAAAATATGATTGACTTGCATCATCTTCAATCTCATTCTCAACATGAACTTGTTCATTGTTCCCTCTAACTTGACCTTCTATTTCATCAGCTTGTGTAAAAACTTGTTCCCAAAAGTCATTATTTAAGACCAACCCTTCTTGAACACTTTCAGTAACCCTCTCATTCTCATTCACAATTTCAGTTGCAGCAGTTTCAATCTCATTCACAGTTTCAGTCTCACCTTCAGCTTCAATCTCATTAACAACATAAAGTTTTATTAAACACAAGCTTTTGTAAGTCTGAAACATATATAGAATACCCACATCATCTTTAACTTGCAAGAGATGTCCATCATTTGGATCCCTATAGAATACTCTGCCATCAACATCACAACCAACCAACTCTAACATGTCTTCAACTTCTAAATAGGAAAATCTATCAAGATCAGCATTCTCAAATGAACGAACAACTCCTCCAATATAGTTGTTATCCCCATCAAATCTACCAGAGTGATGCAGCTCAATTGAATATAAATTCTCCATCAACTAATTCATCAAACAAATACATTATACATGGCATGTATATCAGAGCGGGATCCATGATCCGTCATGCAATATACATGCCATTTTGATAACAAAATTAACACATATTAGAAACTTGAATGGTGTAAACTTAATGGAAAGACCACAATAATTGTACATGTAGGCCTAAATAAAATCAATAAACAATGGAGGGACCACATACAGGAAACAAAATAATATAGCAATTGTAGAAAACATATACAAACAAATTCCATACTTTACTGGAGGGACCACATTACAAGAAACAAAATAATATAGCAATTTTAGAAAACATATACAAACAAATTCCATACTTTACTGGAGGGACCACAAAACACCGAGGGTCCACCACTATCTAGAATTGATCAATAAATAATGATCTAAAAGCTAGCCACATGCATGAAAAATTACATATTAAAGTGCAATTCGTCACAATCATGCACAAAGAAACAAAGAAATAATACGTAGGACAACGAAAAACCCTAGAGAAAGAATCACTGACTATAAACCCTAACTCAGAACATAAAACCCTAACTTTAAATCTACAACCCTAATATAATCAATTATTTTAATGGAAAATGCATACAAAAGCCCTAAAAATAGCACATAAATCTTACCGATGTTTCAAATCAGTCGTTTACGTGTTTCAGTCTTCAATCTACAGCATTCAACAACTTTAATCCAACACGAAACTGGATAGAGAGAGCTTGAGTGTCAGCGAGGGAGGATGAGTGCGATCGAACAGAGAGTTAGGAGGAGTGCGATCGAACAAAGTGAGAACCTTAGGTTGAGTGTTGTTTGAATTTGGAGTCCAATCTTCAACCTATAGTAATCGAACGCGAAACTAGATAGAGAGAACTTGAGTGTCAACGATGGAGGATGAGTGCGATCAAACAGAGAGTTAGAAGGAGTGCGATTGAATAAAATGAAAACCCTAGGTTTAGTGGTGTTCGAAGTTAGAAAGAGAGTGTTTGGTATATTAGATGGGTTATATCAGATGGGTTACACCACATGTCCTTTTTGGACATTTAACATTTTGTTTTTTTTTTTTCATAACATAAGGGTACTTTAGTCATTTTCTTTTCTCGGTACCGGAAAAGTGATCATTTGTCCTTATCTGAACAATTTTGAAATTGTGGGGGGCTATTTGAACACTAGGGGGTGTTCTTGCACATTCTGTATATAATGAGGGTGTTTTTTGCACTTAACCCTTTTTATTATAAGCGACAAGTCAAAAAATATATAATATACTTAGTGAGTGATTCAACCACCACTATCCAAAGACTATAAAAATGAAAGTGAAAACATTTGAAACACCAATCGATTTTACCATGGACCATGGCCTCAATTGAGACACTTGTTGGTTGTATGGATAGTCTATGTGTACCAGAACCACATTCATAAATTGGTTAACAATGTTTATGTCTAATTAATTACAGAAATAGAGTACAAATTCGGAATCTAACAACTAACTGATAAAAAAACATTGAATTTAAAAGGCTTTGATACAACAATTAATTGAGAGAGAGAAAATTTTAGGGAAGAGAGTCGAAGAGAGAGAAAGACATGATATATATATAGAGAGAAAATCATGACACAGAGAGAATCTTTTAGAAAGAGAGATGATTGCGATATATAGTGAGAGAATCCTACTTGCTTTAATATATTATGTATATAATTTTTTTCCTTCCTAGAATACATTTGAGTCTCTTATAACATGGGTGAAGTATGAGTTGAATATGGATTGAATATTTAGTCCATTTAAACTTCTATAAAAAAAGTTCTAATTTTTCTAACCTATTTTTTACCTATATTTTAAAACAGTTCACTCATATCCATTAAAAAATGGGTGGATATGAACGCGTTAACGAATTGGCACCCAATTTATCACCTCTAATTAAAATGACTATGTGATTATATATAATTTAAATTTGGAGAACCAAATTTAAAAAAGCTAGTACATTGGAGTTTGAAACGAGTACTTAGGACAATTCAAAATAAAAAGGACACTTATTTTGGGGGCAAAGAAAATATATATTAATATATTTTATTATTTCTTCGTGTTAGTGCTTCCTACAATGTATAAATCACCTCCCGTAGTAACATATGTACAAATCATGTGTCGTACAGAGTGTACTGCTGTACTGACGAACATATTAAAGGTAAAAAATGGTCTGACAGGTCAAAGAAGGTTACAAGAAAAGGTAATATTAAATTATTAATAGAAGAAAAAGGGTCCACAGTACAGGTTCTTGTGACCACGGCAACGGATTCGCGAATGATTCGTATATATATATATATATAGTATATAAATAAATAAGTGAAGAGTAATGATATCTTAACAAAAAAAATTTTAAATATCAAATATAGTAATAGTTTAATATGAATTAAATATAAAAAAAACTACTTTAAAAAATTATTATAATTATATTCAATATTATTATATATAATGTGAAAGAATTTTTTATTTACGGAAAAAAAAATTATTTTTATTTAAAATTAACTCTAACAGATTTAAAATTAAATAAAAAGTTTGATATTTGACGTTGAATTAAAAGTTCAAGGTTGTGGAGTTTGTGGTCCGAAATTTCTCCGGACCCACTTTTGATCGGAGACTAATACTTTTATTTATATCCATTCAAATCAACCTATGCATTTTGTTAAAACGTGGTACATCAAGACTACTACTGTTATTTCATTTTATTTTTCCTTTTAGGAAAGCTAAAACTTTCTGTTTTGGAGATTTGATACATCTCTCCTTTATTTCATTTACTTTAGTTTGAGTTTTTTTAAGGTAAATATTACTGACATTTTCTAAAATTAACATGTGATTATAATTTTATAAATTCTCGTTACTAACACGTTCTGTCTTTGTAAATTTTCGTCACCAACACTTCGGGCCAATTTTTTCATTGTTTTAATATTTGAAATGTTTCAATTGCCCTGATTATTTAAATATATTTTAATATAAAAATATCATAATAGGAAATGATCACAATACCCTTCATGTTTTTCTTATATTTTATGTTAATATTATTATTTATGGAAATAAATAATTATATATATATAGATGAATAGACAAAAAGATAGAGAAATTTAAATATTTTTTTTATTTTATGTTAACATTATTATTTATGAAAATAAATAATTATATATATATAGATGAATAGACAAAAAGACAGAGAAATTTAATTAATTTTTTTATTTTATGTTAACATTATTATTTATGAAAATAAATAATTATATATATAAGTTATATAATATATATATATATATATATATATATATAGAGAGAGAGAGAGAGAGAGAGAGAGAGAGAAATTTAATTACTTTTTTATTTTATGATAGCATTATTATTTATAAAAATAAATAATTAGATATATATATAGAGAGAGAGAGAAAGAGAAATTTAATTAATTTTTTATTTTATGTTAATATTATTATTTATGAAAATAAATAATTATATATAGATTATATATATATATGTAGGTATATTTAAAGGGATATTTTGGTTCATTAGATAGTGTTAAATGGATAAATTTAGTGTTCAGATGAGTTAAGTCAAAGAACAATATGATCATTTTACTGATAAAAAATGCTCTGATACATTATACTTTTGCCAGGAAGAGACCAAAATTCATAGAGTTGTAGTCGCGTGTCAATACATCAAAAAATGTCTACTTTTGATGAAAAGAGACAAAATTCATAGAGTTATAGTCTCGTATCAATACATGAAAGAGTGTCCATAATATTTACTATTTTTTATTTTATTTTAAAGTATCTTATAGTTCACTACAAGGTATATATATGCAGTTCTCATGTCCCCGCGTGTACCAGTCAATTACTAAAATTTTTCTTAAAATCGGTTCCAAGATTATTCCAACACCCAAATTCTAAGACGAGAAGGGGGGCTTACCATATACGGAGTAGTTTTAATAGCTGACACACACACACACATATATATATATTGGAATGACATAGTTATAGTTACATGTAATAACTAATGGTAAGTCTGAAACCATTCTTTGGCTGTCAAACAAATGAAGCCATGAATGGTGGTGGGCACACGGCAATCTAGACTTTATCCGTCGACTTTCTTGTCCGAGTCAATGGTTGTTGAAGACTTGAAATCAATAGACATTGCATTTGCCAACATTATCCACTAGTATAAAAGAAATGAAGAACATTCCATGCACACAAATCACATACTTGACCTCCAAATGCTTGTACAAGTCAGCTTTGGCAGCGCCTGTAACTTTCCTTATTTGAAGTTTCTTAATTTGTAATCTTACCAAAAAGTCATGATGCTATTAATTGATTGATTGATTTATTACTTGGACGATGGATGGATGAATAATACTGCAGATGTGAAATGGGAAGGGAAAAAAAAAAAAAAAGGAGTTAGGGACTTGGATACTTTTCTCTACTCGTTTTTGACTTGTACACCCGTGCAACAACTTATTTCCAACTTGGAACGCATTACAACTACATTCAAATATACAAAACAATGTTGTTGCACGTATTACAACCTCGATTTTGTTGTGTTAGCATCCTCAAAATATCTGTGTTGCGTAGAAATGATGGTGTTTCAACCTCCATTTAGTAGAGTATTGCACCTTCGAAATAATTGTATTCTAGTCTCCAATTATTTGTTACATACTTGAAGTAAGTATTGCGGACGGTACAACACTAAGTGTGTACATAAGAGGATGCGGTCTTGTTGTTCAAACAACAAATTAAGTGAACTCCTAACAGTCATGCCCCCAAATTAAAATATCAAAAATTCTAAACCAGTATTTGAATTTGGTGTGCGACTTGAAATACAACATCCATCATAACATATATACTTCCAATATTTACATTAAGACCAAAGATAATAGTTTACATCATCTATACAAAAATATTTTGAGTAAAATACACTGACCTCCCTTGAGATTTGGCCTAATTACATCCGGTATCAAACTATTGGCCTAAGGTTTGCTCCGTTAGACAAAGACCCCCATCCGTCCAAAATTCTGTTAGTTTTTTCAAAAAATTTAGGGTAATTTAAACTGAACTCCCCTGAGGTTTGGGATAAATTATACTGACCTCCCCTGAGGTTTGACCTAATTAATATTTAATATAATATTTTAATTTTTATAATATAAATATATAAATATTTATTATATATAATATTTTAATAATATTATATATAATATTAAGATGTAATTATTAATATTATATAATATTATATAATGTTAATATGAAAAAATATAGACGTAAAGGCATTTTTGAATCAGATTTTTCTTCACAATTTAGATTTTCAAAATATCCATTTTGTCCTTGAAGCATATGTAAAGACATTGTTATCTTCTTGGAAATTCTTTTGAAATTACCTAAATATCCTCATTCTAACAAAATGCAATGAGCAAAAATACCCTCATTAATAATTTAAAAAGTCTCTCTCTTCATCTTCATCTTGTTGGCCTTTACAGATTTCGATCATGGAAGATTTAAGTTGGTAAGAGAATATTAGAGAGAGAAGAAGAGAGTTTTAGAGAGAGATTGGCATGAAAAAGAAAGCAAGGAATAAAAGATAGGGCATAATAATCTTTCTATTTTATACGCTTTGTTTTTTAAAAAAATTATTAAAAAATATTAAAATAATAGAAAATTAGAAATATATATATATATAAGTATTCTTTTTTTAAAAAAGAGTCCAACCTTGTGAACATATATTATTTAAACCTAAGATGGGTGAAATGTCTATTCTACCCTTAATATTATATTGATATAAAAATTAAAATATTTATATATATAATATTATATAATTAAAATATACTTTTGCCCATCTTAATTATATATATACATATAAATATTTTAATTATATAATATTATATATATATATATATAATATTAAGATGTAATTATTAACATTATATAATGTTAATATAATATTATTAAAATATTATATATAATATATATTTAATATTTATATTATAAAAATTAAAATATTATATTAAACATTAAATATTAATTAAGCCAAACCTCAGGGGAGGTTAGTGTAATTTACACCAAACCTCAGGGGAGGTCAGTGTAAATTACTCTAAATTTTTAACAAAACTAAAAGAATTTTGGACGGAGGAATCAAAATAAGAGTATTTTTCGAGGTTGTGAAGAGATCAAAATAACTATCATTGAGGTTAATTAAGGGATGTGGCTTTCTAAAAGCCGGTTAGAGAACACAATTCATTTAGCTTATTCAAGATTTTCGATTGCTTATGTTAAGTATTAATGACATAATTGTGGGTTTAGGTTGTGGTTAATTAGGTGCATATTTAAGTAGAACAGATTGAGATGATTAAGTGACTAAGACAAGTGTTTAGAGAAGTGACGTAATAAAATGAATGCGCCATATGGACACAAGGATGACCTGCTGGAGTTAGTGTCGAAAGCAATGATTAACTTCCATAGATGAATTTTTTATTTAAGGTTGAGGACTTATTTGATATTTGGATAACAAAATGTATTACATTATTTTAAGGAAATGCCCTAACTTGAAGAGTATGCATGATAGATTGATTAAAGGAATTATTTGATTGAGGTATTTTTCTTTAATTTAAAAATATATATTTTAATGGATTATTTTGGAATCTTAATCTTCTACACCTTGCTATTTGGTGATTTGGGATTTTATTATTCGACTTATTTGGTGATTTGGGATTTTATTATTGAAGTCAAATTGACAGATTTTCTAATTGATTGTTGTACCGAAGTAATTGGATCACAACATTGGTGTATTTTCAAATAGTAATTGAGATTGCAATATTATAAAATTACAATATATGTGTTTAAATGGAAGTACTAAGAATAGTAGGATTGATTTGTATTATGGCATGATTTGATGAATTATATGTGGGATAAAAAAAAAATGAAGTTTGATTGAGGTTTTAATATAGTAAAGGTTACATTACAGAAGCCGGATAAAAGTACTGAAGTAGTAGGATTGATTTACAATGGGAGGTATGATTGTATGAACAAGTCAAATTGGTATTTGATGGGCAATATATTGAATAAAAGTAAAAGAGTATGAAGTTTATTAAGGTTTAAGATTTCTATGATATACACTACATTTAAGATTGCAAATAGCGGGTACATATGATTTAAATTTCGAGGACGAAATTATTTTTTTAGGAGGGTAGTTTGTAATGACTTGTAATTTTTAAAAATTACATGTTGTTCTAAAAAGAAAATTCACAAACAAATGTCAAGATAGTATTCTCCACGTGTGAAGGTGAGTCGAATGAGTATAATGTTGCATATGTTTTGACTTAATAGAATTCATATTTTTATTGTTATTAAAATATTTTTTACAAATTTATTTTATAAGATAATTCTATAAAGGTATAGATATATATAAAATTATACGTATTGCCATGTGTATAGAAACTCAATGATTGCACTTAATGAAAAAAATTAAACTAATAACTCTTGGGATTCTCCAACGGATGCCACTAATGTTCTTTAGGTTACAACCCTTTCCTCTTACTAGAGTAATGATAAGGTCATAGGTTACAACCTTTCATCTTCTTGAGTAATTATTAAAGCTTAGGTTACAACCTTTCATCTTACTTGAGTAATGATTAGAGCTTGGGATACAACCTTTCATCTTACTTGAGTAATGATTAGCGCTTATGTTACAGTCTCTTCATTGACTAAATTACTGAATAGTTGATTTGTATTATTCTAACAAGTTTAACATTCTATATAAATGGGTGAGAAGACTCACATGATCACATGATAATTTGTGATGACTTGTAAATTGTTTTATTATTACAAATTTATTATTATTATTATTATTATTATTATTTTTAAAAAAAATATTGTTACAATTTTGTTATGAGACAGTGATATAAAAATATATATATGTATATATATATATATAGGTGAGTGTGAAAAATAATAATGTGAGGATGTGAATGGGTTAGTAATGATGAGTTATTTATTGTAAGGGGTGTTACTTATTGTGTTATTAATGGGAAGTAAAGTATCAATCAATAGGAGACTTTACAGCTTCTCAACTGACACAAAATTTATAGTTAATTATTACTTAAATTAAATGTCAGACCTTTCATTTCTCGTCAGTAACAAAAGGACTATGTATATATATATAACAATAGATCATATATAGCATTCGCTCATTTAGAAATTAGAGAGAGAAGATGGAATGAGATAAAATTCTGATCGACAGAGAAAAAGAGCTACAACAGGTAGGGGATTTAAGGGGTACTCTAACTTTATATATGCTAGTAAATAGAAGTTATAAAAGAAATAATATTTATTTTATATTTTGTTTTGTTATATACCTTCTTATATATTTTCTTATATATGGAATTCAATTGCCAACGGATCTATATAATTAACGATGTGAGTCTTGAAATAACTTGTTAGTATGGCAGTAGGTAGTATACATATTGTAAACGGTTTGTAAGTTGTTGACTTTTTAGTTTATATATGTATTTTATTTGATTCTTAGTATATAATTATAATGATATATATATTACATTGGTATTACTAGTAGTTTATATATATACACGTGTGTAATGTTTGCATTGAATCAATGGACCCAAATTGTGGGCAAAGGTAACTTAATATATATATATATATATATATATATATATATATTATTTCTTTAAGATTGTAAACTAACTTTTGTTATGTTTTAGTTTTATAATTTGAAATTACTTGTTTTGAATTAAGTTTAGTTAAATTTCTAGTTATAAGAAATAAGCTCATTGTTACTTTTAGGTGTTTTATTTGTTGTTTAATTAATTATTGATCAAGTGAAATTTAGTAAATAAATAGTATTTTGAAGAGAGAAGTTCTATCTTCTGAATTTGATATTATATAAGTATTTGGTTTGTGAAATGGTACACGAATTATGTTCTGATTATAACTGTAATGAAATTTGATTGTGTGTGCTCGTACATGTATAACTGGATGAAAATAAGTAGGGTTGTAATCCCTTCGGTCGAAAAACTGAGAACTGTTCGGAATTATAGTTGGGTTCAGCGGCCCACCGTGAGAATGACCGAAAATCCGCGGTGTGTGTGTGCGGTATACATGTCGAGAAGTTATATTATGGTTAATTTATCAATAATTGATTTATACTTGCACTAGTTATTTATTAAACGATTATTTGTACAGGATATATGATGAGGTTATAATAGTTTACTGAATATGCTCGGACTTGACTTTATGCTAAAATCTTGAATGGTGGTTTCATTTTGCAGTAGTTGTTTTATCATTATTATTTTTATTTATGTGTAAATTTATGTATATTTAAGTTATATATTCTTTTGTATGCTATTTAGTGTATATATGAAAGTAGAGTTGTTGTTTTTCCTACTGGGCGATTGTTGTGCTCACCCCAAAAATATTTCAGGTGTGGCTGAAGTATGAAGTAGCGAAGAATTTATCAGAGGTTACGTGAGAGCATGTTTTGTCATAAAGAGTTAAATGGAGGTTTATGTTTTGTAATCGGAAAAAAAGACTTTGGTTGTGGGTGTAAGATATTATTTTATTTAGATGAAATATTAAGTGAGAAAGTTTGTAGTTGAAATATTAAGTGCATAATGTTTTAATTAATTAATATGTATATTTCTTTTAATTTTATTTTATCACGTCTCGAAAATTCGGGGCGTGACAATTTTACCTAAATATTTTTATGGAAACCTCATCCCCCATCTTGAGCATCAACTATGTACAACAAAAAAATTACATCTAGATAGTTTCCATTGTCTTGTACTGTGCCTCCATTCATCGAGTATCTGAAAATAAAATGGGATAAACTCACAAGCTCAGCAAAAAAATTGCTAAATACTATCATTACTCAGCAAATTGACCTTGCCTTGTATTCCTATATATATCAGAACTCGTAAAACAATCTTTATTTGTTTAGATTCATAACTTTCATATGATAATTAAAATTTAATTATCATATTCACAATTTTTTTCTCATAGGAACCATATTCTCAATAATTCTTTATTAAGCTAATCGTCTAGATTAAGTTAAAAATTATTAACCTCACATGAGTCCCGGAATCCCCTCAAATTAATAGCATGCTTAGCTAATAAGTGGTGTGCATCACATAGTCCCAGACTATCGAACATCACACATGAGGCTGGGTTTGTACATCTACTCACCCAGATGTTTTTAGACCAGGTCCACACAATAAGGGCATGCTTCGCCTAATGGCCATAACAAAAGAATAGTGCACTCCCAATAGGTAGATCCTTAGCCATACCTAAAGAAATTTTTTAAAAGATTAGTCCCAGACTACCTCTCCAATTTTAGATCACACTTTACATCTTTAAGGAATTTTAACTCCTTTCCAAGATTTCAAGCTTTTAAGATTTATTAAATACTTTTAACATTTAATAATTCAAATCATTCATTAAAGTGATCACTATTCACATTAATAATCAAATCAGGATTCACCACCTAAATCTTTTCTAAACCTAATTTTTGTGGCATAATTAAGTTTATTGTATTGAAGAAATAATTTTGAATTTTTTTTCATGATTTTTGAAACACAAAAAATATTTTCCCTATATATATATATATATTCCTCAATAAACCCCTAAGGCTAGTTTGGTACGATGGAATGAAATGAAGTGGGAATGGAATGAAGTCAAGAATAGAATGAGAATGAAAATAGAATGGAATGATCATTCTCATTCCAATGTTTGGCTAGAGATAAAAAATAATGTAGGAATGAAATGATGTTACCTTCCAACATGTTATATTTTTCTATATAAAATAGAATCAGTTTTAAAAATAGACATTTGGCCAATTTAATTTAATTATCATGTGAAAAAAAAATTAATTACTCTTTCACTTAAAACTTTATAAATTAAGATATAATCCATTTTTTCTTCTAGTGAAGATTAATATAATCTTTTATACAAAAAAAAAAAATATTTTCTTAAAAACTGAAAGTGATAAAAATTAATATTTTAATAGGTATATATATATATATATATATATATATATATTCTAGAGTGAGTTGTAAAAGAGAGAGATGCATTAATAAAGAGAGAGGATAATTTTAATAATAAGTGGGAATAGAATGACCATTCCATGACTCAAGAAGTGGAATAGATTTGTTGGAATGAACATTCCAAGGGAATGACTTGGAATGACCATTCCATTTCTAATGTAGCATAACAAATGAGAGAAAGAGAATCAAAGGTTGTAGTAACCCTTGTGGAAGGGTTTGAGTGGGCGGGTGCGAAGATTGACACTGGGATGAGCTACCATACTGACAGGGTAAAGGATGCTCAATCCCACATTGCCTGGGTGTGGAATAGGGGATGCGCTTATATGTAGTATGTTCTCTTCAAATGGTATGAGGCCTTTTGGGGTAAAACCTAAGAGCAAAATTGTGTGGGCTCAAGCCCAAAGAGGACAATATCACACCATGTGTTGGAGTGGGGTATTACAAAGGTGGAATGACCATTCCATTCCATTTCTATTCCTGCGTACCAAACTAGCCCTAACACACTTGTCAGCATTCACTATTTAGATTTATTACATATATTCACATATATACAACTTTTTAAATACTTACTAACTAACAACACCTGAATTCATCATTACAATAACTAAACATATAATCCTTATACTTAAATCATTGACTCAGATTCTAAACTAAACTCACTACAATAATATGAACAACACATATAATCTCAAGCATTAAAAAATTATATAAATTTATAGGACATGTTAACTTAACCTTTCCAAATAACTTAAATAAATCCAAGATAAAATTATGTCATATATATATACACACACACACTACCATATCTTCCTTATATACCAATCCACATACATCTAAATTTCCAGATTCACCAAACTAATACTTTACTCCAAAACTTACATACATGCATTCAAATTTTCAGATTCACCATACCAAAATTCTTAAAAAGCAAATTAACTTCAAGAACCAACTAACATGAAATATATATGTAAGAATGTAAACAAAATCAACTTGCCTTCTAAGATGAATATCTCTTAGTTTCTCTTCCTCCTCTTTCTTCTTCTTCTTCTTTTCTTTCTCTATTCTAGTCGAGAGCCCTCTATTCTCTCTTCTCTTCTTTACATTCTTTTTCCACACTTATACAATGCACCAAACTATGGTGAAACAAGTCTAAAAGGATTTGAGAAATGTGGACACATGTCATGCGCATATACTTATCTGCCACTTCCATTCAATTCTAATTTTTTTTCATACATCCAAAATTACATTCCTAACTCCACAAAACTCTAATTTACCTTTGGATCCTAAAAGAATAAAGACAAAAAAAAATCTATTTAATTTTAAGGATATTACATTAGGTGTGGTTTATGAGGCATGAGTCCTCAAGCTTTTCCAGGAGTCTCATCCCTCTCACTCTTTGTCACCAAAAAAATTCCATCATTCAACCTCTTTGTGCAACCCCATTAATTGAAGAAATAACTCATTGCATGTCCTCTCTACACAAGGACAAGATACATGGTCTTGATGGCTTGAATAGCCATTTTTTTCAAAAGTGTTAGCCAACTATAGGTATATTAGTATCCAAGGCAATCATGAAATTTTTCATTAATGGAAAACTCTTTAAAGAGGTCAATTCTTCTTACATCTTGTGACTCGAGAATTGTCCCTAGAGGTGGGGTGAATAGGGACTTTAAGTAAACAATGAAACATTTTTGATATAGCATGTTTTGACAAAAAATAGCTTTAATGGAATTTTGTCAAATACTTGATGAACTTATGTATTCAATAAGTGGGATTGCAAATACTCTATCTATTATGCATTTAAATGATCTAGTGGATACAACAAGTGTAAGTGTACATGTAAGTGCAACATATCATGCTTGTAGTTTATGAAAATGTTGATTGTGCATTTGTTAAATACATGGTATGCAAATTGATTGGAAAATAAATACTCAAATAACTACTCAATCAACTAACAATTTAATTAATTCCACAACTCAACCAATGCATTTCAAGCATTCATCCCATCCTCCTCATATAAATTAAAATATATAAACTCATAGCATTGATATATAAAACATATATAATTTAAACATATGAAATGCTATAAAATAAAGGAGTTTAAGGATAGAGAAATGCAAACCAAGTGACACCATGATTTTTACATGGTTCGACCCCTCTTGCCTACGTCCATGCCTCAAGAGCACTTCTTGAGGTTTCCACTATAGAGCCTTCCTTAATGGTAGAAAGCAAACCTTACAATTGCTAAGTGAATTACTTAGGTTTCCTTGCTCGATGACATCCTCACCAAGACTTCTTTGCAAAGCTCATGACTTGGGCTTCCTTACTCAATGAACACCTCACTAAGACTTTTTGCCAAGCTCATGACTTGGGCTTCATTATCAAGTGTATCACTTGGTCTTCCTCTCAAAGGTAGATAGGTAGCTTGATTACAATGAAGAGTATCCCTCAATAGATAGATTCATAAATGATAGCTCAATGGAGAGTATCCCTCAATGGATAGATATTCAATACAAGCTTAAATCCTAGAGTTATATATGAAGATATCAAATGAAAAGCTCAACTCTAAATTATGCAAGATGAATCACAATGAATGATGGAAAAGATAAGGCTCAATAGTGATTCCTATAAGAGATATTCTACCAAATAGAATGCAAAAATATGCATTCAAAAGTTTCTCAAGTTTATGCTCATGGGTAGCTTTCTCTCTACCTCTCTTGCTCTCTCCTCTATTATTTTCTACTATTGGCTTTATATTGCACTATCTCTCTCACACTTGCAAAATGCAGGTCACACACATATATATAGTGTTTTGGAAGAAATATGGTCGTTTGAGACATGTGGCAGCCGTTTAGTGAAGAATATAGTCGTTGGAGTTCGAATCTCCAGGTTTCGGTCGACTGATGAATTCATCGGTTGATTGAAAGTGTTATTTCAGTCGACTGAAGCAATGTTTCGGTCGGCTAAAACCTCCCCTATTTTGTAAAGCCTACTGGACTTTATTTCCAGTTTCTATCAGTCGACTGATGAAGAGATTCGGTCGACCTAAAGGCCTCTATTAGTCGACTGATGGGTTCATCAGTCGACTAAAAGTCCCTAAGTCAGAATCTGTTCTCAGACTCAGCCAGTTTCTCCTGCACAGTGTATTAATACACTACACACTTAATTATATTGAAAACATTTAAGTAAATTTATTATAAACCTTTATGAGAAATTTACTTTAAGTTATTTAATGTAATTAAGCAAAGTACCCCTCATTTGGATTCAATAAAAATAGTTTCAAAATCAAATTCTAAGTGAATCAAAATCTGATTTTTTAGTTTTAGTACAAAATGAATTTTCACAGCTTTGACAGAACAATTTAACGTGTAATATGAATGACCAAAATAAGTCATTTGGGGCTGAGAAAATTCATGTGATCATGATAATTCATAGGGTATAATTACCGGGACTTTTTATGTCAAGATTCATTAAAAAACTCATATTTATGTTTTTGCCCCTAAAATTCAACACTTAGCTAAATTTTTGCGCTAAGTACCCAAAATAGTAATTTGCATGACACGACTTTATCTAGTGATTCATTTGAGTTCAAAACCTAAGTGAATGTATCTAAGAACCAGAAATGATATGATTAAAAAATATGGTCCTAGTTATGATGACTTGAACTAACTAAATCATTGTAACGACCTCATGATGTTATAAGTGAAGTTCATGGCCTATCGCTTATGGTTTAAGGACTTATGAATAATATGAATGATATGCATATTCCTATAGTACACTAAGTCAAGAGATGAGCTTTCAAATGAAGTTACTTCAAAAATAACTTTACATTAAATCTAACACTCACCCAAGACTAGCCTACGCAAGTCTTTTGATATTTAATTCTTTAAGATTTTGGGTTCCTTCATCATGTGGCTTGGATTCCCTTCAATTTCGCCATTGATCTTGCTTATTGATCTTTGAGTTCCATGATCATGTGGCTTCATATATCTTCTTGTAATTCCTTTTGAAGTCCAATGCCTTTAAGATACTTGAGATAATATAATATTTTGTAAACTGTACACTCAAGTAACTTATTAAATCTAAACTACAATAGGTTGTTATCATCAAAATCACCCAAATAACCTTGGGTTAAAACCTTGAGGTCAACACATCTCATTAGTTTCTAAATGTTCAAACTCTTGCACTTTGAATGATTAAAAGCCTATCATATGTTGTAACATAATTTACAAGTGCATTTTCAAGTTGATAGCAATCAAACTATAGCTTATTCTCCTTTATATCATTGACACCTCCCAAACAACCTTTGTTAAAGGGAAGAAAATCATTAACTCTATCTTACTTGCCAAAGAGCTGCTATATGACTACCACAAAATTGAAATTCTTCTAGATATGCTATGAAAATAAACCTTAGGAAGACATTTGTCTCTGTTGGATGGAAATTCTTATTCGACATTCTCTTACTCCTTAACTTCTCACAAAATTTCATCACTTGGGTCAAAATTTGATTAACATCACCCTCTTACACCATCTCACTAAATTATGAATTCTAGGGTTATTTCAGAGGAGTTAAGGGTCTTAGATAGGGAAGCCCTATCTCCCCTTCCTCTTTGTTTTAGTCATAAACATCTTCTCATCCATCACAAACCATTTTCCCAAACAAACCCATCTTTTAAGTATCACTTGAGATGCAAAAAAATGTCAATCACATAACTATCCTTTATAGATGATCATCTTCTTCTTTGCTATAGAGATCCTAGTTCAACGAGCTCTCTAAAATCAATACTTGGCCTATTTCAAAACCTATCAAGACTTTCTAAGATACTCTCTAAAAAGTTCTATTTTAATGTATGGTGTTAATTTTTCTAATGAACTTAACATTCTTTGTTTGGCTTTGCTAAAAAGTCAGTTTCCTATAAAGGACCTAGATGTTCCATTAATCTCCTCAAGTCTCTAGGCTGTTGACTGCAAATCACAGGTGAAAAAATCACTGCTAAAATTGGACATCGGTCTAGCAAACACTCTTTATGCAGGCATATTACAATTGGTGAAATTTATCTTAGTTAGCGCACATGTTTCTGGTCTAGTATTCTCATATTACCAAAGGGCGTCATCAACTATCTTGCCAAATGTTTTATAAATTTTTGATGGAACAAGTTTGAAAACAAAAATGTTGGTGCAAATATTGCCAGGTCTAACATCTGTAAACCCAAAACTGAAGGTGGATTGGGTCTTCCCAACTTTGAAACCTTTAATAAAGCAAGTATTTTATGGCATATATGGAGAATTCATGATGGCTCAAACCATATTATTTGGGCTGATTGGTGTAGAAAATACATTATAAAATCAAGAAGCTTTTGGGATATCAAATCTTTACAACAGTCATCTTGGTGTTATTGGAAGAAATTACTCTAGTTAAAATGTCTAGCCAGGCCTATGACCAGGAAATTTTTTTGGTGATGACAGAGACTTCTGGGCTGATAATTGGCTCCCCAGTGAATGTTTGCAGTCAAGATTTCCAGAATTCACTCTTGATATTGGGCATCAACATAGATACCACATTGAACACATTCATCTCGGGATCTACATGGAACTTTCCACAACCAAATTCCCTCATTATAACAGAAAATTTAAGCATCCTGTCGACTTCAAGGTTTCAACCCAAGGTTATTTGGGTAATTTTGATAATTAAAATTTATTAAATGTAGATTTATTAGGTTTACTTGATTATGAATTTTACAATGTATCAAATTATCTCAAGTATCTTAAAGACGTTGGACTTCGAAGGAATTAAAATAAGATATATGAATCAATAGGATCACAGAGCTAAAATATTAATAATCAAGATCAATGACGAAGTTGAAGTGAATCCAAGTCACATAATGAAGGAATTCAAGGGCTTCAAGATTTGAATATCAAAAGACTTGGGTAGACTAGTACTGGGTGAGTGCTAATATTTAATGTAAAGTTATTTTTAAAGTAACTTTTTTTGAAAACTCATCTATTGACCTAGTGGGCCATATGAAAAATGCATATCATTTATATTATATCATGGTTTCTTGGACACTTAGAATTAGACTATGAACTTCATTGAAAAATCTTGAAGTCTTTATGTTGAGCTTGAGTTTATTCAAACTTATGATTAGCTTTAAAGGAACTCAATTCTTAAGTAAGCAAATTCTAGAACCTACACTTGAATTATGAAATATCATTTATAATTCTTATATACATTGACTTAGGCTTTAAAATCAATTGACTCACTTCATATAATCTTGTCATGCACAATTGTTGTTTCAGAGACTTAGCGCAGAAATTTGACAAGTGTTGGATTCTAGGGGCAAAAATATAAATATAAATTTTTCAATAAATCTTGATATAAAAAGTCTTGGTAATTGTACCTCAAGATTTATCATGATCGTATGAATTTTCTTAGTCATAAATGACTCGATTTGGTCATTCATATTATATGATGAATTTTTATGTCAAAGTTCTGAAAATCTGTTTTGTACTAAAATTAAAAAATTAAATTTTAATTCAATTAGAATTTGATTTTGAAACTATTTTTATTGAATTCAAATGGGGAGTACTTTGCTAATTTACATTGAATAACTTAAAGTAAATAAAAAATAAAAATTACTTAAATATTTTTAATGTAAATAAGTGTGTAGTGCGATGATGCCTTATATAGGAGAAAATGGCTGAGTCTGAGAATAATTTCGCCCTGGGAACTTTTGGTCGCCTGATATTAGGGATGGCAATTTTGTCCGCTCCGCCGGGTTTCCGCCCCGTCCCGCCCCGTTTAGGGAGGGTATGGGAGCCATTTTTTTTCCGTAGGGGCGGGTTTGGGAAAAAAAATCAAAACCCGCCGCGGGTACGGGGCGGGTTCGGGACTTTATAATAACCCTCCCCGTACCCGCCCCGCCCCGCCTATATATTTTATTATTATAAATATATTTATATGTATATATATATACAAATTATAATTTTACTTTTGGTTGTATTAAGACTTATGTTTTCATTTTATCTTTTTGCTGTATTAACACTTCTTTAATTGTTGGATCAAACTTGTTACTAAGTTATTTAGTTGTGAAATATATTTTCTGTAATAGGCTATTTAATTGTGGAATCTTATCATTTTACTTCTTAAACAGGGGTTATACTATTTTGAATTTAATAGTATCAAACTTGATACTACCCACTAGGCTCGTATTTTTTAAAAAAATCAATTTTTATTGATGTGGTTACAATTTTGTGGGGAGGGGCCCCGCCTCGCCCATCTCGTTCCACCCCTTTTGAAATTTTAAACGAGACGGGGCGGGGCGGGGACGGGGTGGGGTTTCTCCCAACGGGGCGGGGATGGGTTTTGAAATTTCATCCCGTTTCAAACCCGCGGCGGGTTTGGTAATTGTGTTGAAGGTAGCGGGGCGGGGACGGGTTTAGGCAAACCGGTGCCGTACCCGCCCCGTTGCCATCCCTACCTGATATATCTCATTAGCCAGCTAGTAGAAGCTGGAATTGAATCTAGTAAGCTATGAAAAATTGGAGTTGCTGAAACATTGTTTTAGCCGACTAAAACAATGTCATCAGTTGGCCGTTAAAACTATCAGCCAGCTAGTAGAAGCTAGAAATGAATCCAGTAGGTTGTGTAAAATTGGAACTGCTGAAACATCATTTCAGTCGGCCGAAGAGTAACTTCAACTGGTCAAAACAATGTCATTAGCCGACTGATACTGTCAGATTTTGAATCTAACAACTAATTTTTGCATTAAATGCTTCCCAACCACTTCTAAAAGGCCAGAATACATTTTTGAGCTATAGATACACCTTGTATATGTATTATACAAGTGAGAAAGATTACCATAACCCTTTATGATCATATTGATCGGCGTTGAATATTACGCATTCTAATCTCTTAATTTACATATTTTATTCTTTTAGTGATTGTTTATATGTGATTTTACTCTATTTTTTTGTTTTCTATCTTGTTCAGAGCTTTAACAATTATTTCAAATAAAACTATGACTTTGGGCTTTTAAAGATGATATCCAAGAAGATTATATGAAGCCTACATCTAATGGGTCCATTCAACTCCATATTTTAACTCAAAACAGACCAATAAAGTGGTCCAAGAGAATTACAACTGCTTAAAGAGATTACGGGCCTAAAGCCCAATTTTGCACTTAATCCAGTTTTAATCCCGTTTTGGAAAGTGGACCTAAAGTCTTATTTTCAAGCTTCAATTTGACTTGATTCTCACGTGAGATGAACAAAATTCGATTCTGGACACTTTTGTATTTCACGTAAATTTTGTGAATCGGACTTCTACTGGGTCAAAACTTGGGCCGAATGTCAGCAGAAAAATATACCTATTTAGGGCTGCGGAAAAACCCTAATGATCTCCTAATTAGATTAGGACTTTATCTCCTAATTGGATTAGGACTTTATGTATTCTTTTGGGTATAAAAGGGTGAATTGGAGGCTGTTTTGGAAGAGAAAACAAGTGGAGACCAGGGTAGAGAAGACAGAGACAATCCGGATTTTATTTATTTTATTTCATTATGTCTTTTATTTTATTTTCTTCTTCTTCTACCATGTGTAACTAAACTCCTCAACTAGGGTTGAGGAGGAAACTTCCATTAATGAAGTGAAGTTCTTTTGTTCATTAATTGATTCTCATGTGTGTGATTTAATTGCTTATGATTTTCGGTTATTGTGATTAATTATTTTATAATTCTTTCACCATCTATATCATGTATATGTGGTAGTTAGAAAGTATTATAATTAATCTAAGCTTGGGTTTATTTTTCTTAAAAGTGATAATCTTTGATCTTATATTTTTCATTAAATTGGATACATAGGATGGTTAGAATTTTACACTAGTGAAGCGAAGGAAAATTTACCTTTTAATATATTTTTCATAGTGTTTTATTATTAAATCTTGAGTAAGCAATAGATTGATTTCTTGATTCCTACTCTAACTTTGGGAATTAATAAATGAATATTAGAAACTTCATGGATTTAATGGTGGTGGAATCCAAAACCTTAGTTATTTTCTTTGTTTGATTTCAATAGTGTTATTTTATTTACATGTTAGTTTAATTTATCTCAAATCAATCAACTTTTGTTCAAACTAAATTAGTTTTAAATTAATTTGAATTTGTGTTATTTTTTCTTCTCAAAGCATTCCCTTGGGTTCGACCTCGTTCTTACCGAACTATACTTTAATAAATTCGGACACTTGAGAGTTATTTAACAATTTTAAAACAACATCACATATATTGTTAGTAGATACTACCTTAAAGCTTAAATCTTCATATCATTCATTTGTTGGTAATCACCATTATTTAATCAAACACTTGTATATCATTCATAGTGGCAAAATCGTAGTGCAGAGCTTTTAATTGAGTATTTCATTGTTCAGTATAGGTATGTGAGCTATCATTTATGTATCTATCCATTGAGGGATATTTTTCTATTAAGCTTCAATTTGTAAATCTATCTTTGAGAGATATTATTGTTGTACTATAAATTCTTATCTACATTTGAGAGGAAGACCAAGTGATTCATTTGGCAAGGAATACAAAACGGTTGGTGTAATACCTCGCTCCAACACATGGTATGATATTGTTCGCTTTGGGCTTGAGCCCGCACGGTTTTGCTTTTGAGTTTTACCCCAAAAGGCCTCATACCATTTGAAGAGAACATAGTACATATAAGCACATCCCCTTTTCCACACCCAGGAGATGTGGAATTGAGCACCCTGTACCCTGTCAGTGTGGTAGCTCAGCCTAGTGTCTATCTTCGCATCCGCCCACTCACACCCATCCACAAAGGTTATTACAGTTGGTTTGGCAAAGAAGTCTTGGTAAGGTTTTTATTGAGTAAGGAAACCAAGTCATGAGCTTGGCAGAGAAATCTAGGTGAGGTTTTCATTGAGTAAGGAAGCCCAAGTCATGAGTATGGCAAAGAAGTCTTGGTGAGGTGTTCACTTGAGCAAAGAAATCCAAGTGGTTCACTTAGAAATTGTAATAATTTGTTTTCCACCTTTAAGGGAAGTCCCATAGTGGAATCATAAAGAAGTGCTCTTGAGGCATAGATATAGGCGGGAGGTGCCGAGCCATGTAAAAATGATGGTATTGCTTGGTTTGCATTTCTATAACCCTTAACTCATGTACTTAATAGCATTTTATATGTTTAATTTCATTATATTTTATATATGAATGCTATGAGTTTATATGCTTTGATTTATATGAGGAGGATAAAATGAATGCTTGGAGTATGTGGATTGATTGAGTATTAATTTGATTATCTTTCTACCAATCAAGTTGCATACTATATGTTTGATAGAATGAGCAATCAACATTTTCACATATTACATGCATGATATGTTGCACTTACACTTGTTGTATCCACTAGATCATTTAAGTATATAATAGCTTTTTAAGATAGAGCATTATTATTATTATTATCACTTGTTGAATACATAAGTTCACCAAGTGTTTACCAAAAGTCCATTCAAGGTAATTTTTGTCAAAACAGGTTAAACTGAAAAAGTTTCATTGTTTGCTTAAAGTCCCTATTCACCCCCCTCTAGAGACAATTATCGGATAACACATCCTTCTATCTAATTCATCAGTACTTGACAAAGCAATTTGAACTCCATCACCTAATGGAACCTTCTCCGTGAGTCACACTTATTCCAACCTATCTCCACCTCCATCTCTTATCCCTTGGGCCCATTGGTTTAGGGATTCTTTTAACATCTCTAAATAGAAAATCATTATATGGTTGTTCATCCAATTATATCTCTCAACCCTTGATTGAAAGGCTTTTTTCTTCCTCTAAATTCCAAACACATGCCTACTGTGGCCCTGTTTGGCAGAGGTTTTGCTTCGACTTTTACGAAGAAGAAAAATAAAAGTAGAAGCTAAATGAGAAATTTGGTACCCACTAGGTTCCTTTAAACTCTCTTGTTAGACTATAAAGCTCTTCAGTCTTATCAATCTAAACACTTTTCAAAATGACTTTTAAGCTTGAAAAGTCGAAAGACACTTTTCAAAAGTCAATCCAAACAAGGCCAATTAGGACAAGAAAACCACGCTCACCTATTCTTGGAATGTCAATTCACATTCCCAATTAGGCACTTCCTCTAATCAAAATGTAGGTTCTTTATATGCCCTGCAAACTGGTCGTTCCTGATTAAGTGAAGCTCCAATCATTAAAGGAGAAAAGTATCAACAACAGAGTTTGCAAGCTAATCCTATTTGCATGTGTTTATTGTGAGATATAAATTTGTAATTGGCATATTTTGGTAATCAAAATTGGATCGATCGAGTTGTAACTTTTTATTTATTTTCTGTAATCGACCATTAACAACTTCGAGCTGATACTTAAGTGTATGGCAACAGTTCAATCGATAAAAACACCATTTAGTACAACTAAGTATGGTGAGAACACCTTGTACTTTATATTTTCGAGTCTATTTTAGAAAACTAAGATTTTTGGGAAAATTAAGATTTTTCAAAATAAAATCGGTCCCCAATTTTTATGACTAGTCTAACTTTGTTCGGTACTTTTAGTTTCTGCTGGTTTTCAAAACGTTTCACCGGTCCAAGTATTTTGACATTGGTCCCACTTATCCTGTTCCAAATAGGAAATTAACTGACGAAAATTCTGTTTTCTGTTGGGTTTAAAACTTAAAGGAGAATTAATTATTTTAGAGAGAGAAAGCTTATACACTATAATTAGAGAAAAATATTTTTAAAGCATACATCTATACTTTACGAGTGATATTTAGGATGATGTTCTACGTACTATTGATCAACTGTTCAATGTCTGCATCAAATTATCTACTGATTAGAGCAATGGATTTGTGGTTCTTCTTTTACTTGCTGAAGAAGAAAAGTGAACCAGATTGCACTAGGAAGGGAATGAAATACTTGCTGAGTATTTTTGTTTTTTCAGCAACCTTTCTGTAAAGATCATGGCGTTAGCCGAAAGTCTAGAGTAGTTAAACCTGATGTCATAATTGTAAGCCTAATGTATTTTGCATCAGATTCTTGACAGAGTAAAGAGGGGTGTGAGTCTGAGATAGAGTCTGTTTTACTTTGCTTCATTATAGTGGATTGGTTTTCTGAGGCTTTCTGCCTCCCCTAAGGTTTTTTCCGGTTTGCGTTTTTCACATATATCCGATGCATCATTTACTTTACTTATTATTTAAGTTATTTACTTGCTTTATGAGTTTAGTTAATTGGTAATTGGACTTAAAATCAAATCAATTTGAAAAATTAAGCAAACGAACAAGTTAACCTATTCACCCCCCTTTAGGTTTTAAATTACTTTCACAATCACTTCCGCACCACGTGACTCGCATTTGGTATCAGAGTTGTGTTCTCTATTTTGTAAGTTGTTCCTTGCAAAGTATTTTTAGAGTAAAAATTTATTTTTGTTTTCAAAAATCTTCATGGAATCTTGCATGAAAGAGGGTGGATCAGTTCAGCAAACTCCTTTGTTTGATGGTTCAAATTATACTTTCTGGAAGTCTCGCATGATAGCTTTTCTTAAATCTCAAGGTGAGAGGGTTTGGGTGGCTGTTGAGAATGGCTACACAATTACTACCACTACCACTAGTATTGTTGATGCAACTATAACCAGAGATAAGGATAAAGCAACATGGTCTAATGTTGAGTATGAAGATGCTAATCATAACTACAAGGGTTTATATGCTATATTTAACTCTGTTGTTCCTTCTGAATTTGTAAGAATTTCTATTTATTCCATTTTGAAAGAAGCATTGGATAATTTACAGGCAACACATGAGGGTACCACCAAGGTAAGAAAATCTAAGTTACAAATCTTTGCCACAAAATTTAAAACAATTAGAATGGATGAAGATGAGATATTTTCTGATTTTTATTCTCGGCTTAATGATATTGTTCAAAATAATGTTAACCTTGGTGAGAAAATTTCTTCTTTTCAGATTTTTAGAAAAATCATGAGGTCATTACTTGATAAGTTCCAAGTTAAATTGGAAGCCTTAGATAAGAGTAGAGATGTTGATACAACAGAAGTGGTAGAATTAGTTCTAAGTCTTCAAAGCTGTCAAATACTTTAAATTCTTCAAAATCTGAAGTTGAAAAAATCAAAAAATTTCAATATGATTCTGTCACGTCTCGAATCCTAAAAAGCCGAGCTATGACTAAAAGAAAATATAGGAAAGGAATAGAAAAAGATCCGAACCCCGGACCTCGAGCCGACATCAAAGTCGTCACTACGGAAGCGATAAACAACTTAACTATATTTAGCATACACTAAACATGCTTAATAGAGAAGATAAATCACAAAACTCTTGATTATGACATGTCATACAAGTACAGAAGTACTAAGCCAACAGAGTGGCCCTGAATAATGTAACATACATGTTATCCAAGTTATACCTACTACATGCAAGTATAACTACAAAACACCAAAAAAAAGAAATATGCCACTTCAAGCTTTCTGGAGCTTAAGCAACATCCTTTTCGTCCCTATTTCCTGAAAAAATGTGGTACATCCGTAGGGTGAGCAACGACGGCTCAGTGGAAATGACTCAACCGTCCCCTCTAAATATTTCAGACTGAATTAAAAATTCCTAAAGGAACATGCACGCAACGTTGTTCTTTCTAACATGTTCCTATTTCCCTTCTCACATGTTTCATAATTATTCGCTAAAATACATTTACACATAAGCATGAAATATAACCTATCCATAAACAATGAAGTCATAACTCGTCCAAAACAACGGAATAATAAACCTATTCATAATGGTTTAAAAAACATGAAACTTGAAATGAATAGATTGCTTATTTAAATGCAGTAAGAGGACACACACACCCACACACCATATGTAATTCAAATAGTCGTGACACACACATCAACAGAGCAATCCTCAGATAGTCCTTCTAAACATGCCGTCATTTCGGATTACTACTCGGCAGATCGACGTGAAACCACTGGCTAGTCAAGTGGACTTATCAACCACTAGGCATCTTTGTGCCTCTATTTTCAATTCTGACTATTTAAAACTTCTCAAAAATCATAACTCACACATTATATGAATAGTATGAAAAAATGATCAATATGAACAATGTAATAACAATATCCATAATAATTATCCTCATAGCATTGGTTCTACATCTATGTGCACCAAGCTTTTAATGAGTCATTCCTTAAGCAAAATTTTTACTTAAATAAATGTCTCTTTTCAATAGGGTTTTAAACCTTCAAATCCTTTTCAGTAGGACTTTAAACCTTCAATTTCAATGCTTGCATATATATATATAGTATCAAGACATAACCAAATTCCTAATTTAACCAAATTAGTACATCTAGGCAATTTATATGTTACCTAGCAAGAATACTTGAACTTTCAAATTAAATATGTTAATTTAACACCAAATCCTGCTCTAGTATATTCTAAGCATAATTTAAAATCTTTAAACAATTATAATTTCATGCAAAAGTCATGTTTCACCGTGGAACCCTAGCTCCAAACATTAAAGTATGTTCAAAATTTCAAAATTTCTCCTAAGTGTTACCTATCATGCTCAACATGTTCAAAAGGCGTATACAAACACTTAGGCACTTTAAATAATTACCTAACATGCATTCTCAACTAATATACACATGAATGACCAAAATACCCCTAATAGTCCATAAGTTGTCAAATGAATTCAAATGAAACCAAATTCATCCATTAGCATTTCTACACATTAATTAAGTAAAATGTAGGATGCTTGAACACACATTAGCAAACAAAGCATACATGTCACCACTTTTTTTCCAAAATACTCTTCTTGAACAAAAGTTAAGCTTTTTATTCCAAGACACTAATGGATGACCCAAGACTTCCATAATTTACAATTATTAGTACAATTACTATAAAAGTAATTTAGAACTTCTAGCTCTTACACAACACTAGAGTTTTCATGCAATAAAGTGTACTTTAATTTCAAATTAAGAGCATGAGTGATCCAATGGCATACATGTATCAATGGTAAACCTCCCTAACAATGCTAATAGGCATAATCCAAAGTCTAAACACATTTAGCATGCTCAAAACACAAAGTCCCAAATTTTTATGAAATAAAGTAAACTTTAATTTACATATTTTACAATTCATGTTAGCATCTCAACCTAACACTTCCTAAAGTCTTAAAACATTAGGAAAGAAAGTTAAATTCATTCCTACTTTAAATCCAAGAAGGATTGAAGAAACCCCCAAATTGAATTTTGAAATTCAATTTGAAACCCTAACTTTTCTTCAAAAGCTTTAATGGAGAAATCAATGGAAAGGAATGGAAACCTTCAAATTCCAAAGCTTCCAGCACTACAAACCATACATAACACTCATTCTTCATACTTCAATAATTGGAAAAGAAGATGAATAGAGGAAGTAGAAGAAAAATGATGGACAAAAGTGGTGGAAAGAAATACTTACATGCTACTAGCACCAACACTAACCACCACCAACAACCTTGGACCAAGCCTAGCCTTCAAGCACCTTCAATGGAAGAAGAAAGAAAGCAAAATGAGAAATGGAGAGGAAAAAGAAAGGGCTGGCAGAACTTATGGGGGGAGAGGAAGATAATTTTGACTTTTATAACTCAAAACCTATAGATATACTTCTATATCTCCCACCTCTTCTAGAAGCTTTTAGACTCCCCAAAGTGAAAAATCTCTTTTACCCTCCATTTTGCTCTAAAACTACCACAATGCTATTCTTTTTCAAAGAATTTTCGATGGGTCCATCCATAATGTAAAATTTCTAAAATACTATTCACTTTAAAAAAAAATGCCAAAATCATCCCAAATCTTTTTGGAAAAGACTAACATATCCTCACATCCCACCATTCCGTAGAACTATTATTTAACTTTGAAAATGTCCGGGATCAAATCAATACTTGAAATTGGAAACCGAACATCCAAACATATCCTAAACATAGAAATAAAATAATAAAAATAAAACTTTTTAATAAAATAATAATAATAATACTAATACTAATAATAATAATAATAATAATAAAACATTTAATTAAAAAGAAAATTTTTTTCAGGATCTCACAGATCCAGATAATAATGTTGCACTCCTTGTTATAAAATTTAGGAAGATCTTTAAATATGAAAAAGATAGAAATCTTAGAAAAGAAAATGCTTTTAAATTCTGGAATCTAGGCTCATCACCCAAAGGTAAGGAGAGAAAAGAGAAAGAGGTTGAGGACTCTAAGAATTTTGAGATAACTTGCTGGACTTGTGGTGGTAAAGGGCACACATCTACTCAATGTCCAATTCCTAAGAAAAATAGCTTTAATGCAAAGAAAACTTCAAAGGTTAATAAGAAAGTTATGAAAGTTATTATTTCTAAGTTTGAGTCTTCTAACTCTAATAGTGATTTTTCTGTTAAAAATGTTTCTTTTGCTTTTGTTACTTTATTGAATGATGATACTACTGATAATCCTTCTTCTGATGTAGGTGAAACAGAGACGTTCACAACTCTAAGCTAAGTTGGGTCTGATGATTCTGAAAATGAAGGAAAAGAAGAACCAAACATGGAAAAATTCTCCAAAGCCTTTGAAGAGTTGTTTACAAAAACTGTCAAAGTCAAGAAATTCTATAAAAAGCAAACCAAGTAATTAGAGATGGTTGAAGGTGAAAAAAATCTTTGATGGAAGAACTGAGAAGATTCAGAAAAAATTGAAGAAAATAAAACAGAGATTATGAATCTTCAAAGTAAAGTCAAGTTTATCGAAAGCGAGGTAAGTCAAGCTATATCTGCCAAAGGCACTCTTGTTGCTAAAATTAATATTCTTGAGCCTGAATTGAAAAAGTCACAAGAAAAATTAATTGCTTTCATTTCTGGGCAAATTAAGCTTGATAACACGATCAGTGTTGGTAAACTTGTAAGAGATAAGACTGGATTAGGTTTTGTTGGGTCATCATCAAAGGAAAAAATTATTTTTATTAAACCCAAGAACTTGAATGTGTCTGAACCTAAAGCTAAGCCTCAAGTTGAGTCTTTACATGCTAAAATTATGTCCAGTGTGATTTATTGTACTTTTAGTGGTAAGAATGGACATAGTCAACACTATTGCTATAAGAAAAGAAAACATTCTAATTCTGATTTTTATGTGCATAATTATTTTGCTAAGAATAGTGTTCATGCAAGAAAGCAACATTATTGGAACAAACTCCAAGCTAAAAGGAATTCAAAGAAGAAAAATAATGTATTTGTTTCTCCATAATTTTTTTTTTGATAAATTACATATTAAAACAATCTCGATTAGAAAGGAGGATTTGGAGAAGTTTGTGCCTATTGATACTATGGGATTTATTTCTAATAGATCTTTGGGTACAAAACTCCCGGACTGAACTTATGTTCATTATTTGTTTTTCATTGGACCAAATCTTTTAGTTTAGGTTAGGTTTTTTTTTCTAAATAATCATATGAGATTATGAAAATCATATTTTTCTGAGAAATAATGTGAATTCTTTTTATTTCTCTCTAATTTCACTTTGATTTGTGAATGCATAATTGAGATACTTAGTTTGCAATGAATGAAGTACTGGATTTTATGATATAAGCATTGATGACTAATATGCTGTATTTATTTCTTTTTAGTGGTGAATCTTTTGAATCCATATAATTTGTGAACTAGTCCAACTCTGAGAGAATTGATTGAAAACTAATGTGAAGTTGACTAGAATATATTATATGAGTAGCGTTGAAGGTTTATATGATTAATGAAAAAAATGAAAAAAAAATTCTACTTTTTGTCCAGCATGAAAAGAAAAGAAAAAATATTAAATTGCTGAAAATCTAAGACAAAAAGAAAAGGCTACCTTCGAGGTTTTTTTGAAGCTACCACTATGACATAAATCTCCAATGAGATATCTTTAAAAAGAAGTTATTTTTAGTAAATAACTGACTGCCCGTAAGCATGAAAGCCACCGTCTTAGAAATAAATAAATAAATAAAAATAAAATTCAATGAAAAATATTTGATCATATGTAATTTTTTTTTACTTAGCATCCAATATGTTTTAGAAGATGAATCAAAGAAATTTGATTAATTTTTGATGATGTTGGGTTGCTCACACACATATGGATTTATTAGATGAATTTTTAAAATTTTAAAAATATTTGTGATTGGAAGTTGTGCCATGATTATGAAATTAAGAATGAATTTTATGGACAAATTATGGGTTTTAAAATTCTGCATTTATAAATATGTTGAAATTTTTCAAAAATTTTAGGATTCTGAAAAAATTGTTCTAATTATTCTCATAAGATTATTTTTATTCTTTTTGTTTTCAAGAAAAACAAAAATCGAAAAATATTTTCTTTTGTTGATTTGTGTTTTTGATTGAGTTTTATGGTGTTTATTTTTAATATTTTAGGTGCTTTGTTGCTAAAAAGGATGATGATGGTGATTTTGTGAAATTGAGGTCCATTGTGTAATTTTTTTCAAAATTCACAAAGTGGGATCGGTTCCCAAAATTGAGCACTGGTCGCACTTCTCCAGGTTTTGAGAAACTGAAAAATGTTGGACCGGTCCCCAAATACTAGGACCGGTCGCACTTAGCAAATGCACAAAAAATGATAATTCCGTGCGCGCGTTTTGGTGTCTTAAGTCACTCCTATCACATATGTGCACCCTCACACTCTCACTTCATCTCTTAAGCTCTCAAACTCACATAAACTCTCTCAAACTCAAAACTCTCATACTCTTCTTCCTTTCCATTTTTTTTTTTTGTGATTACTTGTGATTTGGAGGTTGGGTTGGATATTTTGGAGTTGATATTGATCAATGTTGGATATTGAACAAACAAAGCTCTTTGAACTTTGAGAATTTTTTAGGTACGCACCAAGTGTTCGACAAAATTTTCGAATAGAACTTTTGACTTTGTTTTTGGTTCCTTTTGTGGTGGTGCTCATGGCTCGCAAACGGGGTTGTACTTAGGCATCAACTAGTGTGAATAACCGCATTGTCTTCACTAGGAATTAGTTTGAGGATGACTTCAACTACAATAACTTCATTAACGTCATTGGTTGTCGGGCAATGATAATTGAACAAAAAATCAACCTTGTCGCGATTAAAGAAGAATGATAATTAGAGTTTGTGCAGTATTTCAAGGATAATGGTTGGGAGTCACTCTGTGATCTTCGGGAGATTGTCAAGCCGGATATGGTTTGATATTTTTATGACAATATAATCACATTGAACTTGGACGACCTAACTTTTGTCACCAAGTGTTATAGCGTTCGTGTTGAGGTCAATAGGACACTATTGCCAATATATTGGGTGTTACTGAGATTAAGGATGGCATTGTCTTGTCCAAACTGACTAACCATGGACGATCCAAACCGACTAACCATGGACGACATGATTAGGGAGTTATGCATACCCAATGACCCAATCTTGTTGATAGGTTGCCTTCTCTCTACCTCAGACACAATGTTTTGACATTGAACTTGGTAGTCTCATATAATCTTGATCCTCATGACCACAATGGTAATTTGATCAAGAGTTGAGCTAAGGTACTATAACACACTGTTCGAGAGGATCCCATCAATCTTCCCACAATAATCATACTTACAATGATTCTAGATACTCGACACTTTAGGTCATCATCAACCTTGCCTTTCTCACAGATTATCATGGTTATTCTGAGAGGTGCTAGGGTTCTTATTCCTGATGGAGCAGATGTTGAGAGACCGAAATGGATGATTGATGATACGTCAATTACTTGTTTGGTAAACAAGAAGGAGAAGGATAGGAAAGCCTATGAGCTCAGTCAAAGAATTGGACAGGTTTTGTCTGGAGGTTGAGCAATCTTCTAACTTCCTGCGACTAACATACCGGTGATAGCAAATCAAATGAACCAAGTTCTGAGGTTCATTCAGCAAGGGATTGCATGCTCGAATAGACAAGTTTGACTCTACTGTATTTGATGAGGATGTAGATGATGTTGATGATGATTAGACTTAGACCTTAGGTCTTGATAGTTTTGTTCTAGACTAGATTTTTCTTCTTTACTCCTAATGTCTAGATTATTTATTTTTGGTTATGTTATGTTTATTTCATTAATTGATATTCTGATTATCTTTTTGATATTGCTTTGATCAGTAATGAAATTTTTTTCTCTCCATTATTGCCTTATTCTCTCTATGTGCTTACTTAATTATCTGTTTATATGATCATCTCTGGCTTTTCTTTGCCAATTTGTTACAAAAAAGGAGAGATGAATTGATTAAAAGATATTTTTGTTTAAGGAAAGAATAAGGGGGAGCATTACAAATTTTTGTTTATATTAAGCTTTTCACATGTTATGTTGTTTAAGTATGTGCAGATACAGGTCATACTTCTAACAGTCTTAAACACACATATGATGCTTCAATGGATTAACTCTTTATTTCTATGTATTTTTGGACTACATTGTAATCTAATTTTTTCAATGGGTTAGGTTGCAATTGTTTAGGTGATTTTGTCACGAAAATTGCCAAAGGGGGAGATTGTGAGATATAGATTTGTAATTGGCATATTTCGGTGATCAAAACTGGATCGATTAAGTTCTAACTCTCTATTTATTTTTTATAATCAATCATCAACAATTTCGAGCTGATACTCAAGTGCATGATAACAGTTCAATCGGTAAGAACTGTAATGACCTGTAATTTTTAAAAATTACATGTTATTCTAAAAGAAATTCATAAACAAATGTCAAAGTAGTATTCATGTAAAGGCGAGTCAAATGAGATAATGTTGCTTATGTTTTGACTTAGTAGAATTTATATTTTTATTATTATTAAAATAATTTTTACAAATTTATTTTATAAGATAATTATATAAAGGTATAGATATGTAAAAAATTATATATATTGCCATGTGTATAGAAACTCAATGATTTCACTTAATGAGAAAAAATTAAATTCACGACTCTTGGGGTTCTCCAACAGATGCCACTAATATTCTTTAGGTTATAACCCTTTCCTCTTACTAGAGTAATGATAAGGTCATATGTTACAACCTTTCATCTTACTTGAGTAATGATTAGAACTTAGGATACAATCTTTCATTTCACTTGAGTAATGATTAGAGCTTAGGTTACAGTCTCTTCATTTACTAAATTAATGAATAGTTGCTTTGTATTATTCTAACAAGTTTAACATTCTATATAAATGGGTACTTGAGAAGACCCACATGATCACGTGAAACTTTGTGACGACCTGTAATTTATTTTATTATTATGAAATTATTTTTTTATTATTATTATTATTTTTAAAAAAATATTGTTACAAATTTGTTATGAGATAGTGATATATATATATATATATATATATATATATATATATATATATATATATAGGTGAGTGTGGAAAATAGTAATGTGGAGTTGTGAAGGGGTTAGTAATGATGAGTTATTTATTGTAATGGGTATTACTTATTGTGTTGTTAATAGGGAGTAACGCACCAATTAATAGGAGACTTTACAGCTTCTCAACTGACACAATTTATATTTAATTATTACCTAAATTAAATGTCGAACCTTTCATATCTCATCAGTTACAAAAGGATTATGTATATATATATAACAACAGATCTCTCTTGTTTTCGACATAATATTGGAGAGAGAGAAAAAGGAATGAGAGAAAATGCTGATCGTCAGAGGAAAAGAAGTACAACAGGTAGGAATTTTAAGGGGTACTCTATTTTTATATATACTAGTAAATGGAAGTTACAGATGAAATATTTTTTTATTTTATATTCTGTTTTGTTATATACATTCTTATATATTTTGTTTATAGAATTCATTTGCTAATGAGTCTATATAATTGACGATGTGGGTATTGGAATAACTTATTAGTATGGCAGTGGGTGGTATACATATTGTAAACGGGTTGTAAGTCATTGACTTTTTAGTTTATATATGTACTTTATTTGGTTCTTAGTATATAATTATAATGGTATATATATTACATTGGTATTACTAGTAGTTTATATATATACACGTGTGTATTGTTTGCATGGAATCAATGAACCAAATTGTGGACAAAGATAACTTAGTGTGTGTATATATATATATATATATATTATTTTATTTAAGATTGTAAACTCACTTTTGTTATGTTTTAGTTTTATAATTTGAAATTACTTGTTCTGAATTAAGTTTAGCTAAATTTATAGTTATAAGAAATAAGTCCATTGTTATTTTTAGGTGTTTTATTTGTTATTTAATTAATTATTGATGAAGTGAAATTTTGTAAATGAATAGTATTTTGAAGAGAGAAGTTCTATTTTTTGAATTTGATGGTATATAAGTATTTAGTTTGAGAAATGGTAGATGAATTGTGTTCTATTTATGATTGTGAATGAAATTTAATTGTGTATGCTCATACATGTATAACTGGATGAAAATAGGCAGGGTTGTAATCCCTTTGGTTGAAAAATCGAGAACTATTCGGAACTATAGTTGGGTTCAGCGGCCCGCCGTAAGAATGACCGAAAATCTGCAGTGTGTGTATGCGGTATACATGTTAACGGATTATATTATGGTTAATTTATCAACAATTGATTTTTACTTGCACTAGTTATTTATTGAACGATTATTTGTACGGTATATATGATGAGGTTATAATAGTTTACTGAATATGCTCGGACTTGACTTTATGCTAAAATCTTGAATGGTGGTTGCATTTTGCAGTAGTTATTTTTTCATTATTGTTTTTATTTATGCGTAAATTTATGTATATATAAGTTATATATTCTTTTGTATAATGTTTCGTGTATATATGAAAGTAGAGTTGTTGTTTTTCCTACTGGGCGATTGTTGTGCTCACCCCCAAAATTATTTCAAATTTGGCTGAAGTATGGAGTAGCGAAGAATTTATTAGAGGTTACTTGAGAGCGTGTTTTGTCATAAAGAGTTTAAATAGAGGTTATTTTATTATAATATCTTTTGTTATTGGAAAGAAAGACTTTGGTTGTGGGTGTAAGATATTATTTTATTGAGATGAAATATTAAGTGAGAAAGTTTGTAGTTGAAATATTAAGTCTATATGGTTTTAATTAATTAATATGTCTATTTTATTTAATTTTATTTTATCATGTCTCGAAAATTCGGGGCGTGACAATAACACCATTTAGTACAGATAAGTATGGTGAGGACACCTTACATTTTATATTTCCGAGCCTATTTTGGAAAACTAGGGTTTCTGGAAAAAATAGGATTTTTCAAAATAGGACCATTGCACAATTTTTAGAATCGATCCAACTTTGTTCGATGCTTTTAGTTTCTTCAGGTTTTCAAAAAGTCCCACTAGTCCTAGTATTTGGGCACTGGTCCGAGTTATCTTGTTCCAAATAGGAAATTAACTTTGACGAAAATTCTATTTTCAGTTGGGTTTAAAACATTTAGGAGAATTCTAGTTTGGTATCTAACTTCTTTTCGAAGTAGAATTATGACTCTCTTGCCTATATATGTGTATCTATGTTTTCTCTATAAAAAGTCTGGAGAATTAATATTTTTAGAGAGAGAAAGCTTATACAATATAGTTAGGGCAAAATTTTTTTAGAGCATACATCTATACTTCACGAGTGATATTTTGGATAACATTCTACTACTGATCAGCTGTTCAGAGATTGCATCAAATTATCTGCTAATTAGAGCATTGGATTTGTGGTTCTTCTCTTACTTGTAGAAGAAGAAAGGTGAACCAGATTGCACTACAAAGGGAATGGATTACTTGCTGAGTATTTTTGTTCTTCTTGTAACCTTTCATTAAAGACCGTGATGTTAGCCGAAAGTCTGCAGTAGTTGGACTTGAAGTCGCAATTGTAAGTCTGAGGTGTTCTGCATCAGATTTTTGACAGAGTGAAGAAGGGTATGAGTCTGAGACTGAGTTTGCTGTACTTTACTTCATTATAATGGATTGGTTTCCTAAGGCTTTCCGCCTCCCTTATGATTTTTTGCTGATTTGAGTTTTTCACGTATATCTGGTGCATCCTTTACTTTACTTGCTTTATGGGTTTGGTTAATTGGTAATTGAACTTAAAATCAAATCAATTTGGAAAATTTAGCAAATGAGCAAGTTAACCTATTCACCCCCTCTAGGTTTTAAATTACTTTCGTAATCACTTCCGCACCACGTGACTCACATTTACCTCCTATGGTTAGAAAGGAACTCTAGGGTTTTAGAGGTACTTCTTCATTCCATAACTTTATTTTTTATACAATCATCACTACAATAACTTTGAGGCTCTTTACATGCAAATTGAAAGATTGTCCATCTTCATGGTACATCGCTCAAGATCGGAACATTCCCCTTCATTGTCCATCAAACTTCTTTGTTTGAAGGGAATTGTTTTCTCTTTAATTTATATTATGCCGAAATTGGCTGATGGTTAATTGTTGTAATGGCCAACCCTTTTTTAATATAGCACATTTGTCTCCTACACTTGGCTGAGTCTATTTTCCATTGTCCAATTTTGTACATTTTGGTTCTCTTTATACATTGGGCCTGTAGTACCTAGCTCTCAAGTTCATTATTGTAACTTTAGACATTATAATACACTTGTTTGATTTCCAAATTCTACAAAACTATTGCAAAAATAGCTTAAACTACATTTCGAAATAAAGATAGATTCAAAATAAATCAAAAATGATGTTAAACACAACAACATCAATATTATATCAAAAATCAATTATCACTAAAAGATATTAAGAGGGGTAAACTTTATTGACACCCCCTGAGGTTTGAGGTATTGTCATGCTACTACAACTTTGTGTAATTTTGTCACCAGCACCCCCTAAGGTTTGTGTCGTATATCACATACACCCCCTCTTGCCAAAAGTAGACAGTGTTAAATCACTTTTTGATGATGAAAAGACTATAATACTCTTTGACTTTTGACCTAACCTTTTTGAACACTAAAATTACCTATTTAACCCTACCTAATGGACCAAAATGCCCCTAGTTATGTCCTCTTATTACATACCCACTTCACTATTATTGCATTTTATATATATATATATATACATACATATATAAATATATATTTGGTGTGTGGTGTACAGGGTTTGATTTTCATGATTTTTGAGTTTTATGTCTACAGGGTGTTTCTTTAGAGAATGAAGCTCGAACGACTTGCTGACGAGATTGTAATTGAGGCATGATTTTTCGGCGAGGTTCAGTTCACCGAGACCGAGAGTGTACGGGCACCTCATTATCTCGCGCTCGATAGAGTACAAGATTTTCTGTACAACATCCTTAGACTTCTACCACATGGAAAGCCAAGGAAGTAGGCTCACCTCACTTGTTCGGCTGACCACCGTCGTTTCTCTGTGTAGCTTTCACACCTCGGCGGAGCTTCCTTCGTGAGCCAAAACGCCTCCCGATGAGCTCAGATAGACAATGAGCGTCGTTCCACATGTATCACCATCTTCTTCTTCGCCTTTGTAGAGGAGCGCTATGAGTTGAACCTGACTTATCGCAAGTGACTCAAGCCTCCTCTTCCACTCCCTCTGGTTTGCATAGGGTCTCAGATTAGACAAAACGGTGGAGACAAACCGGAATATAATCTCTAAAACTTGCAAAGTGGGTTTGAGGAGGGACCCATTTTTCCAATTTGGAAACTCTTTAGAGCTCCATAACACCTTAAGCTCCGGTCGACGAATGTAGTTCTCATAGGCTGAGCATGCCAAATCAAACGCCGACGACAATTCACAGCACGAAATAGAGATGGCACCAAAATATTCAGTTTATTTATAAATTTGGGTGACTTGTTGGTCAAATCGAAAGATAACATCTTTGTTTTCTAAATCGACCATATTATGAGTGATATTATATTGTGCATGTATAATGTGATGTTGAGTTTGAAAATTGAAGAGAGACCAAGAGAGATATATATAGAAAGATGGCTATGGGTTAGGAATAAGATAAACACATGTGGTGGTGGTGGTTGGTGGCAGTGGTGGTGGTGGTGGTTGTGGTTGTGGTTGGTGGTAGTGGTGGTTGGAGGAGGAGATGAGAGAGATGGTGGTTGGTGTTTTGTGTGTGTTGGTGAATGAAGGGCATTGTAGTCATTTACGCATTTTGATATTTTTATATTAAAATATATTTAAATAATCAGGGGCAGTCAGGACAATTCACTTATTAAAAAATTAAAAATTTTGACAGGAGGTGTTGATGACAAAATTGCACAAATTGAAGTTATAACCACGTAATAATATCTTAAACCTCAAAGAGTGTCAATGATATTTACCCTATTAAGAGAGTAAGATACATGACAACCAATTAAAAACTAATTTCTTGATTTACTCTATGCAAGAACGTTGACATAAAGACAAATATAAGTTCATACAAGAAATTAAGGCAAAACCTAAATAAAGAGCAAATTGTAGAGAAATAGAGATTGAAAAGAACAATTTAGTTGCCTAATAATCTAAGCAATTTATTGGAAAGACTATCTTTTGCTTAAGAAGATAAACAAAACAAAGGAGAAAAATCTCTCTCCTTTTTGGTTAGAATGAAAAAATAATAAGAGGCAAAATTGAACTCTCTTTGTTTTTTGTTTTGAAAAGAAATTAAAAAGAATAAACAAAGAAATCAAGAAATCGAAATAGAGCAAAATAAAGGAAAATTTTCAAGTTTTGAGCCATACCTTCAAAGTTCATAGCTGGATCGTGTCTAACTTTGAAGTTAGATTTTTGTTTTTTATTTTTTGTTATTTTTATTTTTTAAATGCAATTATGGTAAAGCATTGAACTTAATTTATACTTAAAAACCTTAAATTTCTTTGCCAAGAATAGATTAAAGGCCCAAATAAATTCAAAAAAAGAACAGAAAAATATGATTTAGTTGGATCCATAGGATCGTATGATCCTACGATCCTAATTCCGATCCTTTTTTGAAGCGATTTTTCATATCATCCAAATTGATTTAGCAATTTGCAACCCTGGTGAAAGATATTTTTGTTTAAATGAAAATGGTTTCGTTTAACAGTAAAAGAAGACAAGGAGTCCAGTTTACTTTAGGTAGGAAGTGCCCAAGATTATAGGGTAAAGTGGGTAAAATCGCTTTGTAATTTGAAAAGTGTTTAAAAAACTCGTATCATTTTCACTTTCCATTCTTATAGTTTATATTTGGTGCTAATAAACTCTTATGACCTCTAAATTTACCTTTATACTCCAAAATATTTCCGCACAAAAAATATTAAAATATTTCTTATTGTGAAAAGACCAAAATGCCCCTCTCTTTACCCTCTTTTTTTTATTTCTTTTTTCTTTCCTTCTTTCTCTCTCTCGCGGGAGGCTCTCACTCTCACTCTCTCTTCAATCTCATATATATTATTTTCTTTTTCTTTAACTTTCTCTCTCTTCTCAGCGGAGGCTCTCAATTTATATGATATGAGTTGAAGGAGAACTCCGTGACCTATGGTTCTATCAAAATTAATTTGATTTCATGAATTACAATGGTTTCATTTATGATATTTAATTCTACCATTAAATGTTGAAGTGTATATATCTCAGGTGATTGAACACTTTTTAACAATATGAAAATTAAAGAATGAATCTGTCATCATTGGGATAAGATGAAATAGGTGAGTCCATTAAGAATCTCCATAAAATAAGCTAAAAGTCATGTAGCTCATTCTTCTCATAAACAAACCTTACTCAATTAAGAGATTACATAGAAAAATAAGGAACAGTTAACAAATAAAAAATGGGATATAGAAATTAAGGACATGTTTGGCATTCTTGAGCCTTGTTACTGAAAGGATAAAAAGGTAGGGGCATAATGGAACTTCTTGATTTTGGTGATAGAATGCATATATCTATATCCGGCGGTGAGAAGAGAGAAGAAAGAAAAAGAAAAAGAAAAAGAAAAAGAAAAGAAACTAATATATATATATATATATATATATATATGTGTGTGTGTGTGTGTGTGTGTGTGAGAGAGAGAGAGAGAGAGAGAGAGAGAGAGAGATTGAAGAGAGAGAGAGAGAGGCTCTCGGGTGAGAGTGAGAGAAAAGAAAAATGCTAAACTTTATAAAATTATTTTATTAATTTCTATCATGAATGATGTGACAGATAATAATACCATCGGAATTTCGTGTATGAGAGGAATTCTATTAATACTAACTCACTATTTAATTACCACATCATTCATGATAGAAATTTATAAAATAATTTCATGATGTGTAGTATTTTTTGAGAGAAAAATGGAAGAGAGAATGTAAGGAAAAAAAAAGTGAAGCGAGAGGAGAAATGTGTGATTGTAGAGGTAGTGGAGAATGATTAGTGGGAGAGAAAAATAAGTCAAAGTCAGGATTTTGATACTTTCACTATAAAAAAAATATTTTAAATTTTTTGTGCTGAAGTATTTGAGACTATAAAAATAATTTTATATGTCAAAAAAAATTTATTTACACTAGATATAAATCAGAAGAGAAAAATAAACATAAAAAAAAAAAATTCACATTTTTCAAGCTACAGAATTTTATGCCCTTCACACCAAGATTATATACGTCTCACTCTCTTGTCAACATCTGTGGTCCACCCATCCGCACTCCAAGTCAATCTATACTGTCCTTTATCTATTTTGTCTTTCTCTGCTTAAAAAAAGAAGAAGAAAAGACAATCAGCCGTAGACTATCTGTATCTTTAAGATTTTTCACTTTTTTGTTAAAAAAGAAAATAATAACTTGATAACTAATGTATATGGTGGTTTAATAACTTTAAATACCCGTGCGGGGTTGGGTCACAGGGAGCCTGGTTGTGGCTCTACTATAATTAGCCTTTGGATTGAGAGTTTAATGTGATGGTTCATCCCTTTTGCTCCAGTTGATTGTTTATTGGGTTTGGCTTTTAGCCTTTGTTTACTTGTTTGAATCTTGAGTTCTTAACCCTGTCTGCTCTCTGGGCCTCTTCCTGCAACATGCTTCTTGGTAATATATGTATATATTCTAATACTTTCATTTACTGGGAAAATAAGAAGAAAGTTGTTTTATTTTTTGTTAGGTACTTTATTTATTTATTTATCTTTGTAGTGAGTGTATCTTGATATATATTTTTAATATCATGTCACTGTAGGGTAAGATCTTGTTATGACCTCTAGTTGGGATGGTATGATCTCTCATGTTCAAAGAGAGAGTTGATAGTTTGAGTTCAGCTAGTGTAATTAAGTTTCCAATTTCACATTCTACTCAGTTTACTTAAATCTTTGTTGATGGGTATTCCCTTTGTTGTGTTCTGGTTGAAGTATCTTGATTACTATATATATATATATATATATATATATATATATTGTTTTCCATAAGCCATATGTATCCAACTGCCATGGAGTTCCCTTCCATAATAATAAGCTTGTGAAGATCCCAGTGATTCTCAATTTGCCTAAGACTATCAGCACTCGGCGATTTGATTGAAGCAAGTCTATTCCTTATTGTGTCTTTGATGAGGGCAGTGACAACATGAGGCTGAGTTGCTTTATCTCTGAATGCTCTTGCATTTCTTCCAACCAAATGAAGTAAACTACGGAGGTGAGAATGAGCTTATGCATTCATGCTGATAATAGTTCTATAAGAAACAAAGCATTTGGAATATGCATGCTTGTAATAAATAGTTGGGCTATCAAGTATATTTAGTTTCCCTTTCATGGCATGACAATACTTACCAACTGATCATTGTTGTGGTCCAATTTTATTCCAACACATCACTTATAATTATTAAAAAAATAAAAATTGGATCGACCCATTTCTTTTGCGTCTAAAACTTGTGTTTGGATTACCATCACCGTTTCATATTCACCAACTCTCAGTAACTAGGAGCTCTTTGAATACATTGAATAATTGGACAAGATAATGTTAAAAATTGTAACAGAGGATTTTTAGGGTTGAAATGTTAAATAGAGTGGTGAGGTTTTGGAAAACTAACCATTGGTTTCACTGAAGCCCCATTCAGACCTTGATTTTTCATTTTTTTCAATTGCTTTATTTTTCCTTTTCTTCAATTGCTGGTAGTTTTTGACAGTGAATATAGGATTTCGATGGTGAATATAGTAATGTATTGTTGGAAAATAAAAATTAAGAAGATTTTGAGACCTTGAGATCTCACCGACAAGTTCCATTTTTTCGGATTATGAGTTTTATATGGATATGATATGTACTATATACAGCTTCACTGGATATTTGTCGAAAATGTTACCCGAGAGAGTTCCATTGTTTCCGAGTTATGATTTATATATGGATCTGAAATATATATATATATATATATATATAGTAATCAAGTACTGTAAATAGACACCAGGTATATATATATATATATATATATATATATATTAATTAGACAAACTTTGGCACTCACCATGCAATCTGGCCAAAGAGAACTTTGTAGTCATTTGTATTCATTTAGTGGAATGTATACCCTTCGATCCGAAAGCTTTTATTGCTTGAAAGTAAAATGGTCTCGGCCTTTCTATGAATTGCATTTATAAACTTGTTTGATCTTCCGGCAAAAAATGCAAGGGCAATTTTCTAACATGCCTGATTCTCAACAGAGGAGCATCTACATCTTCTAGTTGGAGCTGTTCATTGATGAGATATAAGACTTCAACTAGGGTTTCAGAAAAGGGTCGGCCATTGATGACTGCTTCTTGAGCTCGCCGAAACTTCATGGCCGCGACCAGCTTCATTGCTTCCGTGATTTTCTGAGTGTTTTTCACCGTCTCAATACTGTGCTGTAATTCTCGAAGACCACATTGAATTGAAGGAATTGTGGAAGATCGAATTGGCATGGTTGTCCCCCTTTGCTGGTTGAGGCTCAGATTACTACCAAAGTCGAGAGGGCGACAAAGAGAGAAAGAAGTTCTTGTTTCTGACAAAAATTAGTTTTTGACAATCAAAGATAATGTGTTGAAATAAGACTGAACCACATCAGTGCTGAGTAGAGAGTACATACTCACTCGTGAATAGGTAAATATTATCGTTCGTGACAAGCCATGATATATGAAGTTGATTTTGGAATGTGTAATTTAAACCAAGTGAGATGATGCCATGAGGTCCTGGGGGGCAGGAGAGGGTATGGGAGTGAGAGAAATAACATGAGGGAGAAGGTGTCCAAATTACATATCCTTCTCATATATAATGGTAGAGGGATAGAGATGAGCTCTAATGTGAATTGGGGGTGTTGAGAAATTGGATTGGGGGAGGTGAGGTGTCACCCCCGTTTTTCACGGTAATTTATGAAAATACTTCAATGATACATCAGAAGTCCATTCTAATGTCACCCTAATAATAAAAATTTTGGATATTTTTTTGTTATCATGATATTGGAATGGACTTTTCTTAACATATCATTCTAAGCGTTTCCATAAATTTCGGAGTCACTTGTTAACTTACATACGTGAAAAATGGGGCCGTGACATTACATGAGGTATAGCTCATTGATTGTTAGACAGTTGAAAATTTCCACATTAGTTGGGTTAACATGCGTTATAAATGGTCCATTTGGCAGTCAGTTAATAATCAAACCACATTGATTGTGCATATTTCATGTACATTTTTGTCTTCAAAATTATATTAGTATTATTTTAATTAATAAATTAGTTTTTTATTTATGTATTTGTAGATTTTTGAGTACTTGTCATAAAATTCTAATTATTTTCTGGTTCTAATGTCCAAATATGTGGTCAAAACTTCTGACAAATGTGCATGGGTCCAGCTGTCGAAGACTGTGTGTGTATATATATATATATGCATATTATATTTATATTTTATTATTTATATATTTCCTATTTTTATATATTTATTATATACTTTTTTTTATTTTCTTTAATAAATTATTATGCTATACATATGTGTTGATATATTTATATACGGATAATTTCTTTTGTATTTTCTAATATTTTTATATTTATATCTATATATATATATATATATGCACACAGCCATAGCAACTGATGCTCACCAGACAGCCAGACAGCGTCCAAGAATCATCACTCCACCACCGGTCATCTTCTCTGGCAAGTCAACCACCACTGCCGATGAAGCCCCATTGAAGTCCGACGACGAAATGCACCATAGTTGAAGCACAACTGTCGAACCATGGCCACCTATGACTGCGTCTATCACCGGAGCTTCACTACGGAAATGGGTCCTCTCTTTGTCGCTTAAATTAATTCACTGCCGCCATGCACCACAGACCCATAACCAGCAAAACTCCACCATATTCCACGGCCCAAGTACACTGCCGACCTCGTCGTCTAAGCCGAAGCCATGCACAAACCAAGAAGACCCAGCACCATCCACTTACTGAACTCCACGGCCATCGCCAAGCTCGCCGGAAATCATGTTGTCGGTCACCGTTTCTAGGAAGCTCATTGCCGCTCTGTGCACTGTCATCTTCCTCACCGCCGTTGGCCCCACTTCACCGACCACCACTTCCGGGTCTTCTCACCGTTCACCCACCATGCACACCCACTGCCGAAAGCTGCCGGAAGCTCATCATGTCTCCACCGTCTCCATAGAAGACCCAGCTTCAACGCGGAGAACCATGGTTGTCTCCACCTTCAGTCCACCAACAAGCTCCATGACTAAAGCTTGAAGCATCCATGCACCAAAACCCATGAAGCTCACATCTTTAGCACCCACTGCCATAGCGGGGTCTTCACAGACCCAACACCATGGTGTTCAGCTGAGAGAAGTGAGAAATTAAATGATAGCAGTGAGGAGAGAGTGAGGAGCTAGAGAGAGAAGTGAGAAAGAATAGAGAGTCGAGAGAGAGTGGGCAGCCGATTATAGAGAGAAAATGATAGTAGGAGAGAGGGGGTGATGATTAGAAAGTAAATCAGTTGCTGAGGAGAGAGAGAAAATCTGTGAATTGAATAGAGAGAGATAAAGTGAGTCAGCCAAAATAGACAAGGCGATCCTTTATCACCCTTTCTATTTGTCGTCGTAATGCTGGTCCTTACTCTCATCATCTCCAAACTTACCTTGAACAATTCACACTTTCAACACCACTAGAAATATCTCTTGGTATAAGTAGTCAAATATTTTAATCAACATTTTGATGCCACGTAAGCAAAAATGACCTTTTTAGTATGGTCAAACGGTCAACGGCCAAGTTACGTGGCATATGCCACATCATCAATAAAATGTCAAATTAAAGACCAAAATCTTCAATTTTTTTATGAACCTCCTCATCTTCCTCCAACGAGGACCCTCGATTTACCTGTCGAGGTGGTCCTCCTCATCTTCCTCCACCGAGGACCCTCGATATACCTATCGAGGTGGCCCTCATCTTCCTCCGAGCACTCTCTTCTATCGATCGAGCTCCTCCTCCTCCACCGAGGATCCTCGATCTACCTATCGAGGTGGTTCTCATCTTCCTCCGAGCACTCTCTTCTATCGATCCAACTCCTCCTCCTCCACCGAGGGCTCTTAACCTACCTATCGAGGTGGTCCTCATTTTTCTCTGAGCACTCTTCTATCGTTCGAGCTCCTCCTCCTCTTCTATATACCGCGGTCCTCCTCCGAGGACCCTCCTCTACCTCGAGGTCCTCCTTCTCTTCCTCTTCCAAGGACCTCCTCTACCTCGAGGTCCTCCTCTTTCTCTTCCAAGGACCTCCTCTACCTCGAGGTCCTCCACATCTTCCTCTTCCAAGGACCTCCTCTACCTGTTGAGGTGGTCCTCATTTTCTTCATTCAAGGACCTTCCTCTATATACCGAGGTCCTCCTCTTTCTCTTCCAAGGACCTCATCTACCACGAGGTCTTCCTCATCTTCCTCTTCCAAGGACCTCCTCTACCTGTTGAGGTGGTCCTCATTCTCTTCATTCGAGGACCTTCCACTATATACCGAGGTCCTCCTCTTTCGAGGACCCTCCTATACCTGTCGAGGTCCTCCTCTTTTGAGGACCCTCCTCTACTTGTCGAGGTCCTACGATTCTATTATCTAAATAACTTTTTTCATGAAAGATTAACGATTGGAAGACTTGAGTTGGGAGCAGGACTCAGGATTATTTGGGATCCAAGGAGGTACTTGGTTTGGTGGCTGAAATCCAGGGTCCGTCGAGCCTATCCTCGACCTGACTTGTAGAGAGAGAAATATCATTTGACTCCAATATATCATATCCTCACCCTACCTGACCATATTAATATTATATTATAAATATTTACCTTTGTTGCATATGCCAATATACACCTTTTTATTATCTATCGTCACTTAATATTCTTTTTTTTTTAATTATTGTTATATCCATATTTTTTACCTCACCATGATATCACCTCATATTCATTTCTTGGCCTATAAAAAGACATTGTCCAAGACCAAAAAAGGGGGAAAAACAAAAAAAGAGGATCAGACAAAAGAGATATTTTAGACCCTTTCAACTTTCAGTTCTCTTAGACCCACAAACATTCAAACCTACACCAAGGGAGTCAATGGTGTATTGTGCCAACTGCCATATTTTTCTCTCTCTCTCTAGTTTGCCTGAATTTTTACCTCTCTCTGTCCACTCTGGATCTTTATTATGTTGCAAGTGACACCTCATCAATTTTCAGAACCCCACTACAAACAATGTCAAAGCCTTAATTTAACACACCTCATCTTTGCACATGATTTGCTTATGTTTTTCCAACTTAAACTCTATTTTAGTTCTCAAAGAAGCCTTGAACATCTTCCGCTTTCTATTTGGACTCTCACCTAACCATCTCAAAATCCAACTCTTTTTCTCTGGAGTGCATGAAACATAACAACAAAACATCATCTATTATTTTCAATTTAGTAGAAGTGAACTCCCCTTCAAGTATCTTGGTGTCCCACTAATCTCCACAAACCTGACCCCAATTGCCTGCAATGCATTAGTGGAAAAGGTTTCTAATAAGATCACTCATTGGACCACTAAGAGCTTTTCCTATGCAAGTAGATTGGAACTATGCAAATCAGTCCTTTATGGCATCTAACTGTATTAGATTAATATTTTCATTATTCCCAAAAAGACTACCAACAAAGTGAATGCCTTAATCAGGAACTTCTTTTGGTCTCACTCAAACACTACTAAAAAGTTCTCTAAGATGGAATAGAACTAGGTTTGCCTCCCAAAAGCCAATAGTGGATTAGGTTTGGCCAACATTATCTCTCTCAATAGAGCTGCCATGATCAAACACATCTAGTACTTATTCAAGCACCCCTAAAGCACTTGGTCCAAATGGATCCAATCCACCTACATCAAAGAAAAGAATTTCTGGGATATCAAGTGCCCAATTGACTGCTCATGCTCATTAAAATTTTTTCTGTAGCTCAGGGCATTAGCTAGGCCCCTCATCACTTTCAGGATTGGAAATGGAAGACTTACTTCATTTTAGTTTAACTCATGGCTTGATTGTGACCCACTAGCACAAAAAGTCACCAACCCATCTACAACGAGTTCAGTTGCTGGCAGATATACCAAAGTATTTGCATTTACTAATATTGGCCAATAAATCATCCCCTCCTGCCTTCAAAGACTTTTACCAAAGCTAAGGAACCCCACAAGACTTCCAACCATAACCTTGTCACATGATGATTCCTTTCTTTGGATCTACCTCCCATCCTATTCCCTTTCCCTCACCATGCAATCCATCAGCCCTATTATTTCTTCTATGCCATGGCTCAAACAATGTTTGATTCAAGAATTTCATTCCAAGAAATAGTTTTATACTATGGTTAGCCATACTTGGAAAACTACCCACATTAGATAAACCAAGCATGACTCACCTTAACTCAAGTGTCTGCTCCTTTTGCCTCTTAGCTCAAGAGACACACAACCATCTATTCTTCAACTGCCCATTCATTTATGTGATATGACACCACTACCAATCTATTTGTAACCCCCCAGTTATATACCCATCATGGCAAGAGTGCATTTTCAATGCTTCGACTTCATGGAGTTCACCAAACAAGCACCTATTGTGCAAACTAATCTTGGCAGCAACTGTTTACTTCATTTGGCAAGAGAGAAACAACAGGATTTTCAAAGACAAAGCTTCTACACCACAAGCAATCATTGGAACAATCAATGAAACAATCAAACTAAGATCGCATTCATGCACCTTCAAGGACAACAGAGCTTTAAGGCTTCTAGCAACATGGCATTTCCCAAATTCGTGTCTAAAACCACCGAGGAAACCACCACCTGATCAACAAATAACTAGGGCCTAGAGATTAATCATGCTCCCAATTTAGGCCCACGCATTACACAATATTCTCAACTTTGATTCCATGCTGCTACTTATAAGCTACAAATACTGCTTATTTTCTATAGCAATTGTTCCACTGTTCATTGTATGTCTCCCATAGGAGGTTGTTCCTCCTATTGGAGTTGTTTGTACATCTTTTTTTTCTTCATTTATAAACTTACTTACCAAAAAAAATCAATAAGGAGATAAACTTACCCAACTAACCATTAGTCTAGGATCCATTCATTTGGCTATAAAAAACCACTGAGACCAAGCTGTGCAGGACATCAAACAATTCAAAAACCAAATATCAAGCAGTTCTAAACAAGGGTTAGTTTGAGAGTAGTAGCGTAGGTTCTATAATTGAAAAGCAGTGAGGAGAAAGCAGTGGCTTAGAGTAACCGAATTGTTACATTTTGTAAGCTACAATTATTTTATTAATGAATAAAATTATTATTTCTTTCAATTCTATTATGTCTCTAGCTTAAATTATCAACTAGGATGTAGGAGAATGTTAGAGTAATGTACATATATATGATCTAAGTTTATGATTCCAAAATTTATGATTTATTCTGTCCATATTTGTAATTGCTTAATTAATTCGCCTTCACGTGATATATGTCATAAGCTTTATTTTTATTGTTAAAATTATTTCTTTTGTTATTTATACATTTAATTTGATATATTGTACTTATGTTAAATTCTTTGATGATATATATTTTTATTGGATGATAAATAATCTTTGAAATAACTTCTTTTAAGCGACGAGAATTATACAATTTGTGAAATAAAATTGTATTAAAAAAGAAATGCTTTTCAAAATTTTGAGATTGAGTTTGACATCTGAGTTATAAAAGAGAATAATTCAAAAACATAAATTAAATGATTATAGTACACTACAAAGACTGAATCTAAAATCCTAAAATTCGATTAATTACTTTCTTTAATACATTTTATTGTTATTTTAAAATTAGGTCTTCCACTCAAATCACCGGTTTGTTTAGTAGGATAATCTTTAGAGAAATTGAAATTCAAGTCTGTGTGAGTTTGACCCGTACTTACTGATTGTATGAATTGACAACCATACACTTACGATGGTACTGTTTTAAAAATATCATAACACACATCATATATTGTATCAGTGCCATATCCCACCCTATGTTTGATCAGACCTCTGGTCACTTCTCTTAATTTCAAAAGCTACCTCCATGACCCTCGCGAAAATCACTAAACGTTCCCACACCCAGTTTTTGCAACTACCAGATGGAGTTAAAGTCAAGGCATATATTTTGGAAGGGTTCAAAGTTGAGCATATTGAACATGTGGCTTGGCTAAGAACCCTTCTTAGTGACTTAGGCGCTAAGAAAAATGAGTTACAGTTCACTATTTGCAAACTCAAAGCGCAGATTGCATCTACGAACTTCAAAAAAAAAGTTATTGATCAAGATAAAAAGCTTCGCACCATCTCCTACCTTGAAAAACAACTCTCAGTCTCTCAGGGTGGCTTAGGTAACCAACCATTAGTGACCCACCGCACCTCAATTCCAATTTCAATTTCAAATTCAAATTTGAATTTTGATGAGGACATAACGATCATCCATATTGCAAATCTTCTTCCTCACCATACAGTTGAAGTGACGTGTCATTTTGCCATCACTTTTCCTAACTAAAAAGCATTTTCTCTGCCAACTAAGTTCATTTTACTAAAAGTAACCCCAATTGCTTCCCCTTTCACATTGCCCCATTAATAATCCAATACATGCTAACCCCACACCACAACTTTTAACAATTTTTATAATTAATCTACTACCTTCTGACACAACTCCTCTTACTTTAACACTGCCCAACACTAATCCTGAAGGTTTTTTGAGAACAAGAATTATCATACTTATTAAAAATCAAGAGATGATTACAAGATAAATAGTAGAGAAATGCCACAAAATTAGGAAGGTCACCAAATCAGGAAGTCACAAAATCAGCAAAACTCTAGGCTAGAAAAAAGAAACAAAATAAAATCAGAAATAGTAATTTCAGATTTGCACAAAATAGAAATTTCTAATTTATTCCCTAGAAATCCGACACCCCCCCCTCAAGTTGGAGCGTAGATATCTATCATGACCAATTTGCTTACAAAGAACTCAAAACTAGGTCTAAAAAGTCCTTTGGTGAAGATATCAACTATTTGTTGAGTAGTAGGGACAAAAGGCATGCAAACAGCTCCACTATCAATCTTCTCTTTCATGAAGTGTCTATCAATCTCTACATGCTTCGTGCGATCATGTTGTACTGGATTTTGAGCAATACTTATGGAAGCTTTGTTGTCACAATATAATTTCATTGGCATGTTCACTGGTATCCGCAGCTCCTCAAGAATTCTTTTCAGCCAGAGCATCTCACAAACTCCGTTAGCCATAACTCTAGAATCTGCCTCAGCACTGCTCCTAGCAACCACATTCTGTTTTTTGCTTCGCCATGTGACCATATTTCCCCAAACATAAGTACAGTATCCTGACGTGGATCTCCTGTCAATAACTGAGCCTACCCAATCTGCATCAATGTATGCCTCTATGTTCTGCTGTGTGGTCTTCTAGAAGAGTAAACCCTTGCTGTGTGGTCTTCAGAATTGGAACCAAACTCGGGTTCAGAACTAGATGACTCAGAACTCGAAAGTGAAATGGATTGAACATGAGGTAAAGACCCGGTAAGGACATTAGTTAGAGGGTTTATGGATTCTGGGCAGTGCAAAGGATTAGAAGACCCTTTCTTTCGAATTGTCCTTTGTCGTGAGTAGATAATGTCAAATGGTACCAACGATGTGATTTTTTTTTCTGTTTCTCCTTCGTTAGTCGTTAAAAGATCTTGAAAATCATGAGATGGAACTGTAGGAGACCTGCCGTTTCAGTATCTAAAAAACTCGACTCACTTTCTCCTGGTATAATAAAGCTTGGATTTTTAGGTTGAATAATCAAAGTTGGAGAAGGATTATTTTGCGAGTCTTCAATTTGAAAAAAATCATAAAAAACAGCTGAATCTTTATTTTGGTTCCCCCCCCCTCCCCCGAAGATGAGACATGCAATAGGAATGTAATTCAAAAAATGTAACATCCATGGTAACAAACATTTTTTTGGAACTGGGTTCAAAACATTTATACCCTTTTCGAGTGGGAGCATAACCAACAAACACACATTTTGTGGCTTGGGGTTCAAGTTTTCCTCGATTATGACTATGAATATGAACAAAAGCGGTATAACCAAATATCTTTAGTGGTAAAGAAGAAGAAAGTTAATTTGTTGGATAAAACTTATGAAAAATATCGAAAGGTAGTTCAAAGCTTAAAACCTTTTTAGGCGTTCTATTTATGAGATATGTAGCAGTAAGAACGGCTTCACCCCAAAGATATTTTAGGTACCTGATTGCTAAAAAGCAATGCCCGAGTGACTTCCAATAAGTGTTTGTTTTTTCTTTTAGCCAAACCATTTTGTTGTGGAGTGTCGACACAAGAGCTTTGGTGAATAATTCCTTTTTCAAGAAAAAATGGCCCAAAATATTTTTGAAATATTCTTGACCATTATCACTCAACAATATTTGAATTTTTTTTGAAATTGTGTTTGTACCATGGTGTAAAAATTTTTGAAAATTATTTCCACTTCAGATTTTTCCTTCATCAAATAAACCTTATTTAATCTCGTGTGATCATCAATAAAGGTCATAAACCATTTTTTGCCAGAATACATAGATGTTCTATATGGGCTCCAGATATCACTATGAATCACAGTAAATGGTGTAGTTAGTTTATAGGGTTGGGTGAAAAAAGATGCATGATGATGTTTAGCAAACTGATAAACTGCACATTGAAAAGAAGATGGACTTTTATTCCAAAATAAATTGGGAAACAAATATTTTAAAAACTGAAAACTAGGATGGCCTAACCTATAATGCCATAACATAATATCATTGTCTTTGGAAACAGAAACAGAAAAATAATTTAAGTAAGTACTTTGACATCGTTTACTCGAGTTAGGTCCATTGTCAAAATAATAGAGTCCATTTTTTTCCTTAGCACTGCCAATCATCCTCCATGTGGTCAATTCCTGAAACTCACAATAAGAAGAGTAGAAATTTGTTTGACACTGATGATCAGAGGAATTTTTCTGATGGCAACAAATTGCAAGACAAATTGGGAATGTGGAGCACATCATGGAGGGTTAACAGCGAAGTGAGTTTGATACTTTCTATCCCGGTAATTACTGAGAGTGAACCATCTACAATTTTGACTATAGGTTGAGAACAATTTGGAGCAACCAGTCATATGATCAGTTGCGCTAGAATCAATTATCCAATAATAAACAGAGTTAGGAATAACACCTAAAAATGCAGTAGCAAGAGTGTTACCCTTCTGTACCAAAGAACAAGATGGAGTTAAGGACAATTTTGGAGATTAAAATAATTTGTACTGGTGCTCTAATTGCTCCTTGGTAAAAAGGACTGCATCCGTGTTGGTAGAACGCTCTTGAGTCTCTTCAGTATTGGCTTGGTAGGCGTGACCGTCACATTTGGATTTTGGCTTCCAATTTGCTGGTTTACCATGAAGCTTTCAACACGTCTCCTTCGTATGCCATGGTTTTTTGCAATGCTTGCACCATGGTTTCTTATGCTTGTCGTTGTTAAAATCAACGCCTCTTGACACAAGTGCATAACTCTCCTATTCCAGGTTGAAACCAGGTTCGGTGTTGCATAGCATGATTTTTCTCCTTGACTCCTCAGGTCTAACTTTAGAAAAAACTTCCCGAATAGAGGGCAATGGATTCCTGCTGAGAATACGGCCTCGGATCTCGTCCAAATTCTGATTAAGGCCAGCTAAAAACATGTAAACCCTGTCGTTTTCCTCTCTTTTCTTATGGCGAGCATAGTCATTCGAATTTTCCCAAACATCATCATAGCACTGATCAAGTTCCTACCATAACATACCAATTCATTGTACTAAGTAGTAACATCACGATCATTCTGCTTCGATTTCCAAAGTCGAGTTTTCAACTCAAAAATTTGAGAAGAATTCTCCAGGTCTGAATAAAGATCTCGAATAGCCTCCCAGACATCTTTAGCAGTAGGAAGAAATATATGAGGTTTTCCAATGGCAAGTTCCATAGAATTGATGAGCCAAGCAATAACAAGAGAATTTTTGGACAGCCATCTTTTTAGATTAGGGTCACCAGCAGCAGGTTTCGATATTTCGCCTGTCAAATGCTTAATTTTGCCTCTGCCATTGATCGCCAATTTTACAGACTAAGCCCACTCGAGATAGTTGTGCCCATTGATTTTTGAAATCGTGAGATAAATGACTGAATTCTGGGAATTGTAATCAGCAGGTACAGGCATGGTCCTAATATTGGGATTGGGCAGAATGGTTTCGAAAGTACCGGAAGAGACGGTAGGATTTCTTTGGGTGCCGGTCATTGTCATCAGAAGAAAGAAGAAAATAGAAAAAGAGCACAAAGCTCTAATACCATAAAGGTTTTTTGAGAAGAAGAATTATCATACTTATTAAAAATCAAGAGAGACGATTACAAGATAAATAGTAGAGAAAGGCCACCAAATCAAGAAGTCAGAAAATCAGCAAAACTCTAGGCTAGAAAAAAAAAATAAAATCAAATCAAAAATAGTAATTTCAGATTTGCACAAAATAAAAATTTCTAATTTATTCCCTAGAAGTTTGACAAATCCTCTACTTTCCAACACCACTACTCCCACTTCAACACAGCCCAACACTTTTCCCATACCTGACATCCCCACCACCCTCGCATTCCCATTTTCTGCCACAACTCTAGAACTATCAAGCCAAACAACTGCCTTTCACCAAAATCTTGGGTTGATGTCGCTAAACATCCTCTTGAAACATCAACAAAAATGGTGTTTGACTTCATTAAACCATTAAGGGATGGAAGTGTAAATGTCAATCTCCAGTTGAAGTTGCTCATGATGGTGTCTAAATTTGGCAGTCTTACTTGGTAGGCATTTTTAGTCATAAAAAGTTATCTTTTAGGGTTGTTCACTCTACTGCCACGAAGTTATGGGCTAAACATGGACTGTCTGAAGTAGTCTTAGATGGCAAGGGAACTTTTTTCTTCAAATTCAACAAAATTGAAACAGCTGAAAAAATTCTTTCTTACGACCCATGGATTATTTCTGGGACATGGTTATGAAAAAATGGAATCCTAATCTAACATCTGGAAATGCTCAGAACAACCTGGTTCTTGTTTGGATGAAATTTTTTAATATTCCATTACAGTATTGGACTGCAAAAAACCTTAGTTACATTGCTAGTGCTGTAGGTAAACCTCTAAGGGCTGATCAGCATATTGAAAATAGGAAAAGACTCAACTTTGCTAGGATCTGTATTGAAATGGATGTCTCTGTCAAGCCATTGGAGATTCTGAAAATCAAAACTAATCCAAGCACCTATGATGAAATCAAGGTGGAATACCAAATGTTCCCTTTTTTCTATCATCATTGTGAGAAAATTGGTCACTTAGCTTCTTCATGCCGACACAATTGGTCAAGTTCCCTTAATTAACTAGCTGATGATGCAAATGGGTGAAAACTGGTTTAAAAAAGGAAGAGCATTCTCAATAAACACAAGCATCAACCTTTGCTGTGAAATAACCATCAACCCCTTCACCATCAAACTATAGCTCTTGCTACAAGAGAAATCCCATCTGTAGAAGCTCTTGTAAATGATACATCCCTTCATCTTTCAAATCCTATTCGAAATGATTCATTTATCAATCCATACCAATTTCCACCTGCAAGGCCAAACAATGACAACACCGTTGATGAGGTTTGTCATCCTTCACCCCTATCCCTTCATCATTCACCACCAGCCCCTTCTCACAACAACATTTGCAACCATATTAACATCCAAAACGTAATGATCATCCAGACCCCTCCACCATGTCCCATAATCTCTCATCTAAAAATAAGCCCACATGTGACCCCCTTGTTCACCTCCCCCATCCACCACCCCAAAAATCAAAAACATTACTCCCTCAGTAAGACCCTCCGACAACCTTGACAACCACAAACTAGTGATTGACCTTTTTCTTACTGTATTGAATCAAACCCACTAGAGCCTATCCTGTTAGGCTATCAAATTCTACCTCCATTGATTCTGAGAATATGTTTCAACCATTAACTGAAGTGGTGGATAGATGCGGCTGAGAAGGTGACTTACCTAAGGCAAGAGAAAGCTCTTCCATTGAACTTTCAGAAACCTCATCAACCTGTTCTGCCTCTCAGAGCACACTCCTTCCACACAAAAATGAGAAAAAAATATCTTTTAGAAAGAAATTAAAAGTGCATTTGAATATTTCAAAGAGAAGGGAATCAAAAAGGGTTACAACTCTCATAAAGGGGTGATGCAATTGAAAGGTACTCTTAAAACCTTATCTCCAATGATCAAGATTGTTCCATGGAATATAAGAGGGCTCAATAGCCTCTCGAAACATTTAGAAATCAAGAAAATGATCTCTGAGCTCATGGTTGATATTCTCTCAATTATTGAAATAAAGGTCTCTTATAACAACGTTTGTCCCATCCATCAGGAAATTGCAAAATATTAGAAAATTGTGCATAATTACCGATTCTCAAAATTAGGTAGGATTTGAGACATAAGGAACCCAAATAAAGTTGGTCTTACTGTCATCCACTCCTCTAAACAGTCCATCCACTGCTCCATCTCACTTGTAATTTTTCAACAGAGTTCAAACTCTCTTTTGCTTATGGCTCTAACCTAGTTGTTGAAAGGAAATCATTATGGCAGGACATCATTCTCCACTCTACTCTCTTTTCATCTTGCCCATGGATGAGTATGGGTTATTTCAACACAATCTCAAACACCAATGAGAGATTGGTGGTTCTGATAGATGGAATATAGCCATGATTGATTTTTGTGAATGCCTTCATGAGGTTGAGCTTGAAAATAAAAAATTCACTGGGATTTTTTACATTTGAAATAATATAAGCCAAGGTGAGGCATGTGTTTTAAGAAATATTGATAGAGCTCTTACTAATTGTTTGTGAAATTATCTCTTTCCTTAATCAGAATGCTCCATCCTTCCTCAAGGAATCTCTGATCACAACCTAATCCTTGCCACAATTAATATTGCCATCCCTACAAGAGCTGTACCTTTTAAATTCTTTAATGCTTGGTGCTCTCACTCGCTCTTTCTGCCAATTGTTGACAGGAAATGAAGAGCTTTTATTAGGGGACTTTCATGTTCCAAGTGGCGCAAAAGCTTAAATCTCTTATGTTCTCTCTAAGGAAAACTTGCAGAGATGATTTCTCTAACCTTTTGTCCAAAGTCAAGGTTGTCAAGAATGAGCTGAACTTATGTCAGTGTGATTTAGACATCAACCCCATGGATTCTAACCTAAGGTTGACGGAAAAGCTCTCACAGTTGAAAACTCTCATTTAGTGGCTGCTAAAGAAAACATTTTGAGACAGAAATCCAAAATGTTGTGGCTTAAATTGGGTGACTCAAATTCATCTTTCTTCCACAAATCATGAATTTCATAACTAATAAGAAGAAAATTATCAGTTTCACTATCATCCCCCGATTTATGACTCCCAAAAATCGAGGGTAATTAAAGTAACCGAGCCACACTTCGAACCATGATCACTTTTGGTATCATATTTTGATACCAAGACTTCACCTCAATACTTTCACTAAGGTACCATGCTCTGGTATCAAGTTGTCACGCCCCTAATTTTGGACTCCTGAAAGCCTAAGGTGACGTCGTCCATTAAACCCTAATGATTCGTCTTAACCTTTAGTTTACCGTGGAAGCTTAATACCCATAATGAACATGCATATGCACAGCTCAACATACATCTACCCTCAATGGGACCCACACATTAATCCATACTCTGTATGTCTAACATAGTGGGTGGACTACAATTTTGCCTAATTGAAACATCAATTTTGTAGAATCGAAATGGTCTCCATAGAAATCATGCAATTCTACCAAAAGCCATCTTCAAGCTAACTCCTCATTTCTCAATACTCATGCACTCTCTATAACTTGAAATTGAAAACTAAACCATTGGAAAGAGGATTCAAAAATACTTAATTTTAGACAAAGAATCACCTCAATCGGAGTTCTAACGAAAAAATTATGCCCTGTCGAAGTTGTGACATCGAGCGATAGCACACAGAAATTTCCAAGCGTCTGGAAATTTTTTAAGACATCTAAAACTAATTTTAGATGTATGGTTTCATGCCAAATCAAAGGTTTGAAGCCTCAAAATCTTTTAAATGTCTAGGGATCATAGTTTCATACGTCTAAAACTACTCCACCTGTTGTAAAACCTCCTATTTGGTGTCCAGACCCCCCTTTAACTCAATTCCCATCCATAGAAAGGCAACATGAGGAAATTTTAGACATAATCTACACATCCAAATCACATACATCTCATTACCATTGATCATTCAATTTCAAATATAAGACCCATTCATACTTTGAATCCAAATTATATATTTATGCCAAATTTTTCTCATCATTGGACACATTACCAAAATCCGTAAGTCATCCTCACTTACATACATATATGAATCTAAATGAATTATAAGTTACATATATATAAATGTAACTACAACATTTATATAATCCTTATGCCACAAGCCGACATGGATAGCCAAATATACAGTCTGTACATAAAAATTCAAAACATCTCAAAACATGCTCATATAAGCTCCAAGTGACTAATCAAGTCCTTCCCATCCATCCTCAATGCCTTACATGTAAAAATGTTTGTGGGAAGAGGGGTGAGCAACTCAACAACTCAGTAAGAATGCTCCAACCCACCTAGGCATCGACCCAACACCAACCTACATGTCGCTACACTACATGGCATGCTAATGTCCTCATATCGACACAACACAAATGCAAGCCAAAAATAAATGCATTTAATCATATATCATACTTAACAGTCTACGCACATAAGTAACTTGATATATACACCTTCTCAGTCATAATCTAATACATAGGCATGATTGGTCCACTCCGACAATCACGTGGTGTTGGGCCACTCCAACAACACCAAAGTGTTGGACAACTCTGACGACACTCATGTGATGGGGTAACTCCGACGATCACACATTCATGATATTATATAAGCTTTGCACTAGTGATTGGACAACTCTGATGATCACTATACTTGGGACATGATTGGACATCTCCGACGATCATCCCATTGGGAGTACTTTTACCAATTCAAACACATGGTCTACCCTCTACAAATTCTATGTACATCATACTTGGACAACATTCTGATATACACGTGTACATGCTTTTAAGACATATACACCTCACATAACATATATTTATCATGCTATTCAATGCACATTCTTGTTATAATAGACTCTAACATGCATTTCATCCTCGCATTCTACATATAGCCACATATATGTACCACAACAAGCATATCAATCACTTATGCATATAATTCATAACTTAACATACTTTTCATACTTTTTCAATACACATCCATGCCATATTTAAATCTAGCATGCATTCAATCCTCATACATTCCCACAACCAACATATAACCACATATAGGCTTCAAGTCATGCACACCCCCAAACTTACATATTGCTAGTCCCTTAGCAATAGAACAAAATAAAACTAAAACAAAGGAAACTAACTAAACACAAACTAAACTACCCAACTCCTCTTTCGTGGGAGAAACGATTGCATTTAGCATATGCAACAAGCCTTTGAACCCCTAGGTTCCCCCTAGTGGACGAGTTATAGTCTCGTGAGGGTTTCCAGAAATGTTACCCACAAACATTCAAAATTTTTGTTTAAACATTAATCAAAAAGAAGATTATAATATATAGTTACAAACTTGCATTCAAGAATAATTTCAAAATTTTAAATTCCATAATTCAAAGTAATGGTCCCAACACATAATTCACATCAACATATCTCAAAGTAACCAATTCTAGCTCCCTCATGAAAAGTGAACTAGCAATCCTCTCATGTGGCATTACCCAGCTCCGAATATATTAAGACACATACCCCTTCAATTCACTAGCTCCCCTTATTGAAATCATACTTCCAGACATGAATACATGACTTTTTCATATATATTTTTTTTTCATTTTTTTATTGGTTGTGCAATGTCTTGATCTATTAAGCTTTCTGAAAGACCCATGTAGCAAGCTTTCAGTCAGTGACTCCCAAACCAGATGGCTCTAGGCGTTAAGACACCCCGAAGAACCTAATTACTCGAATCAATCAGGCTACAAATCAAGACAACCAATACTCATCTTTTCTCACCCCTTCACTTTTGACGCGAACACTCCGTGCTTCCTGAGGCATAGAGGCCCGGTTACTCATGAAAAGGATCAAATTGATTTTCTATTCATCACATATTTTTTTTTTTTTTGAAGTCATGTAAATCACATCATCGGTACTCATTCTCAAGGGATACCAATTAATATCAAGTATATGTAACCCAACAACTCAAAGCCAAAGTTTATACCCCATAAGATTATGCTAGTGTGCCTGTGCATGTGAGGAAACTAAAACCAATCACCCCAAGACATGCCAATACGAATAATGATTTAAACCACTAATTCAAACCATAGTTTCTAAAAATTTAAAACATACTCAAAAATTGCAAGTTAAGCACCTACATAGAGTAGTAATCTCTTAAAAATGTCAAAACATCCTATCTAAAAATAAAACAAAAGAAAAAAAATAAAAAATTGAGAAAATCAATTAACCAAAAAGTCCTAAAACAAGAAAAATTTCATAAAAAATTCCCCCACTTCAATAAGGCACATAAAAGCATCGCCTTACCCAAAACTTACACTGTACATTGTCCTCAATGTACATCCAATCGAAGCATAGAGAAGGGTTAGAACAATATTACCAGAAAATGGGAGTAGTGGCAAGAAAATAGAGCAAACCAGTAGTATGAAGGTAATGAAGTCACTCCCCCAAACTTGGATGCTATATCTTGTCAAAACAACGACTATACTCCAACGACCAAGTGAAATAACATGGGTGAAAATAAATATGAAACAGAAAGTAAATTTTTTTTTTTAAAAACCCAATCTTCACGCAAAAACCACGGGTACTACTTTTCTCCTCATTCTCTGAACTGGTGAGTCCCAATTTTTTAAGGTGTATATGTGATAAGATATTGATTATCCAGATATGCTAACGTATAGAGTATAAAGGGGTTGCCTTTCTTAATTAAAGTCATACTGTGTTGAAACAATCTCGACAGTATTGTGTATCAAAACCAGACTTTAATAAACGGAAATCATCAACTTTATCAATTATATCACAACTTGTAGAATTGGTACTACATACATAGTTAAAGAATGGGTGGCTATAATGGACCATTATAAATTTTTTTTTCTCTTTTTTTTTTTTATTTTTAAAGAAAAAATTAAAATTAAATACACAAACTAAAAGAAAAAAAAATTGGCACCAACTAAAAATAAAAAGACGCAAGTCCTAGAAATCCTAAAACTAATAGTGTACAATGATAAAATGGACTATAACTCAACCGATACCTAGGCTTTCCATCTTGGCTTTCCATTTTTCGGTGTCTATAAAATGGACTGAATTCAAGGAAACATTCAAATCCACTAAAGCAGTCGCATTTTTACAGGCACTATCAGTATCAAAATCACTGCCAAAATTAGTTAGGTTTGCCTCTAAAGGGTCCTTATAACAAGCATGAATAAAAGTATCCTGACCTAGACTCTCTATTAAATTTAACTCACAAATATCCTCAGAGTCTGGTGATTGTCGGTTTACGTTAAAAACATTAAGTTCAACAGACATGTTACCAAAGGAAAGTTTCACAACACCATTCCTACAGTTGATTAAAGCATTTGAAGTGGCTAGGAATGGACGATCTAAGATGGCAGGAATCTGGCTAGTAGGATTAGCTATTGGTTGAGTGTCTAAGACAATAAAGTTCTACAGGGAAAAAGAATTTATCAACCTGAATGAGCACATCCTCAATAACACCATGAGGTACCTTAACTGAGCAATCTGCTAATTGGAGTACCACCTTCGTGGGTTTCAACTCACCAAGACCTAGTTGCTCGTAAACAGAGTAAGGCAACAAGTTGACACTCGCACCCAAGTCAAGCAAAGCATGCTCAATTTTTTTATCACCTATGGTACATGAAATTGTAGGACATCCAGGATCCTTAAATTTAGGTGGAGTGCGATGTTGGATAATTGATCTGACTTGCTCGATAAGGAAGGCTTTCTTGTGCACATTCAAGCCACGTTTGATCGTACACAAGTCCTTTAAAAATTTTGCATAAGAGGGGATCTGTTGAATTGCATCAAGAAATGGAATATTAATTTTGACTTGTTTAAACACTTCCATAATCTCATTATAGTGATTCCCCTTTTTAGGCTTTTGAAGTCTTTGAGGATATGGTGCAGTAGAAACAAAGTTTCTAACTGGTGGACTTATTGGAGATGGTGGGTCAAGACTAGGGACTTGAATTTTTGACTCAACTTCAGATGTAGTTTTGTCCTCTCTTCCTAAACTGCTAACATGGTCCTCTTCAATTTTCTCATTATGTATAGGCATTTGGACTCCATGATCAACTTGTTTGCCCGATCTTAGGGTTGTGATAGAGTGAACCTGCTCATGTGAACCAGAAGTGGATTGGTCACTAATATGAAACTGGCCCTTTGGGTTAGGCACATGTTGACTAGGAAACTTTCCCTTGTCCCTCTCTCCTACAACAGTGGCTAATTGACCTATTTGCATTTCTAAGTTAGAAATTGATTGACTAGTCTGTTGCATGAACTGTTGGAGAGTATCCTCTAAAGTTGGTCTCTGTTGAGGTGTGGGAACATACGGAGGGGCATTTTGGGACATGGAAGGATATGAAAATTGTGGTTGCCCTTGGGGTTGCGTAGGTTACACCCCTTGGTTGTTTCGAGGTTGGTCTTGCCTCCAAGAAAAATTAGGGTGATTCCTCCAATTAGGATTGTATGTGTCAGAATATGGGCTGTCAAATGATTTCTTATAGAAATTGAGTGCATTGGCTTGTTCGGCTATACACTCATGAAAAGATGCAATAGAAGGACAAGTTTGCGCCGTATGAAAAAAACTCTCACACAATTGACACACCTCACTAACTGCACGAATAGAAGAATTACTTCCTTTACTCATCTCTATAGCCTCTACTTTCCTAGTTAGACTAGCTATCCTTGCACTCAAATCGGTATCCTCTCGGACCTCATAGATTCCTCCCTTTTTGGGTTCTAAGAACATTGATAGACCACTCCTTTCAACCCTTCTTGAGTATTCCCATTGTTGAGAGTTCTCTGACAATGCATCAACAAATTTCCATACTTCATCCTCATTCTTAGACATAAATTCTACCCCACCTCGTGACTCAATTAGTTGATGATTATGGGGTGACAATCCCTCATAAAAGAATTGAACTAATTGCCACTTGGCAAAACCATGATGGGGACACTTAAGGAGAAGATCGTTAAATTTTTTCCAACATATGTAAAACTCCTCACCCTCTTTTTGAGTAAATTGTATGATATTTCGATGAAGGGCGTTAGTTTTGTGCATGGGAAAGAACTTGGTAAGAAATTTGGTGTATAACCCATTCCATGAATTGACAGATGCGGGTTCCAGTGAGTATAACCACGATTTTGCTTTCTCTTTCAAAGCGAATGGAAATAACCGTAATTTAATTGACTCCTCAGAAATATTTTGAAATTGTAGTGTGGAGCAAATCTCTAGAATTTCTTGACATGGAGGTATGGGTCATCAGAGCTAAGACCTCTAAAAGTGGGCAGTAAATTAATTACCACCGCCCCTATCTCAAAATGTCCCTGTTGGATAGCAGGTAACACAATGCAAGACGGGTTTGTAATCTACACAGGAGTGTAGTAGTCCTTAAGGGATTTAGTTTCAACAGGATTTGCCATCTTGGGCAAAGAAGAATCTCTAACACTAGAATTTTTCACACCTTTTCGAAAGGTTATCTCAATCTCAAGATCTAATGGAAGCAACTCTAGATTTAGAGATCGACGACCTAACATAGACTAAACAGACTCAATGAAATGGATCCTTAAGACCAATGTAATCTAAGATGACCTCATGCAAAAGAAAAAAAAAATGAAATCCTAAAATGACTCACAAAAACACCTACCAAAAAAACAAACAAAAACTTTTTTTTTTTTTTTCAAATTTAATTCAAGGTTAGTGATTTCTATTTTAAATTTTTTTTTTATTTTCCTAAAGAATTATCTGGACTAGTTCCAAAATAATTCTTACCTAGTTAGACAGTTTCTACTCCCTTTCAGAGGAACTAGAGGATTACCAGTTAAGCCTCACCAACAACACAACCAGGAAAGTTTCTAAGATAGATTGGTGGGGTCACAAACAGTCCCACTTAAAAACCAATCTTCTCAGAACTTTCCTAGACATTGTAAAGTTGGAAGGTGCTCACTGGAGTTACCAAAAGTTAACTCTGTCCAAGAGGGGTCCTATAAGCTATATGAATTTCTATGGCCAATGTCTACTTGATTTTAAATTTAAACTAAATTTGGCTTGGGATAGACAAATATAAGGAGATTTTTAACCTAGTTGGGCAAGGAATTGGTGATGAAATCCAATCCTTATCTTGTTGGGGATTTGTGCCCTTACTAAAATTTTAATGCAAGAATGCTAAATTAAAATGCACAAACAAAACTCACCATAAAAAATATAAAATAAACTTGAAGAAAGTGTGACCCTAAGGCTATTTCTAAGTTATTCTATCCTAAAGTTCTCATGCAAAAAGTTATCAACCTAAAACAAAAATCTATGTTTTCCTAATCTAAGAAAAGAAAAATATAAATAAACGAAAAGAAAAAATAATGTACTTACTTGGATTCCAAAGTAGTGCCCAAGAACTTGCGAAAAAGGCAATTTTCAACAATACTACCTATAAAATTCAAGAAGTATTAGGTAAAACAATAACAATAAAACTAAAACTAAAACTAAACTAAGAAAAATAATAATAAAAATAAAATTAATAAAACTAAAACTAAACTATAATAATAAAGAATTTTTTTTAAAAAAAAAAAAACCTAGAACAAAAATTAAAATTGGAAAGATTTTTTTTTATTTTTGATAATAATAAAACAAAAGAAAGAAAAAAAAACTAAATTATAACTAGTAGAAGAATTAAATCAATCGAAATTTGATTAGTTTTCTTGTTTGCAATTCCCCGGCAATGGCGCCAAAAATTTGATGTTGTTTTAAAAGTGTAAAATAACTCGCAAGTGTACGAATCTATGAAGGTATAGATCGGCAAGAACGAGGTCGAACCCAAGGGAATGCTTTGAGAAGAAAAACTAACACAAATTCAAATTAATTTAAAACTAATCTAGTTTAAACACAAGTTGGTTGATTTGAGATAAATTAAACTAACATGCAAATAAAATAACACTATTAAAATCAAATAGAGAAAATAACTAAGGTTTTGGATTCCACCACCATTAAATCCATGAAGCTTCTAATATTCATTTATTAATTCCCAAATTTGGAGTAGCAATCAAGAAATCAATCTATTGCTTACTCAAGATTTAACAATAAAGCACTATGAAAAATATATTAAAAAGGTAGATTTTCCTTCGCTTCACTAGTATAAAATTCTAAGCATCCTATGTATCCAATTTAATGAAAAACATAAGATCAAAGATTATTACTTTTAAGAAATACAAACCCAAGCTTAGATTAATTATAATACTTTCTAACTACCACATATACATGATATAGATGGTGAAAGAATTATAAAATAATTAATCACAAGAAGCAAAAATCATAAGCAATTAAATCACACACATGAGAATCAATTAATGAACAAAAGAACTTCACTTCATTAATAAAGGTTTCCTCCTCAACCCTAGGTGAGGAGTTTAGTTACACATGATAGAAGAAGAAGATAACAAAATAATAAAAGACATAATGAATAAATAAAACCCGAATTGTCTCTGTCTTCTCTGCTTTGGCCTCCACTTTTTTTCTCTCCCTCAAAATAACCTCCATTTCACCTTTTTATACCCCAAGAGAATACATAAAGTCCTAATCCAATTAGGAGATAATTAGGGTTTTTCCGCAGCCCTAAATAGGTATATTTTTCTGATGACATTCGACCCAAGTTTTGACCCAGTAGAAGTCCGATTCACAAAATTTACGTGAAATACAAAAGTGTGCAGAATCGAATTTCCTTCAACCTAGTTGAGAATTAAGTCAAATTGACGCTCGAAAATAAGGTTTTCAGTTCACTTTCCAAAACAGGATTAAAACTAGATTAAGTGTAGAATTGGGCTTCAGACCCGTAATCTTCTTAAGCAGTTGTAATTCTCTTGAACCTCTTCCTTGGGCTGATTTGAGTTGAAATATGGAGTTGAATGGACCCATTAGATGTAGGCTTCATATAACCTTCTTGGATATCATCTTTAAAAATTCAAAATCATGGTTTTATCTGAAATAATCATTAAGGCCCTGAAAAAGACAGAAAATACAAAAACAGAGTAAAATCACATATAACCTATCACTAAGAGAATAAAATATGCAAATTAAGAGGCTAGAATGCGTAACATTCAACGCCGATCACATACTAAACACATATGCTCACAATGCATCAAATAGCAAAACATGTCTTTATTTCATATACATTGTATGTATAACACCACAATGCATCAAAGATCACAATTTGGACATTTCTAGCATGCATAATTACATAATGTAAAGGGAGGGAATGACTCACTAAACTCCCACCACTCACCCACACATACTAGCATACTTTACATAATCCCAACTTCTCCCATACCCTAGAATCGACAACTAAGAGGGAAGAAACACCCTTGCCTCAAGTTTGGAGCCTTCCTCTAGCAAGTCCTAAAATCACCAAACTTCAAGTTCCTCCAAGTCACAATTTTTTTTTCATAGAACAGTAGATCGGGCCAAGGAGAACACACTTTCCTTCTTGGACAAGGAACGAATCAAAACTTCACTCAACCCAAAATTTTGAAACTCTCCAATAGGAGACTTTGAACCCACCAATGTGTAGAGGAAGAAGAGGGGAGTACAGTTGTCTCTTGGATCAAGCCTCAAATCTTACTTTAAAGTGTTCAAAATGAAGAAGGAATGTTGGGAAAAAAGGAGAGCTTGAGAGCTCTCCAATGGCAGCTCTCTATCTCTACACATTCTTCCTTAGCCATACACATATAGTGTATGTGCCACATCACTAAGGGCAAATGACCATTTTGCCCTTAAGTCATTTAACGTACCTTTTCAGGCTCCGTTTTCAATTTCGAAAGCTCCTACAGTCTCGAAATCACTTCCTTAACTCATTAAATATTTTGTTAAATTTAAATTCAAAAATAATTATTTTTCAAAAAATTTCTGGATTCCCAAGCCCACCATGACAGCGTCTCGAGCCTTATTGACCAAAAAGTTAAACTTACTCAAATATTCTGAAAACTTTTAAAAATCTTTAATTAACATTCTAAACATGTTTTCCATTATCGAAACATCCATAACATCATTTAAAACGTGTTTATGACAAAAATGATGAAAAATCAAAAAATTGATTAATTTTGGTTCCAGTCTCTACATTCACTTCTGCTACTAGTGCTTTCATTGAAGCTAAAATTAATATCAAAAGAGAAATTCTCTCACACGTTAGATGGCTACTAGGTGAGAATCCCTTAACCCATCATGTTAGAGACACTCTCTCCACCTTCACCACTAAAACAATTCCTATCCATTACCATGAATCCCTTTTTTCCATTCCCATAGACCTGGAAATTCAAAAGTGCTTTTTCTCCTTGAGAAAAGAAAAAGCTCCTGGGCCCAATGGTTTTAATGCACTTTGTTTTCACCAAGCATGGCATAATGTGGGTCAAAACATTTATAAAGGCATCAGAGAGTTTTTGTTGAATGAAAAGCTTTTAAAGGAGTGCAACTCATCTTACATCTCATTGGTCCCCAAGTGTCCCACCGCATCTTCTCTTAATGATTCTAAACCCATCAACTGTTGCAATGTCATTCATAAATGCATCACAGAGCTTCTTGCCACTAAACTTCAATCAACTTTCTCTCACATTATTGACCTATATCAAACATCATTTGTGCAAGGAAGGAAAATTAATGATTCTGTTCTCTTAGCTCAAGAGTTGCTCATAGGTTACCATAAGCATTCTTCTTCTCCAAAATATGCTTGGATAGTTGATTTTAAAAAATCTTTCAATTTAGTTTACTGGGGATTTTTGCTAGACTCTCTCTCTTTGTTTTACTTTCCTCCCAAACTCATCCAATGGATCAAAGCTTGCATTACTTCCACTTCATTCACAATAGCTGTGAATGGTGAAGGAGATCTCTTAGCCCCTTTCCTCTTCGTTATATCCATAGAAGTCCTCTCTTGTATTATCAAAAAATTCTATCTTAAGCTCCTGCTTTTCAATTCCATTGGAAGTATAAAAATATTGGTTAAGCCACTTTGCCTTCGCTAATGACCTCTTACTTCTTTGTCATGGTTATGTTGCCTCAATTTCTATCTGAAAACAATATTGGATCATTTTTCTAGCCTTTTTGGACTCTTAGTCAATCCCTCCAAAAGCTCTATTTTCCTTTCTGGAGTTAGTCAAACATCTAAATTTTTATTATAAGGCTTCTTGGCATTGAAAAAGGTTCTCTACCTATAAGGCACCTTGGAGTTCCTTTAATATCCACCATTCTCAAGGCTGCTAATTGCAAAGTGCTTTTGGACATAATCACCTCTAGAATCACCCATTGGTCCTTTAAAACCTTATTTTATGCAGGGAGGTTGTAGTTGATCCAATCTATGCTTGTTTCCACCCAAGTGTATTGGTCTAGCATCTTCATCCTACCAAAGAAGGTTCTCAATGATTTGAATGTCTTAATAAGGAAATTCCTACGGTATGGGATAGAAATAAAGTCTTTAGATGCTAAAGTTACGTGGGTGAATGTTTGTAAGCCAAAAAGAAATGGTGGATTAGGCCTACCAAATATTTCACTCTCTAACACGGCTGTCATTATCAAGTATATTTGGGACCTAATGTCAATTGATTGTGAGATAATTTAGGTCATATGGTGTAGAGCATACCTAGTTAAGGACTATAGTTTCTGGATTATGAAAGCTCCTCACTAATGCTCTTGGAGTTGGAGAAAACTGCTGCAACTCTGACCATAGCAAGGAGGCTTATCACGCATAAAATTGGAGATGGATCACATACCCACTTTTGGCATGATAATTGGCTCATGATAGGTCCACTTGATGAACGTTTCTCTAAACAATCCATCTCATTACTTTTAATCCACTTCTTATTCTCTTGTAAGCAACTGCATCATTAATGGTTCATGGTCTTTTCATCCTCATTTATCCAATGCATCCCTTAATTATCAGTACTTTTTCCACCAGCAATCACTCACTCAAATGACTCAATACGTTGGATTGTCTCCCCTTCTGGGAAATACTCCATGAGCCACACGATCAATGCCTTATCCCTAAACATTCCCACCATTGCTTGGTTCCATCTTGTATAGAAACCAATGGAAATTCCAAGACAAAAAATGAACATTTGGTTAGAAATACAATTGAAGTTGCCAACCTTCGATCGAAAATGCTTCATTTTTCTTAAACTGCCCAACCAATGCATTTTGTGATGCTCAAGTACTGAGTCACACTCTCACCTTTTCTTCAAATGCTCATTTGTCTTCCCCAAATGGAACTTCATTCAACACAAATGCGAATTTCGCATAAATAGCTCGAATTGGCCTCAGTTTGTTTTATGGGTAACGCACCACTGGACTCATATAAACCCTAAAAATTTGGTATGTAAATTGGCTCTTGCTGCTACTGTTTACCACATTTGGCATGAAAGGAATAGTAGGATATATGAAATTGGATCATTTTCGCGATACTCTGTAACCAACTTGATTGTGGCTCGCATTGCTGAAACTTTTCTATCAATAGACAAAGAAGATCTTTCAGATGCAGCCCATGTTTGGTCCTTCTCTCCTCCACAAAATCCTCCTAGCTCCTCCAATGTTAGATTAGCTTCACCAATAGGTTGTGGTTCTTACTATGTGATCTCTTACTCTCATACATGTTATCCTTCAACCCATTGATCATCACACTTTTGGCACTCATGGTTCTCCTTATTCTTGTGGTTCTTATTGGGGTGGGCTAGCCAAGTTATGGCTTTTGTTATCTCTAGGCCTAGATTACTGGGGCTGGAGAAGGGGTTGGTTGTTGGTCATTGGGTTTATTTTCCATTTAGTTGTTGGGCTTTGTCCCTTTGGTCCTTCTCGGACCTTCTATGTATTTTTTTTATCATATATATATCTATTGCTTAACCTTTCGGGAAAAAAAAAAAAAAAAAACTCTCTTCATGTTTCGACAGTCGAAAAACTATATCTTTTGATAAGGTAATTATGAACCCATGAAGCCCATAAGTTTTCATTCTTCTGGGAAAATAGTTTTTATATGTGTTTAAGGTTTGAAACCTTATTCACCATTTCTAAGTCAGGAAGTCCGAGGCCACCTTAGACTTGGGCCTGCAAACAGAGAGCCAAGCTACTTTTGCTTTTGTGTTTTCAAATCAATTCCAGAGGAAAGTCTTTAGAATCTAGTTAACTTGATCAAGAGTCTTCTTAGGCAAATAAAAGATTGTGACCAAGAATGTGTGGCAATATATTGATTATGTTTTGTGTGTTAGAAGATAAATATATACTCTTTTTCCACATAAACAATGTTAGAATATGTAAAATTTTGTTTTATATTCGGTATATTTATTTTGTATTTGGATTGAAAGTTAGAAGGAAATGAAAAAAAAAAAAAGAAAAAAAATTAATCATTTTATTTTATTTAGTTTAAAAATAAGGAACTCCAAGGAGTTGACTCAAGTGGATAAAGAACTTGGTTCTAGTGCCTGTAGAAGTTGAAGCTCAGTTGGAATTCATCTAATCTAATAGCAAGAACAAAAGATTTGCCATCTATATATATATATATATATATATATATATATATATATATATATATATTGCCAAAGCAAGAAAGTAAAAATTTCATTAGATAGTAAAGAGCAAAAGTTCACTTAATACAATCATTTGCAGCTACATGATGAATTTGAAAAGGAATAAAACCCCTATCACACAATGGAAATGGATCCTCTCCAGTAAAATCGTTCTCTTGAATGTTGCAGACCTTAATCTGACAGTTCAAATTTGTAAATAGTAAAGTTGAATAAGATTATGACGTGGCTGAAGTTCTTTCTTCTGAATGCCGCAGACCCTAATCCTACAGTTCAGATTTGTAAGTAGTAAAGTTGAATAAGATTATGATGTGGCTGAATTTCTTTCTTCTGAATGTCGCAGACCCTAATCCTACATTTCAGATTTGTAAGTAGTAAAGTTGAATAAGATTATGACATTGTTGAATTTGGACCGCAAATTAAAATCTACGAAATTCAGAAGAAAATTTGACTGAAAAGGATCATTGTCCATCAAACAAACAACATTAGTGTTGTAAAGCAATTTTACTCAACCTTGTTGCCCTCTCTCCTAAGGCATTGCATAGAGAATAAGAGAGTTACTAGTAGTAAACCATTATGTGTCTCATTTTTAATTAAAAGTTTACTCTTATTTTATTCTCTCTCTTTACGTAATAGAACACTTTTTTCCTTTATTGTTTTCTCATCAGCCAAGACCTTTTCCAAAACACCATAAAGAGGTAATCACTATCCTTTCAATTTAGTGAAGCGGAACCCTGATAAGAAAGGAATTATACTATTTTGAATTCATGAAAGTTGCGTTTGGCTGCATGGAATTGGAGCTTTAGAATCAAAGAAAATTTTGTTAATTTTTCGTGCAGTCAAACACAGTCAAAGTTCAAATGAAAGAGAATTTAATTGTTTCATTATCGATTAAATAATAATAAAACTATTGAACCACCAAGGATTGTAGCTAGTGGTATTTCTTCACATTTCAGACTAGAAAGTTGAGGGTTCAATTTCTCATAAGGGTACAAATTTCTTAACAAGATAGAAATAAATAATAAAACTATTGAACTACAACTATATATATACTAAAGCATAAAATCCTAAAACATAGCCTATGGGGAAACAAAGTCTAAAAATTAGGGGAAAAAAAAAGATAGTTCTTAATTACTAAACTAAAAATAACTATCAAAACAGAATATGTTTTAACCTCACACAAAAATATTGAAAAATTAGACAAATTTTTTATAGCATGGTAAAAGGAGAAACGAGACCCTAAACGATTGAATTTGACAGATCTTTGCTTTTGGCAGTCCAAATGGTCCATATAGACCTTATCAATCTATTCTACATCATAATTATTTTTCATCCATTATTTAAAGACAATTAAATTGTTAATTTTATTTCTCTCCTACGTATTTAAATATATTATATATTAGTTGGTTACAGTTTTAGAAATAAGATTCTCTTAAATTTGTATCAAAACTGATTTACATCATGTATTGACAGACTTTTAGCTATACCACATTTTCCTTCTTCTGGTTGCTAAATCTCACACAAACCTATTCATTCCATCAGGAACTTGAACTCTTAACCTTCCATTTGAAAGAATGACATGCTACTTAGGTTAAGCCCGTGGTGGTATTTTAGCTATGGCAATTTTTTTAAATTTCAAATCAACAAAATTAATCATAAAGATTGCATATTGCACTGGTAAGTCCTGATTCTTTCCCAACTTAATCTATTAGGTAACAACTATTTTATAGAGAGACAGGATCTAGAAAAGAACCATAATACTTTTGCATTCAGTTTCAAAATATATTTACAATACTCTAATTACCAATATACAGAGTCAAACAAAGATTAAAATGTATTCTATTTATTGTGATTTCACTATTACATGCATTATCCCATTTTGTTCCAAAATTATTCCCAGAATGGCTGTTGTGAAACTTGAATCTCTTGTCAAGGAAGAGCCTATTCATTGGACAAAGAACTGTTGAACCACTGGCCCTTCAATGTCCGGGGTAGGGTTTTTCGCGATGCTACACAGTCCTGGTTTGATGAACTCAAAAGTTTTTGTTGATCTTGAAGAGGTCATGGAGGCTGGGCAAGGGATTGAACCAGGCTTTACACTTTGGTTTGTGCTCAACGACAACTCGGCCTCAAAGGAGTGTTGGTGGTGGTTGTGCTCTCCTACATAGGTTGCTACTAATAAAGATTGATCTTCAGCACTTCTTTGTACCTAAAATAATAACAAAGCAAATCAAATACATTTTTCTTGTTAGAATTAACTAGTCCAATTTTTACTTTTATGTTTATTCTTTTTTGAATAAAAAGAGAAAGGTGTGTTAAAGAGTTGTAGGATTTGGCTCACCTTCTTTTTGACTGGGCAGCTTGGGGCAAAAGAGCACCTATAGTAAGCTCTAGGAGATGAGTTATTCCTAGTAACTTTTTGACCATATTTTCTCCATCTATATCCATCATTTACCATCTGAAACACAAATTAACCAAAGAAACAATTAGGGTTCTATTATCACTTTTCACAATTAATTTTTTTTTTTACTAATGCTAGATTAATTGGTGATCAATGTTTTAGAACTTACTAGGGCTTTAACGGATTCATAATCCGTCTTTACACAAACCTGTGAAATGTTTGTGTTGATGCTTCCCTTGGGCTTCTTACATGAAACTTCATTACCACAGCTGTTCTCTGCATTTTCCATATTGTTTGCAATATAATAGCCACAATCTTCATCCTCGGCCTTTCTCTTCCCGGATCTAACAAGTTCGTAATCAGACTTGTTGCTTGTCAAATTCATGAAATGGCTTTGCAAAACATTGTACTTGTCGCGAATGATGCTTAGCATTTCAGTTAACCTTTTGTTCTCAATGCTTACCCTATTCAGCTCTTCAACCAAGAGATTGACCTGGTTAATTGCAAGAATGGGACTTTTTGGATTCAGTAGATGAAAGTAAACTTGTTAATTATCACATGTTAATTCAATACACTTTAGTGGTGATCAATGAAGAGATAAAGGATTGACAGTTCTTTTTTTAGATTTTAGGGGGAAAAAAATCTAGAATTGTACTTCAAAAATCAAAATTAAAATCGATCATCATCAAATATATCATATAATACCGAGGCACTTCCTAGCTCACTTGTTAATGTAAACTAAGTGTGGATTTCAAACTGAACCACACTTGAGGACTAATATTGGTTTAATGGGACACAAGGGTTTATTTACATAATTACACAACACACACACATATAGTATATTTATATATATGTAGGAATTAAGTGGTACTTTAGATCAGATAATGGTATCTTGAAAAAAATATATTTTTGGAACATGTATAGACTATAGTTTTGATAATATATACATGGAATGCTGTGCATAAGAACAGGGTAAGAGAATGATTTATTCAGAAGATGCACAACTTAAATATGCCAAAACAAATTCTGATTATCACCCTTATTGCTACTAGAGATAACAAGTTCCCAAATAGGAGGGAAAGAAAGGAATTGAAATCACTCATCAACCTTTATTATTCAACGGAAAAAAATAAAATTTTTATGGTATATAAAAGGGTTTTTTTTATAAATAAAATATATATATATCTTTCCTAATTGGACCCATAAATTTCATTAAATTTCTACTAAAAGCAGCTTAAATTAAAGTGACATGAATGCATAGCAAGAACTTAGCTTGGCCATTGACTCACCTCTTGTTTCGTTGCTAATTTGCCTTCCAAACCAACAAAACCTCCTTCATCATATTCCGTCTTCCGATTCAAAATTGGAAAAAAGTGCTCAGTTCTACTCTCTGGAGTTTCATCTATGTGCCGTGAAGGATTAACGGCAAGGTTGATGCTGAGAGATGTGTCTACACTAGTGTAGTCCATTGTACAATTCAACTATAACAAGTACTAAGCAATTTTACAACAAAATACTTGTAAATTTACGTGCAAAAGTTTGCAGAATGCTCAAGTACTTAATGAGAGGAAATACCAAAGATTGGTGATATATATATGTGTGTGTCTTTGTGTGAAAGAAAGAGAGAGAGAGAGAGAGAGAGACTCCAGGTCCGGGTCTTTCGTTTGCTTTGCATGGAAAGTCTTGGTCCCTTTATTTTTTTTCCCTATGAGATAAAATTTGAGAGAATGGTCATGTTGAAAAGTTAACAATTGATAATTGTGAGATTTCAAGATAGGGACTACAATACAAAAAGGATTTCGGGACTAACTACGGTGAAGTGTGAACTTAATATGTTTCATATATGATATAGACCCCAAAATTATTTTTGTGGACTTGGGGTGGACTCTTCAACTTTGATTGCTATCCAAGCATTTTCTTCCATCTTATAAATATACTATAACTTAATTGAAGATTATTGTGTTAGTGTTGCATGAAATAAGGAAATCATATTTTTTTAAGAATAAGAGTCCATTATGTGATGATTGGTTTTCTCTTATTAAATTAGGATCCACGTTTGTAAGTATTAAGTACCCATCTACTCTCAAAGCTTAAAATATTCAAGTATGATTTGATCGAGTACTTACATAGGCTCTCTGGATAGGGCTTTGATACCATGCTAACTACCTATCTATTCTAAAAAATTAAACCGTTAAAGAGTGGTATAACTTGAATATTTAACCCTCAAATAGTAAGGGTTAAATTTTCGATTTTGAACATGTACACTTGAAATAAAACTCACGTGCATGTTAGAATTTATATGATCCTTTATGTTAAAATTTGTCTAAGTAAAATTTTGATTTTGAACCGTGTACATGATGAATTTATATGATCATTTATGTTAAAAGTTATCTAAGTAAAATTTTGATTTTGAACCATGTACATGATCTCTTCTTGAAATAATAGTATCGTGTTAATTAGAAGTTATACGATCCTCCAAGTTAAAAGTTGTTTAAGTAAAACTTTGATTTTGAATTGTGTACATGATATTTGCTTGAAATAAAACTAACGTATAAGAAGTTATATTATCCTCAATGTCTAAGTTATCATAAACTAAATTATTAAGCTTTTGACATGTTAATTTTTTACCCTAATTGATAGCTCATATCAACTATTGAAAAATGTAGACACAAAGTTTTTGTTAGATATTTAGATTATGATGAATACTTCGAGAATCATTTTCAAATTATATAGATTATTATTTTTTGATAACTAAAATGTTTGAAAATTTATCCGGACTAATTTCAAAATACCGTATAAATATAAAGGACCTTTGCTTGAATAAAAACTAGATCTATATATGTAACAATGGACTTAATAATGAATTCATTTTTCTATGATAAAATTATGTAGACTTCCATTATGATCTTACACTCGGTCTTTGAATTAATAATGATTACTTCACGATTTCTTGTAAAGAAATAGTTATACATGAGACATGAATAAATAAAACCCAAAATTCAAATTTGTTTTCTAGCTATGTCTTCTAGTTCCCAATTCTCTGTGCCCACACGGCTTTGAACCGTGTGCTGGCCAATAGTTTAATCAACCAACCAATTATGGCTTTTGTAATACATTTTTCTCTCTTTTTCCATGTCCTCATACGGCAATGACCATGACTTCTTGACTTTGGTGACTGTTACTTGAATATATACGCGTACAATTTTGGGTTCGTCTAAATTCTAAAGTAGTCAAAATGTTTTCATAATTGGCCCCTGTTAGTCTATGTGCATACTGGCCCGGTGGTACCTCCCCCTCACTATCTTAACTGTGGAATTAATTGTCAGGTTAAAACAAAAACAAAAAAAGTCTATGTGCGTGTATAGTTTTAGTTCGTCTATGTTCTAAAGTAGTCAAAATGTTTCAAGACTGGCCTTTTGTTTTGAGTTTGGTGCCCAATCTTTTATGATCAGATCATTCATATATATATATAAGTGATATTCCTTTTCATTCTTTCACACACCTGTTCATTTATTGACATCTTTCTTTCATATTTGGCTTAGCAACTTAGAATCAGATTCTTTACCCGAAAGAAAAATAAAAAAACACTTAGAATCTGATTGACCGTAAAAGTCCTAAGGTAGCGAATTTAAACTTTTTTTTTATTAGTATTTCCTAACTTGCATGAAATGGGTAATTGCGGGGAGAGACTCAGTCAGATAAATATATCTCATACAAATGTAGAGTCAAAATTTCATTTCAAAAGAACGTAGTGTGCTTGATTTTTTTTTTTAACTAGACGGACGTACGTTGGTGTGATGGTTAAATATTAGACACGTTGGTTTTATTATGATAAAAAAAAAAAAGTTAACCCATGTATGCAATCTCGTGGATAGAGCCAATTTTTGTTTTCAAATGTCATATTGAACATGATAAAAAAAAATTAACTAACATAACAAATATATACAAACTTAAATTACCATGCAATGAATATTTAACATAATGCAAAAAATTTCAAGGACCAGAAATGAGTGCTCTCACTCAATTTTTGAGAAAGTAATGAGATTAGCCAATGGGACAATTTTGATTTCTAGTGAAAGTTCCCCCCTCCCTTAGGAGCTTCGTGGTCTTATTTATATTATTTTTTTAATCAATTGCAGATTCTTCTCCCCAAATCAGGGAGGATAATCACTGATTTATCTCCACTTATAAAGGCTCTACATTTATATTTGAAATTTGAGTTGATGTGAGTTATCCAACTAACGACAAGCCGAGTATTTTAAAAATTGGATTCTGCCATGTCATTCGCCATGTGTGCACATTTGTTCTGAGATGTTGCCATGTCATTGCTTGTGGTGTCCTACACATGTCTCTTAGGGGTGGCAACGGGGCGGGTATGGGGCGGGTTCACCTAAACCCTACTCCGCCCCGTTAACATAATACATATACCATACCCGTTAAAAATCCGACACGGGTTATTAGTAGTCCTACCATACCCGCCCCGCTAGAACAATCACCGCCCCACCCCGCCCCGATCCAACCCGCTAACTTTTTTTTTATGGTTGAGTTGTTAAAATAATATGCTTGTAAAGAATCAAACCTTAGCCTTTGAACACATACTTCAACTCCTACCACCACTCCATCATTGCCTTTTATTTATATAAGACGCAACAATAATATTTATCTATAATACTGAAAGTTTGGGCCATCTATTAAAATAAGTTTAAAACATTAATTAAATTACAATAATATTTTCTCTCTTATTTTGAATATAACAAACAAACATTATAAATTATATTATGAACTAAATCAATAACACAATTTTCACTATCTTGAAATCAAATAAAAACATTAATCTCACTCAAATAATAGAGCATCGATAATAAACATTAAGTATATATCTCATTGAATTAGCATATTTTTTAGATCATCGTCAATATCTCTCGACATTAATACACTATTAACATTCTAATATATATTAATGTTGAAGTATTATTGACAAAAAATAAATGAGTTGTATAACTTATATTAATTTAACTAATATGTTATACTATATATCTCGGGACACTAAAGAAAAAATTAATTTCATAAAATTAGATATTCAGATTAAATGATTTAAACTTATCAGTTAATTTAATTGAGTTTTTAGAAACATGACTAACTAATTAAAATTTGAAAAAATATAAGAAAATGGTCTAACTTATATTACTTATAATTGTTATATGTTATACTATATATCTTGGGACACTAAAGAAAAACTTAATATCATAAAACTAGATATTCAAAATAAATGGTTTAAACTCATAAATTAATTTGACTTTTTAGACACTTGACTAATTAATTAGAATTTGACAAAATAGAAGTAAATGGTCTAACTTATATTACTTATAACTATTATATGTTATATTATACATCTCGGGATACTAAAGAAGAGAATGGTATAACTGTGTGTGAAGAATATCTATGATATATGTGTTTTTTAATTGTAAATTTTTCTTTATATGCCCATATGTTGAGTTAGGTGTGTGACACCTAGTATGAAAAGTGAGAATGACTATTACTAAAGAAAGTAATGTCCTCTATTAGTCTATTGGATTGGTTTTGAAAAATGCGAGTATAAAGTCTCACTATGTTGTATAAATGTCCACGTAGAATTTTTATGGGAGACATTGAATGTTGGTCCATCTATAGGTGTATATGGTGTGAACATGATGCCGAACCCTAATGAGATATTAGATGTATCATATCTAAATTGTAAGATATATATATATAGTAAGTGAATTTTATTGATTTCTCGAAGACTATTTGGCATAACTAATGATTCATTTATAAATTGCAAGTCCATGTCTTTATTTAAAAAATTAGTAATTATTTTTTTACTAAATCAATGAATACTAATAGATTTAAGAATGAAATAAATGAACATTTATACTATAAATAACATATTATAACATAAAATTAACAAAAAAAATAATACAGTCAAAACAAATAATGTGAAAATATGGTAGAAGAACTCTACCCATATATGTTTACATATTTTTAACATTCTAAAACAAATATACAATATTAAGCATTATATTTATACATTTGAAAATAAATTAATAAATATTAACACTAAAGTATTATTTTTAAAAAAAAGCTTATACTAGTATTTTTGTATTGATTATTTTTCCAAAATAAATTAAGTAAATATAGTTATTGGTCTAATATTAACATAAATAACATGTTGGCATTATGATTGAAGGCTTTACATTGAAAAAATTTGGAGAAGGTTCAATACTTTGTAACAACAATTATATTTTTATATATATCAAATTAGAGGGGTTGCTAATCGGGGCGGGGAGGGGCGGGTACCCGTCGGGTATGACTATAAACCCATACCCGCCCCTAACCCGAGTCGGATTTTTTTTTTAAAACCCATACCCGCCCCTACTCCTATTAGGGTCATACTAAATCTCTTCCATTAGGGGCGGGGCGGGGCGGAAACCCGTCGGGTCGCGTAAAATTGCCACCCCTAATGTCTCTCTTTCATTGGTAGGACTTCTTGCCTCCACACTCAGTCCCAATTCCTTTCAGTTCTTGCAATACCAAGAATTTGGAAGGAATTATCCTTTATTATTTGCATTAAGTTTACGTATCCAAACAGTTGCGCTCCTTGGAAAGCTCTCTGTACAAAGCATTGTTTTCAAACGATACCTTTGTTTATTTAAGCGTGTCGCCTTCTCGAGCCTTAACTTCTAAGATCCTGTTGAGTGTTGCAGCAACCATTGGAGCGTCCTTTTCTTCTGGCCATTAGTGATTCTTTCTTCATCTCTTAAAGTTAGTTCTCTTTGTCGATTCCTCTTTGATTCCTTTTGTCGAAGTGAATGAACATTCAGTAGAAGAGGGTGAACAAACTATCGTTGAAAGTGGACAAGCTGTGAGTGATAGTCATCTTTAGATGGCGGTGTGCAGTCTGTCAATAACTTTGAGACGGTGGTAAAGAAATACATGAACATTGGCCCAGAAGATCTTGACCCATCTGATTTCATTAGAACTCAATTAATCTTAAGAAACTCTGGAAGGATTGTGAGATCCCTTCGAATATTTCCTTTGGGGTATATTTGATCAAATCTAACTTTCGCTCGGGTGAAGGCATAAATGATGACGAGATGATTTTCTCAGCGAAACACCTTCCCCCACTTCACTTTCCCTGTCATCTGTTCTATCATCTGGTCCTGAATCATTTGGGTTTAGCCTCGTTGCAAGTTAAACCCAACCCTTTTTAGGATCCTTTCCGGTCTTCTGGTTCTAATTAAACTAAACGAGATCACTAGTTAGGTTTCGATGACCTTTTGGTTTGTAACAAGATATGTAGGATTAAGAACGAGAGGAACCGTTACCACTTCTTCCCAAAGTCAAAAAGATCGATCTACTATAACAAACCAATTTTTGATAAGGGCTAGAAAGATCAATTAGTTGTGATCGAAAAAAATGGAAAGTTGTGAGTAGCGTTGTGCGGTAGTTGCCAAAATTAATTTAAAACCTAGAGGGAGAGTGAATAGGTTCACTCGCTTGCTTGCTTAATTTTTCAAGTTAATTCGATTTTAAATTCAATTAAAAATTAATCAAACACATAAAGCAAGTAAATAAAAATAAAGTGCAAGTAAAGTAAAGAAGGCACTAGATATACGTGAAAAACGCATATCGAAAAAAAAATCTTATGAGAGCAAAAATACCCCAAGGATAGGTATTTCTAAGACAATATATGAGCAAAACTAAATGATTAAACATAAATCATAAAAATAAATGATCATCCAAAATAAACATAAGTTCAGAACAACACATAATAACCAAAAAGATGACCTAGACATCCAAATCTATCAAAACAGATCAAGTCTAGAACAAAAAAAATCAAGGCCTAAAGCCTAATTATAATCCTCAACATCATCTCCATCATCACCAGCATTATCAGCAACATCAAAGTCAAATTTGTCAATCTTAGCATGTAGTCGATCAAACCCTTGCTGCATGAATCTCAAAACTTGGTTCATCTCATTTGTTGTCACTAGAGTGTCAGTCACAGAAAACTAAAAAACTCCATGACCTCCAATCACTACCTAACCAATTCCAGTCCTAACTCATAAGCTTTCATATCCTTCTCTTTCTTGTTCACTAAACGAGTAACTGAGGTACAATAAATCACCCATTTCGGTTTCTCAATGACTACTTCTTCAAGAATGGGAACACTAGCACTTTTCAAAATAGCCATGACAATCTGTGAAAAAGGAAGAGCAAATGAAGACCTCGAATGCCGAGTAGCTAAGATCATGGTCCTCTTGATTGTAGCGGAAAAGTTGATAGAATCCTCCAGAACAATATGATAAAGAATCTTAGCCCAACTTTTGATCAAATTTCCTTTGTGGTCATGACGATCAAGATTATATGAGACCACTAAGTTCAATGCCAACACATTGTGAGTGGGATAGAGTGAAGGCAACCTATCCATTAGCTTTGGGAAATTGGGTATGCACAACAAACTAATAATGTCATCCATCGAAGGCCAGTTTGGATCTTTATCTCGTTACGGCAAAACATTGTCATCCTCAACATCCTCTACACCTAATATATGAGTAATGGTGTCCTTTGTAACGTCAATTTGAGTGCCATAACACTTAGTCACAAATGTTAAGTCATCCAAGTTTGATGTGATCACATTGCCAAAAAAATACTTAACCATATCCGGCTTAACTATTTCACGAATTCGCACAATGACTCCCAATCATTATCTTCAAAATATTTCACAAACTCTAACTGTCATTCCTTCTTGATCGCCAATAGATTGACATTCCTTTCAATTCTCATCACCCAACAACCAACAACATTTAGAAGGTTGTTGAAGTTAAAATCATCCTCAAACATGTTATAGGTGAACACAATGTGGCCTTTTGTACTTGTTAATGCATTCATGCGTCCCCATTTGCGTGCCAACAATACTACAACGAAGGGAACCAAAAATAGTGTCAAAAGCTCCATTGGGGAAATTTATTGAACACCTAGTGTGCAATAACCAACACCTCAACTTTCAATGAGCCTTGTTTGATAAATTAGCCACCAACAACAAAACAATGAATATAACCTTCAACAAATTCAATCCCAATCTCCAAAATCAACAAATTAAGAAAAATAGATGAAGAATATAATGAGTGAGGGTTTTGAGAGTGTGAGAGTGCTTGGGAGTGTTTGAGAGTTTAGTGATGAGTGAGAGAAGTGTGTGTGCGTAAGTGAGAGATTGAGAGTTTAAATCAAAAACGCGCGCGAATGTGCTCAGAATTGGGCATCCTCTAAGTACGACCAAAGCTCATATATGAGGATCAGTCCGACCTATCTCTGTATCTCTTGGACTTGCAAAAGTGCGATCGATCTAGTAATTTGGGGACTGGCTCAACTTTGTGAATTATGAAAATTTGGCAACTTGGACCTCAATTCACCAAAAACTCACCTCAACCTATCTCAACAAAAATAACACTCAAATTTCAACCAAAACAAAATATATTTTTGAATTTTTGTTTTAATGAAAACACAAAAAAAAAATACTTAAAACATATGAGAATAATCAAAATAGATTTTTCAGAGAATATTAATGAGCCCTAAAATTTTTAAAAATTTTCAAAACATTTATAAATGCAGAATTTTAAAACCCATAATTTTTCAATAAAATTCATCCTTAATTTCATAATCATGGCATAACTTCCAATACACAAATATTTATAAAAATTTAAAAATTCATCTAACAAATCCATGTGTATGTGTGAGCAACCAACATAATAAAAAATTAATCAAATTCCTTTGAATTATCTTCTAAAACACATTGGATGATAAGCAAATAAAACTAAACATCATCAAATACATTTTTTCCAATGAATTTCATTTTCTTTCTTAGACAGTGGCTTTCATGCTTACGGGTAGTCAACTATTTCCTCAAAATAACTTATTTTTAAAAGATATCTCATTGGAGATTTATGTCATAGTGGTAGTTTCAAACAAATCCCAAAGGTAGTCTTTTCCCTTTTGTCTTAGATTTTTTTTTTCATGCGGAATAAAAATAGAATCTTTTCTTTTAATTTTTTTCATTTATCATTTAAGTCTTCAATATTACTCATACAATATACTTTAGTCAACTTCACATTAGTTTCAATCAATACTCTCAAAGTTGGACTAGTCCACAATTTGGTATGGACTTAAAAGATTCACCACTACAAAGATATAAATAAAATATATTAGTCATCAACGCTTAAATCATAAAATCAAGTACTTCATCCATTAATAAACTAAGTGTCTCAATCATGCATTCACAAATCAAAGTAAAATTAAAAAGAAATATAAATAATTCACATTATTTCTCAGTAAAACATGATTCTCATAATCTCATATTATTATCATCAAAAATAATAAAAAAACCTAATATAATAAAAAAGATATGGTCCAATGAAAACAAATAATGAACATAAGCTCATTCATGACCATAAAAGTCCTAAAGACCTAGTTAGAGAGTTTTACACCCAAATACCTATTAGGAATAAATCTCATAGTATCAACAGACACAAACTTCTCCAAATCTTTCTTTTTCATCCAAATTATTTTAACATGCAACATATCAGAAAAATATTGTGGAGAAACAGAAATATTATTTTTCTTATCTAAATTCTTTTTAACTTGAAATTTTTTGGATTTGTTCCAGTAATGTGGCTTTTTAGCATGAACCCTATTCTTAGCAAAAGAATTATGTACATAAAAATTAGAATTAGAATGTTTTATCTTCTTATTGCAATAGTGTTGACTATATCCATTCTTACCACAAAAATTACAATGAAGCACATTGGACACAACATTAGCATGCAAAGACTCAACTTGAACCTTAGGTTTGGGTGTAAGCACATTCAAATTCTTGGGTTTAACAAAAACAGTTTTACCCTTAGATGATGACCCAACAAAATCTAGTCTTGTCTTATCTCTTACAGACTTACAAACACTAATCATGCCATCAAACTTAATCTGCCCGGAAGTAAAAGCAATCAATTTTTCTTGTGATTTTTTCAATTCAGGCTCAAGAACATTAATTCTAGTAACAAAAACATATTTGGCAGAGATAGCTTAGCTTACATCGCTTTCGAGAAACTTGACTTTACTTTGAAGATTCAAAATTTTTAATTTGTTTTCTTCAATCTTTTTCTGGATCTTCTCACTTTCTTCTATCAGAGATTCTTTTTCACTTTCCACTATCTTCAATTGATTTGTTTGCTTTTGTAGGCTCTTTTGACCTTGACATTCTCAGTAAATAATTCCTCAAAAGTTTTAAACAATTCTTCCTTGGTTGGTTCTTCTTTTTCTTCATATTTAGAATCATCAGACCCAACTTGGCTTAGAGTTGTAAACTTCTCTATTTCACTGATATCAGAAAAAGAATCATTAGCAGTATCATCATTCAGTAAAATAATAAAAGCAAGAGCATCATTCTCAACAGAAGAATCACTATCAGAGTTAGAATGATTAGACTCAGAAATAATAGCTTTCATGGTTTTCTTTTTAACTTTTGAATTTTTCTTTACACTAAACTTATTTTTCTTAAAACTTGGACATTGAGTAGATGCGTGACATTTACCACCACATGTCCAACAAGAGATTTTAGAACCCTTAGAGTCATCAACTTCTTTTTTCTTCCTCTCCTTACCTTTGGATGATAAGCCCTAATTTCAAAATTTAGAAGAATGTTATTTCCTAAGATTTATATCTTTTTCATATCTAAGGATCTTCCTAAATTTCCTAGCAAAGAGTGTAATATCATTATCTAAATCATATTCAAAATTTTCAACATTTTCAACTTCAGTTTTTGAGAAAATTAAAACATTTGACAAACTTGAAGATTTAGAAGTCTTTGAGGATTTTAATGCCAATTTTTTTTATTTCTGAATTTTTGGATATTTCATCTCAAAAGTTTGAATGAATCCAACTAATTCTACCACATCCATTGAATCAACATCTCTGCTCTCATCTAAGGCTTCCAACTTAGCTTGGAACCTATCAGGAAGTGACCTCATGATTTTTCTAACAACCTGAAAAGATGCAATTTTCTTACCAATGTTAGCAACCATTGGAACGCCTTTTTCTTCTAGCCATTGGTGATTATTTCTTCATCTCTTAAGGTTAGTTTTCTTCATCGATTCCTCTTTGATTCCTTTTGGCTTTTGCTTCTACTTCATCATGAATGGGGGTGTGAGTGTCAATGTCAGTAGCAGTGCTAGCTTTAGTGATTTTTCTAGTAATTCTTCATAAGAGGAGAGTGTTTAAATCGTCGAAGTGAACGAACATTCAGTAGAAGAGGGTGAACATACTATCGATGAGAGTGGACATGCTATGAGTGATAGTCATTATTTAGATGGCAGTGTGCAGTTTGTCAATAACTTTGAGACTATGGTAAAGAAATACATAAGCATTGGCCCAGAAGATCTTGACCCTTCTGATTTCATTAGAACCCTATTAATCTTAAGAAACTCTAGAAGGATTGTGAGATCCCTTCAAATATTTCCCTTAGGATATATCTTATCAAATCTAACTTTCGCTCGGGTGAAGGCATAAATGATGACGAGATGATTTTCTCAGCGAAACACCTTCCCCCACTTCAGTTTCCCCATCATCTGTTCAATCATCTCGCCCTGAACCATTTGGGTTTAGCCTCGTTGCAAATTAATCCCAACCCTTTTTAGGGTCCTTTCCTGTCTTCTGGTTCTAAACCGAACGAGGTCACTGGAGTTAGGTTTTGATGACCATTTGGTTTGTTACAAGATATGTAGGATTAAAAACGAGAGGAACCGTTACCACTTCTTCCCAAAGTCAAAAAGATCGATCTACTATAACAACCCAATTTTTGATAAGGGCTGGAAAGATCAATTAGTTGTGATCGGGGAAAATAGAAAGTTGTGAGTTGCGCGGTGTGGAAGTAGTTTCGAAAATTAATTTAAAACCTAGAAGGGGAGTGAATAAGTTCACTCGCTCGCTTCTTAATTTTCCAAGTTAATTCAATTTTAAATTCAATTAAAAATTAATCAAACACATAAATCAAGTAAATAAAAATAAAGTGCAAGTAATGTAAAGAAGGCACTAGATACACGTGAAAAACTCAGATAAAAAAAAATCACAAGGGACACAAAAGCCTCAAGAAACCAATCCACTATGATAAAACAAAGTATAAGAGACTCTGTCTTAGACTCACACCCCTCTTCACTCTGTCAAGAATCTAATATGGAACACCTGAGGCTTACAATTACGACTCCAGGTCCAACTACTACAGACTTTTAGCTAACGTCATGATCCTCATAAAACAGTAGCTAGAAGAACAAAAATACTTAGTAAGTATCTCGTTCCCTTCATAGTGCGACATGGTTCCCCTTTCTTCTTCAGCAAGTAATAAAAGAACGACAAATCCAATGCTCTAATCAGCAAATAAATTTGATGGAGTCTTTGAACAGCCAATCAGTAGAAGAATATCATCCTAGATATTACTCGTGAATTATAGATATGTGCTCTCAAAATATAGAAAAGTATTCTGCCATGAAAATACTTGTAAAAGCTTTCTCTGTCTAAAATAATATTGTTCTCAAGGCATACCTTTACAGAAAACCTAGATAAGTATATATAGGCATAGAAGTCCTAATCCTACTTGGAAAAAAGTTGAAAACCAATATAGGACTCTCCTAGAAGTTTCAAACCCAATAGAAATCAGAATTTTCATCCAAAATTAATTTCCTATTTAGAACAAGACAAGTGGAACTGGTGCTCAAAAAGTAGGACCAGTGGAACTTTTAAGAAAACCTGCAGAAACTAAACTGCCGAGTAAAGTTGGACCAGTCCTATTTTGAAAAATCTTAATTTTTACCCAAAAATCTTAATTTTCCAAAAAATGCTCGAAAGCATAAAGTGCAACGGGTCCTCACCATACTTACTTGTATTATATGATGTCCTCACTGATTTAACTGTTTTCACGCACTTGTGATCGATACAGAAAATAAATA